>OX183139.1:10568219-11828371 GCA_945261195.1 Cryptosula pallasiana
ATTTTTTTTACTCGTTTGGACGTTCTGTTTCCTTTTATCCGGATGTAAATGAAATACTAAGTATTCATGGAGGATATGAAACAATACAAAGTAATGAAACACAACTACAAAGTTTTTTGTCAACTGTATGTGGCGATTATTGTGTATACTTTTGTTTACTGAGAAGTAGAGGGTGGAGTATGGATGAAATTGTTAGAAGTTTACGAGATATAGGAGATAGTGAGATGAGAGATCACTCAATACGGAGATTCATCATACAGACATATCCTAACTTCGAGTTCATTCAAGATAATGCAGTAGAAGGGATAGATGGAGTACATATACAAGGAACTAATTTACTAAGTAAATTGTTAAAATAGATTATTATACTTGATTTTTTATTTGTTATAATAAATGAAATGAATAAAATACAACTTATCTCATTATTTTGCGCTAAATACTACAGAACCTATAAAAACTATTATTTTGTAATGTTTCAAGCAAGAAATAAATAAGTTCTTCTCATTTTCTTCCTCAGGAGCGCTCTTTAGCTATATCTAAAAGACATAGTAACTAATGACTCTATCATACATAGTTATATGAATTAATTTCACAAAAAAATACTTCGGTGCTTTTTTTTAAAATAGCTATAAAACTTACCATCATCGAAGATGAGTCACATCCTTTATGTTATCGATTAAGACTTCGATGTACTGTTCTGGACAATTCTCTTTTTCATTTTCATCAAAGTAGGAGAGACAGCTGTGTTGCAGCGAAGTATCAAACAGTTCTGAGGTTTGAATGAAAGCTTGAAGAGCCGAGAGTAGAACGATATCATAGGAAATCATGTTGTTCGTATTTTGTCTTAGTCCTTTGAATACGATTACACCGCTTTTTTCAGCCACCACAGATGAAGCTATTTGAGCAGGGATGCTAAGATCTCCAATCAATAGCTCTCCATTCACCATGCATCCGTAATTAGCCACTATAATATCGGCAGTCTTGTTCCAACGAGTATCACATTTTCTTAGCATTCCAGGATTCTCATAAGCTATAACACTTCCTGTAGGAAAATCGTGTAGGTGAGCGACAGTGAAATAAGCCTGTATTTGTCTCAAACTCTTGTTGTACAATGAGTTGAATGGATCTTTGATCTTTCGATTACACCCTTGAGATTCAGCAGTACGAAAAATCGCATCTCCTGTCTTTCCTTCACCCATATAAATTAAAACAATTGGACATGTTTGCTTAGCTTTATTAACAAGCAGTCCTATTTCGGTTGAAACATCACTCTTCACCCGAGTTCTCTTTTTATCCTTTCGGTAGTTGTAAATGATGACACACTTTGATTCATCACGGAATTCAACAGACAACACCTCCATAACCGTTGGTACTGGTAGTTCGCAGATTTCCATGGACTCTTCAAGTTTTTCTAGACTATCTGGAGAGAGAGAGTTTATTAACCCGGCGCTCTTGTAGGTGAGAGTAGTTAGTTCATTACTTCCAGCATCTTGAAAGGGTATTCTGGCGTGACGAAAAAGCGTTTCGTCTCCAACGGTCGACAAAGCTGGTTTTTTGCACTTCAAGTCAGTTTCAATATCATCTTTTGTCAAATCAATGAAACATCGTTTCCTCATCGATGTTCTTTTTGAAGACAGCTTGTTAGTAGGAGATGTGAATGAAGTAAAATCTTGTTGGGATTCTGGTTCATCAACCACCAATTGACTTTCTGCCATATCAAAGATAGGAGAAGGTGATGGGGAAAGGGTTTGCTGGGGTCCTGCTTCTTCATTCATCGGTTGACTTCCTTTGTCTTGAGTATTCATTCTAAAAAAACAAAACATTTTGTTTAATTTTTCGTAATTAATTTTAAAAGATCATAAAGATCATAAACCTTCAGCTAGTAGTGTTAGCTAACAAAAAATAAATATTTTTTCCTCTTACCTTTATAAAGAAGATGAGCTCCTAGTTGTTGCAATGAAAGATTTAGTAGATGTTGCTTCTCCGCTAGCCGTTGTAGAACTGGATGCTTTCTGTGTGAAAACAGTGGCTCTTAAATAGGTAAAGTTGCACTGATTAAATCCTATGAATCAACATTTTTTCACGCGAATACATCCCAATGCTTTCGCGGGAACAAATAATTTATTTTCACGCGAATGGAAACCGTTGCTTTCGCGGGAATAACAATTTTATTTGCACACAAATACAAACCAATGCTTTCGCGGGAATAAATAATTTTGTTTCACGCGAATAGAAACCGTTGCTTTCGCGGGAATAAACATTTTATTTTCACGCGAATACAAACCAATGTTTTCGCGGGAATAAATAATTTATTTTCACGCGAATACAAACCAATGCTTTCGCGGGAATAAACATTTTATTTTCACGCGAATACAAACCAATGTTTTCGCGGGAATAAATAACTTATTTTCACGCGGATACAAACCAATGCTTTCGCGGGAATAAACATTTTATTTTCACGCGAATACAAACCAATGTTTTCGCGGGAATAGATAATTTTATTTTTACGCGAATGGAAACCGTTGCTTTCGCGGGAATAAAAATTTTATTTTCACGCGAATACAAACCAATGCTTTCGCGGGAATAAACATTTTATTTTCACGCGAATACAAACCAATGTTTTCGCGGGAATAAATAATTTATTTTCACGCGGATACAAACCAATGCTTTCGCGGGAATAAACTTTTTATTTTCACGCGAATACAAACCAATGTTTTCGCGGGAATAAATAGTTTTATTTTCACGCGAATGGAAACCATTGCTTTCGCGGGAATAAAAATTTTATTTTCACGCGAATACAAACCAATGCTTTCGCGGGAATATATCATTTATTTTCACGCGAATGGGAACCGTTGCTTTCGCGGGAATGATTTTTTTTATTTTCACGCGAATAAAACAGGGATATTTCACGCGAATAACACTATTCAGATAGAGTTTTCGCGTGAGTGTTTTTAATGGCTATAAGCTAAATGAGTAGGAGTGGCTTATACTATATAAGAACAGCTCTCTCTGCATAGAAATCATTCTCTCCAGCAATAAAACATCGACTACTACAGCTGATTTCATCAACTACTACAACTGATTTCATCAACTACTACAGCTGATTTCTTGGTGATAAGGTAAGAATTAATAAAAGTTAAAATGTAATTATTTTACAACACTGTTTAATCATCATATACTAATACTTAACATTTTTATTTTAGTTCATTATGAGTTCAAAAAGATACACAATCAAAGACTACCTTCCAAAGATATATCATAGCTATATTAAAGAAAATGTTGAAGTACAGGAAAAGATTGGATATCGCTTGACATTACAAGCTATATTATTATGTATGACACAGCATTTGCTAACTGTAGCTTCTTTACATGGAGAACTTTCACCGATACAATACCGGCCATACACTACACATAAATACGTTGACAATTCAGTAGAAATATTTAAGCATATGACTAAAAACAATTTTCAAACAGTTGTAAAAATGTCAAAAACTGTCAGTATTAATGATTACTTAAAGAAAATTCAAAGAAAAGTGTGGAATAAAGAGCTCACTCAAAAATTGATTTCAATACAATGGACTACTGAATTATTATATCATTTTCAATCAGATATATGTAGATACATACAAACGGATGAAAATCTCTCATCATCCATTTTTTCATTTGAAATGATATTGGAACTATTTCAAGCTTACAATATTTAATATGTTCTCTTTATGTAACCCTACTTATTATACAATAAATGTATATATTCACATATTGTTTCATTTTTTAATCAATGTATTTATTCAATGTAGATGTATCTCCTCTCTCCTCTCTCTCCTCTTTTCCTCTCTCCTCTCTCTCAAGATATCATATGAGTTCGAATTGTGTATAGAATTATCAAAACTTAAATGCCATACATTCAAAATCTAGCTACCATATGAGTTCAAATTAAGTAAAAAAATAATCAAAACTCAAATGCCACTTAAATGCCACTCAAATGCCACTCAAATACCCCTCAAGTAAAATACAATATAAACTCGGCGAATTCATCCAACGCCGTAACCCATTATTTCAACTCCAAGGTCAAATCCACAAAAAAACACTTGGTAGGGAGATCTGCTCATATATTACTACTTGTGGTGACACATCGTGTTCTTCGGGTGTATTTTTTTACCTCGCCTGCTAAAGTAAACAACGAAGTGTGTAGATAAAACACTCATTTGCACATCGTAGGAATCTCCAGCATGTGCACATACACACTTGTGAACTCCTGAAAGGCTACAGTGATGAGATTTCCAACTTGTGTCAAACTGGGCTAAATATTTTGCAATAGTTTCAGTCATGTGTCGATCCGATAGAAGCTGGAGTTATCTACTCATAGTTTGTTGCACAGAAGCTCAATATCATTTATTTGTTTATGTCTATGTACATGAAATCATATGTTTGTTTCTTTTAAAACTTATATATTAGATCAATTATTTTCTGCTGCAAACAAATAGTTTATGGTTTATTTGCTCATTCTGTCATTCAATATTGAAAGTTTGGTTTTGGATTGTTTTTGAGGGTCCGATTGATGTGAAAAGTTTTGAAATAATACTGTGCAGGATTTTTGTGTCTGTACTGACACAGGCGAGGTAGCAGGCACATGCCCTTCCCTCAGCTCAGATGAGAGTCGGCAGGCTATGGTCAAGCACTTGAGGTGCCACTAACTAGTAGTGCTGGCCTGCATTGCTGGACCAAGTCCAACGCTGGACTGTGCAGCCTACTTGTTGGACCTTCCAGAAGTGTAGGCCACTCGCTGGTCAGTGCTCTGTTTGCACGTTAATGCTGAACCAAAACTACAAGCTTATTGTTGCAGGCTTCTGTTACCGCAATACAAGAGAGAGTGTGTGGTTGAGAGTAATTTTATTCTTCTATTCTTCTGGCTTGGCTCCTCCAATTACTCTGATTTATTATACAAAAGGTTATGTAACCATTTCTTTGTTCCTTTAGCCGCAGCCTTAGATAATATATAAAAGGTTTGGCTAGCTTACACGAAAGAATACATAAACATAGAATGATTGTACAGTAATTAGGACGTGGGGCTATAATGCATAGAGTTGATAAAGTTACATAGAGTGATTATATATGGATCGCACACGCCAGTATGCGCATGTATCTAGTGATGTCTCTTTTCTGTATGATAGAATGTTTTGTAAGAAGCAAACCATAGAGGTGCTTAGTCATTTCTGGCACAGTATGGCTCGTCTCCAAGTCAGCACACAAATATGGCATCAGCACTGCATTTCTTGTTAATGCCAAGCAGCCTTTGAAATAGAACTCATCTTTCCATCGCTGCTAAAGTTTGTATTTTTTATAAACTGCCACATTGTAGCATAACAGCAGTCAGCGTACAGCAAAGGTTTGTTCACCTTTAAATTGTCGATTTGAGCTATTGCTAATTCCCGTACAAAAACAGTTTGGTTATATGTTACTCTTTCTAGGCTGCAATGATTTCTTCATCTCCGCACAAGTGACGTCTTTGACTACAATATGCCGTACTAGAGGAACCGACCGACAAACCAAATAGAAGTTTAAACCCGAAATCATAAATTTTGTTAACTTACGTTTTGTAACAACCTTGAAAACTTTGCATACAAACCTTATATGAGTGAAACATGAAAAATATTCCGGAAACTCCAACAGTTTAAGTTTTATTCATCACAGTTTAAAGAAAACTAAAGGTGTGATTTATCGAAACCAATGAGTGAGAACTGGACTCCTTATATGCATCATTTAATTATTCGTCATTCTCATGGATGAAATATACCAGCATTGCTAGAAACCCAAACGGTTTGTAGCCAATTTTGGCCAATGGGAAGCGTGAAATTGTCATCCATGGCGCCCATATTGAATTGGTTGTTCGGAGCGGAAACATAATCTACTATAGCAGTTCGCAAAATAAACGTAACTATCTATTGAGGCAGTTCTGATTTTTGCCACATGACGAGAGACTTTTTAGCTTTGGAGCGGAAGCTGCGTAGAATCAATAAATTTTGAGACCGAGTTTGCCACATACCAAAGATTGCATATATGTTATCGTTGGCATATTCAATTTTGTTTTCAGAGCGGATATGGTATTGTAAGTAACAATCCTTGAATCGTCAAAACTAACGAAATATGCCCACGGCGTGAAATGAGCGTGTAAAAATCAATAAGAAAACGACATTGATTACGAGATTCAAGTGGTCTTGAAAATTACGAAGCAGTATGGCGATTCCCACAAACGGCTACATTTGGCTCGTCAAAAAAGTTCCATTACGCAACCGCAGCTGGCTATCCTGGTATATTTCATCCATGGTTATTCTTTCTTCGATGTTTTTAGAATTCTTCACCTTCACATCTGTATATCAATGTTGAAGTTGTCTCCACAGTAACTAATTAGAGCATGCAACTCCCGTAATACATGAAAGAATTGGCACAATATTGTTCACAAATGACATAGTAGTGAGCAGAACGCACCAAATGTGTTTGCCCACATTTTAATGAGGTTGTTCGACCAGACGGCGAAACTATAGATACTTGTATGTGGCAAAGAGTCACACCAAACCAAACGCAGTTGAGCAAGGCCAGCTTCAAGTCGAGCAAATCAATCAATTATTATTATTATTTGTGATGCGTGCATGCATGTATGCAGTGCTGTGATAATTTAATTTTTTTTATGATTCTTTTTACAATATAAAAAATGCATATAAAAACAGTTTGGTCTCACCAAGAAAACAAGATTTCTCTACTTTTCGTTTGAGGTTTACGTCTTAAACCTTGATAGGGTTTATTCATCATTATTATTATTATAATTATAATATTAATTACAATAATAATAATTATTATAATTATTAATATTATAATAATAATGATGAATTAAAGGAGTGCCTCCTTTGATTTAACAGTGTGTTAAAAGTTTACAGGGGTTACAGCAGTTCGCTGTTTAATGTTGGTCAGTAGTTGCTTTACTTTCAGCTTTATGCTGCCTTTGTCCTTAACTCTTGATTCCTCTGGTGTCTCTGATGGTCCTCAGTAGGAAACTGACTGCTATGGTAGACTTGTGATGTTGCATAGACGGAGTTAAGTTCTCCTCTAGTTGTCATAGACATATTTTGTTTATCATCTGAGATTTCATCATAAGCCAGAGCAGAGCTAGGGTCTTGTGTTTGTCTTCATCTCCGAGAATCTTTATCAGAAGCCTGAGAAGGGCTAGTCTGTGGGGGGTACGGACCATTCGAAACTGACGGTTCGAAAATGGACACTTCGAAACTCTTTGGGGACGGGGGTTTGTGATTTGGGGTTGGGGGGTCCAGGTTTAAGAGTTTCGAACAGTTCATTTTCGAAACGTCAGTTTCGAATCATGGCGGAATCAGTCTGTGGTGTCTTCTCCTCTGTTGCAATGTTTGAAGGCTGAGCTCAGAGCTTGTTTCACTGATACTCTCTCTGCCTTTAAGGTTGCTGATGAATCTCACAGCTCGATGCTGGACCATCTCTATGGACTCTATGTCTTTGACAAGTGTTGGGTCCCAGACAGAATCGGCATATTCTAGTATTGGGCGACACAGACTGGTGTATGCCAGCAGGCGGCTTTTCTTTGGCGCAGCATGTAAAATGTGTTTATAATAAATAATTAATTAAATTTTTAATAATAATAATGATCAGACCGCAGAAAGTTGTTATTATTAAACAGATTGATAGTTTTGTTTGCTTATAATAATGATAAATGATAGATTTTCAATAATAATAAGGTTATTTATTATAATAAATTTAATTATATATATATTATTAGTATTTAATTTGAATTATTGAATATCTTTTATTTATTATTTATTGCGATATGCATATCAAACTACTACTACTACTACTGTACTACAGCTAACAACTTTCTGTGGATGTAACTAGTGACAGATGCACAGACCTACTACAGAAATTTGTGGGTTTTGGGTCACTTTTACGAACTTTATGTTTATGTTGTGAAACACAACATAATAAATTTAATAAAGTTCCTAATAAATATATAATATAAAATAAAGAACCTCTTATTATATGCACATAAAACTTTAACCTACAATAATTAACCAATCTGATCCTGACTCAAACTCACGATTTTCAATTTTTGCTTCCCAATAGTGATTGTGAAACATCAACTACTGAACTGCCAGGTTCCCCTTGAAAACCTCCTATGCCTATTGGGGCTTGAACTTTTACACCTAAAGGTAATACTTGCACAAGCACTATATCTAATATCATTGTCATTGACGGTACATCTACTGTTGAAGAATGGGTGCCCTGCACTGACGTATAAAGCAACGGACATGAATGCAACACTCACAGCATCCTCCTCTGTCTGACGAGAATCTCACAGGAGGTCTACTGTACTTGTTGCGTTGTTTAGATCAACTTCTACCCCAGTAGGGGTGTCTTTCATATCATCCGTGATATCTTAAACTCCCATTATATCTTTCCTGCTTAGCAGTCTTACTATTTTTGTAGTCTCTTGGCCACCCTTCTCACTCACTGCTCCTAGATGGTGACCCACCCATTTTTTTCACAACTAGATTTTACTTTCCCTCTAATGCCATATACACTAGACACTGAACCTTTAGAAATGAGTCCATCAGAATCTGAATCCGTTTCATTAACAGCCATTTCAGTTTTTTCGCTTATTAAATTCAAGTCTCGAGCTCCAAAAATAGTTTCTGTACTACGTCTAGCCTTGGTCCTACAACATAGCATAGTTCTAAATCTATCCCTGCTCATCAATTTTTGTTAGATTGATATTGCTTTCAATTCTACAATTCTTAGTTCACTAACAGTGATAATGACTGAAAAATTTCCCCGCGCTTCATTATGATTCGTCAAATCGTTATTTCGGCCAATTTCCACTCCCAACCAAAAAACAAAATTAGCTAGATGACTGCCATGAATTTATGGATTTTAACTCAAATTGTCTGTGGATGATCAAATGTCTCTTTGAATTTTTTGCAGCTTATTATAACTTTGAGTATTGTTACTTGAATAAGTTTTGTTTGCAATATTTTCCTATCCCGTGTTACTATTAGTGGTGCTACGGTTTGCCTGTAAAGCTTGGTGAATTGGTAATTCTTTGAACTCCTCTTGAGAGCGTTACTGACTCGATAGTTAACTGAAATTTGGATAACCAACCACTCCATGATTTGAACTTGTCATCTTGTTCTATCAGTATTAAAGAACCCTTTCTCACATCTATGTCTCTCAGTTGTTTAGATAAAACAGATCACATTATTTTAATGTGTTTACTGATATCTAAACCTAGAGTTATGAGACAAGTCACATCAAAAATAAAGCTAATTGATGTGTGTAATGAGAAACAAAGTTTTTGTTATCCTAGCATAACAACCGGTGACAATGACACTTGACACAATGCTAGCAGTCATTAGAATCAAGTTGATAAACAAAAAAATTAATAACACAGCACCAATATTTATCACAAAGACTCACGTCTGAAAAAGGTACTTCTCAGCAATATGATATCAACAATCGTTGCACCTTGGTTATCAATATGACATGAAAAAAAATATTAGAATGCAAACTGATTATTTACATGTCACCATTCATCGATATCTCGCTTTTATTATTACTAATCATAATAGCTGCTCCTCACAGTTTATTATTTAATTTCTATAAAATAACCACGTATTGCATCAAACACTCCCACTCGTAGTACCATTTGATATAGTGTTGGTCCATTCACCTCAAGTTCACAACCCAAAAGGCTACCTTGAGATCCAGTTAGAGCTTTCTTGTGATACTCAGCTTAATACAGACCTCTATTCTAAGGATTTAAGTTTTGCCCAGCTTTCTTTTGAGTGCTTGTGCTTTAGCCATTCATTTTTGTGAAGCTAAGACTTCCTAAGTATACTAATGAAAAGACTCCCCATTCAATTTTGGTTGTGAGGAGATAATTGTCAAGAACTATCCACCAAGTTGGAATGTCATTTGGCCCCAGAGAAAGGTGGCTTATTGCAAAAAAACTACCATTGCCACGCTCATTCACTGCACCCCTTTTGATCTACTATTGTTAGCCTAATAACCAAACCCTTGCGCATAACTCATCAATCCACAAATCAGGGGTACCAGAGATGCCACCAAGCTGTCACCAAGTTAGAACAGCACTCTGACTTTGCTTTATGGCATTATAAATGCTGGAGTTTTGCCAATTAATTAATGAGTTGACTGCGTGATATACACTCACCATCCTACCTTGGAAGGACATAATAATAAGCAAACTGTGATGATGACCCAAGGCTAATACCGCCGGTGCATACAAAACCCACAGTGGGGCGGAGCTTGGTTTAAAGCCAACAGCTCCATATTGGACAGGCTTACATATGCCAATGTTTGTGAATACAATAATGTTATATCCTTGACTGGTTATTTATAGCTATGCTTGAGAGTTTTTGCTATGTTGTTTGTACCTGTATCCTTATTGAGAGAAGACTAGGCAATCCAGCTGTCTGGCAAACAAGTTGTTCTGCATGCTTAATGTTCTGATTTGTACTATACTGAGAAGTAATACAGCCTAACAGTAAATGAGCTCACTTGTCTGAGTCTTTTGGCCTCTGCCTGCTGTCGGAGTTGAGCTGGACTACCTAGTTCGTAGTGGCAGCAGGAAGTGGTCGGGTTGGGTCTAACTCTGTTAAAACTCTACAATAGCAGTGGGTCGTTTGAGTTTTGATTGTTGCATAGAATCGTGGGCTACAGTCCGTTGTTTGTAGATACTACATCCAAACTACAGTGTGAACACACTTAGACAGCAGAGATTAAACTGATAACTTTTATGTTAGTAATCAAAGATGCTTTCCCAGACAGTTTAGAAGTTATCACTAATTATTATATTTTAACTTTGTTTTTATATGTTACAAATGATACTATTATTTGTTTTTCATAATGCTTTTATTATCAAGTATATTTTCTGTGATAATTTTATTGTAGCATCATCATATGGGTTTTTACTGTTGTCCCTAAAGCATTAATAAATAGCAGTATAAGAAAGCGCATCAAACTTTATTTGAAAACAGAGTGCATAATTATTTTAAGCTGGCTATAGCTCATTAAACGGTTAAATCAGTTAGTATGCAAGTTTCTAAAGCAATTGTGCTCATGGGTTTTTGAGCTCTATCATATTTAAAACGAATTACTAGCTAAATGCAATGGATGTATGATTCTATAGAAATGACATATGCGCAGACACGCTACATTTTCTTTTATTTGTTCATAGATGGTCATCATGCCTTGTCTCTTCATATGGCTATAGATGAATTTTGAGTCTCTTTCCAACAATCCACCTATTTTCGTCCAAAATAACAATTCTACACGTTCCAAAAAAAATTCTCAAGGACATCGGAAAAAACAAGTTTTTCAAAAACTAGCAAGTTCACAATCAAGTCAAAATATCTTGTAAAATTTTGTTCTCAAAACTTGGTTTCACATTTTACCAGCATTTACCAGGCACTTGCGAGTGTACACGCGAGCATGTCTCACGTGTGTGCTTCTGTACAGTTGTAGTCTAACACACTAGCGATTATGTCGACAAAAGCAAAGAGTGAAGCAGGAAAAAGCAAACAGATTACGAACGCCAAACAGAAAAAGACAAATCCTGGAGTCACCGCGTCTGATGAGGATTTCTCGCTGGCTCTTCGACGTCCACGGAGGGTAACTTTATTTTTACTACGTGAGACAGAATTTGTTTAATATTTGGCTGTGTCAATGACTTCTAGTACGGGTTTGGTGATGATCATCGCTGGAAAATCATGATTATTTTTGGGCAGGAGTCAAAGTTACCTTCCAACACACTCAAAGATGAAGATGAAGCTCAGCTGGAACTTGCCATAAAGTTATCCCTGCAAGCACAACGAGCTGAGGTAATTTTGTATTCACATAGACCTAGGAACAATACACTGATAATCATAGACATCTGCACAACTGACAACCAATGCAATTTGCAGCCATATTTACTTTTTGCTCTCTCTTTTTATTAGCAAAATAGAACGAAGCTTAATTTTCAATCTTGACACTATATTTTTTTCATCTAAGTTTGAAAGTACTATGTAATTTGCTGATAATTTCGATTGTTTCTAATTTTCTCATTGCCAAAAATGCTATTTCATTATTTTCTCCAAAAAAGGAGATAACTCTTGGTTCCATTTCAACCCTTGATATCAAGATGACATTTTAGCAAATTACAACAAATTTTTGTCACAATCGAAGTCATTATCAAAAATGGCTGCGTATAAACTGTATTGTTAGTCTTAGTAGCTCTCTATTTGCAGTGAAACTAGAGTAAAACTGCAATAGCGATCGCTTGGCGCTATCTCACCAATTGTGTGATTTTGCAGTTTCTTATTCCGGAGAAACGCCAAACGATTGCTTGCCATTTTATTTGAGGTTATCACCAGGTTTTTATACGGATCAAAAAATTACTAGCCGATTTCTTAATTAGCCAATCAGAATGCTCAAATCTCATACCACCGTTTCCAATAATATTTTGCCATCTGCACCCTGATCTAGCAACGATCATCTATTAATTTGTAGGGTGTAGTTTGTAACAGCAAGTTTGACCAGAATCGCAGCTTAAGGGAAAATCGCTAGCGCGATCGTTATATGTATTTAGGCTTAAGATAGTATTTGTCCATCGTACCTTAGATGTTGGCTAAAGCTTGGCATTATACCAGAAATTTTGTTAGCCATATCCTAAAGTTCAATTAGAAAGTACTGTGTAATAGTTACTTTGAGGCCTTTTTTCGACTTAGAACACTAAAAAACCTGATCCATTTTCTCATTTTTCCATAAAATGGTTGCAGTTGAGCTTCTGTAGTCTTCTGCGTCTATCAGAGACAGGCCATTGATGTAACACAGAAAATCAATCTGATTCACTTCTACAATGACAATGTATGGCTACAAAATGTGTTATTCTTGGGTTTCATAAGAATCTTGCTCTACAACATGTACAGAGTGATGGGTGATGCCATAGCTAATATGTGCGTTAGTTTGCAATTGATCGCTTTATTGATTGTTACATAACTTGTAGTTTATGTCAAGACTGTCCCAGTGCAAAGGTTCAACATCTATTTTATACACAAAGTAGTTTACGTGATGTACGTGTCCAGGATTTGAGAAAAAGCTAAACAGTGTTGGAATTTTGTAGGGATTTCTTTAGCTTGTCTATCTATAAGTAATACAAATACATAATACAAGATTAATAAATTTGTAGGCGCGTTCGGTCAAGTGAACGCAAAGTTACGATCTTGAAAAATGGGCAAATTTCTCATGTCTCGGCGAGTACAACAAAACATTCCTGCCAGCTGTGGCTTCGCGTGAAATTTACTGCCAAGGTGTTTGCCGGAAACAACTGTTGGTTTGCAAAATTGGGAGTTGTCTTTTCTGTATTTTATGGCAATTGGCATAATAATTATAATAATTTATCATGTCAAATATCTTTGTGTCACAGTATTAATACATTAGCGATGCCAAAAGTAATTGTTCATATTATTTTAGTAGAAATATTGTTTTTTATAAAAATAATGAAAAATATTGTATTATTAACAATTTTTGTTTGTTTTTTTTTTAACTTGTACATGTAACTGTTGTAATAGAAAAAAACTTGATAAGTTTGTTTTTATTTTTTCCATTTAATAATATTTTTTTTTCAAAGCCATTTGTTTGACGAGAACAATTTACAATTAGCAGAGATCTCCGCGCTCACTTAGCCAGAAGCGTCTAGTATTTTTAGCGGAAAATTTTTTTCTTTGAATCAAAGATGTAAAATTTGAACAATTCTAGACATCATTAGACAAGATATTATCAAAATTTTATGATAAGCTTTGAGATTTTAAATATGAAAATCAAACCTGATCATGCAATTGGTTGATGAGGTCACCTTACAGCAAGGGGTCAGAGGTGCTTTCTGAGCTCCGTAACCAAGGACAGGTGTATACAGGGCAGGGTTCGCTCTCCCCCTGTAGCTTATGAGACTTGTAGCTATTTACTATTTGTTATTGCTTATTTTATCTGTTGTCTTCTCACAGTCTGGGGAAGTGTTAATTCCATACTGAGTTTATGATGGAATGGTGGATATCCCACACATTTTATATGCAGGGGGTTTGTGTAGCCAAGAGATTATTTCTAGCTAGTGAATAGCCAAGCCGTTATAAGATACTAATGGCTTGGTTAATTACTGTTTTTTTTCAATCGATTTGCGAGCGACATCTGGTAGACTCCAGTTTTAGTTTACACTCTCAGGGTTACTAGTACAATTAACAACCTTTCCGTTTTAGCGTAAGAAAAACCAAACAAACAATCGTGACGAGGTGAAAATGAAGAAAAAATCTTCCTCCTTGGATGAAGACAGTAAAAGCAGCAAGAAGTTGAAGAAAAAAATATCTCCACCAGTTGACGAAAAAGAACAAAAAAAATCAAAAAAAAAGTTGACAGAATCTGTTGAAGATGGGAAAGAGCGAAAAAAAAGTAAGAAAAAGCCTCCTGTATCAACTGAAGGAGAAAAAGAAGGAAAAAAGGCGAAAAAGAGATCTTCTCCGTCAGTAGAGCAAGACAAGGAACAAATAGCCGAAGAATCCAGCATGCGGTGGAACCAGCTCTCTTTTACTGATAATGATAAAGATAAACATTGTAAGAAACAAACGTCATCTACCAGTGTGGGCAGGTACGTCTATTATTATATACTGCAGCAGAAAATTCTTCACTTTTTCTGTCTCTAGAGTTGCTTTCATACAGTTTCACAGTTTGGCTAGCAATCAATGATATATTTAATAAAATAGCGGAAATGTAATTGTTAAAGTTTAACCTTATGTACTCAGGTCGTCGCCACTGAAAAAGAAGAAAAGCGAGTACGTAGTAGACATAGACAAGACATTGAAAGCAGATAAAATACCCAGTACAGCTAGCTTTATCAGCTACGTTCTACAGAAAGGCTCTAACAATAGAGATATGGATTTAGTGAAACAGTTCGAGAGAGAAGAGACTCATCAAGAGTTTAATATTGTCGCCAGCCCGAATGCGCAAGAGTCGGAGTCCGACTGGGAAAACGCATAGATGTAACCAAAGACTTGGTGCCCTCACCGACAATCCTTATCTCATGCAAAATATTTATATGTACTCAATTACTACATGCTAGTCATGCCTTCCCGATGCACATTCTTAATATATATTATTTAGCTAGTTTATGTAATTACGCAAAACCTGCTGTTCAGCTGCTGTTTACAAGTATATTTTATATAATATATATATATTACTACTGTTCAATATATGCACCATAAATAATCATCTGTCTAATCGCGCAGGAAACGAGGCTGCTGTAGAAGGTGAACCAAATATCGTCCTTCATTAAAAAAATAAAATTATAACATACAACATGCAAAGGAGCCAGAAGTTATCCCTAAACATGAAAAACATTAATGAATGATAATTTGTAACGAACATAGACATTAATGGTCATAGGCATCGCAGAAACATTGCATAAAGAGACCGCACGGCCGCATATAAAAACCTAGATAAAAACTTGATCAGCTGAAAACTCATGGGGTCAAGGTTAAACATTAAAAACAAAATAATAACATTGAAACACCTAAAATAACCGGTTTAATAAGTATCAATATGATTTGAACCAAACCATATATTGTTGTAATGGCATAGACATAGTGATAAATACATAGCATTGTGCATTATATGCAACTAGCTACTTCTGTATACATTGAGGAGTTGTCTTCTACTATAGTCTTTCTGATGCCATCCCAGCTGTCACTAGGTTTCCATTTTCAAACTGTCTCTTTTGACTACGCCTCACGCCGTCAGACCTCAAATATGGTTTGCTCTTCAAGTCTACAAAACACATCAAATGTGTAGGCTGTATCAAGCACATGCAATGCAATGCCAAACAGCTCAGAGCTGCATTAGATATATAATTAACCGAGTGAAACAAGCACATCTACCTGTTAGGATATCTTCTAGGGCACCGTGATACATTTCATCTTTGGCGATCTTCCTACTGTCTGGTGGTCTCGCTGGAGTTTTCACTTTTGATTTTAGTTCATTCATCATGGCCGCCTGAGCGTTCATTGACTTATTAGCCACGGCTTGTTTCACTTCCTGTTGCTTCTGCGCCATTTGTAGCTTTTGTCTCGTCTCATTATCCTGCAAACAAACAAAAAGTCAGCAACGGTTCAACCATACAGAATGTAAGGCTGTGATTTAATCGAGTTATTTTTGCGATTAACGCGAAAGATTTTCACAAAAAATTAACGCGATTAAAAACCATCTTTTAATGAATAGCCATTAGGAGTGGCTTCTTTGTTATTTTTTTTTTAACTTGGCAACTGCAATTTTGTTTGACTGAATGAATGGTATAATAATTATTGATTGTAATGTTTCATGTTTACCATTTCTATCACTGAGAATGCATTCCAATCTACCATGATGCAATCCCATGTTTATAATTTTCAATCAAAGCAGAGAAATCAGAATTATATATTAGATAGTTGGTGGTAATTATAAGTATCACTGGAGATTGAATTTGTGATTAATCAAGATCAATAAATAGGAAAATAAGATTAATCTTGAGTAAATTTCTCAACCATGTCACAGCGTTAGAAAAATGTAACAAATAGTAAATGTCGACCATTAACTATAAATTGACATTGACATTACCTCTACAGCTTTCTTGAAGGCTGCAGTGAACCGGACAAAGGTGCCAAAAAAAGCCTGAGGACTCGTCTGTTTCACATTTTCACCAAAAAATTCGACAGCCTTCTCGTAATTTTCCCTAGCATTTGTATGGTCTTGCTTGACCACATCCAGGTCACCTCGAGTGCTTTCGAGGAAGTCCTTCAGCACTGTGGTGGCGTGGGTCATAGACATGTGATCTTTTTGTTTGCCTTTACCAGCCCTACAACAACAGCTCGGCTGTTACACTCGGTGAGACACCAGAATAAGTTTTAGTGACAAGATAATTTGGTGCATCCTTACCTGGCGTCGAACTCCTTCTGGACCAGATTCATTCCTTTCTCCAGCTCGGACACATCAATCTGTAGATTCTCTAGGGAAACAAGAGCTGCCTTCTCCATGTAGTCCAGTTCTTGTGAGAAGTTTTGCAGATCAGGGAACAGATCCTGTTGTAGTAGTTGAATATGATAATAAATATTATATAATAGTTATATAATATATCACCCATTATATAATAGTTATATAATATATCACCCATTATATAATAATTATGTAATATATCACCCATTATATAATAGTTATAGAATATATCACCCATCATATAATAGTTATGTAATATACCACCCATTATATAATAGTTATGTAATATACCACCCATTATATAATAGTTATGTAATATATCACCCATTATATAATAATTATGTAATATATCACCCATTATATAAGAGTTATGTAATATACCACCCATTATATAAGAGTTATGTAATATATCACCCATTATATAATAATTATGTAATATATCACCCATTATATAAGAGTTATGTAATATACCACCCATTATATAAGAGTTATGTAATATACCACCCATTATATAAGAGTTATGTAATATATCACCCATTATATAATAATTATGTAATATCTCACCCATTATATAATAGTTATATAAAATATAACTCGACACCTATCATTTATATAATATAACACCCATTACGTACTAGATGCATTATGCGCTGCTGATCATGTAACAGTTTCATTATCGTGTCATCAATAAATATATAACTTATCACTAGTTATGTAACAGTTATACAACACATTAGCTATTATGTAACAGTTAGATAATACGGCACTCACTGTCACAGTAGCTGCTATGTAATGCACCAGTGATATCTTTTTATCAGTTGATTTGGCATCAGAAAGTACATCCAGACTCTGTAGTCTAAAACCGTAGACTCCTCCACGTCGCTGGCTGTTCATGTAATTACCATAGGCTAGGATAATCTGCCGAGGGAACAAACACGTAAAACTGTTATGCCCTGTTCACACGAGACCAATAACGAAACTATAATGAAACTTTATTAGGTGAGCGCTGAAGCACGACGAATAAAGTTTCGTTTAGACTGGTCACACGAAAACTATAATTAGTTCGTTACGCCTAGCGATCTCTAGTTTCAGCCAATGACAGCGCATTGTGTTTTGTGCGCGGGTCTACTCATACTTTACTGTGTGATGTAAAAGCATGGAAATTAATTGAAGCAAGGTTTGAATTAGATTACTTTAATAAATAGTTAAGTTTGATCAGCCAGTACTATTCAAATTGTTAGATTATAATTTATTATCATTATCTTTCATTTATTTAAAACTCATTATGAATACAATAAAATAAATAATTATTTTTTTAAAAAACAAATGTGCTACTATGGAAACCATGTGTTCGTTGTGAATGACCCTGACATTGGAGATCAGCCAATAGCGGCATATAGAAAATAAGCCAATTAATGAGCTTATCTGGTTCAATTGTCCAATCACGTGCAAGCATTGCAACCGATGACTTTTCCAAACCTTGCATTGCTTGATCACGACGAAACTGAAATATTCGCTCGGTTTGCTGAGCAACGAATTCGCTGGGCTTGAAAAAATAGTTTCGTTTACAGTTTCGTCAGAAATTTGGTCTCGTGTGACCAGGGCTATATACTATAACAATACTTCCTACACGAACCACTAAACTAGCCCACAATCAGTACAAATACAGCGATGTGAAAACAATCTAATGCTGTCTCACCTCTAAAATTTTTCTGATCTTTTTAGAGTTGCGGAGAGACAGCGATGCTGTTAGTAGGGCATTCAATTGCTGCAAACAAAAACAATTCAGCGTTACATAACGTACCAAGTTTGATTCATAACAATAACATTTATAAATGAGTCCACTCACCGGCTTCAGGTGTTTTATATTATCTTTGAAGTTTCCAATAAAGTTCATGATAGAAAGCTTCTGTTGGACTCGCTGTATGTGATTTATCTACAGCATAGAACATAGACATCTATAGATAGACGCGACATAAATATCACAAAACTAATGCATAGACACATAAACATCATAGAAAAAGTTCACAGACATTAATATTACAGGCAAAATACATGAATATTACAGACCACATACACAGACATAAATATCACAGACACACATATTACGGACACACAGACACTCACACTGATCATAAACTGATCTGTGGGTGAAAGAGCGGAAAGTGGTTTGCCATCTGCCTCGTAATTATTGAACGCCTTCACTTCCTGTTCGTTAGGTACAATATTGAGTAACAAGTCGATGTAGTCTGTACCCAGAGTGGCAATATCGAGGTTGGTTATTGCACTCAGAATCTGCTGGTCCGTCAGAGTTATCTTCTTACGAGCTAAACAGTAGAGAAAATAATAAGGGCTTGTGCACTGAAAAACGTCAACCATATAAAGAGGAGACAACTCTCATTTAAAAATAATGACACCGACTAATGTAGAACAACAACTATAACATAACACTATTGCAAAAAATTTATGGACCCATTTACAATATTTCTGAGGATTGGTGAATGAGACGTGAAAAAGTAATACCGTCAAATATTGGAAAGATGTGAAGACAAATTTTAAAGAGTTTTTTATACCGATGGCAGCATTTCTGTTTCTGTTAGCATCCATAAGGGAGAGTTGCTCAGGCTTCTTTGACTGCTTTCGGCCATGATTGGGAGTGCTCACTCCATCCACCTGGTCGGCAGCGGCTCTGTTTATTCCCAGCTTAAACTCTTCCTCAAACCTTGCAAAGTCCACAGTCTGAAACAAGAGTCATAGTAGAGCTGAGCGTTTCGTTTCTAACTCTGAAAGTGAGATGAAAGATTGACATTCGAGTTACCTTGAGAACAAATTCGTCATCGATCTCAGAGAAGACAGTGCCCTTGACCTGTCCAGGTTTGAGAGCGACCCAGTTGAGGGAAGGAAGTTTATACTTTGTCTGAATCTTTCTCTTGCTTGGACCTCCAGCAGCTGAAAAACGCGACATACATGAAAAAAACTTCCACAAAAAAAAACAAAAATCACCAAACAATACTGAATTCCTTTCATTTAATGTAAAATCAAGCCCAGCCGTGAGAAATGATAGATTCTAGGTAAAAACTTTGGTCACAGAACATTCCAGAAAAGAGGGATTGAGACTTACCTGGGGCAGACGGAGCTCCTGGAATTCCTTTACCAAATGGAGGAGGTGGTGCACCAGGAGGACCAGGTGGACCCATGCCGGCCATTCCAGGTGGTGGGGGAGGTGGAGGTGGTGCAGGACCACCTGGAGGAGGGGGTGGAGGGGGTGGAGGAGGCAGAGCAAGAGTGGGAGGAGGTGGTGGACCAGGAGGAGGAGGCCCCGCAGCTACGACAACTGGTGGAGCGTTCTTTAACGTGTCTAAACGCTTCCTCAACTCTTCCACCTCCGAATGTGTCTTCTTCAAAGTGCCTTCTCTCTCCAACATGGAGTTCTTTAGAGTGCCAATCACCTCTTCCTTGGCCTTGACATTGCCCTGTAATAATGACAAAGGTGGGATATGTAACCACGGCTAGTGCTACATTCACCAATCACATGCAAGCTTTTCACAGTTCAAGAGATTGTATGTAGAGCAGCTGGCTGAACCGCTTTGTAAATTTTGTTGAGAATTATCTTCTCACGTCCCAGAACTGCATAGCAGCAGGCAGTGTGAGTGTTTTTTAATGAGAAGACATCCCAAAATTATCTACATACAGAAAGTGACTCAACAACCCTGAACAACCTACATACAGAGAGTGACTATACAGCAATAAGCAATCTACATACAGAGAGTGACTAAACAGCAATAAGCAATCTACATACAGAAAGTGATTCGATCTCCTGGTTTTTTTCCTGCAGATTTTTCTGTAGTTCAGCAATTTTACATATGCTCTCATTCTCCACTTCTTGTAGACGCTCTAACGTCTGAGATAACTCTTCCTCCACGGTCGTCACTTGCTCTATTGCCGCTGCTTTCTGGTCTGCATCTTCTAGAAGTTGTGCTACATCTAGCCAATTGTCTGTGTAAGCTTGAACCTGGTGAACATAGACATCTAAATAAGTGTTGGGTATGCATGGTTAATAATTGGTGAGTCTGTGAGGTAGGACTTCATGGGAAAGGCAAAATAATTTTATAAATGAAACACAAATGTACTATTTCTAATTTACTATCATGGTCAAACTGTTTGGTTTTGTTAAGCTACTCGTTTTGACAATGGATGATGGAGATTTTAAAATCAAATACAAACCGACCCAAGGTAGAACAAACATATATTTAATTATAAACAAAATAAAATCAAAGGAAATACAACAGACAAGGCTGGGCGAATAGCAATAAGATATAAACAAATGCAGGTAAATAAAGAATACCTGCGTAATAAGCCTTTCACTTTCATTGTCTTTCAACGTTTCAAGAAAATCATCTAGACCGAGTGAAGTGAGTTCATACTGTAAATGCACCCTATAGTTGACATTCTCTACTGAATGTACTATAATGTTCATAAACTGAGTGCATGCCACCATAAACTCTGAAATGATAAGCAAACTGAACTATTACCTCAACAGAAAGGGGACAACTCCAAGAGATCATGCAATGACCATTGACATGAAATAGATGACATACCGATGTGAAAGTCTTCATATTGATAGTAATGTAACAGAGTCTCAAACCGTCTGCTCTCTCCCGTCACAATTTTAAAATTGTCGAAAGCTCTCAGGATTATTTCATGGCCGCCACTTACAAAACAGACAGCGGCGAGCAGCTCTAGCACCAGTGTCCTTGTCCTGAATCAAACATAAGTAGTTACTAGCTACTAGTTACTAGCTACTAGTGAGCTTTCAACCAACTAGTTACTAGCTACTAGTGAGATCTCAGCCGACTAGTTACTAGTGAGCTCTCAGCCAACTAGTTAATAGCTACTAGTTACTAGCAAGCTGAGGATGTAGCAGTGGCAGACCACCCACCTGGTGCTCTTGTGTTTTAAGGCTAGTGCCACACTGTTGATTGCGTCTGGGTGGGCTATGACCATGTTGAAGCCATGCTGGTGGTTCATGATGGCTCGAAGACACATGATACAAACATGAACATCATCAAAGGCGTCTCCGACCTGCACAAGAAAACAGGCTTTAGTTGTAAATCAATTTTAGGCAGTCAAATATAAATAACAGAGGTGACTGTCACAAGCTGCGTTCCATTTCTTTAGCATAAAAGAAACATTTGTGCGGTAGATTCACTGTAAACCATGTGACATTCAGAAATCCTAGAGAAAATTGGAGTTATCCACTCAGCCATAAGTCACTCAAGCCACTGCTAGGTCGGCAAAATATTACATCTGCTGCACGGCAACAACCAATGAGATTATGAGTGCGGTTGTCTGCTGCACAGCAACAACCAATCAGATTATGAGTGTGGTTGTCTGATGCCCAGAAACAACCAATCAGATTATGATTGAGGTTGTCTGCTGCATGGCTACAACCCATCAGATTATGAGTGCGTTAGAGCGTTAGTGCAGTTATATACGATATAGCATCATTCTGGGCCACTGAGCTGGAGGAAAAAGAAAGCCAGTTGGCAGACGTGAATGGTGCATGCTTGACAGTAAATTTCACACAAAGCTCTGTGACGGTGAACGTATGAAATGAACACAGCAGGTTGTCTACTGTACCGATTTAACTTTGTGCAGGTGAACATGAAACTTATGGTTTCTGGGCCGAGTGACTCTACCCTGAAAGTATGACTAGTAACTGTAGAACTAAGGCTTGGCAATCAGCTTAGAGATAATAAGAGTAGTCGAGACCTACGATCGCCAAACAGTATGCAATAAAAATATTCAGATCAGCAACAAATTTAAGCAATAAATACACACTCTGGTCGGAACTTAAAGGTCAACAGAAGTAGCTGCCTAAATAAGAAAAAAAGATCATCGAACATTTATTAATATCGTTTGTAGGCCGAGAATGAAACTGAACGCTAAATAAATTATATCAAGTGAGTCTAACTTGTTTATTTTATAAACCGATTTTGTATCCTCAAAAAACTCGTAAGATGGAGGTCAGTTTGAAAAAGTTATGACTACTTTACAAATTGGAAGTTATCTTCTTGATGATTTGTTCCGCAATCTACAACCATTTAGTGAATTATTCTGATGTTTTAAACAGATGTTTTGTTCCAGACGTGATGTATTGACTCATTGTTTTGTCCATTTGTTTGACGAACACGCGTGAATAGTCTTGGAAATAAATAATAAAAAATACCAAAAAAGCGGACAATATATTTGAAATATATCTGGATCTTTGAAATAAAAATGTCTGATAAGAACTTTTCGCACTAACCAGTATGTTATCAAAACACAACTGGCACAAGTGATGGTATTTATATTCATCTTACATCATGTGTGACAGATTGTGGAGCTGCTACATATAATAACATATAAACAGGCCGATAGAGTGGAGATGTGCATATAGTAATATTATGAGATGTTTCGTAAGCTGACACATAAGTACCCACCTTGCGAGATTTCAACTGTTTACTGGTGGGTCTCTTATTCAAAGGTAATGATTTAACTCGTTTGAGTTTATTACTGTTGTTCATCTGACTGTTTTGTAGCACGTTGTTCTGGCTGTTGTGTAGAGAAATTGCTTTGGGGTGAGCACTAATGCTTTCATTGTTCTCATCCAGCCCTTGAGTCCTAGAGAGAACTTTACAATATACAAACTACAGCTACTAGTAAACACTTACATACGCAGGTACAAAGTGTTGAGGGGTGTAGAAGATTAGCGAAGCAGTAAGATCACCTGCGACCTGCAGCAACAGTCTATGGATAAGGAATAGCCTGGGGTTCAAAAAATTACCTTTACTTAGTCTAGTTATAAGCAGTTACTAGTAAAAACTTAACTAGTAAGACAAGGGTGGACACGTTCATCTGTCACCAATTCAATATATTTATAAGCTTCTAACACAAACAAACACACGACACAGTCCATGAGGATGCGAAGAATAGAAACATGAAGTAAAATGATAAGAGACGAAGGAAAAGAATATCGAATAGATTGGGGGTAAGAAATGTACACGTTATATAAGCTTACAGCCACTTAACATTCTAACAAACCTGCTACTTCCAGCCTGCCTGCAAATTATGGAATAAATGACTTATCAATTCAATATTCTCATAGGAGAATCAACTAGAAAGGAAAAGTCAGAAATCTATTCTATGTTATAGCAGCTATTATGAGTTATGTTCCCTATGAAAGGACAAGCAACTCCTAATAAACTGACTAACTACAACTAGGCACACGGAAAATATAGAACTGCTATAGTGGCTCTTAGGGAGAGCTTCACATTGTCCAACGCTATATTGCGTGAAATAATCATTTATGAGCGGAAAATGAAATATTGAAAAAATATTCATGTTTTCGATGAGACCTAGAAAGAGCAATCAGAGAGCTAAGCTAGAAATAGCAGCACAAATCTTAGGTTCCACACCACGTGCATTCATCGCCTGTACAACGCTGTTCGCCGAGTGTTGGGTTGATACCAAAACATTGTTGCACAATTAATGATTGCTGATTAGCTGTCACATAGCAATTGGTCATGGAATTGCTATGGCAGCAATGATACAGTTTAAACAGAAGGAGCTAGCGTTCAGACTGCTGATGCAATGATAGAGGAGATGATGAGATAGTGCCATAGATGCATTGATAACTCTATATATAGCTCTATACATCCTGTCACACCCCCATCATCTCTTTCTAGCCCAACATAATGAGCAAAATCCAAAAGCAGATAAAATTTCACAAATGGTACTAATTCTGTGGTGGAGACGAACAGCGGTGCAGAAATAGTGGTTGTGACGTGGCATGGAACCTGTATGTTTGTACTGAGAGCTTTAACTGGGTTTAGTTCTATTGCCGTTACCTGTATGCCCTGAAAGATCTGTGACGCGTAACACTACAAACAAAACTAGCCCATTCACTAACTAGCCAAAAAAAACTATCTAGGAACAATCTGCACATAATTGTAGGTCGCACCCATCGAGTTGAATAAATTCCAATCACTGCACCACTGCAGCGCTATAAAGTCATTTCTCTTGTTCAACTCAACCGGTGTTCAGGAAGCAGATGTTACCAAAAAATGTTACCAGCAAATCCCACTAGCATACATCTTCAGCAGACGTCACCAGCAGACGTAACCAGCAGACGTCACCAGCAGACGTAACCAGCAGACGTAACCAGCAGACGTCACCAGCAGACGTCACCAGCAGACGTCACCAGCAGACGTCACCAGCAGACGCCACCAGCAGACGTCACCAGCAGACGTCACCAGCAGACGTCACCAGCAGACATAACTAGCATACTACACAATACTAACCAAAGATGCAGAAGCAACTGCGAATAGCAAAAACCGAGAGACACACAGGGAAGAGGCGTGAATGGAGAGGAACTTACTGCATGAGCATCTGCGTAAAGGATAGATAACTGACTAGCACATCCAGTCCTTTGTTTTCTTCGTTCAGAAAATCTCTCACCCATCTACAAGCGCATGTAAAAATTGTCACTGCAATAAAAGTGAGGATCATCTTTCACTGACCCAATTACAGTATTACGTATTACAGCATGTCTGTAGACTACGCAGTACCTACTATCCGCTATCTGCACAAAATACATCAACCATAACAACAACCCACAATGGAACATCAGATAAAGCACAAAGAAAACTTTGGTTTGATCGTTTCAGAGCAACAACCATCAGAATCCAGGCTGCTTTGCACTGTCCATAGTTCAATTTTTTTCAACAAAATTGTATTTATTGTACACAAGAAACAGAACTTGGACATGGTTTTTATCTTCTGTTAACAACTCAATGTGCAATGTATACACAGAGTAGCAAGATTATCGACAACAGCACCATGTATGGACACATGCAATAGCGATGATAAGGATGAGATGCACTCAATGATAGGCACGGCGTTACTTGACCGCAAACTATAAACAAAAACAAGCACACAAATGGTGATAAATTGAGGAAAATGCTTCAATTAGTGAACCGCCTTTCCTTCCTCCTACTAACCTTCCACCTCAGAGATGCTAGCGGATAAAATATAACAAGAATCAGCTATGAAATGCTGAATGAATAGATTTGCAGATATCTCACGCCCACAATAGCGAGTGAGTCAACGAGTGCCAACAAATCAACTAACATCACAATAAAAGCCACCAACAGTGCATTCCTCCTGTACCTAATAGATAGCACACACCCAGAGTTAGATCTCAGCATACCAGAGAACGAGGTGTTGTCGATAAGCTATAGAGTAACGGCGTTACCTTTTTACAGAAGAGCCACTGCTAGTCGCTAGTCGACCAGATAATACAGTTAGAGTACTCAGGACCTGGTTGTTTGATGGAACAAAAGACGTTAGTAGAACAAAACATTAAAATAACATTAACATGACTTGATCGATGGGCACTGTGACGATCTTTATCAAACGTGATTTGATCCTGGAAACAGTTCGCAAACTCGGTAGCGCAAATAAATATATATTAAATGTTGATTAGGTTTTATAATAACAAATAGCAATAATTGTCATTGAAACATCTGAAGAAATTATTGAAACAAAAGTTGAAACACTCAAGATGCCGACAGTATGTTTTCTATCGGTAGAGAAAAAAAGTATACCTTTACAGTTCTGGAAGTTACTAATAATTTGCAAATTTTTATAATGAAAACACTTATACGTTATAATTATGACGGAACAATATTTTAGCAGAGTTATTTTCTTTTCGGAAGATAACATGTTGCTCAATTTATTCGGTAGCGGAAACGCTAGCAACACTTTAACGATTGTACTTAGCGCAAGAACCATTTTAACAAACGTGTCAGTTCCCCAAACTAAAGGAGAAAATAAAACTTGACTGCTCTAACGTGAAGGAGAAATGACTTCAACAAGTCATTCATAATGCATTATAGTCACAGTCTCATTGGACAGGAAACACATTATTATCTCTATTTTAAAATCAAATGAAATCGCTGATAATAATAATTCATGTTTCAAGTTGTGTTGATTGTTCACAAAACTACATTTGTAGACATTAGAGTTTCACACAAAAGTTTTACTTCTCTGGATAAAAGAAGCACTATGCTACAATGATTGATTATTTCTGTCACAAGTACTTCTACTAGTTACTAGTGCAAAACATTGATTACTAATCTAGTTCAAGCAGTAACCAAAGACGAAGTAGCAGTGGTGTACAACTGTGTACTATATACAAGTGCCAAAAGACCAAATTCTACTCCAACTGATTGGTTTATCAGATGACGCATCTGCAGAATATGTACACAAGTCTCCTCTTTATGTATAACATGTGATATTAATATACCAACAGCCTAACAGTGTCACTGAACTAAATGAGGAAGACAGAAGTTGAACAACAACAATCACACATTACACAATTCTTACTACAACTTGAGTTCTCAGATAGAGAGACGACATTTGGTATAGAATACAAACAACCAGCTGACAAAGACCACAACTTGATGCATGCTAGAAGTAATCAAGGAGAAACTAACGTTGATTAATTATTAATGCCTCTACAACTCAAGTATATATACAAGTCTATCACCTAGATGAACTGAAAGGTTATATCCTAGAATATGGAGCAGTCACTAATAACAAGTACAAACAGTTATTGTTTCTGTGTAGCAAAGGGAGACAAAGAACACCCACAACTACTAAACAAAGCCAGCTAAGAGTTAAATCACTGAAAACTTTCACTGAGTCACTCAACAATGTGTGAGAAGGCAAACCAGCAAATACAAGTGGAGTCTAGTACACAGCTAGTAATCAACTTGTGCACGTCAGGTCCCACCCATGCGTATCTATTCCATCGACTCAATCACTTGTGAACTAACCTACTAACTAGGGTATCATCACACATCACTGGCGTAGACATAACTAAACTGTGTTATATACACATATTTATACAACTGCATTCCACACGACATCATAGTATGTCAAGGTCAAACTTCATTTCAGTATTAATGACAGGCTCACGTCACATTGGTGAGAAAGCCACAGAATGTGGTAGCTACATCACCCACACTCACTGTATGTGGTTGGTACGCAAGGAAATCTCCAGATCTCTTAACACTTGTGTGGATGTCTGATGTCCAATCAGCTTCTTGTTCTGTCAATAGACATAGGACTCTACTAGTTAACTACTAGCAATGATACAAATTGTGTCTATGACAAGAAATACAGATACCATGATGACAGCTGAAGTAACACATCTGCCAAATAGCAGAAGCTAAATAATGCTGCCCAGAGTCGATGACCCTTGATTGACCTTGCTAAACTAGAGCAAGACATGGTAGCTACTTAAGAGATCAGCGCTAAAGTGAAATGCGTCAATGGTTCCCAATTTATAAAAATACATTAAAGGTCGGTGCCAAAAAAACAATAGACAGTATTCATAGAGTTACGCAAATCTTTTTACAATTGGCTGTATTCAATTTGGCGGACCAACAATTGATGGCTTTCGTATCATGTTTCTCTAGCAATTAGAGGTAGGAAAAATGAGCAGAATGATGACAAAATCCATCCCTACCTTTGAACCTTTCATTGTCATGTGAGCCTTGAGTTTGTCTAGATAATGGGCCGGGGGCTCTCTCGCAGCCACCAACTCCTACAGACGACAGAATAAACTGAGGCTAAAACGTATGCATGCCCAGGGGCTGGTCTCGCTTGCACATAATATTCATATGTGTAACTCAATCATATTAATTATTGTTTAATAAGCGGCAGCGTGGAGTCATTGCTGACTCATATATCATGTCTTCTAGACAGAGCTGTCCTCTTTCACAGCAGATGCCAGACCTGTGGAGGTCTGTAGGTTTGGCACTAACTACATGCAATGGAAGACATGAGATGTGGTAGATCAGTGCAATTCAGTGAAATGACCTTATGAAAAATATCAGTAATGAGATTTCGTTCTTGTTGGTTTACTTAATGACGTACACTGGCCGACATGACCACTAGTACTTGTAGAAGTAGTACTGGTATGAATAGTACTAGTAGTGCTACTGATAGACACGCACGCTAGTAGTAAAAGTAACAATAGTAGTACTACAACCAAAAGCATTTATTGTAGACAGACTTTTCTCCGACAGCTAAAACTTTTCCATTTTTTGCGCAATATAGTGTTTTTTTTGTAGGTAAATATAATTACTTTCAACATTTTTTACTGCGTTAGTCATCACTGAAATATATTGTTTTGTCTGTTGTTGGTGAGAAACCACAAATAAATAAATCTTACGCCCACCACCGCTACAGTGAGTCACCTGACTACTAATACTATAAATAGAGTATGACAACAACAGAGGCCTGTCTCTGCTTTCTGGTAAAAATTATAATGCAAAACTGGAAAGTTTGCCAAAAAAAAGTTCCTCGTAGTAAACTTTCAGCAATCGAGCCAGCATAGATTCAATCGTTTTCTGCCAGATGACCTGATATAAAAGACAGACTCACGCGCCAGCTCTGATGGGAACAGTCATGCTTACTCAACCAACAAAAACAGTCTTTTAGGCAGAAAAATGCAAATGTTTTCCTTAATCGCAGCAGTGTATGGGAGAGTAGAAGTATTGCCGTTACCTGGTCGCATACAATATCCCATTTCTTTTCATCATCAAATTTTCTCATGGCCCTTTCCTTGTCCAGGGGTAAGTCCATCATGGCCTGTAATAATTATTAAGAATATGTTATCACTAGCCCAACCTGCCTCTTAGAAATCCATAAGCATCAATAAACTCTGACAAGATACAATCACAGGGTCTGCATGTGTTAGTAACTAGTAACATGGTAATAAATAACATTCCACGTCCACGGCGCTACAACCACATTGTATACAATGTGTACATATGAAGTATGAGGGCGTTAGGTCGGCATTTTTCCATTAATTAGGTCAGCGTTGCATAAACAAAGACAGCATATTTCAAATGTACTGAAGTGGACACAGAGCATCGAGTAGCCTAGCAGTTAATACTATCAGCTGGCTATTAGCAACTATTGATTAGAGCACACAAAGTGTAGGCAAACATCCTCAAAGCAGCAGGTGGCACTAATAACTACCTGCTGACTGCTGCCAGCTCATTGCTCCATCGTGACAGCGATCAAGCACCAACCGATAACTACCCCCAGGAGATCGTTTAAGTAGCATAATTTTGAACCAAAAGGAAGTGTAGAAAAGCTTCAACATTTGACTGAATATCAAGCAAGACAATATATTGTGAAAGATTAAATCGTTGAGAATACATTGGCTAGCCTGTCTCTCAAGCCTAGCATGACTAGTGAGGTAATATTTGCTTCCAACCAGCTGATAACAAGCGTGAAGGGTGTGCTTGAACAAATTGATATGAGGATTACATCCCTACATACATCAAATAACCATGTAGTCGTTTTTGCTTTCATTTGGTTGTTTCATACGATGTCGCATCACAACCACTCATAATCGAGTAATAAATAGAAACAAACTACATGCATCTGATGAATAACCGCAGAATATCACAAATACAGGGAAACAACACATTTCCTATGACAAATTTCAATCAATTTAGAGCATCAAATTGTTACCATAGCAACAGAAATCTGATTTGGCGTTCCGACATATTACATGACAGTTTGAACTGATTCACTCGTTGAAAACAACACCAGGCCAGTGCACCCATACCCACAGATCCTTATCAGTTTCAGAGTAATTGGTATAGAGAGATTGATTAGAGCGTAACAGTAGAGCTATACAAACACTTACCAATACTTTATTGAACTTTTTCTCGAGCTCTTCAGGCTCAGGCATTGGAAGACGCATTCTAGCTCCACCAGCCATGTTACGTGTATCATCACTGTGTGCATTTCCCATAGTGAGCTTTGCTGGTTTATGAATAAGGAGGGTCAATAGTTCATGAGATAGCTAGCACTGATTACAGCATCAGACGCTTATACAGCTCAGCATTCATTTACATCCCATTAATTGTTGCCTTTTCTCCCACAAGGAAGGAAATCTCTGGAGTACCTGCCAATTTAAGAGTGTGATAGTAGCCAGTGGAATGAGCAGACATATCTTTTGTCTGCAGAAATACTGCAGTTATGAAATATTGTTTAACATAATGTAATTACCCAGCCCAATTATCATTTCCATATCAATTGTAAACCAGTAAACCCACTACCAATTTTTCCAACTTTTTTCGCGCATATTTCAAAAGCAAAGAAAACGCTACACAAAGACAGTATCTGCTATGAGCAAACAGTACAATTTATACACAATGCAAACTTTATATATCTTCACAACAAATTGAGCGTACACGTTTGCTTGACTTCCACTCCTCCGTAGGTTATTCCCGAACTATGAGGTGTCTAACAATCTATTTTGTTTCAATTACGCAAACCAATAATTGTTAATACTTAATCAAAAATATTTCTTGTAAATTACTTTTACCATTGATTACTATTATCATGCACCATATAGTATTTATTATCTATCGACGACCGCAAAAATACAAAATCTTTTATGATTTAAAGTCTAAAACTATTATTAGCAATCATTATTTACCAATCAATAGTAGCTACTACTACGGAGTCACTAAAAACGACTCATTGTCAAATGTCAATTAAATTCTCAACTGTGTCTCTACTACTATTCTGAAACCAAAAATAAAAAGACCTCAATCTGAAAAATAATAGTAGATGCAATAAAATTAAAACAAAAAGAAGAGTTATTGTTTTATCAAAGAAATTAATGATAACAACTTGTTGTTATCAACAGGTAAGGAAAAAAGTGATATATCCATATCCTTCTATCATTATTACTAGCAACTACTTGTTACCAGCTACTGCTACTTTCACAATGCTGATGATTATTAAAGTTTTCAATCACTACTGTAACTATACATAAATAATAATAATAATATTAATTACAAAATGTAGTATTACTAAAAAGCAACAACAACGTAGAAGCTGTTGTTTGACGCTGAATGAACTGCAGTAGTATTTTTCATGTTGTGTAAAATGAATAATAGTCACAGTGATTTGATAATAAAATTAAGATATATATATATAGTAGATGATAATTATAAAAAAGACAAAAAATATTATTTATTATATACTACTACTATTACTACTGCAGGATATTTATTAGTTTAACAACAAGTATTATTATTATTATAATATTGCCCACCACTACTCTTAGTCTGTGATGAAAATTTAGTAGTAGTGATAATAGTGGTAGTAATGGTGGTGGTAATAATATAAATAAATGGTAATAATAATAGTTACAGTAGTAAGTAATGGTAACTAATACTACTATAATTATTATAATAATGATAAAAAATACAATAATTAATATAATAATAATAATAATAACTAATACCACTACTTACTACTACTACTGCAACTAAAAACAAATAATTTAATGTTGTTATTACTTACTACTAACAAAAAACCTACTTTCTTTTCTGTTAGTCACAGAACGACTACAACAACCACCACAGTCCACTATTACTACCACCAATAATAATAACATAATAGTAGTCAAATCAATTGTTGTTTATTTCTACCATCATCAACAACGAACAACAAGATAGATTACTATTATTATTGTGCTTTTGTTGTTTGTTATTAATAATTATTAATTACTGTTTTGGAAAAATTAATTCAATTAATAATAAATTTAATTAATTGATTGTTGTGAGTAGGTGTATGAGTATAATTTTTGTTACCTTCGGTAGGTATCCCTATCAGAGACTAGTTCGTGCTTCACAATAAAATAATGTGTAATTTAAACCAAGAAGAATTTTTGTTTCAACTCTTTTTATTTAGTCCTCCTGTTAAGTGTTCTCTCATCATTGAATTTTTGGTAGTCGCTTTGAAAATTTAGAGCGGCTGTAGCCGAAAATCATGGTTGAACAAAACTTTAACGGGACTCCCATCCTACTCTTTACAAAAGAATCAAGCACCAATGGTTTTGGTCTACGATACCATGGGCTTTTGGCATCCGCGCACGCTCATGTTCCTGCGGTTCTATATTCCGGTGGGTCTATGTTCCGGAGATTTCGGCTGGCTCCATGTCCCGTTGAACTATTTTTTTTTAATAAAACAAGACTATTGTGGAGCGTGAGTTATAATTAAATGGAATGAAGTTCAAAACGATTGTATTATTTGATTTTTTTTGGTTCTAGAGAACTTTGCAGGTAATAGTTTTATCATTATGCAACAGCTAGTAAACTAATTTAATAATGATAATAACTAGAAATACAAATAAAAATTCATTATAAAATAGTTTAGCAATAGTTTGTGACGAAGCGTAGCGTCCATTTTAAATGATGCTCTACAGCAGCATTCCTCTATGAAAAATTATTTACCGGAACATAGGAGCCAAAATCGCCGGAACATAGACCCACCAGAACATAGAGCTAGCAAGACCCTTCTCATCAGTATTATATATATGTACACGACTATGTATCAATGTAGCTGTTCAAATTTTAAACTTTACTTTTGAAAAATCGATGGCATTATCGTCGCTGCGGAACTGTAGCAACTAGATTGATTGATAACTCGCCTCTCTCTCAACGGGTTTATATTTCAATAAGATTAGAAAGATGATATGAATATTATATGAACAATCACATAGAGGGAAGACAACTTACAGTTAGTAAGCTCCAATAAAAACACACATCCATGATTGACTGATCTCAAAGAGTTGATTGACTTATAATCTATAACTTAGGAAGTTAAAACTACAGATAAAATATACTTCATCTATGGTTAGTTAAAAATGGATCCCATTTTTTTTTATTACTGTTTATTATTGCAACCTCATTTGTTTGATCAGACTACATGTCCGGCGAGCTAGACGACGTGCAACTGGCGTAGTCAGCATTGACAAAACTGCAGCAAATGAGGTTTTGTTTATAAATGATGCATAGATGATAGAAGATAGATAGATAGATGCTAGTAATTATTATAATAATAATAATTATAATTCGGAATATTATCAGCATTATCAAACAACACTACATCAGTTTTAATTAATCGATTTTGTTTGAATTGTTTTGGCCATTATTTTGTATTACAATTTTTGTTGCAAACCTCTTAGCAACATAAACTTAACCCTAGTAGTTACTACTAGGGTTCTGTTTAGTAGTGGTGGTAGTGGTTGGTAGAGGTAGAGGAAGTAGTAGTAGAAGAACTAGTAAGTAATCTGTCTGCAGCAGTTAAGCTGTTAGTAGTTGTTATTATTAGTAGTAGTGTCACGCACTAATTTTAATTAGATGACATGATGATGGTGGTGTGTGTGTGTTTTTTTAGGGATTAAATAAATTTAATAATAATTAATAAAGATTAAAGATAGTGGTGGTAGCTGGTAATAATATTATAATTATTATTTATTTGAATTTTTTCAAGTTTTTTTTATTATTTGCTTTTGTTCGTTGTAGTTGTTATTATTATTTATTATTATCAAATTGATAGTAGTAAATAATAACTTGAACTAAGAATACTTCACTTACTACTCCTTTACTGTCTTCTACAGATTAGCAAACACAGCTAATAATAATACTACCAAAGTATTAGCATCTACGTCGTCGTTGTCATTGCCGCTTTTTGCCATGTTGTTAATTATTATCAAAAAGAGTAGCGTGTGAAAAAGTGAAATGAATGCAATAGAACCTCTTCAAACTGTTGCGAGTTTGAAATAGTTTGCAGGTTTTCTAGTTTTGATCTTTATATGGAATAGCGGTAATTTATTGTTGAGCTGCTGTGCTCTCTCTATGTATAAGACTAACCATAGCAGATTATTGAAGCCACTAAATTGACTATTGTCGAACAGGTCTAGTCAGTGAGCGTCTGGCCCTAAGCATGGCTGCTCAATGGGTTGGGTGGGGGGGGGGGGAGGGGAATTATCCAGAAAGTCAGTCACCACTATGACTATGAGCTGTCAGGGCTGTCATAGTAGTACGTAGTCAGTGGCAATTGTCTGAAAATATTTGTATCGTTGTGCTTGTGCTCTGTGATTATTCCTTGATTTATTTATAGTTAAAGTGAAGAGTGTGTAAGCTTCAGTAATCTTTATTCTTTGGAGTGTGCTTCTCCTTGACCTTTTTCTCATACATTGATTGGAGAGGCCAAAAAGAAGCTTGTGTTCATCCGTAATATGACCTCTTGCCCTTTCGCAATGTTCGCCTAGAAATATACTGCATAATAAAAAAATGGCTTTAAAAAGTGTGCAATAGGATAGATAAAATATATAGAGCCAAATGTAAAATTTTCTTGTAACAATTTCAACAGTTGATGTATGTGCTAATACTAATAATAATGTCAGTCACCACAGATTTATCTTTTGGACCGCCATTTGCAAACAGGAAGTGAGCGGTCATGCTTTGTACAATATTGACTAACTCCTCCAGCACAGCTGTTGTTTGCTTGTTTTACCCTGTTCACAAACTGGCACTAACTTGTAAACTGAAGGCCCATATCATTGGCAAAAATGCTCAGGCACTTGACCTAGTACCCAGTTTCTGTCTGCTTTGTGCTACTTTTCAGAATTTCACTATCAACTGATCCTCTCATGAATGCCTCACATTTTGCTTCTGGAATAGCTGCTAAATATATCAAGTAACAAAACTAGCTCCATGAAGTTTCCTTAGCATGGCTCGCTTTATTGAATTGTTCTTAACCTTTGGTGTTCCCTAAGCCTTATCCATTGCTATTTCTAATATACATAAAGGGTATCTCATTATTTCAATAATTGCGATATTTATCTGTTCACAGAGAACATTTCAAATCGGACCAGATTGCGTAAACTCACCGGGATATTAATTTACGTAAAATTCAAAAATAGTCCGCTTAATAAAAAACTAGTCAATGTTTAAAATTTTAAAATCAATACTTTTAACAGCAAATCCTAACCCAAGCCTGGTTACATATCGCCCCAGGTGTTTCCCCTGCAAAATATAAATCTAATATACCAATCATATCTAAAAGTTATTGAACATGTCTCAAGCACAATAAGATACCAATAACATTCTACATACAACTTGTGTGCCAAAACCAGACTATTTGCTCATCATACCAGCTAGCCTCTGCCATCTAACCACTAAGCACGCTGCTGGATCATGGAGCTCTACTAATAAACAGTAGAGATGCAGCATGGAAATGGATCACAGCAATGCAACCACATCACAAGCTCTTGTGTGAGACTAAAATTTTAACAGTGAGAAAGTCCAGTTTTATAAAAGAAACGTTCTTGTGCTGTCAAACATCCGTGTTTGAGTTTAGCTCAATCGATGACCAAACATGGCCATTAATAAAGTAGCAAGTGTACAACATTGATTGTGTTGTTACTGCTTTCTCTATATCAGTCTTTGGATGTGTATTATTGCCAAGGAAGTAGATGTAATCAAAGATAATAAAAATTGATCTTGTATGTTGATAGATAAATATAGTTTCTTTTATGAGTATCAGCGTTCAACATTTTAAAGTTTTATCCCATCACCAACAAGCAATATATGTTATTTGTGCTGATTATAAATTAGTAATCATTAATTTCTTCTCGAAGAAAAGTAGATGCTGCTAATGGCCAGTGATTTTTTTCCAATTAATGCACTATTTAACCTTACCTGTTGGTTCGACTTCTGTTTATTAGTATGGCTATAATTATTAATGATTAATTTGAAGGTTATACCAAAAAAGAATAGCGGGAATCCATGCTTGTTGCATTTTACCATTGTGTCATATTTTACATTATACTATATTATGATATTCATTTCTATGCTCCATGTCTTTATGTGACATTTTTGTAGCGAACTAAATGTGAATAAACCGTTCCTCGGTAGCCTCAGCTGCTCATTCTGTGTAACTGTATTGGAAGGGTAGCGGCAATGCATCCAGCAAGAACCATCCTATGCTTTACTAGAACGATTTTACTTCCTGTTGTCCAATCCCGTGCGGTGCCAGCAATCAGTCATGCCAAGTTATGCAGCTCTAGCAAGGTACTTCCAGCCACACCACCTCTCGCTTTTGTTCGTCTCCAATGAACCTTAGCTCCTGGTCAGTTATTGTTTTTTTTGTTTCTTAGGTGCCTCAGTCTCCCACATGGCAACCCTTTGACACAACAAATGTAGAGGTATGCTTATTGTAGGCGCAGCTAGTAGCTGTAGACGAGCTGCGTCACCATAATTTTAGTGAAACAAAAAAAGGCAACTCCGATAATTATAGCCTTAATTATTCCCGTTTATCTTGGTAGAATATTGGAATCAAATTGAAACAAAAAATATTTTCAATTTGGTAATTATTTTCTTCTGCTGCTTTTCCATTTTCAATGTTGCTCATTATTGGCCAAGTAGCAGTTTTTTTTGGTTCTCGTAAAAATGTTTATTATACGAAGAGCAATATATACAGAAATGACATTTTTTGGTTAAAAAAAATTTTTATACAAAAGATTTAATTTATTTCAATTAAAATTTTAAAAATAAAAAGTAGGATTTGTTCATTTCTTACAAATATGTTTTGTACAAATAAATATGAAAACTCAATTCAATTTGCTTAGAAGTTGAAACATTTTTACAAAATAATATAAAGGGATCGTTAGAGGGCTACGTGTCTTGGAGTTGCCTTTTAGTACTTTGGCCCAGTGGTCAGTTGGCTGTGAATGAGCTGCGCCGTACAAGTTTGAACTGATGGCACAGTTCGTTTACAGCAACTAGGAAAAAATATGGATGAGTCTTGTGAGGGGCTGTTCGTCTGCCGTTGTGCACATAAGACATACGTTAATAGTGAGAAAATAGTCTAGGCTAGAAATATTTGAACTAGGTATGAATTGTGTAACATGATGACGAGCTGATATAATGAGTTCAATAGAAATTAAAGGTTTCATACATTTTGGATTAAAAAATAATTTCTCATAGATTGTCTATTGCTATGCCAGTACAGGAACCATTTTCTGGTAAAAGTTTCAATAATTTTGGAAATTCTTTATCCGACTCACAAAAGTTTTTTTAACATTTTCATTTAATGCTATTTTCTTAGTTCATAATTATTGACATAGATATCAATATCTGCAAATCGATTTCAGTATAATCAAATGCTAACTATTCCTGCTGTAGGCTTCTGCTGAGATACAATCTTGAGCTTTTCAATCTCTCAAAGTTTTGCAGATTCCATAGACAGGTGATACAGTGTACTGATAGGAAATCTGTCCTACCTACCTCACACGACTGCGTTAAGTTTCAAGTATGTATGCAGGTGCCAGAGATTTCAGATGAACTGGCAAGATATCTAGAAAGGACGTCTCTAGTGCAGTTCCAGAGTGAGGAGGGCATTAGAAAGTTACATGAAGCTATCACGTATGTCAGTCAAATTCAGAACATCAACACTGAAGGAGTAGAGCCTCTTCATTCATTGCAAGAAAATGAGTGAGTTCACTGAATTGCTGGGGAGGGGGGGGGGGGGTACCTCAACCACAAGCAAGTGCGGGGATCGTTTGTTAGGAATTTGTCGTTATATAACTGATAGCAGTCGTTTTGTGTTTATTTAGCGCATTGAAATATGTCACACCTGGTAGCGAATGCAATGAGTGCAGAATGTTTTATAGTTTTCGATAGACTTTATCTTTGAGTAGAGTTCACACCTTTGGTTGAAGTTTCGAGACTTCAAACAGTAGACAGCATACAATATTGTGATGTACAGGGTGATGTACTTGAGAGAAGATGCTATAGAAGAGAGCTGTAGAGAGGAAATGCTGGCACAAGCCACAAAAACTGTAGAAGATTGGTATTTTGTGGCCCCTCCTGGTACGTTTATCATGGAAATCTTTTGATTTTTATGAATTACAAGTTTGAATTGGCAAAAAAATTGGCTTCAGATTAGAAATTGAGTGAGTGATATTGTATGCTCTACTCGGTCTCCCCTGCCTGGTATGAGATCAGTTCCCTAACTAGTGTGTTCCTTACAATAACTTCAACTTGTCTGTTTTTCCAAGGAAACATTCCCCTGAATCAGCTGTCCAATGATAACACAAGAAAGGAGGATTAAAAGCTACCAGAAGCTGTCGGAGTGTTACGTGAGGGTCAGTTAAGAAGTCCGTGATTTACATTCTGTCTAAGGTGTATTTATATACCCCAATAGGGCAGAATCAGTAATGGAACTAAGGCTAGGCAGCTATGAATTAGAATAGCGAGCATATTGAATCATATCACAAGTACAAAAATAACATAAACGGATTGAAGTCTATCGTATATCAACTGCACATTGTGACTACTTGTTCTTGAAGTCCGCTGGTCTCTTCTCCACAAACGCTGTCATACCTTCCCTTCTGTCTTCCTATAATGAGAATAAAGTGGGAGTTGTGTTATTTAAGAACATTGTGAGAGGATAACTTCTGTTTTTACTACCAAGAACTTCACATTCATTAATATTAAAATTCTGCATTGTCCATCCTTCTCCATTTTAATAAATACAAGTTATCTAACAACATTATCACACGCAACAAGGCAACCACCTTTACATGGCTAACCAACAATCGTACGCACACATTATGATCAACCAAATACATGACTGTACTTACTGTGGCGAAACTGGCATGGAAAAGTCGTCTTTCAAATTGCACTCCTTGGTTTAGTGACATCTCATATGCTACAAAGAAAGGTCACAATGTTACTGCTGGTAAACTGTAGAAATATCTTTCTCACTAAATCCGAGCCATGATTAAGGCTTGCATGGAAAATTACAATAGTTGCTTGACCTGCTGTACAAAAAATACACTTCAGCTGCAATAGGAAAATAATAACATTTCACTCTATAGCTCCAATATGCACGAGTTGGTGTTGACAGAATGTTCCAGATTTACTGCTAATTCGACCAAAAACAAATCCCTGTTTCAAATGCAGAAGCCATTTTCTTTGAGGACTCTCCGTAAACTTGTAGTATCCACTTAAAAGAGATAACTTACAACATCAGATACAGGAATTTTAACCAGTCTCTTGCACAAGGAAAGACAACTCACCACCATTGACTGCCTCTTTGGCCATTTTAGTAATTATATGTGATTGGTTGGCTATCTTTTCAGCTTTAACCATCACTTTGTCTACTAGCTCATCCACAGGGTAGACATTGGCCACCAGCCCTGCATATCAACACATCAAACCATGTAATCTAATACCTACTGAGACAGGTCCATAAAATCAGTAGTTACTAATTCTATGGATAAGCCATGTATATAATCTACAGCTCCTTTGTACACAGGATGAGAAGACAACTCCTCAAGGCGAGCGCTAGATTATTACAACCTAGACAAAATGCACATCATTGACCTACATAGTGGATGGTTACGAACGATGTCGTAATTTTAGAAGTGCCAAAATGAGATGAACTAATTCTAGCACCGGGATATATGAAATATTATTAGAGTTATGCTTCACATAAAGAAGACAACTCACACAAAAACTGAATGATTTAGATAATACATTCAATATTTGGTTTGTTACATGATTTTGATTTTTGGATTAAAGTTGCTTGGCCTAAAGTTAGACATAATTTATTTAGTTCCAAGGCAGGCGAAGCACCAGCGATTGTGATTTTAGATAACAAAAGTACAACAGAACAAGATACAAGATGTGGTGTAGTGCTACCATGACTCTCCATCACTGAGTCATCCCTTGAGTGCCATCACTCTGTCCATGCTTTCCTTTTGACTTGTGAGTAATTGATACACAGCGGAGGCTGCTAAACGTGAAACGAAGTAATCTTCCACTGTGCAACATGTATCTGATCACTGGTGATAAAGTGTGGGACTGAATTTCTTAGCGTAGCGGCTGAAGAGTGTTACCACAAATCATATTATGTACATTTTTTTCCTGCTAATATAGCTCATTTTTTGTGGCAGAAAAGGGCAGTAATATTTTTAGCACATTTGTTTTGATTTTACAATTTTTAAAGCCCACTTCATCCCTCTACCCACTATTGGGAGGGCTCTTTAGCATAACTCCTGCATTGGCCCTGTAGTAAATGTTTTACTACTACACCCCTGGATATTAGTGCTCAACTGCATTAGATATGCCTTGTACATTGAGAAGACAACTCACTATTGAGAAGACAACTCCTATATGGTATACAGCTACAATTACTACTACCACTCACCAAATCTTAGAGCTTCATCGGCGCCAATTTGATCTCCTGTCAAAATCATTTCCATAGCCTTCGATTTACCAACAGCATGAGTAAGTCGCTGGGTGCCACCACCACCTACAAAACAAGCAAAACATGTATTATGGGCTTTAAGACTGGAACGCAGTACGGTAAGAAAGTGCCGGAACATTACAAAGTAACATGTACCTGGAATTGTGCCAAGAAGAATTTCCGGCTGACCAAATTTAGCTTTTTCTCCTGCGTAGATTATGTCACACATCATAGCAATCTCACAGCCACCGCCAAGCTGTCAAATAAAATACCGGTTGCAACACAGAGCTGTAGAGCGTAATGGGGTCTATTGGAGTTTACAGAAGACTGTTATTCTAGAATATTCTAGTTTAGTCTAGCAGTATAACGCTTACCGCATATCCATTCACGGCTGCTATCAAAGGTTTGTCAAACACGGCTAGACTATTCCAGAATCCTAAGAAGTTTCCTCCATAAACGTCACTGAAGTCTAATGGCTGCATTTCCTTTATGTCGGCCCCAGCTATTAATGAGACAAAGCTGACTTCACCGAGCCACACAAAGTATTTAGCACTGAGACATGGATCAGATCCAAGGGAGACGACTGCTAGTGAGTCCAAATCAAGAATATCTTACCAGCAAAAGCTTTCTCACTGCCAGTGAGTACCACACAACCTATCTCCTTGTCTTTGCTGAAATCGGTCAACGCGCTTTGCATTTCCTTCATTAGAGCATCGCATAGTGCATTCAATGCTTTGGGACGGTGTAACTGGATAAAGCCAACGTTGTTGTTTTTTCCTCTCTTTTCAACCATTATGTTGCTGTATGTACCTGTAAACATACAATAGAAAGCTTCCTGTATGCACCCGCAGTTATCATTGGTAGTCCAACCAGGATTTGCGGCAAGGAGAGACATAGTACATGTATGTAAACACAAATAGTAAATTGGGGTCTCAATTCAGCTTAGAAGAGGCAAAAAGTGATAAATTAGCAGAAGTTGAAAACTTGCTAACGATGTATTTCCAATAATCTCTTTTATTATTTTGCTTTTGGTTTGGTCCAAATAAATTATTGTTTTATTTGGCAACCCAATGGATAGGATTTTTTTTTAGTATATATGTCATATTATTCTATTAGTTTATAAATTGAAAGGAAGTGCCGTTATTAAAATATATGAGCTAGCCAGATAAAAAAGATTGCTCAAAAAATAAAATAATTATACATTTTGTACTTAGTGATTACTTATCCATCAGATAGTGTCAGCAGCAAGGTGTAGTCAGCAAGAGAAGTTTGTAATATTAATTGCGAAATATCATACGAAAAGTTCGGAGAGATTGGATTAGTCATGGCTACCGCCAACCAAAAGTTGTATTCTTAACAAAGCGATGGAAAGTAAGCTGGTAAAATCGGGGAGAACGCCTGATCTAATCTTGGATTATGGAATAGAGTAAAAAAGATGGTAAAAGTTTATTAGCTTTTCTGAAATAGTGTTATTGGGTTGCGGGGAATGATAAAAAAGAATATTATTGTACAAATAAAACTGGCAGTGAAGAAGGTTCATGCAAGACAGTCAGTGATGGTATAACAAGCTGCAATGTAATTATTACATTACACAAGAGTGCAGAATGTGGATAAGCTAGAAAGTACATGAGATAGCGCTTCGCAACAAGATGAAACATTGCGGCAACTGAAAGGGTTTTAGAGAGTATAGAAACCGATGAAGACAATACAAAAAAGCAAAGGAGGTAGCAAAATAAGGTGCAGGAGGTAGAACAAGAAGTCCAAGGAGACAGTACAAGAAGGTAAAGGAGAGAGTACAAGAGGACAAAATAGACAGTACAAGAAGGCCGAGTAGATATTACAAGATGGCAAAGGAGACAAGACAAAAAAATGGAAGAGACGGTAGAAGAAGCTGAAGAAGACAATACAAGTATCTGATCACTTACATCTAACTCGAGACTGAACGATAAAAAGAAAATAGCGGGTAACAGCTGGTTGGGGCTAACCTAGCAGGTAATTCGTAGAAGATGACGGTCATTTGCTGGAGTTGAATGGCAATGTTAAAGAAACCACCTTACACACTGGTAAACTGTGGTTATAGCAGAATACAGATACAACTGGAATGAAAGTATACACCTTTTGGAATGAACATGACAGATCTGGAATGAGCGTTAGCAAACCTGTGGTGTATTTTATATCAACTGACATCAGCATCATTTGCTGCTGCTTAACTATACGGTTTCTTATGTCTATGAGCGCAGGTAAACAATTATGGAGCGATGTCTGATAAAGAAAATAGAGTTTCGGTTGTAAAACGAGATGCAACAATGTTTCTGATTATTATCTTGACTGAAATTTGATTTACCACACATGATCATGATTCACAGCAAATATAATCATTGCTTAGCAATATATATATATAAAAGTACAAAACAACTGCCCGTCTGTCTATCATTCCAGATGAATACAAGCCCAAACTTTTACAATGTGAGAAATAAAAACTATATTAAATACCAGGGGTGGGAGAAAATGACTTTAAAGTCGAGTCAAGTCAAGTCATGAACTTTGTGAGTCGAGTCAAGTCAAGTCGCAGCCATTCTGAGGTTCAGCTGAGTCAAGTCAAGTAAAGTCACAAACATTGTTGAGTCAAGTCGAGTTGAGTAATGAAAAATTTTAAGTCAAGTCAAGTCTGACTCAAATGACTTACAAGTCAAATATCAAGTCACTTGAATATCTCAGAGTCGATTGGTCGTATAGCATTATCAAAGACATCATCGTGATCAGCAGATTTCAGAGGGGGTAATTTAGATGTCCAATAGATGACTAATACAAAACTTTCACAGAAATCGGACGATTTTTATTGAAAGATTTCCCTAACAGCAACAGATGACAAAAATATTGGCAATGATAAATCAATGGTTCAGAAAAATAGTCTGGCAGTATAGCATTTGTACTTATGGAAAGCCAGAACCAGTAGAATGTTGCAGCCAATAAAATATTCTGTTCACAGTTCAAGCAGTAGACACTTCACAGTGAGTTAAATGGTTTAACCCTATTCCTTGCATGGCAGTTGTTTCTCCTCCTTCCCTACTTGAAAAAAAGGTCACCATTTTATTTTAGTAACTTAATTTTGTAAAATTACTTGTTCTTTTTCATTTTCTGTCAAAAAAATCTCTGCAGTAAAGTTGTGCAATAAATTTTGAAACACTTGTTTAATAAAGTCAAAAAACATTAGGAATTTTACAAGTTGCAATCAACTTTTTTTTCAGCAGGGAATTTGACCTACATGCAGTTGACGAGAAGTCGCATTAAAAACAACAACCCTACTGAAAAAAAAGTCTTCCCCATTTCACAAACTTTCGTAATCAGAGTGCACTAATTATTTTTAGTACATTTCTAGTTGACAAAACAAACAGTATTCTGCATATGCACCTTCTTCTTGTCTTCTTATATTTTTAAACGGTAGAAAATCATCAATTATTCTATCTTTTTTTCTGGTAGAAAACATTTGAATGAGAGGCCTAATGTAATTTTCTGATCACCATACTCCAGCAAGCATACAGTTGGCTAACTATTAGCTGGGTTGTGCACTAAATAACACCTCTGGTTCCGATAACCAAACAGGAAATACAAACAGCAATGACACACTGGTATTCTGTTAATTTAGGAAATTGTGGTAGGAGCAGACAACTCTGCGAGATTGACTCCAAATGACTTGATGATGACTGTAATAAAGTCATCTGTATTATGAAGTCGAGTCAAGTCAAGTCATGAAACTTTTCGAGTCAAGTCGAGTCGAGTCAGATGAGGCATCAAGTCAGAGTCAAGTCAAGTCACTGCTCAACTAAGTCAAGTCAAGTTATGACCTATGACTTGACTTGACTCTAAGATGACTTGACTTAGTCCGACTTATTCCCACCTCTGTTAAATACATTCCATTGGATTGTTATGATGTATGGCATTGGTGTTTAGATTTGCCATTTGTTCTCGAACCAAAAATATTTTTAATTAACACTTTTTCAATAATAATTATGTTAGTGAAGTTGATCAGATTTCGATGATTCAAGTGCCAAATGGGTAGATATACCTTAAGCACTATTGTGAGAGAAATAAAAGCTGCGGTAAAAACACTATTGAACCAACTTGGTGAATGGCGGGGGTTCACAATTTGCCTTCAGTTTTCAAATCATAAACAATTGTAGATTTAATATTAATATTTTTCTTCAACAATGAAGGTAGAGATGAATACGGAACAGTGAAAATTTGCTAATACGCCATGGGTGGAATGTTAATTAAACAATTCCGCGTTGGTTTATGACTCATATTACTTCCTTCCAGTATGCAACATTGTTTTTGCAGGTTGGTGAGCTCATCAGTGTCTGCATTGTGCCAGCACACAGCACAACTATGTCTTTTAGATTGAATTAGGAGCATGAGAAGAGAGGAGATGGAGGGTGTTGAGCAAAGAAGGAGTGGGACTGGGCTGGGATAGAGTAGAGCAAGGAAGATGGTGAGAAATAGAGTGGGGCGAGCGAAGTGCGAGGGAAGAGCGAGCTGGCATAGTGATAGTTGGATACGACAGGTAATACTGCTCGTTCAATATAAATGGAGGATACAACAACCTAAAATGAATGTTGACTACATGATAAAAAGGGTAAATGTTTTATTTCTGGACAAAATGCCAAAATGATAGTTCATATATCGCCACAAACAAATGTTGACCCTTTATTATGGTCGACATTAATGTTTATTCCAGGAATGTCTATGTTCATTCCAGTCGACGTTTATTCCGTGTCTGTATCCATTCCTAACGACGTTTATTCCCGATTACGTAAATTCCAATATTCAGTCCATCGAACATTTATTGGTGTATTTTAATTAATTACCTACCTGCTTTTTGTCTAAACTTGATATTTATTTAATTTTGGGCAAAGATATGTTTGCTATTGGAAAAAAGAAGAAGAGGGAAATGGGACAGGTGTGCAGGATTCGATAGGAACAGTTAACCAGTTCCCCAGATAGCCACCTGCACTACCTCTTAGGCGTCTGTGACCAGAGCCGTATGTATAGTTAGTCAGGCTCGCTAGTAGTCCATCCAAATCACTGCCTCTCTGTCAGCATCGCTGGCTGACAGCAGGTAAGGATGACGACGCCTGTCCAACAAGTCTGCCTGTTGTCCACTGCTCGTTTGAACAATATTTGGCTATTTCGACAGTGAGTCGTATAGCTATTGTCCTCCTGAGCAGTGGAGCCTGTCGTTATTGTATGCGTCTGTAGATAGTGGTCAAGTAAGAACTTGAGTGAGTGTTCAAAACGTTTATTCGATAGAATAGAAACAGTTCAAAGGTAACACTGATGAGCTAACGGCTCGCAGCTGCTTTTATATAAACTGTTACATCACATGCTTACATAATGCTCTTTGTCTACAGTTGTACTCGTGAATAAATGCTAATAGGGGATAAAAGGTAAAAGTAAGAGTTAGAGACTATAAATATGGAAGTGTTTCCTAGCAACCCAGTTACACAATTGGTAGTTCAGAGTTCGTCCTGTGCACAGGGACAACGCTACTATCAAGCTGCAATGTCTTAGCAACATATAAATAACAGTATCTATCACTGAGCATTTTTATTATAATAATTATTATTATTATCAATCATTCTGTGTGTTTATTTATCATTTATAATAATTAATATTAATTGAAAAATTAGATTTACATTTAATAATAAACAACATCCCTATTTTATTTTGATTGTTCATATTAGCATATGGATTATTATTATTATATTTTCATCACCGTCATCATAATAAATAATGACGATGATGATAATAATTTACAGGAAATACGTAGCACGGCGCCTGAAAACATAGTAACACATTATATTGTGAAGGACGGCACCATCTTGCCAAAACGTTTCTATGCCATCAGCAGTTCTATGTACACTTACCTAGTCTTATGCTACACTCAGTTAGTTCTATGCGTGCACTTTAGAGCCGACAGTTCTATGTAACCTTTTACTCATACATTATAGTTATTCATGCATGTACTCAAGACACACCTACTGTTTTAGTATTGGCACACTCTAGCCAATTGCCTGTGCTAGGTGTGGCCTCTTTTGTTTATCATTTTAATATTATGTAATCATGTATATAAATATGGATGTCATTGCTAATAAAGTCAGAGTCAGCTTGCACACTCTCAGAAGTTTCTTTGTTCTCTAACAATAACTTCACTTGCGCTAGTACATGCACGTACAACAAAAGCTCTATTACTCGAGTAGTAATAAATAAGCAGATCAACCCGAACCTCTGCTGGCCGAACCTAGCTCTGACTAGTTCGCCCTTCAAAGTTCGGCCTCTGGCTTACACACTGGAATAGCTAACGCAACCGACAGCTGGACAGTAAACTAGGATGGTCACACACCACTCCCAAGAATACTAGTCGACCTGTGGGCGGGTTGTATTGCTCAAGTGATAGACACAGGTTGCCATCACAGTTCGGGAGGTTGTGCAGGTAGGCCTAGCTACCAACTCACACCCACACAGTGAAATCCTGCACATTGGTGGCAGCAGTGGGATTGACAGACACCCACAAGCAGCATCTCCCAGCAGGAAGATGGCACAAAGAAGACGAGCGCTGAGTACAGACAGGGATCCTTCCAGCCTGCAGATGATGGGTACGCTCACCCACATCCTGGACCGAATGTCAATAGCCACAACGAGAAATAAATTTAGAGTACCACAGTATGATGGTACAGGGGATGTGGACTATTTTCTGCAACGGTTTCAGGAGGTGGCCGACGCTAACCATTGGCAGGCGGAAGACACGGTGATTCACCTACGCCAAGCCTTGATAGGCAAAGCTGAACGGTGTGGTCGAGGCGAGACCGTTGAGGAAGTGACACGGACACTGCAGGCGACCTTTGGCATGACTCGTTCGGAAGCACAAGCAAAACTGCTAAGCTACCGACGAAACCCCAGAGACAGTCTCAGAGACCATGCACTCACGGTCGAGCACCTCATCAAGGCCACCCACAGCACTCTGCCACGACAGAACAGGGATGAGCTGGTACTGCAGACTTTCCATAGTACACTGGGGCATACGTACCTACAACGGCACTTGTTGGCGGTACGCCCACAGAACTTGGAGGAAGCAATCCTGGCGGGAAACGAGTTCCTGCAGGTACCCCACCAACCCTTAGGCGGACCCCACATCAGGACAGTGGAGGCCGACCCCCTGGAAGAAGAGACAACCCGACAGAAAGAGATGGCTCGACACCAAGAGGTACAGGACCCCTTGGCACAGTTACTTCGGACCGTGGAAGGACTGAGCAAGAAAATTGCCAGTCTAAAGGCAGAGACGAAGACCGAGCCTCCGAAGAAATGTTGGGGATGTCAACAGATAGGTCATACCCGGAAGGCGTGTAGAACTGTCCCTTGGCCTAGCCGCCACGGAAACGACTACCGCCCGCAGCAGTAGGGAAACCGACTGGCTGCACACGGGCAATGATGAACCAGAAGGGAAAGGCACAGGCTCCCTTCAGTGGACCAGCGGCGACGCGGCGAGCAACTCCTCCTCTGGACCTCCTGACTAGTCCCCCTATCGCCCTACACAACCGTTTTGCCAGCCTGTCGGTACCCGACAGCCCAGCGGCAGTAGAAACGGACGGCGACGGGACTCTCGAGCGGCAGGAATCACCCAGGCCCAGAAGGAAGGACAGGCAGACCCAAACGCCCCCACTGGAGAAGGAAGGATTCATCCCGAAACCTGTGACCCTCCAACTCAACCAGATCGAGCGACCGTATCGATCAAGCTATTACCTACCTGGAAGGGTAGAAGGAGAGGCGGTAACACATCTCATTGACACGGGCTGCAACACTAACCTGTTGGCCAAGAGGGTCTTTGATCGGTTATCGAACCACGTGCAACGCAACTTGCAGCACTATGATTCGCATGGGATCATGGCCGACGGCACCAGACTCCCGTTCTACGGCTTGCTCGCACTAAAGGGACGGATACGTCATGTAAAGTTTGAGGAGACCTTTGTGGTCAGTCAGATAAACGAGGACGTCATCCTAGGAATGCCCTTCCTGACGAGCCAAGGATGCCAGATGGGGTTTGACCGTCCGGTGCTGATCATTCAAGGAAAGGAGCTGGCATGTACCGACCGCCACGGGAGAAATCTCGTGTCTAAGGTACAGGTCCGACAGGACACCCAGCTGCCCCCACAGACGGAAGTCACCATTCCGTGCCACCTAAGCTCCAGGGATACGTTCCCACAAGGAGTGATAGAGAGCATACAGGGTGGGATACCCATCGCCACCAGTATAAACAAACCAGACGCCCAGGGGCGAGTGCTGGTCAGATGTCTCAACCCGACGCAGGACACCCTAAGATTACCCGCAGGAGAGGTTATTGGTACCTTTACAGGAGTGGAAGAGGCTGGCGTCCAGGGGTTGACAGAACAAGAAGGACCACAGAGGAATGAGACGGGAGGAAGAGAGATACCCCCCATCTGCACGACCTCTTCAACCAAGCCAAGAGAGGATGCCAGGACCCTTGGCAAGAGCAACAAGTAAATGAGCTGCTGATCAAATACCAAACGGTATTTAGCAGCCACAATGGAGATTTGGGTAGGACGACCCTAGCAGAACACTCGATCCCCACAGTGGAAGGGGCTCGACCCATCCGGTGCCCACCACACCGCCTGGGACCAGAGAAGGAGGCGGAAGCAGAACGCCAGATAAAGGACCTCTTGGAGAAGGACCTGATCGAACCTGCTGATGGAGCGTGGAGCTCCCCCGTGGTGCTAGTAAGGAAAAAGGACGACACGTGGAGGTTCTGTGTGGATTACCGAAGGCTGAATGACATAACTAAGCAGGACGCCTACCCCATCCCCCGGATCGACGAGCCGTTGGACGCCCTGGCTGCTAGTAAATACTTCACTACGCTGGACCTCACCAGTGGATACTGGCAGGTACCCCTGGACCAGGACACCAGTGACAAATCTGCTTTCACCACACGAAGCGGCCTATGGAAGTGGAAGGTGTTACCATTCGGGCTGACCTCAGCTCCAGCCACCTTCCAGAGGCTCATGGAAAAGGTCCTCAAAGGTCTCCACTGGAAGACACTGCTCCTGTATCTGGATGATGTAATCATCATCGCACCCGACTTCCAGACGCACTTACAGAGGTTAGGCGAAGTGCTGGAACGGCTCCGACAAGCAAACCTGAAGGTGAAGCCCTCCAAATGCGAGCTACTGCAGGAAGAGGTCAAGTACCTCGGCCATGTAGTGAGTGCTAAGGGAGTGGCTACCGATCCTGGAAAGGTAGAGGCTGTCAGGAGATGGGAGGCACCTAAGGACGTAAAAGGGTTGCAGGCATTCCTAGGAACGGCCGGGTATTACCGTCAATACCTCCCCGACTACGCCACTATAGCCAAACCACTTACAGTGATGACAGGGAAGGAGATGCCGTGGAAGTGGGGACAAGCAGAGCAGGCAGCTTTTGATCAGCTCAAAGCCAGACTCACCCAGGCTCCAGTACTCGGGTACCCCGACCCCAGCCTACCATATACGCTGGACACGGATGCCATTGCCGTAGGAGTCGGTGCCGTACTCTCACAAGTACAGGAAGGGAAGGAACGCGTCATTGCGTACTTCAGCAAGACACTAGCGCCAGCCGAGAGGAATTACTGTGTCACCCGGAAGGAGCTTGTCGCTGTCATAAAGGCAGTAAAGCATTTCCGTCCGTACCTCTATGGGCGGGAATTCAAGCTCCGGACGGACCACGCCTCGCTACGATGGCTGTGCAGAAGAAAGGAACCATCGAACCAGATAGCTCGATGGCTAGAAATATTGGCTGAGTTCCGATATAAGCTCGAGCACCGAGCAGGAACTCACCATGGCAATGCTGATGGGCTCAGCCGACAAGGACCCTGTGCGGATTGCAGGCAGTGCGGCTCCATCAAGCAGAGAGATGGGGGACCTTTCCATGCAGAGCTGAAGCAAGAGGCTAGGCTGAGATCTCCGAGAGAGATGCGAGATGACCTCGACACATTAAACCCGGCACATCCCCCCCAAAACCCGGCTCAGAAGCAGTCGGAGGGACGGGATGCGGTAGGTCGGACCTATGCTGAGCCGAGACGGCCGGGGGACATGTTGAAGAAGGAGTCAGCAGAGAGAGCGGAGAAAGAGGAGCGGGTTAACCTCACTGTGACAAACCCGGTACATTCCGCCCAAACCTTAGCTCAAGAGCAAAGGAACGGGCAGGATGCGGTAGGCCGGATTTATGCCGAGCTGAGACGACTGGGGAGCATCACAGAAAGAGAGTTGGCCGAAGGGAGCGTCGAATTAAAGACACTCTATGAGCGGAAAGAGGCTATGGAGATCCGCCCAGACGGGGTGCTCACCATCACGCTCCACCACCCTTCCAGACCAAAGCGTTGTGTGGTCTGTCCACCGAGCAGGAGAACGCAGGTCGTCTGGGAGACGCACAGGCTGATCCACGCAGGAATACACCGAACAAGGCAGCGCATCCTACTGGATTGGTACTGGCCGGGCATTTCCCCCCTGGTCAGGAGACTAATCAAGGACTGCGAGGTATGCCAGGTGGCAAAGAACGGGAGGAGAGCGGAGAACCCCCATCGACGGCGGATGTATGCTGGTCGACCATTCCAAAAACTGGCAATCGACCTGGTTGGTCCTCAACCGCTGACTAAGAGAACAACCGCTGGGCGCTGGTCCTCACAGACCACTTCACCCGCTGGCAGGACGCTATAGCACTGCCCGACGCCACAGCACCCACGGTCGCAATAGCACTAGACTAGCGAGTATTCGCTTACTGGGGCCTTCCTGAGCAACTGCACTCCGACCAGGGAGCACAATTCGAGTCGGTGTTACTCGAAGAGCTATGCAGCCTGTGGGGCATTAAGAAGACACGGACCACACCCTACCACCCGCAAGGGAACGGGATGGTGGAACGTCAGAACCGGACCTTAGGAAACGCACTTCGCACCTTGATACTGACGAAAGGATAGGATGAGTGGGACAGTCTGCTTCCGCAAATCATGCGGGCCTGTCGCAGCACACCCCACTCAGCAACGGGAGAGACACCTAACATGTTAGTAATGGGACGGGAGGTCCGCCTTCCTGACCAACTAACGGGTACACCTCCCTCCTTGGACCCTCACAACGTCATGGAGCTTACCGCAGAAGTGCAGGAGAACCTCCAGAGAGCGCACGAATATCTCAGACACCAGCAGCAAGAAACTAGGAGCCAAGACGACGAGGAACCCTCCGTGTTCCAGAAGGGGGAGCTCGTCGTGCTCGAAAATAAGAGAAGAGTGAAGGGCAGCAACCCGAAGTTACAACCCCGCTTTGTGGGGCCCTACCAGGTGACGGAAGCATTTCCGAACCACACCTATAAGGTAGAAAGGAATGAGCAGTGGTCCATACAGAATGGGATGCAGTTGCGTCACTACAGAACCTGCCAAGAACCAGTCGGCCGGGCACCCCCTGTCCGGAACCAGCCCTCCAGCCCAATATGAAAGGGGCCAGAAGAGGACGACCCCCCAAGGCACGCCAGGCACCCATTGAACCCATGGAACTATTACTATTGCCATTACCGTCACCCCCACGAGACAGGTCACCACTTGTCAGGGAACCACCAAGATCGCCACCTATCCGGGAACCCAGGAACCTCCCCCCAGGAGACGGGCCACCCGACACCCAAGAGCCTGCACCCCCACCTTCGCCTGCGCTCAGCCGCAGTCCACCCCGAAGGTCGGTACTAGCAGAACACGACAGCGAGGAAGAAAATGCAACAGAAAGTCTAGAAAGACATGACACTCCACCCCTGGAGGTCACCCAAAGGGCAACCAGCCCTCAGAGATCCCCTCCTCTCAATGAAGAAGATTGGCCACCTCTGAGTCAAAGCCGGACGCCCACATCACCCCTAGATCGGCCTCAAAGAGAGAGGCACAAGCTAAAAAGATTGGATGATTATCACTGTTACACAACAGTAGGAGGACAGCAACCATCCGAGTTTCCACCCACTAGGACAGGAGAAAGACGAAAGGCAACATCACCACTCCTGGCCACCACCCAAGAGGGTACAGCAGCAGAGGATCCGGTCGAAATCGGCTGGACAGTAGTGAAGAGAAGGAAAAAACAAAACAATCTACCAGAAAGAGAGACGAATTATCACCAAGAGGGGCGAGGAAGAAATAATAAACCAGAAAACACAACTCCCCAAAGCAGTGAACTCGCCGCCGAAAAAATTAATCAACAAGGGGAGATAACAAACCGCCACCCTACGTCACCAGAACGGAACCACGTGGGGGGCGGCGCTGAAGGAACACGTGGGACTAAACACCAATCAAAATAAAGAAAGGTGGAGGAGCCGCCAACGCTCAGTTCATAGTCAGCAGCGAGGGTGTTCACTACCCACTAGAAGCGTAGGCCAACTGGACAACTCACTGCAACAAACGATGGCTCGAACCACTCAAGTAACCAAGGAAAAGATCGACATAACTTCAACTACAGGTGAGGTATTACCGAATGTGTCCATCAGCTCACTGACACAAGCGCTTGATCAACAGATGAAGTTGACTGTGACTGTCCCCCGCAAAGAGGACATGTTACGTAAAATCACAGCTCCACCAGTAGTTAATATCCGACGTATTGATGTTGCAGGAGAGAGTGACCTTACCATGCCAAAGCCTGCGAAGGTTGCCAGAGAGATTTGGCTCAGCGGAGACACCATGAGGACCATCAAAGAAATGGCCGAACAGATTGCAGAAAGCGACCAGTGGAAGTGTCGACGCTGTAGTTATCAACAAGTCAAGAAGAGAGTCGCGTATCATGTTAGACAGCACCTGACATACTTCTTTTGTAAGTGTGGAAAAAAGAGTGCGTCCAGAGATGCTATTCTGAAGCACATCAGAGTACAGGGAGGCACCGCAGAGCATGGTGGAAAAGGCAAACCACTGTATGAGGTCGACAAGGATCGGTACGAAGAGTTCTGTGCGGCAATGGGCTGGGAGTCACCTCCACCTTTTGGCACCCCGACCACCAGCATTGAGAAGGTAGAGAGAACTCCAGTACAAAAGAGATTGGGGAGGCAGCCAGAGTCACCTCCTCCTGCCAAGAAGAGGAGGACAACTCCCCCACGGAGATCGGTATCCCCTAGGAAAGAACGCCACCCACCAACCTAAAATTGGCGTACCGAACGAGAGCGTTCGGCCGAAGCCGAAAGAAACCGAAGGAGAGAACATAGACACCGTATGGAGGCCCTAGACAGAGAGTTACATGCCGTCACGCATGAGGCCTGCCAACTACTACTAAAAGCAGAAGAAATCAAAAAAGAACTGAACCGACCCTACAGGGAGTGAGCTACACCATACCGACGCCGCCGACGTGTTTATTGGCCACCATCGCCAATGGAGGGGTGTAGGTGAAGGACGGCGCCATCTTGCCAAAACGTTTCTATGCCATCAGCAGTTCTATGTACACTTACCTAGTCTTATGCTACACTCAGTTAGTTCTATGCGTGCACTTTAGAGCCGACAGTTCTATGTAACCTTTTACTCATACATTATAGTTATTCATGCATGTACTCAAGACACACCTACTGTTTTAGTATTGGCACACTCTAGCCAATTGCCTGTGCTAGGTGTGGCCTCTTTTGTTTATCATTTTAATATTATGTAATCATGTATATAAATATGGATGTCATTGCTAATAAAGTCAGAGTCAGCTTGCACACTCTCAGAAGTTTCTTTGTTCTCTAACAATAACTTCACTTGCGCTAGTACATGCACATACAACAAAAGCTCTATTACTCGAGTAGTAATAAATAAGCAGATCAACCCGAACCTCTGCTGGCCGAACCTAGCTCTGACTAGTTCGCCCTTCAAAGTTCGGCCTCTGGCTTACACACTGGAATAGCTAATGCAACTGACAGCTAGACAGTAAACTAGGATGGTCACACACCACTCCCAAGAATACTAGTCGACTTGTGGGCGGGTTGTATTGCTCAAGCGATAGACACAGATTGCCATCACAGTTCGGGAGGTTGTGCAGGTAGGCCTAGCTACCAACTCACACCCCGACAGTGAAATCCTACTCAATATCATATAGCGATTCCACTTATGTTGTGATGGAATTTAGTGAGTGCGTGTGAACAGATGCGCCAGGAGTTGCCCTGCCTTACCTTACGAGATGGATGTTTAGCTGGATGCCTAGCAACAGGAGACAGCCTGCGTACCTACGGATGTTGGAGACGACCAAGCCAGATGTACTCTAAAGAATCTCGTAATAGGAATTGTTCCGGTGACATTTTTTAATTATTATCGTTGTTGTTGCAGGGCTTGTAATGCGAACGCTTACTCTATCCATCTAATATGTATGTCTATGCAGGCGCTTTTGAATATATTTGTGTGTGCCTATTTTCTGTCAGTTGACATGTTTGAATCAGCCAATTATATTATTATATTTTATCCAATGGTGTGAGCTTATTTCAACCGCACTGATTTGCATTATTTTTCTGTAAATACTGGGGTAAATCGCCCAAAGCCTTTAGAGCTCTGGAGTAGTTGTGTTAGAGTAAACTGTTGTCAATGTCGGGTAACGTTGTTGTTCCTCGCAATCATTAGCTGGAAGTCTAAGTCGTTGTTCGACGTGCCAGGATTGTTATACGCTTCGAAACATCTCCCACTGTTGTAAGTTTTGTATCTTGTTCAAAGAATATAATTATTATTGTCAACTGCAACTCTCCTTTGCTGTACAACTTGTGAAGCAGTATAAAACTTGATCGTTTGCAATATTCTCAGAAGTAACTACACTCTAAGAAATTGTCCAAGTCTGCCTAACTCTATTGGTGAAATAGATTGCTGAAGTTAACGCTTGTGTAAGACTATCAATTGTCGAATTTGTACACGCGCTGACTTAGCGCCATTGATAGTGAAGACGGATCTGGCTGTGTTGCGTAGCACATGCCGTGTTGTGTAGAGAAAGTCTCCGGTATTGAGACAGTTCAATTAATTAATTAGTTAAGCGCCGGTTGTAGCAGTGTTATACCACCGGTTGGTTGGTTATACCACGGAGTTGTGTGCCTTGAGACTAGCCGGCTCCCTACCATTTGCTCTAGTACTCAATAGTTTAAGAAGGCTTTAGTAAACAGTGGTCCCGTGAAGGTATTGAATAACAGTTTTTATACAAATCCTTTACAATCTCATGTTGTCAACATCATTTATTATTATTATTTATAGCCTCGAACTTTTCATACCCCTTGTACAGTGTTAGCATGTTCGAGGCTACAACTTGTAGTACCACCCTAATGCTATGTAACTGTTTACATAAATACAGCTGCTGACCCTCTCACTCTGTAGTGTATACTGAGAGGCACAGCTAGACAATTCTTTCTAAGAATAAAGGTAGCTCACACTCACTCAAGCCTTATACTTAAAGACTGCGCAACTTACAGCTTACTACTCTAGAAGGCAACCAGCTCTGAGGACCTACTAGGTCTGGCAGCACTAGTGTTGACTGACGAGTGGTAGGCGAGAGGCAGACTTGCCTGGCAGACTCTTGCCTATCACGGCCAACCTTCTAGCGGTTATGCAGAAGACAGCCAAGCTGACAGCAAGCTTCTGGACAGACAGGCAACTCTGCTACCTAGAGGTGGTGCAGGTGGGCTACCAGGGTGACTAGTAACGTTACCACAAAATCCTGCATAATAATAATAATCATCATCAAACATTATTATTATTATTATCATCATCAATCATAATAATAATAATTATTATTTGAATACTGCGCTGCAAGTGCACAATTATTACCTAACACATAATAAACATTCCCTATTTGATAACAATAAATTTCCTATCATCATACCATAAAAGCAAGATGCTGATGCTGCCGGAGAAGATTGCGTCCAAGGCATCTGCAATTTTCCTGTTGCAGGTGGAGCTGTTTGAAAAAGCATTCTTCTGCTTTTAATTGCATTATTCAATATACAAGAAGTGAATTGCCGTATTGATGCCATATTTAGCAGTAACTTGTTTGCCAAAACAAATAGCACTAGCCAACGATGTGTTTACAGGCAGACAGATCAACAAAGAAGAGGTGATTTAACTAGGTAGGAACCGCTATTTTCTTTGATATTCCACTTTTTTCTGCAGGCACATATTAGTTGTGGATCTTGAAATGGTCTCCGGTGCATGCTCGTTGAACGGCTCCCAACTTTCCGATTGTGAATGCAGCTCAAAACTGAACTATGTCAAGATTAATTTTACAAGCAATTTTTCGGCAGATGACGACAGCGATAGTTGACGATTCGTTTGTACGTGCTTTATCGGCGAGAAAAGGGCACAACTCCAGGCTCCAGCCTAAGTGCAGAAATCAAAGTGTGGTCAGCCGTTTCCACCGCTATTTTATATAAGGACAACTCCACTGGAGCCAAATTTCACAAATGGTCATATAAGTCATCATTGGCTGAAATAGTTTTTACTCATTTATTCAATATTTGTTGCGTAAAATGAATTTCTTTTTGCAGTAATACCTCTGTGAACATGTTTTGTTTCAATCTAGCAAAAAAAATTATTTTATTCAGTGGAGTTTTGGAGTAAAATTTTGTTTAAAACCTTTAACCGTCACTGGAGCCTGCACTGGAGCCAGGAGTCATCTCCCCTTCGGATGAAGAACTCTATATTTAGCGGTACCGTATATTGATAAGTTTGCCGATACGTTTACTAATGATTATGTGTCCTATAATGAAAAAAAACGTTCGCTTACATCCCAGTGACTTTACGTGACCTTTTGTAATAGTATGCAGGGCGCACAGTCGCGTTATTTACCATCCATATGAGAGACAACCGAAGTGCCACTTAGTTTTGCGGCAAAAAACTAAATAATAATAAAACTAGTGCAATGTTTGTTATTTATTTTAACTAGTATTTATTATTATTATTCATCAATACTGACTATAACAAAAACTCGTTGTAGACTACTCCAAAGTGAACTATAAACAATGTGAAAAAGTAGTATGCTCATTTTGAAAAAAAATAATTGATTTCATCGGTACCGTAAAAAATGATTATTTTTTTTGGAATATTTAATGTTATTATTATTTAAACTACTTACTTTGAGATTATAATTCTATGAATAAATTATGGCTATTACTTATATCTAAAGTTGTTATTTATTTAAAATTTGATATGAAAGTTGAATGGTATAAGAAAACTAGTTTTTTGATAATACAAGTGCTAATAATATAAGCACTATATTTCGGCCCTTATTACTTAACTCACATTGAAATTTTTTTCTTTAAAATTCCCAGTGGGCTAGGAGACATCCTGAGCTTTCAGATGAGAGGTTGTTTTAAGCTGTACCTTGTCAATTTGCAGAGTTATTAGCTGTTGAAATAGAGCCTTTTCTCTATAAGTTATAGTGTAATCACTCAAGCATTTGGCTCCAGAGGGTCACGTGACAAGGGGAGTTGGCCACACTTTGATTTCTGCACTTAGGCTCCAGCTAATGTTTATGCAACCTATCAAAGAAAAAATGTCTCGCTCTGTATGATTTTGCTTTTTATTTTTTGGCTTAATTTTACAGTGGGAAAGCGGATAATTTTGCTTTGAATTACATTATTGTACACTTTTGACCGTGAGCTAGCTGTTGCTATCGGCTAACTGATCTTCCGAATTATGACTCACCGAAGTGAAAGGTACATGGATAAGCACTCACCGGAAATGGGATCTTCCCAAAATCGTCCTTTCACTTCTTCTTCGTGATTATAACAACTTCGTCACCGTTGCGTTGTAGTTGATATACTACTTATTATTGTCAATTGTGTTCACCAAAAATAGCACACTTTCTATAACCCATGGTAGAATTTTTTTCTGAAATTTTAGAATAATTGCTTTCCCAAAAGAGTAATCTATCAAACCTCTTTAGTATGGAGCAGACATAATAATACGGAAACGGGAAAGCAAGTTCGTTGTTGTTAGTAGTAAGTAGTAGTAGTTAGTTATTTATTAGTTGTTGTTAGTTATTAATTAATTTAAATTAGTTAGTGGTAGTAGTAGTAGTCGTGGTAGTAGTGGTGGTAGTGCTGGTAGTGGTGGTAGTAGTAGTAGTCTAAGGCTATGTTTGGTTGAAAAAAGTTAGTAGTAGTTTTGTAAGTTTAGTAGTTTTTGTTATTGTTCAAGTTGTTGTGTTCCGTTTTTTTTTTATAAAAACTCATAAATAGTAACAGCTACTACATCATCATACATACAGTCACAATCATTATTATCATAATAATGTTTAATGATGGTAATAAATTATAATAATTGATGGGTTATACATCAATGAAGTCTGTGATTAAATTTACTACTCACAACGATTTAATTTTGCGTGACAACAGCAACATTATCATTCATTTAGTAAGGATGTTGTTGTTGTTCATGCGTTGTTTTGATAACAAATAATAATTCTTGAAACCACTTGTTCTTCTAGCAAATATAATAAGCAATAATAACAATTTTTATATTTTTTTGATAATGTCGATGGATAGTGATGATTTCAACAACAAATTTGTTATAATAATCACAAAGAAGTTGTTGAAACATAATATTGATTCAATTTAATAAACATAGTTTTGTTAGTAGTACACACCACTGCTACCACTTCACTACTACGCGTTGACTTTTTTTGCTCTTAATAATAACCAACAACTTAGTATCAATAATGAATAATAATAATGCACGGAAATCTTGCTTACTAACAACACACCAACGTTAACACTGCTACAATCATTGTAATTATTAGTACTTTTTTTTACCTCCTACGTACCACTCATTAAAAATATGAATTGAGAATTAATAGTTGTTACAATGCAGTGTTGTTTAGCATGTGAGTTGATCAGTAAATTAATGGTTAAATGTTGTTGTTATTATTGTTCCGTTTTATAACATGTTTTTACGTTTATTACTCTTGTAGGGTATACCCACTCGATGATATCTTCAAAATCAATATCATGTATTTTGAATTGAGAGTTTTTTCAAAAACAAGCTTGTGTTAAATTAATATTCTAGAAGCAGCATGAAAAGTAAAACGATGATTGAATTATTTTTCTATTTTTAAACTGCAATTTGTTAGATTATATTTAGAGTCTTAGACCAGTTGAAGCTGAGTTACTGGCTTAAATCATGCTTGAATACTTCATTTTCAAATCAATTTTTTTTAAATTATTACTACGGTGAATGCACAAAGAATATTTCACAGTTTTTTTGGATACATATTAATAGAAAAGTCTATCACTTTTGATTAGTTTATAAGTCTCTGTAACCCCAGTAAGAACAATTGTCAATACAGTATTGTGAGTGTGTCCATTCCTTTGATAAAATAACGCTTGCTCAAAATTAACAAGCATTATCTCTGGTGTGTTGATGCCAAAACGTGAATGAATGTTTTAAATTTACCCTTTGCCATAAATATATATCGCCGTGTCAAATTTCTATTTTAGTCATACCCATCAAACCTTGTGTATAAATTTGTTAGATATGTCTTGTATGGGCTTTGGCTCGTAGTTATAATTTATTACTTTCGTACAAAATGGAGAATTGTTGCTTATTTAAGGATTAGAATTTCAAAATGATGAACTTGGGTGCCTCCAACCCTCACAACAACAATCTTGTGTTTGCCGGATTCAACCAAGATCAAGGTTTGCTTCTCCTAGACAATGTTTTTTGATTTATGGTTTTTACGTAGTATCTACGCTGTTTCTAATAAGTTGGAAATATTTTGTCAGGCTGCTTTGCTTGTGGCATGAAAGATGGATTTCGAGTGTATAATGCTGATCCATTGAAAGAAAAGGAGCGCCAAGGTGAGGCGTGAATTGTTTAGGTAGATGATGAATGGTAACCTACTGTTATATCAATGTTGTTGTACCATGTTGTTGTTGTCTTTAGATTTCTCGGACGGAGGCATTGGTCATGTTGAGATGCTATTCCGTTGCAATTACCTAGCCCTGGTGGGCGGAGGCCTGCAACCAAAGTATTCGACAAAGAAGGTCATGATTTGGGATGACTTGAAGAAGAAACATATAATAGAGTTGGAGTTCTCTAGCGACGTTAGAGCAGTTCGGTTGCGTCGAGATCGGTAGGTAATATTCATATTTATGGACTGTTACATAATATAGCGCATGGTGAGAAGGCATAATGTCCATTTCCTGTTGGATTGTAGAATAGTGGTCGTGCTGGATACAATAATCAAAGTGTACACATTCACACAAAACCCACAACAGTTACACATATTTGAGACTTGCCAGAATCCTAAAGGTTGGTTTTGTTTGCTTCTAGATGTCTTTTTTTTAAGTTGACACAATTCTATGGTGGCTCATAACGTTGGACGGTTTCGTTTTCAAAACGTATGAACGGATTTGAATTCGTCTAGACGGTTTGCAAGGCGTCTTTTACATCGAAAATAATTGGGTAATTGTAGTAAGATAGCCCAAGAAACTATGTTTAAAGACAGGCTTGTTGGATATAATAAATAAATCATTGGCCTCAGCAGTTGAGGGATTCATGCTGTAAAACTGTATTTCCTGTCTAACAATCGTAAATTTTGCAAACCGTATAGTTGTCTAGCAAATAATTCAGACGGTTTAGAAATGATCCAGATGATTTAGTAAATTACAAACCGTGTGGACGCCTTAGAAAGAGTATGAACTATTTACAAACCGTATGAACTATTTTGAAATGATCTGAACTGTTTCAAAATAATCTAAACTATTTTGAAATAGTTGGAAAAGTTTACAGTCTCTATACAACTTTATCAATATAGACGTAGATCCAAAGACGTAGAGCAAATTAATTAACTGTATAAAACTGTTGTTGAATATAATCTCTAAAATTAATTTTTACCTTTGTAATGAAGTTGTATTTATTATTTAAAATAATTTAAAACAAATAATATTTAATAAATAAAAACATTTATTTATTTAAAGAAAATTCAACCGTTCGGTGTTTAGAAAAAACATTATCAATCATAAATGGACTGTAGATCTATGATCAATAGAGCGATCCAGCAAATCGGCCTGGATTTTCAAAGCCCACGAAAGATTTCACAAAGCGTTCAGAAGTTTTGCAAAAGTTTGGACTGTTTCAAATTCGTTAAAACAGTTTGGAAAGCGTTCAGAAGTTTTAAAACGTAAAACACAAAATGTTCTGAGCCACCAGACAATTCTCTACTGATTGTAGTTATTGTTGTGTAGCTATGAATATGTCGCTCTATGCGTGTAGCTCTCTGTGTGTAGGTCTATGTATGTAGTCTATTTATGTAGCTCTATGCGTGTAGGTCTATTCATGTAGCTCTCTGTGTGTACGTCTATTTATGTAGGTCTATGTGTGTAGCTCTATTTATGTAGGTCCATGTATTATCTGTTTGTGTGTAGCCCTGTGTATTTAGCTCTATGTGTGTAGCTCTATGTATGTAATTCTGTGTGTGTAACTCTTATGTATGCTGCTCTATGAGCCTCACTCCATGAGCAATACCTGATAGAATCACTCTATCTCATGTATTGATATTTTAATAGTTGCGAGATTGATTCATTCATGCTATAATTTAGCTGCGCCGTTATTGCGCTAAGAAATTTATACTTGCTGTTGCCATAAAAATTACTTTGACCTTGACCTAGCTAGGAGAGCACTAGCTAAGATTTTTTTTAACTTCTCCATCCACATCATTTACATAAATGTCTCTGCACATTATGATGCTAAAAAATCGTTTTTCTATTAAAATGTTGATTTTTTTATGTTTATCTATTGTATTTCTGCTGTTGATAGCGTACATCATAGAAAAACTATGCACATAAATATTACTACTACTTATTAGCTTCACTTTGTCGATACATCATTGAATTATAATAATTATTATCAATTCTGGTTTATCTTCTGTTCTTATCGGTTTCTGCGAGTAGAGTGTTACAAATTGGGCGGGTCCATCCTTGATAAGCAAAAGAGTCAACCCATTACCGCTGTATCCATCTTTTATAAAATATCGCAACAATTCTAGCAATCCTCTTCGACTTGACAATGTTTCGATCCTGTTGAAGGATTGTCTCCCTTGGTCGTGAAATACTGACAATTAAAAATATTGATACAATTTGCGTCCTAAAGTAAGTCAATGTGTATAGCTCTATGTATGTAGCTTCATTTATGTTGCTTTATGTATATGCAGGTCTATGTATGATGTGCCCAAACAGTGACAACTCTTTGCTAGCATTTCCTGGGCGTAAAGCCGGACACGTACAAATAGTCGACTTAGGAAACACTGAGAAGTCTCCCGTTGATATTGCTGCACACGAAGCCAACTTGAGTTGTATCACACTAAATGGTCAGGGAACTTTAATAGCTACTGCATCAGAGAAGGTTAGTTTGGTCTACTCGCTGTCCATTTATCTATGCCTTGGGCTATCTCTCTCATGCTTTCTTATCTATTCATTTCTACTATCTACCGACCACTGTTTGTATTCCAATATTGTCTGTATGCCACTCTGTTTAAATTGAAACATTCAAACCGAGACTGTCTCGCTAACTAGTCATGTGACTGTTTGTTTGCCCTGATTCATCTCTCAAAACTACATGAACCTAAGTGTAAATAGACGGATTTGATTTGACATTTGACACTTGATGCTGACACAATATTCAAAACAAGCTGCCGCATTAGTTGTCTATTGTGTTTGATTCACTCTGTGCTTTGTACAGGGTACTCTGATACGTGTGTTTGACACACACACTGGCTCACAGCTCCAGGAGCTCAGAAGGGGTGCTAACAATGCCAATATTTTCTGGTAATTCAATTATTCTTTATGATAGTCAGCTATACACATTAGTAGATGTTGTCATACACATTAGTAGATGATGTCGTACACATTAGTAGATGATGTCATACACATTAGTAGATGATGTCGTACACATTAGTAGATGATGTCATACACATTAGTAGATGATGTCGTACATATTAGTAGATGATGTCGTACACATTAGTAGATGATGTCGTACACATTAGTAGATGTTGTCACACACATTAGTAGATGATGTAGTTATTGTTGTTGTAATTCTCCATATTTTTTCAATGACAATCCGTGACTTCGATCAAGTCTTTGTAGTTGTCTTTCCCTGCACTGAATCATTCAATCCACTCAATAAGAGTGCACAACTCCTAACAAATTATAGTGTCTTGTAGCATTAATTTCAACCAAGACTCATCACTGCTCTGTGTGTCCAGTGATCATGGAACTGTACATATATTTGCCCTGGAAGACGTCAAACGTAACAAACAGTCCAGGTACGCACCAGTTTTTACTATTCTTTGATCGTATAGATATTGTAGAGGTTCTTGTACTGTGTTCGATCAACTAGATTCAACTTTGTATTGCTTTAGTCTTGCATCGGCTGGTTTCCTTCCCAAGTACTTTAGCTCTACGTGGAGCTTCTCCAAGTTCCAAGTACCTGGACATTCCCAGTGCATCTGTGCGTTTGCTTCAGATTCTAACTCTGTTATAGGTAAATGGATCTCTTGTACTATGTTAACTCTATTGTTTACTGTGTTATCTCTACTGTTTACTATGTTGCCTCTATGGTTTCCATGTTATATCTATTGTTAACTATGTTACCTTCTGTTATTTTAACTCTAATATGTCTCTGTCAGCTCTATTGCTTACGTTGTTGCAGTTGTATGCGCAGATGGCAGCTACTACAAATTCTCATTCAACATGAAGGGGGAGTGCATTCGAGATGTCTATGCACAATTTCTGGATATGACAGATGAGCATATGTAATTTCATTTATATTTTTTCTAACAATAAAATTTTCTATTGCATATTATATATAGCAACAATAATATACGTCTATGCTATCCAGTTAAAAATTTACCTGTTTTGTTTAATACTGAACTATACATGTATAGCAAATATGAGTAATATATGGACTCGAATTGACAAAATAAAGTTCGCTTTGCCCAAACGGATTTATAGAAAAACAAGTTTTGGCAGCCATTGGTAAGGGTGGCAGCATGATGCTGCCAAAGCTGTTACTGTTTTGTGTATTTTAGGTAACACCGTGCTATTTATGCCCTTCTCGGACAGCTTCAGATGCAAACAACTATGTAATTACATCATCAAACACAACATGTTACTCCTAGTCTCCCAGCTATCAACTTTTTTGTTCACTAAAATGTTGATTCCTTGATTTTTAATTTGACAATCGCTGAAACCTGAGAACAACAAAATTGCGGACAATATAAGTAGTTGACAATATAAGTTATGATTAGAATGTATTTATGAATCTTTGACCAAAGCTACTATACGATAAATATATACGATTTCTAGTACATATGTCAGCATTAATATCTGGTGTATGGTTGCACATGAGCAGTATATACAATAAGCTCTCGACGTATTGTTAATGTCTCTTCAATGGCTTCTCCTTTATTCAACTATTTCAACAAATTAGACATCTTTATCCTTTGCTGTCATCTGCAGGATGTCTCCGGCAGCACCAGTTTCAATCTCCTCAATGGCCGCTCCTTTCGTAATTCCTTCCTCCATCTCCGGCTCTCCCACGTCTTTCTCGGCCACCTTCTTCTCTTCGTTCTCCATCACATCATTGCCAGCCATCAGTCCTCGACACAGCATGTTGTTGATGAACTCTTCCTCGTACATCCACCGCTTGTCACCTAAAATGAAAAGTAACGGTTGATACTGCTCGTTAGATGTAAAAAATTGTTCTAATGATCGCAATTTCTGCAGTCATCAATTTTAGCTTACTCAGACATTGTAAGTCATTGCTACATTGTCTCAGGTCCTTCCAGATCATACCCAAGTTGTACAAACCGAACATCCACAGGAAACAGTTGGCTGCAATCAGTCCGCAGTTCTTGTACATCTGTAGTTTTAAAAGAATATTCCAATATAATTTTTAGAAAGTTGCAGAAGTCTATGATAACGTTGTTTTCCAATGGTTTATCAGGCGTTAAATTACTCACCCGTAATTCCGTATTTGGTCCCAGAATTTGGTCAGTAATGAAACTGACCAAAACAGTAGCCACTGTAGGAAGGACAAGCCAAGCGATGCAAGATATCAGCCTGTACAACTGATATGCATATTTAGCCACAACCTACAAGATATTCAAATTTACTAAAATCCAGTGGCGTGTTTTATTATTTCTTAGAAGTGTTATTATATTATTAGAAGCACTTCTATTTTGCTATTAAAATGTGTAAATGAAACATACCTTTGTATCAAGTCTGCGGTGTTGATTGTAATGGTGCATGGCTGCACAGAGCTTTTCTTGAATCTCGGCTACCATGAGAAGTGCTACGGCCTGTTCTCCATCATCGCTTTCTGAAGAGTCAGATTTTGAAGATGACCCATCTTTTATGAAGACTTCATCTGCTTTGGCAAATGAAGATTATATTTTTCAATGAAACAGCATGTTTACCTTGAGTGTTAGAATTACATGCTACAGTCGATGTATATACATATGTTGGTGGCAATGACAACGCTGTTGTTTGATCAACTGAACCACAATGCATCGTCATCACATGAATAATAATAATAGCGAATAGTTGGATTATTATTACTAACTAACAAATAGTTCATCATACTGGAACTTAGCCTTTTTGGGAAAGAAAAAAATGGAAAATCAGAGAATGGTATTTTGTGGTGCTGAACTTTTTTTCTTGTATGTGGATGCATGATCATTGTCAAGAGTGTTGCGATAATTCACATTGCTTGTAGTAGGGTCTTATAATAATTAGATTTACTACTAATGATATAATAATAATTACTGTCAAAAGTAGTTTTTATGTTTAATAGTATTATTATTATCGACGGTGTCGTCGTCTATCATCATCTTTGTCGCAGAAAAAACGAGATGTTTTTCAACGTTATCATCAATAATCATCATCATCTGTCAATTTATCATCCATCTACTAAACTACTTGCTACACCCTTCAGGTCCAGAATTTTTATTCAATGTTTGTAATATGCTCGAAGTGGTACATACCTTCTTCACTCTCGGGGGCAACTTTTCGACCAAGAGCTGTTTGAATGCCAACCGACGAACTATTGCCACTTATTGCCTCAGTGATCTCACTGATAGCTGCCATTTCTATTTTTAAATGGATTGCAAATGAGTTGTGCACTGTGCAGTACGTTGCGTAATGCATAACTGCATGGTTTGCTCCCACAAAGGGACACAACTCTAATATTTGAACAATTTGATGAACAAAGTCCATTCAAGTTTCACTCAAGCTTCTTCAGATTAGATGTAAATGATTTATGTTAGTTCAATAAAAAAATGACGGATTAAATTACAAAATATTCAGTTATGGATATACCTCAAAAAGTAATGACACAAGTTAAGAATTGATTCTACAGCATTTTGTTCAAGAATAAGTGTCAAGTACAGCCACTATTTTGTTAGTTTAAAAGATTTATTTTAATGATTATCAAATCCTAGAGGGAAAAATATTTTGCATGCTAATATGCAACATCAGAGCAAAATTACGTAAAGCGTAGTTTAAACATGAACTTGTCTAACAGGTAATTAGATCTTCAAATATTATTGATCATCACATAAGACGATAAATATGGTACATGTAATACCAAAACAGAAAGTGAGACCATTGAACTGTATGTATATATATATATATTAAATTTATTGTTCCGTAAGTTTTGTATCACCTTAAACAAAATAATCTATATACAAAAATAGTAGACACTGTGGAATCATTGTGAGCACAAAGAAAACGAGTTCAATTAAAAATGTTTAGTACCAGAATTTAATGGCCTAAATAATTCCTCGTGCGCAACTTACCAGAATGAAAGAAAACTGCCTGGCAGTAAATGTGGACCAAAAATAAAACAACAATAATATTCATCACATACAATTGTCTCACAATTAAACCAACGTCTATTTCTAAAATACAATCATCTACTCGTTTAATATTTAGGTCGGTTTGCTGCAAACCATAAATATATTTGAAATCACCGGCCACTTGGGAAATAGGGCATGTTATCCACCACTGTTACTTGGGAAAGATAATTCTTACACCAAAAAATGCTGTTACTGAAAGACATTTTTAGGACTTTTAGGAGAATGAATGGCCATCAAATTCTCGTTGGGTGAGATCAACTCAATTGCTTTCAGCTACGCTTTACAATATTAATCAAGATTGTGTAGCATAAACACTGAGACTACAAAAACACTAGAGTGTAACTCTATGAAATCATTCATGAAAGACACTGACTTAGACTCGTAGTAAATAATTCAGCATGTACAAAGGTCGGTGCTGGTAATAGTTGTTAATAATTGTCGAGTGACCAGAACAGATGGTGGCATGACATCACTACTTGTACCTGGCTACAGGTACAGAACCGGAGGTCATAGGTCAGAGTTGGTGCGCGACTGTGAAGGTTGTGAAGAAATTGGGGATGGTACAGTCGGGTGCTGAGTCCTTATTTCTTCAATAGAATCCTGCAGCTAAATAAACGGAAGAGGAGCTGTAAGGTTACAACCGAAAACGCCAAGAATTTAAAAATTTGTAAACCTTGCCGTTTTTCAACATTTATTAGCAAGTATAGAAATGATTTTATATTCTATTTTCGCTAATCTTTTTTAATTGTATTATAGATAAACTATTTTTAAAGGCGATGTCTGTTCCCTTCAACCAACACAATATTTAAAGATTGAATTAAGAAACGAATAAAATTTTGCGTTTATGTAGAAGAATTTCCAATGCAATCAAGTGCAGACAATTCCTCATAGGTAACATTCTACAAGAAAAGCACATTGCGACTAAAGCTACATTCACACTATGCGATTCTCGGCCGAGTGGGCGGAGCAAAAGATCAGCTCGCAAGTGTGAACAGTAAAATCTTCAAGATTTTACAATCGGTGGTTGATTTTTTTTCATTGGGCAGTGATGGAGCTCTGAACGATTATCGGCCTGTCTAGCCAATCAACATCCACATCACAGCTTTTTAATTTAATGCTTTTCAAGAAACTTGCAGCTGCTGATAATTATTATTTAGCCAATTTTAGAATATTTTTTAATATTTCCCTGATCAACTGCAAGCCTTGTTTACTAGTAGAATATTAAGGTGGGTATACTAACTATTATCAATATAAATAGAAAGCAAGTGATTATAATAAATAATTGCATTGAAAAAAGTTATCATTTATTTATTATTCATTATAATTAATTGAGTATACTACTTACCATTATTTATTATTGTTATTTGTAACTCATTTCCTATTATTGATGAGTGAAGAAATGTTATAATTTATTTAAATATCTGATAATATTAGCTATATTATATTATTATTAATAATAATTTGATGTTCTGCAATTATCAATGAAATGCGGTGTCTTGACAACATGTCAAGGCCATGCAATATCGGGCACGAAAAATCGCAAGTGCGAACTCTTCTAAATAACCGGGAGAGCAACTCCCGATTCTTCCAGATAATCGCATGGTCGAGAATCGTATAGTGTGAACGTAGCTTAAAAGTTTAATTTCTCTGACTACAAATTATGGTCCGCGTGGTAGAATATGACGTGGGCTCATTTGAACCAATGTATACAGTACATTTGTAGGTATATATATATATACAATACATGTACAGGTATATAGAGTACATCTACAGGTATAACAGGACAGGTGTATACAGTACTTGTATATAATATATACAATACATACATATAGTATATACAATACATACATATAGTATATACAATACATACATATAGTATATACAATACATACATATAGTATATGCAGCACATACATATAGTATACGTATTATACGCCGTGTAAAGAAATTTACCTGTTTTATTAACTTGGTAGAAGATTCTAAGGCGTTCTTCCAATGATTCATGTCTTTTTCATAAAGAAACTTTTGTTTGTTTAATAAATCTAGCAGCTCCTGGTGACTGTACATACCACTGTAAGTAAACAAATACATACACTAACCATATACACTAACTACATACGCTAACTATATACGCCAACTATATACGCCAACTATATACGCCAACTATATACGCCAACTATATACGCCAACTATATACGCCAACTATATACGCCAACTATATACGCCAACTATATACGCCAACTATATACGCCAACTATATACGCCAACTATATACGCCAACTATATACGCCAACTATATACGCCAACTATATACGCCAACTATATACGCCAACTATATACGCCAACTATATACACTAACTATATACACCAACTATATACGCCAACTATATACGCCAACTATATACACCAACTATATACACCAAATACATACATATGTATATGGTCGGAATACCTAACTTTCACAAAACAGTTAGAAGCTGATGAAAAGCACAATGAATATCAAATTAAAGCTTGTTTCCAATATATACCAACTATATACAATAATTTTACGTAAATAAAAACAATTTTAATCCGAAAAAAAGAAATTTATTTCAATTTATTTTAAACACAACCGCTTGCACCAACCGAGTATAATCACTGACAGGAGGGTCGGTGACAAAACATGAGCTGTACAAACTTAGCCCACGCAGGTAACAATGTCATAACTCAGCCCACGCAGGTAACAATGTCATAACTCAGCCCACGCAGGTAACAATGTCATAACTCAGCCTACGTACATTTAAAAAAAACAGTGTTTGAGTTCCTAATAATAAATTTTCAAGGTTCTCTTACGTGTACCGATTGCACATCTCATTGAGTGAACACCTGCCACTGTTTGTGTAGATAACAACTAATGTATCAATATTAAATTTTTATGATTCTATTCTTCAGAAAAACCAATGTCACTAATCAACTTTGCCATTGGTGTCGGATTTGGGAAAGTGAACAATAAAGTCACTTATTAGCCGAATAATAAGAATAATTTTCACAACTCGCAGAAGATAGTGTAACTGAACTACTTGAAGGCGCTGTTCAACTATTATCTACGTAATAATAGAGACTGTGGCCGTTAAATATGCTGTTTAAGAGGAAAATAATTGAAAGTATGTGACGATAAATAAATGTTTTAAATTTATCTATCATATTTTTGTTGATAAATGGTTGGTGGTCCGGACATGACAAGAGTTGGCGCTGTCTAACAGGCAGAGAAGGAGAACACCCACCTGTTGGCGCTGTCTAACTGGCAGAGAAGGAGAACACCCACCTGTTGGCGCTGTCTAACAGGCAGAGAAGGAGAACACCCACCTGTTGGCGCTGTCTAACTGGCAGAGAAGGAGAACACCCACCTGCTGGCACTGTCTAACTGGCAGAGAAGGAGAACACCCACCTGTTGGCGCTGTCTAACTGGCAGAGAAAGAGAACACCCACCTGTTGGCGCTGTCTAACTGGCAGAGAAGGAGAACACCCACCTGCTGGCACTGTCTAACTGGCAGAGAAAGAGAACACCCACCTGTTGGCGCTGTCTAACTGGCAGAGAAGGAAAACAGTCACCTGTTGGCGCTGTTTAACTGGCAGAGAAAGAGAACACCCACCTGTTGGCGCTGTCTAACTGGCAGAGAAAGAGAACACCCACCTGTTGGCGCTGTCTAACTGGCAGAGAAAGAGAACACCCACCTGTTGGCACTGTCTAACTGGCAGAGAAGGAGAACACCCACCTGTTGGCGCTGTCTAACTGTAAAGCTGCGTGTCTGGTTTCCAGGCTCCACAGTTTAAAGAAGAGAAGTAAGTTGAACATGACCAAAAAGATAAGCAGTGCAGACATCACCCTCACTGTGGAGCTGATGTAGGCAGCCTTCCTTGTCGAGTTTAACTACAAAATAGAAACCAAAATCTGACGTAAAGAACTGAATACGGATACCAAAGCAAGAGCGCATACTTCAATGCAGTCGATAGCACACAAAGAGGAGACAAAACAGCGTTAGGCTGGCGATAGCATTAACTAAAAAGACCAGACGGTACAGCGACGAGAAAGCCGAGTACTAACTTGTAAGAAAGATCAACAATTGTAGGGAATGTGAAATAGTGCGTATGATAGTTAGTGGAGGTGTCAAGCGAAAGATGGTAGAATGTAGGAGCGATTCACATTTTGCGGGCAATAAATAACTGCAGAAAACACAAAACAAATACTTCATAGATAACAGAATAACATCTAGAATTTATATATGATGTCACCAATAGATAATGAACATTGGCAAGTGAGCCGACTTCCCAAGATCGCTGGACTATTTGCAAGCCATTAAATGAAAGAGCATAAGACAGGGGCTAAGAGGCACACGAACCGACATACCTCGGATGATTGCTGATGGCTGACAGAGTACTTGGTACTCATTACTGCACCATTGGAGGGACGTTTGGACTGTCTATTGTGTGGAGCAGCCGCTCTGTGCTTTATATATCGCTTCTTCTTACGAGGCTGCTCCACGCTGGATGCTACCTTGTCAGATTCTTGGGCGAGAACTTCAGCTAACGGCTTGAAGTAACTGTTGATACCGTTACGTACATTCTTCTCAATGATTGCTAAATAGAGAGAGAACAACACTAACTACAGAGAGACCAATACTAACTACAGAGAGAACAACACTAACTACAGAGAGAACAATACTAACTACAGAGAGAACAATACTAACTACAGAGAGAACAACACTAACTACAGAGAGAACAACACTAACTACAGAGAGAACAACACTAACTAAATAGAGAACAACACTAACTACAGAGAGAACAACACTAACTAAATAGAGAACAACACTAACTAAAGAGAGAACAACACTAACTACAGAGAGAACAACACTAACTACAGAGAGAACAATACTAACTACAGAGAGAACAATACTAACTACAGAGAGAACAATACTAACTAAAGAGAGAACAACACTAACTACAGAGAGAACAATACTAACTACAGAGAGAACAACACTAACTACAGAGAGAACAACACTAACTACAAAGAGAACAACACTAACTACAAAGAGAACAACACTAACTACAGAGAGAACAACACTAACTACAGAGAGAACAACACTAACTACAGAGAGAACAACACTAACTAAATAGAGAACAACACTAACTACAGAGAGAACAACACTAACTAAATAGAGAACAACACTAACTAAAGAGAGAACAACACTAACTACAGAGAGAACAACACTAACTAAATAGAGAACAACACTAACTAAAGAGAGAACAACACTAACTAAAGAGAGAACAACACTAACTAAAGAGAGAACAACACTAACTACAGAGAGAACAACACCAACTACAGAGAGAACAACACTATCTACAGAGAGAACAACACTAACTACAGAGAGAACAATACTAACTACAGAGAAAGAGCTGCACTGAACACTGACCTCTAACCAAGGCGAAGACAGACTTGACATAACATATCTTTGTATGAACGGTGACGCGGCAGGTAGATTTGGTGACACGTGATATGCAGTACCTATTCCATACATAGAAGTTATCACCGTATGGCAGGGACGGGTCAGTAAAACTCTCGCAGTCTATGCAGTAAAAAGATCCTGGTTTGCTTTCCTTTTGCATATACTACAAATAATACACTAGGCATACAGTATATATATATAATGCACAGAGGCTACAAGTAATGCACTAGGCGTACAGTATATATATATATATAATGCACACAGGCTACAAGTAATGCACTAGGCGTACAGTATATATATATAATGCACAGAGGCTACAAGTAATGCACTAGGCGTACAGTATATATATATAATGCACAGAGGCTACAAGTAATGCACTAGGCGTACAGTATATATATATAATGCACAGAGGCTACAAGTAATACACTAGGCGTACAGTATATATATATAATGCACAGAGGCTACAAGTAATGCACTAGGCGTACAGTATATATATATATATAATGCACACAGGCTACATGTAGTGAACCCACTACATGTAACAGCGACAAGTAACGCTCCACTAGCCATACCTGTTTCTCTGTAGAGCGGGTAGACTTAGGACCAAACGAGGCATTGACAGCTATAGTAAATGCATTGTTCCTATGCCGCACACCATCAGCGTCTGGCTGATCAGACCACTCACCCAGGGTGATATCTACAAAGACATCCCACAATGACATCTTCAGCTACCACAAACAATATGCAACACGACTTGTCAGCGACATTTCACTTCCGAGCTATCGGAGCACCCCGTGGTGAGGGGATGAGAGACGGTGATGCAAGCTACGCTAGACATAGACGCTTTACATAGACATAGAGAAATGGATGGAGTAGAGTTAATAGACTTACTAGTAGTGCCCTGAGAGTCGAGGAATGCGGCAAAGAAAGCCGAGTCAGTAAAGAGAAGATCCAGGAGCTGATCGACGGAGAAGTTGACCAGCAAGTCTAGAGTCACCCAATCAGAATGCTCGTGTCCCACTGGACAAGCCACTTCACCCTCCTCGCCTGCAGCAAAATAGAACTCATGGAGAGCTGAACAAGTGACAACTCGTCAAACCAAAGCACCGATGTGCTGTTACCTGATGTAGTCAAACAGAAGCACCGATGTGCTGTTACCTGATGAAGCAGTAGGCATCTGATGTTGCTCCCTGGGTTAGTTAGGGGTTACTAACGCTCACACAAACACATGTAACTCGGTACAAGGTACAATGAAGTATGCTAGTATAAAGTGAGAGAAGACAATAGTCTTTAGTGGGTCACATGACCAAATTGTGTGTAATACTACAGATTAGGCACAGGAACTGACACTTATCAGCTAGTGCAGTTAATGAAACAGTTCATAGGGCACATCATGGAGCGTTAAGCCCCGCCCACTGCATTCTACAGCGCCTCTGCACCAGAACAATGTCAAGCTGTGATGATAGGAAACAAGTTGGCAGCTTTCAAATGCCAAAGAAATTAAAAAGCTATATTTTCACTGGGTTCTGGATTGAATCAAAATAAAGCGAGTAAGCTAAAGAAAACTAAGGAAAGAAACCAAAGCGAAAATTTTAACTGGCAGAAACGCTTATAAACAAATATAATCGTTTTAAACAATTTGACTCATGCCATATCATACCATGACATAGGTGTCAATAATTAGGACGGGGTAAAATCTAGCTTTGAAGATAAGACATATCATGTGATCAATGTGAGCTAACCTACTGAAGGAAAACTCTTCCTATGACGCTAACGCAAGCGGACACAGCAAGATCATATAAAGGTCACTTACGTCCATCCTCAGTCTCCGTGGTGTCCGTACAATCACTAGACATTTGCCTATGATTGCTGACTGCGTCGAGAACTTGAACTGCTGGAGAAATGGCGGGTGTAGCAGGCAGTCCATTAGGGAGGACTAAGTCATCGCTGCCAGCGACACTCTGTAGCACACAGCCATTGATACATTGACATACTCACACAGGCAATTACAACAGAGAATAGAGTAGAAAGACACGTACTTGTAGATGCATGCTGCCTCTAATAATGCTGCCAGCCAGCAGTAATATTACAACTAATATGTAAACAGCAGGAGCTGAGCTATGTTTAAATGTCTCAAATCTTACAAGTTATTGATCTACAGCTTTCATCACACTTATGGAAATAACTGTAGAAACAATACACCGGGAGTCTTAAGAGAGTTATTACAGGGGTCAAATGAGTTCAACCAACGTTTCATATACACTTTAATATAAACAATAGAATTTAAATTTATTCATAGCAAACAATTGGCTACTGGAGATTTCTATCAACACGGAGCACTCAAGTTTAATGAAGCATTGACATAGGGAGTTGTCTACCACTAAGCAGATATCATAGGAAAGATAACTCTTAAAATGAATTGAATACATCCGATACAAAATTGAGAAGTTATGAAATACTGGCTATTGAAGGTAGTAAAAAATTAAACTGACACTTACAGACATATCTGGTGTGTGCGGAGACTCCGAGTCGTTACCAGGTGCATGGTAGTCATCGTCACTGGCCGTCAGACCCAGCTGACTTCCATAAAGATCGTGCACCCACTGCCATAGCTGTTGGTTGTTCATTAGCTGCAAATAACATAGACATAACATCATAAAACACACACATAACATACACAACATGGGAGCAAAAGGTTGTTATAAACAAACTGAGGTGAAAAGTGCAAGAACACTTCCTGATGAGAGCCATTGCCAATAGACATGATGGAGGGCTCTGAGAATAATCATTGTATATTAGTTGTATGTCAGTAGTGATGTAAATGAACAAGTGAAAGAAGGAGCATAGAACGCAGTGTAGCAACTCTTAGCGAAGAAGAAAGTTGGAAAGAGCTAATCTAAAGACAAAGGGAGAGAGTGGCGAGAGGAAAGCAATACTTGATGAATAGGTGGTACCTTGCCAAGCAGGCAGTTCTGCCACACCCTGAACAGTATGAGATAGGTCTTGTCTCTGGAGCTGAATGAAGAGAAGAAGAACTTGTCAGTCGTGTTACTAATTTGTATAGCGTTGGGTATAACCCTGGCAGTCTTTTCTTTGGTTATAGATTTGATCTCTTTGCAAGGTATCATCACCTGTATAAATAAGAGAAAACAGAATAAACCAACTGGGAGGTGGCTAATGCACTAGCGATGCAGATGTAAACAAACTGTGTGTTAAATAAATGGAAGGCAACTGCTCTCAGTAGTTTGTACGCCTTCAAAGGCGGGTGGGGAAAGAGGAAAATTGCAAGCAAATAAATAGTGGCTGCTTTTAGAAAGTGACCCAGCAATCTCTAAACCCAAATAAAGAGCAAAGAGATAAGATACTGCAAGAGAGAATGTATGATAGGTCAATACCGTAGTCTCCCATTTGAATATGCTGGCATAGAAACAGATCCAGTTCTGGCTGATGTACAAGCGTCCGTGCACCAGTATATCCTTCTGCAGGGCACACGAATAGTCTACAATGAGCGCACAGTTGGTCACACAATACAGGCCACCCTTGATTATACTTGCTGGGTGAGTGAAAGTTAGAAATGACAATTAGCAATGAGAGAAAACAACTACTAGAACTCTTCTAGCTACCAAGAAACAAAAAATGTTCTAACAAGGATCTTTCCAGAGCTGCACAGCAATAAAAACCAACTCATCTAGCGCTTGCTTTTACACAATATAATTACTATTGCTTGACCAGATTTATTTGATCAAGTTCGTCCCCCGCTGCTCCGATAGTTCAAATAAATAAAAAGTAATTTCAGTTGTTTAAATAAATAGAAAGTTATATTTCCCAACACACGCCTATTCACACTCACAAGGCTCTCAGTCATGTAGTCATAGAGAAAAAATTGTTACTACAGCTACAGAACTAAAGTTTTTTGGGATCATAAAAACACCAGACAGTTTACTGCGAATCACTTTTATTTCTTCATATGACTTTGTAATGTCGAAAAGAATACATAAGATAGAGAATACCACAACTGTGGAGTACAATGAGCCCTGATCAACAAACTTGGATGAAATTGGCAAAACATGGTACTCAAAGTTAGTTGAATGCAATCAGACAGGCTGCAAGCGATGCAAATGTGTATAAGTTTTTTACACCAACTGAGTTCTGAATCATCAGACGATAAGTAGAAGCTACACGATCATTTTGGACGGCAGCCATGATTATGAGACGCTGTGTCACTTTTTGTCACGTATATGCAGCTATTATAATGTCACAATAACAAGCTTGTTGTTGGTCAACTCATGTTAGAGTATAATATAGATGACAACAAGCAGCCAGAGAAACGATAATAGGAGATGGTGCAAAAATTGCTTTCATCACTGGGAGCCCATTCAATAAGATAATGAGTGTTGCGTCACCCATGGATGAATATTTGCTGTTTAGTGAATATCTTAAATATTGACAAACAGAGATATACAATTGCGGATAGGCTGGAGATAAGGAAGTCATGATGTTTAATCATGGCAGGGCAGGAATGGACTGCAGCCCATTTGCTAGCGAGGAGAGAAAGTAGACAAGAAAGTATGTAGAGGGGGTACGGTTTCTTAAGAACTAGCTAGGTCAAAACTGGCGTTAACTAAAGACAACATCTTTGAACTTTTACATTACTAAACTTCTGCCGATTTTTAAAAAACAAACTTTGTGTTATTTAATACATATAATTAATGATAAATCATAAACAAAAGTAGAAATATGGAATAATCCTTCATAAAAAGAATATATAACATAAAAGGTATGTAACATATAAGAGTTATGAGTGAATACTTTGAGTGAGTTGGTCAAGCTAGTTACTGAACTGACAGCTCAACTGCTAACAAAATACTAATGAGTCAACACATTATACTTGTTGCTATAGACTAAAACAACACATTTATTTATAACATAAAATGCAAATGAAGCGATGGATGACGCCAAGTGGAAAAATTTTGTTTATGGACCAAAACAACATGTTGATCATAGATATAAACTGTCGCTTCCAGAGTGCACATTTTCGAGATGTTATTTTTGAAAAGTCGAGTACACTGCTCATTAGAGGGCGGGGAAAGGAGGCAATATTTAGCAGTGTTGACAGTTTTATGATGTATACAATATATGTATAACTCAGTTTCTTTCAAGTAGCAAATTGAACCAGCTCAGTACCAAACATTTCGTAATGAAGTGAAGACAATTCCAAAGGGAGAGACAGTAATGTTATAACCTACCGACAAGCAACCTTTCGTCATCTGGGATGTCCTTAAACAGTCTGTGAAATTCATCGCACTTCTGCTTGTACTACAAAACAGATAAATAGTGTTTACTGTAGCACATCTATAATTGTCAGTCAGTAGATATTTAGGAAACAAATGGGAGATGAAATCAGAGTGCCGACATCTACGGAAGTCATCAAACCACAATCAACAGGAAGTCATGTGACTGATGTAATTACCAAAAATACATTGATACACTGCTCATGTAATCAAATTATACTGATCCTTTTTTCTCTCAAAACACTTGCGTTAATTATAGCAAATAAAACATTACACAATTGCTGCCACAGGTTGGCAAGGCTCACAATCAATGATTGAAGACATGGAGAAGGAAAAGCTCAGTGCTATCGGTTGCTTTGACTGGCAATCCTAGTTTATTGCTGTGAGTGCAAGACAAGAGGTCTTGTTAGTTATACAACTCACGATCGTTAGCACTTTATATACAAAACAACTCATGGCTGAAGGTGCTTCCTCATTCTCCTCCAGCTAAATGACTGATCAGCTTTGGCACACTACCAACTATGACTACAGATTAAAGAGGAACCGCTCAACAAGGTATTAAGAACTCTGTTGCCCGGCAAATGATCAGTAAAAACCTGGTTTTCAGAAGGAGGTAGCTACACCTGCGCTACCCAACTACCGCTGTTTGCGAGGCGCAAGAGTCAAAAACTGTTACCAATACTTAAGTGTTTGAAGTCAATACTTATCTGCAATATCACCAGAGATGGCAACACAAGGCAATTCACCACTCCCAGCTAACAATAAATCACCGAGTGTTCTACACTAAAGTCACTGCCAGCTGATAAACTACTTGTGGGCACACTACCATTTTGTTTAAGTCATTAAAACCCCATCCACAGCTGGTGAGGATGGGACAGCATTGCCTGTACAATTTAGTTCTTATTCCATCAGTTATCAAATCACTTTTGATGGTTACTGACAACCTATAGTATTTGAAAAATAATTGTAATTTTTTATAACTTCAAAAACCTGAGATCAAAAGTATTAAAACTAACAAATTTATCAGCTTCACCATCATGTTCAATTTCATATCAAACTACTCTGCATAATAATTCATAAAATGTGTCAGAATACATGTAGGCAGCGTGTAACCTATTTTTATATTTCAGGTATGAAATACTTCAATTAAATTATTTCAATTACTAGATAATTATCAGCAACAAATTTTCAATAATATTTCGAATCGATTCCTCGTAACAAACAAGAAAATTCCATAATGAAATATTGACAATTAAAATATCTCAACTAAATTGAAGTTTGAAATAAAAAACATAATTGTCAGCTATAGTATTGGAGGCCAACGGAAGGTCAGCGGTGGATGGAAGACAGCCCGAGCAGGGATAGAACAATAGCAATAATACAGCCGCGATACTCACCGACAGAGAGAACCAGTTTGACTTTCTCTTGTTATGGCTAGAGTTGAGGGACTTGTCACCATTTCTTGGTGTCGAGGAGAACGAACTTTGCCTGCTGGAAGGGGAGTGTCTCCCGTTGGACGGAGCACGTCCAGAGAAGGCCTGTGCTCCGTTGCCTGTTACATCCTCTCGCAGGGGAGACGGCGCAACCGTTTCCTAAAGATAAAATCTCAGTGTCAGAAATTTAACCGCGTTATCAGCTGTTTAAATCTAAATATGACGCAATCGGCTTCAAGAGCTTCGATTTGAAATGTTTGTTGTCTAGGCATTGTTAAAAATTATGTTTGATTGATTTCATCTAAATTTTATCCATTTACAGCAAGAATTTTTAATTTTATTGTTAATGATTTATGTTATCTATCATAAAAAAGTACATCTATTTATATTGGCAAGGAGAATATTACAAGAGCTTGGGTTGAATAAATGCAAAAAATGTAAGTTGTTGGAAATAAGAGATAGATCAACAAAAATCTCAAAAAACAGCTCGGCCAACATTTATTTATGGTTTGTTTGCAAGTCATGAACACGACAAACACTGAACTAATACGTAGATCACTTTCATTCTTAGATATATGGTACCGTTACCATACATCATCGTTAATTCCCTTAGTAGTCATCTTACTTACTAACTGCTTGTTTTAACGATCAGGCACTTTTAGCTTAAACTTATTTAATTTAAACGATGCCAACTCAAGATATTGAAAAAATGTTAGCAGTGCAGAGTCGTCTTCTCTAGAACACAGTGATCCTTTTTGACTATTATTATTGCTATTATTAATATTAATTAAATCATATTTATGTTATAAACTGATCTTGTGTTTAGTAGGCGGTCCAATAAATAACAGATATCTATCATTTTTTTCAAGTTTTTTTCTACAATCAAATTGCAAATGCTCCCAAAAACCTTGCTGTCAGGTACAAGTTGGCACAGCCAGCCAGACACCAGCAGCCACCAGTCAAATTTTTCAACCAGATAATTCAATAAACAAACTCATCAGATAAACTAAGAATTTAATATTCCCTGTGAGGACTTCAGTTCTAACAAGAGTACATTTATCTGACGATGCACCGAGGTACGAGAACGGCAGCACTGAAGTTAACCAGAGGCGTTACATTCGAAGCTACATGAAAGGAGGCTCAAGACATAATTTTATGACCGAAGAAGGAGAAATAAAAGCAAGATGGCCAGGCAATAACTGGTTCTGGGTTTATCGCTGTTTATAATATCTTTGCTGCATATTTCACTTGAGGCAAATCGTTTCTCTGCAGTCCCTAATGGCAGTTTGCTGACACAAAGATTCGTGTGGGAATTACAAGCAGCACACACACAAGACCATCTACATTTCTAGTATTAGTATTACATCACCACTCATCTAAATATTGAGAAAGAATCATATCTTTTATTTACAATCTAATGCAATGATCGATAACACTTATTATCAATATTTTAGAAATTACAACTCTCCGATGACAGGACTAATACATTATTGATAACATTTTTGAATTTTTAACACTAAAGAGGACGCGTCTATATAAAACATGTACAAAGTACAGAAATAGGCACAACCAGCCAGGCATGCATCGAACTAATACAAGACTTGGTGCGATTCCACAGGAAATGATGTATAACCTGCTGACCTGAGGGGAGCCACGCATCAGGTGAGCTTCATCGTTGTCGGAGTCTACACTAGAGTTCAAGGCCAGTTTGAGCGGAACAGACTTTGCTCTCAAAGATTGACCATCTGTGGAAGTCCTTTGATCTCTATAATAGAAAATCATATATAAAATAAAATGACGAGCATTAGATTCTACGTCGGCCATTCTAGAGCGTTTGGTCTGCCACCCCGAACACGCTGAAACAATGTGATGTAACTGGTCACAGGTGTGACCTTTGACCAGATGCTGGGTCAGCATCGATAGTTGAGCGGCAGCCTAGTGAAAGTCAAAGCAATCAATCACAAATATTTAGTCAGCCAAACAGCGCAAGTGTTTAGGCCCCAATAATCTATCAATAAGGGTATTGAGCATGCAAAGCCAGTGTTTACCAGGCACATTTAAACAAAACAAAATCGGGCTGTCATAATAGAGCCATTATTTTAAGAAAACCTATGGCTACGACGGACAATGAACCGTTTGTTGACATTGATTTCTTTATCCCAATTGCTGCTACGAGCTGACAAAATCTGGAACACGACTGACCGACTTGTATGTAAGCAACTAATCACATGGATGTTGTTATATAACGATGGTCCCGTAAGTACAAATGACTACTTACACCACAAATAAGTCAGACTCGGACTCATCGTCACGAGAAGTTAGACCTCCAGAATCTGGTCTGTATTTTCTCCTGAAAAGTTAACATGGACCATAAATAATGCATAACGATGACATAGGGAAACTGTAAAGTGTAATGTTGTTAAACCACTGGAATAGAAGCCGTGCTTGCTGTAACCATACCAACTTCAACGCTGCACCACACACAAATAAACAATTCTGTTTGTATTAAATCGCAGATTAAACAAGTAAACCATGAGCAAACATCCCAGAGCACGTGTTGAGTCTATTTGCCAACCAATAAATTGAAATACTCGTGACAGGAAACTACCGTGTGTACCCTAACACAATTACAAATTCTAAAATTACATACTGGCCTTGATTGTGAGATATTAACACGACCTACACCTCTACCTCTGGTTATGTAACAAACGTTTCAATAAAATGAAATATAGTTAAAGAGAGGAATGATGGAATGAATCCACATTAACCAATCAGAAAAGTCTGATTATATAATAATGTACACAAATCACTGATCTAGAAAGAGTATAGAGAAACAGCACTGACTACTAGTTCTAGCTACTAGACACTACTAGTACTAGGCTACTATGTATGATTGCTGAGGGCAGATGATCCAACCTCATCCATGCATTACATCAATACATTAGCATTGACTTGGCAAGACAACTGAAATTTACATATCCTGCAGCTGGTGGAAGCAATCACAAACTATAAACTACAGTTGCAACAATAACCTATAAAGAAAGAATAAAGAACATGCGCTAGTTATAGTTATAATATAAGCCTGCAGTGAAAGTGACTGAGCTGGCAGACCAAAAGATGAAGCAACACGTACCAATCTCCAGTCACAGAACCAAGTTGTTTTTACTAAGAAGGCAAAATAAGCCAGAAAAGATAATAAATGACCAGAAAAGCTGACAAAAAGCTAGTCTAAATTCCTAGACTACTGCAAACCGGGTCGGGCAACACACTACTGTCCCGCACTAACATTGATAGCAACAAATCAAAGCCTGCAAGACCACACAAGATAGTAAAGCTCATATAGTAAAAGAATAGTGAAATACAACTATCTTACCGTTTGTGTACAACTTTAATTATATTCCATAAATTCATAACATAGCACACGGCAAAAAGTGCCCTTGAGTCAATGCTAGCGCTTATGCAAGCCCACTGCAGCTAAACAAACTAGTACAATGATCAGAAACAAGCCTTCATAGATCTTTTTACAAGCACAAGCGTGAATTATGAGACTGAAAATAAAGTGCAAACTATAACTCACCATTGAACATGCGATAGTGGCCTGATCAGGTGATTGGCTCTTACTAAAGCAATGACTTTGCAAAGTATTTTTCATTGGTCAATTTATAATAGCTTCATTCTTATCAATAACAAAACACGCGCGCGTATATTCATCTCAACGCACAGTTATTCACTGCTGATAATACTAAGGCTTTAAGAGGAAATACTCAACACCGGTTTTTGTGAGAATATACTAAGTACCCCAATATTACATTTGTCAGATTGGTTATTAGCTACTCAAGTAAAATGTGGTAGTTTTCACATCAACGCAGGTCAATGCCCCCTATGCATAGATATAATATATTATATGATTGTCAACCTACATCAAGTTTCCTATTATAAGCATAAATATTATTCTTCCATTAGCTGCCCTTCACCCAGATCTGAATGGTATTCTGAATTCTACTAACTGCCTACAGCAGATTGATTTCACAAGTGGGCATAAGTCAATGGCACACTGCCACACAGCAATCTACAGTTACTTGCTGCCAGCATAAATCATGTTCACATTTAATGACACGCTGAATACTTACTACATGCACTATGTTCCCATCAGGCGACTCGCATCAACTTTTCAATTAGCCAGAATAAGGGAACACCCCCAGCAGCTCTAACCATGTCAAAGTTTCAATCTAGTTCAACAAACCAATTCATAGCGAATCAAATAATCCTTCATTCTTGCAGATGATCGTGTGAAGTCAGAAATTCAATTACGGAAACGTGAATAGATCGTTCATTTGGACAAGAGAAGACAACTTGTACGGATTTGTTTTAATTAGCTCATAAAAACGGTGCAGACAAATCCTCCTAATCATACTGTAAGCCGTACCCTACTATCAAAACCCCCCCCCCCACTAAAAGTGCATTTCATGATTTAAATATCTCATAAACTAGAGCAATATCGGAGTTGAAAAGATTATCATTAAATCAAACGATATCAGCTCATTTAAAATTCATTTTTGACTAAAACGATATCAGCTTTGCATTTCCGACGTCGTCGTTTTAAATGAACAACAATAATTCCCAAATCTGAAATACAAGTTTTTTGACCATAAAAAAATATTGCACATAGTAAAATGTAAATAAATAATAATTCTAAAACAAAATAAAAAATAATTATGCACTATTTTTAGTATTTTGGTTGACTAATCAGCACTCTTTGACGCTAAAAAAGACGACTCCTCTAGATGTAGGATGTTTTGACCAGAGGTAGGGGGTTTCATCAGAAGGGTATGGGGTTCCGTCGGCCCCAAAAACCAGTGATTTGCTGGGTCCAGTGACGTTGCCAGCACAACAGATTATATTGAGGAATCGAGCTAAGACGACAGCTACACCCTTCCACACACAGTACGGTCCGCTGAGGGAGTACATGACATTATGGGCAGTTTAATCACCATAAATGCATATTTTTCTGGCTATTTATGCAAATTTTCAGTATCTTAATTTTTTCGCGCAGTATTAGCCTAAAAGCTACACTTGACGATCTTTCATCAACATTTTACACCCTCAGTCTAGCTATAAGATGAGTATGTCTCACTTGTATAGAAACCCACTGACGCAAATCATTCACAATTTATTGGTAATAGTTTTGTTGTGATAGAGATGGTTTCCTTGTTCATAGTTTATGATAAACGAAGCAATCAATATTAGCCACTTGTTTAGTGGTGTTATATTACAGACCAGTGAAGCATTTAGTTATGTAACAATTGCCAGAAGCGTTAGGTGATGGATAGCTCCAGCATTTACAGCAAACCCCAGAACGTACATACATTAACGTAATGCATTAATAAAGTTTATATTATAACCTAACGCCTGGCAGCTCTCTAGCCAACCACATGCACTGACCCTATCAGAGTGGCACTTGGAGAGAAGACAACATCGATCTATTGATTGGAGCCGATTCTTCATAATCTCTGATACTTCTTACTTCCCCATGCATTTTAAGCTTATTGAAATAATCAACTAATGAGATAAATGTATTATATTGGGGAAAAAAACAATAATTTATTATTAAGTAACACGATATATGATAAACCTCTGGCTGGCTGTTATGAAACAATTATGTAACTAAATGCTTCACCAAGCAAAAGGGTGACAACTTCAAAGAAAGTAATTCCTTTTCCAGGAGATAAATCATTCAAAATTAAATAGAGACAGACCATGCAGATTAAACTACTAACATACCTTCTCAGTACTTACTGAATAAAACCTAACTTCACAGTCAGCGAGGAACAGTCAACACACACTTGTTATAGAGAGCAGTCAACACACTTGTTATAGAGATATATAAATTATGAAGTATTTGGACTCTGGAAGATGTAAGCCAATTTCGTAAAAATTCTCGATTCTGACGTGAGATAAGAGATACCGATAGTAGTTGGCCACATCCCATTTGTAGGTGTATATACCACAATAGAGTGAGGGGTTAGAAACTAGCTACACACGGGACATGATTTCACTAGCAATGGCAACTATCTCAATACTCTATAATCTATGTACAAACATTGACTACAAATATTCTATTGTCACCATAGAGAACACAACTCCTTATAACAAACAGGACAAAATGTTATTATTTTTGGACTGTAAAGCAGTACAGATATCGCAATTAAACATGAAAGGAAACAAGAAAGTTATTTTGCCAACACAAGAAAATAATTTTAACAAGACGAAACCGTGGTTGGCATTGCAATGTTAGAGGAGCGCAGAGAGAAAGTTTGTTTGTGCATGACAGGAGTCAAGCTTTGATCATGGGATTAGAACTAACAGTGATTGGCTAGCGCACAACACTTAAACTTGTGGGAATTAATGTTTAATGGAAAGCTTGCCAAATGTAATAGCGGCTGATATTGACAAACGCTCCAAACAAAGATCCATTAATAATTAATCCCCAACATTCATATTAGTGTAACTTACCTCGCTGCTCGGCTAGACAAAAAAAAATAAAATAATGGACTAAAATATTTGGCTATGGAATTATTCAACAGTTTTACTTCGCCGAACAACCAAACGACCAAACTGTAGTACACCAGTTAGTAATCTGCAAAGATTTGTTATAATTTCAATTATTTATTAATGTGATTTTAAACCATTATTATAATATATACTTATTGTTATTTTCATTTATTATTATATTTATTACCATGGCTCATTTTTATTAAAATTGAGGTTATTAAATGTAATCAATTGATGATTATTACGAATTATTATTAATTATTATAATCATTACAGGTATCACTTTTCATTATTATCCATTCTCAACATGCAGTAATAATAATAACAACAACAAGCTATGATAGTAAGAGTAAACAATAATAAAATAAACAACAATTATTAATATCTTCAAACTTGCTTTTGGTTATGCTTTATTCTTAAATCATAAACTGTGTTTCGTAAATTTATACTGCTACTATTTATTATTACCATTTCCAATTTTTTATTGTTATTCATAAAAATTTGCATGAAATCATTATTATATAAAACAAGTAATAATAAATGATAATAAACATAATAACTGTAAACGACAATATTAATAACATGAATAATTATTATTATAATGACAATCATTCAATGCGTAGAGCTACGCAACTGTTCGAATGTTCCGCCGTTCGGCAGTTCGGCAAAGTAAGAGTACCTCAAACTATCAATTTGAACAAAGTCAAAATCAAGCAGATAGCTGCAAAGGAATAAAAGTATCGTCAGACAGTCACTGGTCAGCAATAATAAAATGTAATATAAAATATTGTAGAGGATACCGCAATGGTGAGCTATGTACGACATTGGTAGTAAAATGAACTAGTAGTATAACCAATCTATAGATAATGCACTCGACCGAACTATCTCTACACACACACACGTAACCACTAACAATTTCTAACATGGACAGTAATGTTTCGCAGAAACCATCTATAGTACAGAAGATGCATTGAACTAGGTGCAACGCATCAATGGCCAGCCACAGGCAAACTATGGAACAGGCTCTATACATTGTTGGTAACCACCGAGAAAAACAGTACAACAGAGATTGTTGCCAGGACGACATTATGAAACCGGACCAATAATATTATGAGCATACTTGGTGTAGCCAATCACCTTTTTGTATGCTCAAGTCAGCAATAAATGAGCTAATCTCAGACAGCTGATAGCCATTTAAATGCGTTGACAACTACCGCCAGTAGAAAGTGAGGAATGAGAGAACATGTACAGAGTTGGACAAGAAGGTAAAAGCGGTTTCTCGAAATAAAATAGCTTTAAATATGTAAAAAGATACAACTTCCAACCAAGAAACACGATTTGGCAATCACTTTTTATACTACCGCTATCAAGACGGCAATTGTGACCAGTAGAAATAGGGAACTTAGGCTACAATTTTAGCTTCCAAAGCTAAACTAAGATTTGGTAGGTTCTAGCGCTTTAACTTGGCTACAAGCTGTTTCTGGCTACTAGCAACTTTTGAGAAAAGCGCTGTTTAATATAGAAATAGATAACCCGCCCATAAACACAGATTGGCACCCAGTGAACTGTCTTGTGCAGACAACTCTAAACATAGGCTTGAAGGAAGGCAGCCGAATTTATGTAATTAAATAACTAGAGATATGATGATTGACAGTTTGCAGTCGTCTAGTACAAACCATATTGAGGAGAGTGAATGAGCTGAGAGTGGACTTTACCCAATGAATATAATAATTATTGTTAGACCGTCAACTTGTTGTCAAATCACGAAATTGCACATAACGCCATGAATAATCATTAGTATCTCATCAAAATACCATAGACGGCTGTTAACTTGTTACTAAACCAACCAAAATAAGAAAGGAATGCTCTTGGAGGAGTCAGTGATAAACTAACAGATAACACACAAGAGTCCCCAACTGGTATTGAGTCAACAGATGAGAAAGATACGCAAGTCAACGGCGAGACACTACAGGTCGCTGTATCAGATCGGGTATACTGGCTAACATCGCGAATTATACTACAATTAAACTTACGAGAGAAATAAGTCTGCTGATGTAGCCATTTTGGGTCGTTGAGTAGTACCCGTAGTTATAGAGTTAGTCCATCCCCAGAGTACTTCGTTGTCTGCATCCCATGCGGTGGCTACACGATTGGTTAGAGATGAGACACTCTCCAGGGTAGAGAAAGTATCTCCATACAAGGTCTCTTTACTGCTTCCCTCACTGCAACAACCAGTTAGTAGTAGTACTAGAGTATACCATGTATGCTACACGCTCTACTAGGGTATACCATGTATGCTACACGCTCTACTAGGGTATACCATGTATGCTACACGCTCTACTAGGGTATACCATGTATGCTACACGCTCTACTAGGGTATACCATGTATGCTACACGCTCTACTAGGGTATACCATGTATGCTACACACTCTACTAGGGTATACCATGCATGCTACACGCTCTACTAGGGTATACCATGTATGCTACAAGCTCTACTAGGGTATACCATGTATGCTACACGCTCTACTAGGGTATACCATGTATGCTACACGCTCTACTAGGGTATACCATGCATGCTACACGCTCTACTAGGGTATACCATGTATGCTACAAGCTCTACTAGGGTATACCATGTATGCTACACGCTCTACTAGGGTATACCATGTATGCTACACGCTCTACTAGGGTATACCATGTATGCTACAAGCTCTACTAGGGTATACCATGTATGCTACACGCTCTACTAGGGTACACCATGTATGCTACACGCTCTACTAGGGTATACCATGCATGCTACAAGCTCTACTAGGGTATACCATGTATGCTACACGCTCTACTAGGGTATACCATGTATGCTACACGCTCTACTAGGGTATACCATGTATGCTACACGCTCTACTAGGGTATACCATGCATGCTACACGCTCTACTAGGGTATACCATGCATGCTACACGCTCTACTAGGGTATACCATGCATGCTACACGCTCTACTAGGGTATACCATGTATGCTACACGCTCTACACGATCTACTAGGGTATACCATGTATGCTACACGCTCTACTAGGGTATACCATGTATGCTACACGCTCTACTAGGGTATACCATGTATGCTACACGCTCTACTAGGGTATACCATGTATGCTACACGCTCTACTAGGGTATACCATGGATGCTACACACTCTACAGCCGTGGCTACACACACCTACGTTTCGTAGGTATGCGGTAAAAACGCGTATTTTTTCTTTGCAAGCGACGTTTTTTTTACAAAAAGACGCTCAATTTCGTAGACCAACATGTTGGTCTACGAAATTGAGTTTTTTGCCTGACGCTTCGGTGATTGGACAATTATTATTAAATAACTACTCTCGATTGGATAAAACATAGGGATGAAATTTGACGACTCCAGTGAACTTTTTTATAATTTAACCTTGACCTGGTCATTACTGATTGGCCAACAGTATTTTTATCAAAGAGGTTACTGTTTATTTATAAACAACTAATTATTATTTATAAACTTTAATTATTTATCACAGATAATAAATTATTTATCTAGTATTATGAAGAAATATCATAATTAATTAATTATTATAATTTATATTTATAATAGTTATTACATTGATTGTTTTCAATAATTATGTCCTCTTTGCCTCACTGGAGACTCCGTAGCGTTGCGATGATCAATCATCTGTGTGTGTAGCCACCAGAGCAACGCTACGAAACGTTTTTTTCGTCATATTCCTACAAAACGTAGGTGTGTGTAGCCAAGGCTTACTAGGGTATACCATGTATGCTACACGCTCTACTAGGGTATACCATGTATGCTACACGCTCTACTAGGGTATACCATGTATGCTACACACTCTACTAGGGTATACCATGTATGCTACACGCTCTACTAGGGTATACCATGTATGCTACACGCTCTACTAGGGTATACCATGTATGCTACACGCTCTACTAGGGTATACCATGTATGCTACACGCTCTACTAGGGTATACCATGTATGCTACACGCTCTACTAGGGTATACCATGTATGCTATACGCTCTACTAGGGTATACCATGTATGCTATACGCTCTACACGCTCTACTAGGGTATGCCATGTATGCTACACGCTCATCATCTGATTAGGTGATGCAATCAAGCAAGGTTGATGATCTAGATAAGGAGTTATTGAACTGAACAATCAGTTCAAACCACCTGAAGGCTTAGACAGTGCGCAGAGATAATAGTAATGATAGCAAAGACTCTTTGGTAGTAGGCTTACAATATTGGATCTACTGCGATAGTCATTTACATGTTACAAGTGAATTACCCTACAAGCCATGAAACAGCTCTGTCCTATGTATTCTTTTTTTATGATCACTTCATTCACATTGCGACAATGCATTATTCAGTGGGTTGAATATGGCCCTAAATCCACTTTTCATGTGTGAATTACAGATGTTTAATCTTGTGAAACTATAGGCACACTGAGACTCTCTGATTACTAAACAACACTACATAAAAAATTACGCCATGCCAACTAAAAATGGCCAGATAATGTTTTTTAGAGTCACCTTAATCACTAAATCGCTATTTCAACAGTGTAATTACGGCATCTACTAGCTGCAGGGGAAGCAAGTACTACTGCAACGCCATTAATAATTAACATCACTCTTGTTTACTTACATTTTGATCAGATGATTTGTGCTTTTCACAATTCATTGATGTTTCAGCTGAAATCAAACAGCAAAGATATGCGAACTACTAACTGACTCTATCGTATAAATACAGCGGAAAAGTTACTTTATAAAAAGTTCTGAACACCTTGATTCAGGTCTTTAATCTGTCAGACACAACGGGCATGGTCTGAAAGGTTGGAGGGTATAGACTGTAATCATTAATCAGGGGGGTCGATTCCTAGCAGTAAAACATTAGCCAAAAACTTCAATTTTCCATCGCTGTTGCCCTTTAGTAAGGTTTGTTTTTTCAACTGCAATACTTTGGAACAATTTTGGTTACACATACCCTTGAAGCTAATAATACTCATTAAATTGTGTTTTAAAGACATGAAAAGTAAAAAATAGCTTTAAAGTTTCCAAAAAAAGAGTCAAAAGTTTACTTGAAACACGTACCTTAAAGCATGCCAGCACTTATCACTTTTTGGTTGAGTTTCTGAATATTCAAGTCTTAAGCAGCAGATTGATGTATTAAATAACCCTCTAGGCCTACTCAGTCATGATTTACAAGCCTGCAAAATACCCCTCTTCCAAAAATGCTCGCTAACTTTTACACTGCTTAAAGTTGACGTCATCTTCGGGAATTTACTTTTTCACGGCACAGTATTTATTTGACCAATCAGATGCCGCTATTTATTTTTATTATTATTTTATTTATTATTATTCTACCTACATACTACTGTCCATTACTGTATAAATAAATACCATTTATTGTTCCCTTACTCACCAAAAGAAGCACAATTTTTTTTATCCTTTTCATGGAAGGAGGATAAGATGAGATGATCCTTTGTTTGTGATGGTGATCACATTGGACAACCTGACTAATCCCGCAATCGTCTATTGTTGCCATTTCACATATGAAAATTGCGTAATAATCAAGCGTTGGTCTTGTTCACTATGCGTGTGCACTAATTGCGTCCATATTGATAGAAACCACTAATTCCGATTTTATGCGTGCGGCGTGCAAATTGAAGCCAGGTGAAAAATGGCGCGTAACAGTAAACCTTAACATTAAATCTTAGAACCAGTTTTTGATGGGGTGTCTTCGTAAGGACTGTTTATTCCTGTTGCAATGGCCTTCAATAGACCTAAGACTAAATGAATTGCCCAATCAGATTTCATTTTAAACGCAAACGATGTAACTTTATTTATAAAACTTTGCCATTATTTATTATAATTGACCACGCCCACATCCCGAAGATGACGTACACCGCAATCAATGGAGGTTATAGTAAGCTAAATTTCAGCTGATGCGACGAGCATTTGAGGCCAATGGCTTTTTGGCAAGCTTGTAAATCATGACTGAGTAGGCCTAGAGGGTTATTTAATACATCAATCTGCTGCTCAAGACTTGAATATTCAGAAACTCAACCAAAAAGTGATAAGTGCTGGCATGCTTTAAGAGGGCAGTTGTGGAACAAACTCTGACATTAAAATGTTGCAATTTTTATGATTATTAAAAAAAAAAACATTTTTAGTTGCCTTACACAAAAGGGAGTCGATCAAACCCATCAACCCAAAAGATTGTGTAAAACTTTATTAACCGAAAATACTCTATTCCATTGTACTATCATTGGAAAAGACAACTTTCTAAATATTTATCCCATTTTTGACACATTCGGCAAAAAAAATTACGTTGTTGATGGATCAGCATAGTCTTTAGGAGTTTTTTGTGTGATAAAATGTCAACTTTTGATTTGAAAAGCAGTTTATTACATGCTTGAATACTACATACTGAAGCTATAGATCAGTACTACACGCTTCAAAGGCATTGACAACAATCAAAACTTACACATCGTAACTTACGATGTACCCAACGCGGTATGGGGTGTCCAATACCCACCCCACCCCGTTGCTTCAACATACAAAACTTGTATGCATGGTGCATCTTCACCATAATATTTACATGTGGGCAAACCTCCTAAATGCCTTGCATTCAAATGCTGTATATTTGAGGCTATTCATAATCTTTATTTGGCAATCAACATTATTAGAAAAAGATGATAATTATGCAAATGATGAATGTTAACGATTTATTTTTGTTGCGTTTCACAACTTTCATTATCATTATAATTATGGATAAATGGAAAGATTAATTCCTTTATTTGCCATTTACATTTCCTATTGAGAAACAGAATATTTGGCCAGTAATCTTATTCATTATCAAATCATAATTAGTGTTTACTCTATATGGGTTTGTTTCACCAATCAAATGAGATGAATGACAATTCTCAGATGACAAAACTGATTAATTAACTGATGTTACAGTCAATCTTTTTTCCAATTTGTAAATTACTTTTCAACTGTCTTTACGTAAAAAATATGTGAAGTCCAGCACCTGGATGATTGAAATAACAGTGGTGATGGTTAATTATTTTAAATACAACGTATCACATGCAAGCCGCGACTAGCCAGTGCTCAAGCTCACGAATCAGAAAACAACATGATGCTCCATATTTAGAGTACATATATTACATCTGGCTACACCAGAAACTGGAAGATAACTCTGAATAAGTTCGTAGTGTTGTAGCTTTTCTAGCTGAGTTTAGTTTTTTTTTTAACAAAGCTCCAGTTGAACAAAGAGCAGCGCAGATCAATAGGAATAGTCTAGGATTTCTTTGAACTATAATAATTTTAAAAAGTTTTTTGGCAACGAGTAATACATGATGTTGCTTCATTGCAGCTTGCGCTATCAGATATATTTTTATGAAGGGCAGCGCAGTAACACTTTCAATTTGAAAATTCAGTTACAAAACAAAGTGAAAAAACAATTACCGTCAACGTGTAAACAATTATTCAACTGCGAAGTAATGAAGGCTTCGGAAGTTTTGTCGAAAACTTGACAGCTCACACTTCTGACTGAAACTCAGGGCGATATGCTCACTAGATTGTTTTACCAATGAATGTTCTGTCAATAGATATGCCATATATATATATTTGGGATGAAATGTTACAACAACAAATTATCTTTCCAAGGAGTTGCAGCCTACACATTTTCTTAATAGCAATATCAAGCTAGTAATAGTGATTAAAAAATGCCATATCTTGATTTACCATTTTCACAATTGCGCTGTTTGTTATTATTATGATTGTGTAAGTTTACACTAAAACAACAAACCATTCTATGAAAGTTGTTGGGGCGTAGGCTGTGTCATAACATCAGCTTGACCATGATATTTCAGTTTCCTATTACCTCCGATTTTCTGATTATCACATTAGGTAGTCAAAATGACTGTCCATTAGCAAATATATCATGAAAAAAAACATTATGCGACAAGGAGAGAAAAAATCATAACACATGACCATAATCATAATGAATTAAACCATTAATTTGTAGCTACATCAAATCCGCGCTTTAACAAAAACATGTATGCTTGCTTACATATGCCGCTGCATTGGGAGATAAAGAGTCACTTGCCTTCTGCACATCAGTATTGTCGTCTGGTGATTTCAACTTACAGTTTTTATTTCAAAATTTTTGAAGTTGTGGTTGGTGGTGGAGCAGTTTACTAATGTCACATTGGTAAAGAATGTCAAGTGGGTAGCCTGCATAACCAAATGATACAATTTATTTAAATTTCATTAGTTCAGTCAATATCATAGTTTTTGCAACAGTTTCAAATGTCAAAAATCATATATGAAAAAAAGAACTCAGTGTTGATTGAGAATTATTAACATCATACCTGGTAAAAGACAATATTTGTAGATAAATCCTGTGATGCCTTATGGATACACAAGTAATACACTTTCTTTCCACCAAATTGGCTTATTGAGTATCAATTGTTGCTGCTATTTAATGTATCTCGATCTCACCCCTGAGAAGTTTACTATATTATTTTAATCAACAATAAGTAAATCATCAACAGCAAACAATCTCTCCTAAACAGCCAAGAGTTACTATTATAATAAACTAAATATAGTAATTTATTTGAATTATTGTTGTGCCGCAATATCATCATATTATAATAGGCCTATACTTGATTATTACCGATTTTCTGAGTCTATTTATCATTCTATTACTTGATTTATTAATAATAATGCTATCATCTCATCAACATAATTCTTCATCATTATTGTTATGGTTATTATCACACAGAGTTGGGACAAATCACTAGCGATTTGAGTCATTAGTGATTTGAGTCATTAGTGATTTGAGTCGTTTGCAAATCACAGTTTTCGATGATTTAATGACATGAGACGAAAACTTGATTTAACTTCAACTTCGCAGATGGGGGGGGGGGCTTGATTTAAATTGTATAATTGAAAAAAATTGAAAAAACTTTAATTTTCTTGCAAATCATGAAACTCTGTGGATTTCCATAAAATTAATCAATGGTTGCAATAATATTAGTATAAAACGTACAATAATAATAATGGCTTCAGATGAATGGGATAAACCTTGACTTTGTTCTTCGTGAGTCTAAAATCGATTACAATTGTGAATTGATATATATAATACTCATCATCATCATCATAGACTCAGAAGATATATCATTATTATTTATGTTTGTTGTTTTTGCAAAGTTCTACAGTATTATTTATCCCTCACTCTGCTAGAACTGTTGTTATGAATTATTATACTTTATTATTTACATTGATTAGTTCATTGTTGTTGTTTTAAAGTCCGTTATTATTATTATAATAATAATAATAATTACTAAATAATTATTATTTATTTACCAATTATTATTTATAATTATTTATTATTATTTATCAATCAATTATTGCAATTATTTATTATTATTAATAATAATATTTATTATCACCACCATAATAATAATTAATAATTTCTTTTTTCTTCTTCGCAGATACAACATTATTACGATTATTATTATTATGATTATATATTAAATATATTATTATTATTAATAATTATGATGATAATAATAATAATAATAATAATTATTATATAATAATAATAATGTATGGAATTGGGTGCCACAATTTCAACAATAATATATGTATGCTACAGATGCATTATAAAGGAGCATGCTATACATACATTTATTATATATTATTTTTATTTTTTCTAGCAATAAATCCTTAGATGATAATAATAATAATGAATAATTAATAATTATAACACCAACAACCGTGCATGAGCAAAGAAACGGGATTAGGTAAGCGGAATTGACGTCATTGACACCTCAAAGCAAACAATGTTTTTATTATTAGCATTTGACTACAAGCTATCATTAGCATAAAAAGTGAAAAATATAATGAGGAAAGAATTCAGCTTGTTTGGTCAATTTTATGATAACAACAAAAGAACATTTTAGTAATAAAATAAAATCTATAGTCTCAATAATTCCGCCAACATTTAAAGCTCAAGTAGATTTGAAAACGGAAACGTTATTCAAAATGTTATACTACTGGTTAAGAAGAAAACTGTTTGCTAGTAGTAGTATAATAATGGAAAGAAGCTAGCCTAGTAGTGGTTCATGGACAATAATTTTTAGAAGTTTTTAATGATGAATCATCATAAATTCAATTGATCTATCCACCAACGAACAAGCTTATTCAAAACTTGATTTTTTGTGAACTAGTAAAAAAAAGGTTGCATGATGCACGGGCGGCTGGGGATTTCCGGTTTTTAAATCGGAGCAGACAATCCCAACAAGCATACATGATCAATAATTATATATACTAATAGTATATAATAGTATATATAATTATTGATCATGTATGCTTGTTGGGATTGTCTGCTCCGATTTAAAAACCGGAAATCCCCAGCCGCCCGTGGCATGATGATGATGATGATGATGATTATTATTATTATTTTTATTATTTATTATTAAAATTAATAATCATAATAATGCAACTTTTTTGTGCTAATTTAAAAAAAAAAGAACAATACTGTTAGTTAGTTACAGTATTTATATATAATAATATATTAATAATAATGAATGATAATAGAATGGATAATAAATAATAATAATAATTAATTTAATAAATAATTACAATGATAAATAATAATAAATGATTAATGATAATTTTAATATTAATGAAATTACAATAATAAAAATAATGATATTAATTTGAATTATTCAAGATTTTTATATTTATTTCAGTGTGACAACATCAACAGATTTAATGACTTGTTTGTTGCCAGGCATGCTGTTGCCAGGCATGCTCATGCTGTCCTTTAGATTGCTCTCGCATTTTGTGATAGAAATTGATGCCACTTGTCCTGGTCTGGCTTCATTGATTGTAGAATCTGAGTCTTGACTCATGAGCAAGGATCCTAGCATTTTGATTTTTTATTATACAACTCGGTTCCCTTTAGTAGTAGTAAGATGCAGTGTTGGCTTATTAATGTGAATGTTTCAGAGTGTACATTCCCAGTGACTTTATCCATTGAGATTGAAAGTAAAATTGCTCGCGCTAAACTCAGTGCAGCTGTGCAATTAAAATCCTGTTAGCTAAAGTCCCATCATCAAGAGTAAGGAAAACTGTTGACACTGTCGCACCAGTTATAACATCTGCATATTACTTTCTAGTGAAGTAAGCTGACAAGGCCAAGACCTACTTTCCTTCCCTCTTTATATCTGTCAAGGGTCTGATTCCAGTCAGGTCTATTGCAACTTTATAAAAAAAAGTATGCTTTAAAAAATTCTTTGTCTTCTCATTGGTTTGCGTGCTGTTGTTTTGGCCACTTGTACAAACCTTTTTTCACATGATTTTGCCACACATTTTTGTTTTGCTTCCATCTCCAACCTGGTCAATGGTACCCTCAAACTGTTTTGATTCATTTCATTCTACGTGCATCACATGTATTTGAAATTTTACCGCCAAGCATGATCCTGGTAAATAGTGTTGGTGATCAGGACAATCCTATATCCAAGTCTCATTGTTCAATTGCTTGGTGTACAGCCTCGTCCGCATACTTTCTGGTGACTGGACTATTGCTATCACTTTCCTTTCCACTCATCCACTGTTCCATAAATTATTCTTGACTGATTCTGTCAACCTCTTAGGAAATGCTGAAGGTGTCTGGCCTTTCAGTTTTAATTCAAGATGAGGCCTCTTCAACGATATCTTTCTCCTTTCTCATAAGATCTCTCCCTTTATTTCCTCAACCCTCTCTCTCCCCATTTGATTCTCACTTTTTGCTTCTTCTCTGATATTCTTTAGTTGTAGTGTACAACTGAGAGTCATTGCTAGTTTAAGTTAAGTCAGCCTGTCCTCGCACTGTTAGATGCCACTGCATTGTCAACAGGTCAAATATTGCCTTCTGCCACTCAGTCCGTCAGTGTAATTCTGCTGGTTATCATCACTGTGTTTAAATTTGGGAGTTGTATTTGTTGGAATCTGTATCTGTTTTGATTTTTGGTTTAAAAGTTTTTTCTTCCAGCAAAACCATCTCAAGCAGCCTAAGCAATGCTTGTCCTACATTTTGGTTCTCTCTTATGAAATGTGATTTGAAATACTTTATGGTTTAGACAAAGTTAGTGTTTTTTTATTGCTAGAATGATTTTTCAGCAGGATGTAGAGTTTTTCTAATAAGTATTGACATTTTTCCGCCAATCCTGCCCCTGTCCCAGAGTTTCATTATAACAAGAGCAAATTTTTGGGATAACTCAACTTGTATGCAGTGCTTAATCCTACTTTCAATTGTTTTATTGCCAATCTTTTTTCTTCACTGCCTTATTTTACTGGCCGATACTGATGATGGGTTTTTCGTCGTAGCGTAACATTGTAAATAATGCTGCTAGTAAACAGAGCACATTTGGGTTTAACATTTGAGCTTTTGACTACCAGTTTTGGTTATCTGGTAGCTACTCTTCAATGAGATATTTGGACCTTTCTTCAATGCTCCTGGATAGATTTGGGTGTAAAATAAAATGTTCCCTAGCATGGTCGCATTTTCCATGTTATAGATATAATAATATATTATATAAATAATATATTATATAAATAATATATTCTATAAATAATATATTCTATAAATAATATATTATATAAATAATATATTATATAAGTAATATATTCTATAAATAATATATTCTATAAATAATATATTATATAAATAATATATTATATAAATAATATATTCTATAAATAATATAAAAATAATCTGTTTAAAAGAGTACAAGGGCACAGCTCACAAAAGCTTAGGCTTAATGGGGCTCTTGTGGCAGCTCCATTGCCACAGCTAAGCAAACAAAAATGCCTCTGAAAAATATTTGTAATTCTTTGGTGTCTGTGAGAGTTCAACATTGTGGCTAAACTTTGGGCGTCTCCAGCATTGCCATCTAATTTAAAAGATGCGCTTATTTTCTGCGCGAGGTTGTTGGTCATGTGCTCTTTTTTTTATTACGGAATTCTCTCCTTCATCTGTGAATGTCATCCATTATTTTAATATTACAGACGTTTAATAAGGATTGTGCACTTATAAAATTTGGATTACTGCTTCTATCCAATGCCATTAGGTTGATGCCTAGAGGGCTAATAGATGACTGTGTAAATAGTCTGATATGATATAGTTTGCTTTCAAAGTGCCAATTTTTGGTGATTTTTCTACGATGACCTCATTGTAAGTCACCTCTACACTGTAGTACAGTTGTGTGGAGTATATTTTGGGTCTCTACTAAAAATAGACTGTCTAACTTAGTGTTATTTTAGTTCTCTATTATAGCGAGGCTTGCTTTGTGACGATGACATTGTAATGGGGTAAAGTGATTTAGCTTTGCTGTGCTCCTGCAGGTCTGCTTGGTCTGTGAATGATTGACTTTGTTTCTGTTTAGTGAAGCAAAAACAATTACCTTTTCCATCAAATTGTGAGAATTTCAATTCATTGTACCTGTTCCATGCGTTATTGTTTTCTAAGGTGACCCCCTTAAGACATCATTGTTTTTGCTCGTCGAGTATCGGTTTTTTTGTCAATATTACCTGGGCAGAATAAAAGTACGAGAAAAAATTTTAATGCACAAAAGAAAACCTGACTCTCTCCGCTAAATTACACGGCATTGATTACCTGAATGATGTTTTGGTGCTAAATGGATTTCACCTCGAGCAAAGAATACTAAAAAATAATTGTATCGTTCTGTTTAAGCTGTTTAATCAGCAGTCAGTTGTTGCTGATCAAACAGAGTGTGTGGAGGGTTTTAATGAGAGAACTCAGGCAATGACCTTCCTTATGAACCTGCCCCATTCTCCTCCCCTCCTTGTAGTACAATTCACCCTTGTCCCAGCTTCCAGCCCTAGGCCCAGTTTTTAATTTGCACACAGAAACTGCCCCCTCCCACCCCACCCCACCCCATTATTACCTCTGAAGTACTCCTAGTCGCTGGTCGCTCATAGTTTTTTAGCAGCCACCATTGGAGCCTTTACTCGCAACCACAGGCTCAGAAAAATGACTAAAATGTTACAGAAAGCTTTAGACAACTCAAAGAGTCACTTTTTGGTCATAGCTCTAACTAACAAAGTTCATTTTCCTCCCATTATCCCCAAAATATATTTTGAGGTTAAAAAAACTCCTTACTTTTAGTTGGTATGGCTTCCTCAAGCTAGCCTGACCAGTGGTAGCACCTCAATTACTGTTTAATGAATGAAGGAAAAGGTATTGAATACAGGTAGACATAACACCCTTAGTTTATATAAACCAGGAGAAATGGATGGCAAATGACAGGCTTTATAAAAAACTTACATAAGTATAACTTCTTGAGGAAGCGAAGTTTAATTATTAACCGCTTCGCTTGTTAATGTAACTGAAACTTGCTCTTATATATGATTGCTTGATACTTTTCCATTTAGATTTACGATTGGTTGAGCCCATTATCTTGTTCACATTTATGGCCAGTGCCATTAAACAGAGCTTGTTTTGGATGGCGTTGTGTTAGGAGATATTCCTACAGTACATAACTGTTGTTGAGACCATTGCCTTATCTGTGCAGCCTCGTGAGTACTGTCTGAAGTGGTTAGAAATGAGTTGCGATAGCAGGAAATCCTATTTACTAGACTAAACTTATAATAAAGTTTCTGAGACACGTGCTTCGCAAGGAGAAGCCGTCTGGTATTTATTGGAGACTAGTTGGATTATCTAGCAGTAGCAGCGCAGCAAGTCGCTCTGTGTGCATCAGCGACTAGTAGTTGTGTCCCTTAGTACGTGGAAGTCCTAACAATACTAAATGTACTGCTTGCTGTCTGGTTCATTAAATCTCTTATAATCACTACCAGCTAAAAATCCCACATCTCTTTTTGTGAAGGTAATTTTCCGTCAGTTAGTCTTTTTACCAGCCATTCTAGGTTGGATAGCTGGAAACTGTCCAGAATTGGCAAAATAATAAGCTAAGGTGAGGATGCCACCATAGATATCTACCTAGCTTAGTAACTAGAAATACATACATATATCTAAGACTATTCCGTTATTATTGTATGGCAAACCACATGCAAGTGGCCATTCCGTTATATTTGCTATAGATTGCATCGATATGGCCGCGATCATTCAATGTTATGATTTATTCTAAGTGAAATTATGATATCAAATCATTGTAGTGTAATTGGCGATATAGATTTTATTTGAATGGAACAAAGCGGTAAAACAAAACCGATAGTTTCAGTGGTACACAAACAACCACAAAATGGAGTTTTGGGATTGAAAAAGTTTGATTCTAATGATAATTGTGCAAGCAGATAAAATTTGCTGCGCAGGATGTTGCTTTGTTGAAAAGAAATCACTTTTATTATTCAACTAGTGTTTTTATTTATATTATCCTTCAGCTATGTTTATGCGAGTCTGACCATAATATTTCGCAATAATGATGGATGATCTTTGAGCTCACCTTTCAAACTTGACAAGGAAAAGTTCTGAAAAATTCCCTTCTAAGCTTATAATTTATTTTAATGTTGCCACTGTTCCAGTTCAAGTGTTTTATAGCACCAAGCCTCGATTGGATTGATTTTGTAACCCTAAGTTGTCAGTAACAAGAAAGTCGTTGTGAGCTCATGAACACTTGGTCAATGAACCAACACTCTAAAGAACTAGCAAATCATAAGAAAATCCCAAGACCCACATATATCTACTCCATTAGATTTTTATTATTTTTTTTTGAAATCACACGTTTCTATATTTTATGAGTCATAAACCAGCTTCCTCGTAATCCATTCTCGAATGCCAATTATTCACTGGAATCGTACCAAGTATGTTTGCCAGCCACTCAGCCTTAAAAATGACAACATGCAATTTCACAATAAACTATATGTCGAGTGCCGAAAGGTTTCGAAATTAATTTACAATTCTGCATCAGATTCTCGATTGGTTTAGTTGGTCTTACTTGTCGTATTTTGAATATTGAAATAAGCCTTTCGTGTTATTGCAAAATCTTCTATTTTTTGTTGGAGTCCTGCATGCGCCAATTTTTTGGTTGTTATAAAAGATTTTCCCGTGTCCAAGAAACGCCAAAACTGGAAGCCGGAATTTTGTTTTACGGAGTCATGATCATGGCTGGCTTTGCTACATGAGTAAATTACTTCGAAGTTTGAATTTTTTTGCTTTTCAAGATGGCTAAGTACAAGTAATGTTAGATATGACAAAAATTAAGTTGAAATTTTATTGATCCGTTTTGTATGTTTTTTTTATCGATGTTCTTAATATCAAACTGGTTATGCTTATAAATTCATCGTTTTGTTGAAATTTCATGAAAAACTTGCTATTATTCTGATGATCCGGTGTGGGCGAAGGTTGGTGGAAGAAGTTATAATGTAGCAAATATTTTCATTCACTCATACAGTTGTAATATACTATTTATAGAAAATAATTATTTTATTTTACTTATTGTTATAGATTGTTGCTGTTCAGTGAAATGCGATGGAGGTCATATCGACATAGATTTCTGCCGTGGATAATCCTAAATTGGAGAAAACAGTTGAGTGTAGTTTTCAGATTAGTCTCTAGTTTTTGAACTATAATATTTAACATCTATTTGGGATACAAAAGTTCCGTGAAAACTTTTGCACTTTTTTTTATAGATTTCGTGAAAATTGTTCCCCTGACAGTACAACTTTACAAGCTCCATTCGACGTTACCAAATGTAGAGATGAACTTTGTGCGTATCTGCATCATCTAGATGAAAATTTGTCTAAAAAGTTATTAGAAAGTCGGGAATCATATCCCAGGACTCATTTAGCAGCAAGCTTTAGCAAGCAGACAAGACAGCACCATTCTATCGGGACTCAATGTGCTCTGGAAACTTTAGGCTTCAGTATCAGAAGAGCTCAAAGTAAAATCAAATCGGCTGGAACTGGAGTCGTTGTTAGTGAGGGAAGGATCCCAGAAAATCATCTTGTTGCGTTATATCCTGGTAATAAACTGAACATTGCAAGAATTTTTCACTTTCTGGTGTTCTATGGGGAATTGGAATGAACGCCGGCAGAAATGAATGCAGACACAGCTGGAATGAACGTAGACACATCCTGGAATGAATCTCGACTGCGCTATAAAGAAGAAAATTTTGACATTTATTCTCGGTGATATGTAAAATATCATTTCGACTTTCATTCCCGGAGTTGTCTACTTTGGAAAAAAATCGATGATTTTTTGCCCAGAGTGAATGTTGATACTTCCGAGAATGATCGTCGAGTTTTTCTTTTTTCTAGCATAGTTGACATTTATTCCAGGTCTGTCGGCGTTCTTTCCTGGATGTGTCTACATTAATTCCAGCCATGTTTGCATTCATTGCTGTCTATTTTCGTTCCATATTCCGCTCTATGTAAAGCGTATTTTATTGTTTCTTCAATTTTAGGACTGATTTATCAGAGTGGTGAACCAATACTTTTGCAATCAATAGCAAACCAGTTTATCTTTCGTTGTCATGATGGAGTTCTCCTGGATGGAAATGACCGGGCAATTTCCAAGTTTTTGTTTAGGTCGGTCAGGTTTGAGTTTTTGTGCGATTATTTCTATGTGCTTGCTTTCTAGGGCTAATATCTTTTTGTATTGAAAACTCATCTAAAGTTGACTAAAATGTAGAGCGCTGTGTCACTTGTGAATTATTCAGGTCTTGTGCTGGGAGAGATATCTGTGGAGCTCATTTGATGTGTGATATTTCATGGCTGACTGACCAACCAATTAACGTACTGAACATCGGACAGTATGTGAACAACCACAATCAAGGTAATTTCATTTCTTCATTTCGTTCTGCTGTCAGCATGATGTTCATTTGTTTGCGATCTAACATTTTGTTCGGGGATGAAGTTTTATAGCTGATATCATACTGTTTGTAGAATACCCCGCGAATGTCGAGTACCAGGAGATGAATTTGTCTGACGATTTTCCTGACGAATTGCTGAAGTATATACCCAACATACATTATAGCTCATACCATCAGTTTGGTAGTACCAGGTGAGATCCACTTTCTCAACTGTCCAACTAGTCGAGAGAGATATGCATACCTGCTTGCGTAAGAGCAAAATTAACATAAGTCAAGTCAAGATTTCCTTGTAGAGTATTGCAACAATCATTACAGGAGTAACAGCATGCCAAGTTTTGTATTATTTATGTTCAACTCAGGGAAAGAAGAATCGTGGTGTTGAGGAGTGTGAGAGAGATACAAACTGGAGAGGAACTCTTCTCAACTTATTTCAGTTTCACTAGCTGAAGGATACAATCTTGGATTGATGAGTGAATAAAACAGGAAATGAACATGTAACATTCGCTTGGGCAGCTCATTAAATCTGAGGAACTAGAAGTGTTTGATTGTATGGTAAATGCATGACCACTCCTAGCGTTGTTGACCATCCAGTGGTGCAGTTATTTATGGTCAAGCAAGAGTAGACAACTACTAAATATTGTGCCAATTTCACTTGTAATGACTATTGTTCATTTGCTTATATTACATGATCAAGATAACATGTTTACATTAGCAAAATAGTTTCTAAAACGTGTGGAAAATACAGAGTATCATTGGTCTAGTTAGCTACAAGTACTTCAGCGCAGTCCAACTCTCCATCTAGCTGGCATCAGCAATGCAAACTGAATAACAGGCTAGCAGTGATGTTGACATCTCACATGTCAGACAGATCCAATCATTTGTTTCAAAGTTTATCACAAAATATAGTCACTCTTTCGTAAATTGTTTTGTTTTGTTATTACTAAAATGCATAATCTATATGGGTCGTGTGAAGATGATGCTTATACATTACCGGATGAGTAAGCTATCAAAGGAGATATTACGATATTTTATGATCATATTGCGGTACAACTATGCACAATGTAAGTGAGGATTGACATACAAAAATAATCTGTACAATGAGTCAGTTTATATAACAACTACATGATCTTATGTCCTTGTAAGTTTGTCGCGGAACTGATTTGTTGTTTGCGCTGAACGGCTTCTTCCTGTCTAAACGCCAATTTGGTGTTCTTTTTCTCTACTCTTCTTTCCTAGCAAAAAAGTCAGTTGGGGTGAGTCAAAGCATGAAGATAAGACGGCCAATCAGCGCAGTGACTTCACAGGACACCAGCGTATAATTTACCATTCACGTACTAGTTAATGACAGATACGTCAGTTTTATAATTAGGACTTGACCAAGTCAGGAAGTCGCAACAAACGCAATTAACCAATCAACACAATTTCACATCATCACATTGGCAGATGTTTCAGCAAGATATGGCATAAATTTCCAGCAAAATACAAAAAGCACAAGTTTTAGCACGGTTAAACTAGATGAAAAAAAATCTACTATAAAAAATATGTAAATCTTTGTAAACTAACTATTAGCAGGGTAAAATATTCAAACATGCACATGCTCTAAAACTGCCAATTTACCGACTAAATGCTTCAATATGTTGAAGTTTATTTTGAGGGTTATACATTTTCTTGTATATTGGTGGCTTGGTAAGCAATAATTTATACCATTTCAGAAAACAAAACAAAAACCGAAGTCACAGAACATTTCAGCAGTAAAGTGGAGTTAAACGGCTTCTAGTGAAACCCACTAAAGTAAAAACAAAATGGTGGATACGCGGGAAAGGGGCAGATTAGGCACTTTCAGATAAAACAAGGCAAAGTCACGATTGTGATGAATGGACAAATTTCTCTTGTTTTGGCGAGCGCAAAATAACATTTCTTCAAGCTGAAGTTTCGCGCAAAATTTAGAGCGAAGGTGTTTGCGAGAAACAATGCTGGTTTGAAAAACTAGGAGTTGTTTTTTTCTGTATTTATGCATTGCAATTAAACAGAGCCGTTTTATGGCAATCAATATTTCAGTTTTGGATACAGTAGCAAAGACGAGTCATCATCAGGCAGCAACAATTGTTGATGCAAGGCCATAGTAATTATAATAATTTATTATGTCGAATATCTGAGTGTCACAGTATCAATACATTAGCGATGCCAAAAGTTATTGTTTATTTATTTTAGTGGAAATAATTATTTATTATAATAAGATTATCTTATTATTATTATTAAATTTTCGTTATTTTAGCCTATGCAAGAGAAGACAACTCCATAGATTTATATTTCTTCGCGGCTACATGTTTCGTCAGATTCGCATGCGTCCAACTTTTAGAAAGCTCAAAAATTAGCAGAGTTCTTTGTGTTCATTTAGCCGAAAGTGCTATGTAGCACAGTAAACCATTGTACAAGACATCTTGAATGGTTTTTTTCTTGTGCACCTTATAAACACTCACACATTGGCTCTTCTATAGAGTGTAAATCAGCAATTATTCATATTATACATGAGAAATTATACCTGAGTCGACAAGTGACTCCCAGGAGAGGTGACTATATGCACACACATACATGCGTGTAGTTCATACAGACAAAAACCAACCGCATGAAATCTAGACTAATTTTTTATGAAGTCCATTTACATTCAACAAAAATACATTTTGCAAGTTTTGACACAAAAATTTAGAAAGAAACTCTTGAACAAAACAAACACTCAAGTTTCTAATAAGCAAAATGGTGTTGGCCTGTTGACTTGGAGTATGATAGCCAGAGAGTTTTAAGGAACACCCCCCCCCATCACTGTACGATTTGGCACCAAACAAGTTATATCAATATTCACCTTGCGTTCCTCTTTCACCTGAGCCTTCCTCAAGCGTTTTTCCTCGGCTGTCTCGTTTTTACTCCTGATTGGTGCGACCTTGGACTGACCTTCATTCATTCTATCCAGCGCCTGCAGCTGTTTCTTAGTAAGACCTGCAGGTGCGATTGATTCCACAGGGATTCCCAGCTTCTTTGTGAGCTCGATCTTCTTGGATCTCTTCTGTATAACACGGCGAACATAACATGTAATGCCGAACATTCAATAGACTATAATATACTGAATAAGTGAATAGGGCTTACCTTAACCCAAGGTTCCTCTATAACTTTGGGGTGGTTGTATAGATTAGAATAAGTACCTAAACAAATAACAAGCTATATGTAGCCATAAAATCTAGATGCATTCTACAACAACATTTTATTTCAAATACGTAATTTCCATCAATTAACCGTCTCAAACATTTCTCTTTCACAGCATATCTGGGAAAGTTTTCGTATTGTTTCAACCGATCAGGTCAATAAATAAAGGATATTGACAAATTTGTTATTCTGCTGTCAAAATATTTGGGCTTGATAATTTGAGGAAAGTATTTGAAATTGTATGACAAAATTTTGATTTTTTGCGACCAAAACTGTTGTAAAATAAAATCGCAATTCTCACTCAATATCGACTCGCAGTCCCACTTGTTGGTGCAGCCTTCATCGATGACCACTTTGGTAAGCTCCTCCTCTTCTCCAGAACTTTCCGCATCAGAGCAAACCTCAATACCATCCTTCAGGTCTGCCGGCCCATCAAAGTTACTAGAAATAAACAGGCACTAACAGTATAGGTAGCGGAGAGCAGACAAGGTCAAGAGGTCAAGACATGTCATGTGACTCACTCCTTTACTTGCTGCTTCTGAAACTGTTGTAGGAGATACTCCATCATTGGACCAGTGGTGCTGACCTTTCCATCAATTTCTTCATGGTCCAGTGCACCAATCTCATCGTCTCCATACTCAGCATACAGCTAGTAGGAGTACAGCAAGTGTTTATAACAGAAGGCTGACCACCCACTATGAAGTTAAGTATAGTGGCAAAGAAAGCTTAAAGCCGACTGCGCCAGTCTAGTTTTTAATGATAGTCGCAGACACAAACTATCTTTGCACTGCTGCAACACACAAAATTTTTGAGTTTGCAACTTTGGAGTTGCCCAACCATCTTAGCTAAAATAATTTATTGCGTTCCTGCTCACGCAGTTGGATTGATGAGTTTTGATTTAATTATTACCAGTTTTTTACCAGGCAGTAGTTCCCTATGCGTCTAGTGGATTTTTTATTTACCTATAATACAAAATTTCAACTTGTTTATAAATAATAATAAACTTGCTGAAATTCAATAATAATTTGGAGAAAATCTGAAGTTCTTTTCGGGTTTGTATCCAAAATAACAATGATAATTACCCCAAATATGGATTAATTATCATTTTTCAACATACAGAGTTTGATTCTTTCGATAAAAAAAATAATGAACACAAAAGTCAACAATGCTGGTAATAATTAATTATTTAATAATAACCTTACGATCTTATTACAACCATTGTTGACTTTATATCCAGGCTAGAATAAACAAAATATTGGAGCTGATATGTAGAGCAAATCAATTGGTTAAACTGCGTCACGTGGCGATGAAATTGCTGCAACTTGACGCTCAAACCTGACACTGCTGGGTTGCTGCGTCTCAGCCTGCGACAATCCTGGGTCTCCACCAAAAGTTGCACAGATTTCGTGCGGCAAGACGCATCGGCAAACTTCACATTGTCGCCTAGTGTAAACGCGGCTTTACTGGTTAATTTTTTTTGGAAAAATGCCACGAAATAGCACAATTAGTCACAGGCCAAAACTGCCAACCTGTTCAAACTTGTCGTCTACAAGTGTGAGGCCTTCATTCCTTCTCATTATAGAGCTAGACATAGAGTAGTTGGTGAATCGTGTTTTAGTTTCATCATCGGAGAAACCTTGTAATGAGCCCAATTCATCGTCTTCTTCGTCATCAAAGTTTGAGGACATTTCATCATCTTCGTCTGGTTCATGCGCTAGCAAAGCGTGAGCAGTCTCACTGTTAATAGACAATAAAACATGTTTGGTATTAACTTTCATGGAGTACGTTCTCAAATAATGGGAGTTGTCACCTTTACATTTGGAGGTAGGTAGGAGCAGACAACTAACAATTAACGAAGGAAAATGATAACAATGTAACACTGAAGTACAGCCTAGTAAGACACAGTAGCATTGCTAGCTGCACACTAACAACCTTCGTAATATGAATGTCCACCAACACCAAGAAAGTTACTAAATATAAAAAGTTTTGTCTGACAATTTTTCTCGATGGAAGAAAGAGAAGAAACAATGTCTCAGCCAACAACACTTACAACGGAGCGGCCCCTTTATATTGTTCTTCTATCCACTTCCTCTGCCGATCAGGCATCGCTGCACTGTCAACTTCTGCATCCTCATCACCGCTCTGATTAGCCTGTGTTATGAAGTCATCATCAAAATCATCATCCATGGGCTCATCATTGTCACTGTCTAATGCCGCCACAATGTCTGGATCCCAGTCTAACCTTGGCCCTGCGCGGTACAAAGACTGGTTACTGAAGAGTCTTATAACATCAATAGACCAGGAGTAGGAGTAGTATCACACGTTCATGTAGAAGTTGAAAAGGCGAGACAAACCTGAAAAAGGGGCAGCTAACTCCAACAATCCAATCTTTTCCTCCTCCTTTGAAGGTAATACTTCAGCAGGTAGCACAACTCTCGACTGAAAAATTGCACCGAAACAAAACATCAGGAATTACAAAATACTATCAGAGCTGGTTGTATTTAAATTAATCAATTACAAAAGAAAAAATTTTAGTCTACGAAGTGGATATGACAAAAAAGTACAGAGAAGGGATTGGCTAGTGAAACGAATTATTATAAAGGATTTAAATCATGAAAACAAGATAAGGAGATACTAGAAGGATGCAAAGCAAGACAAAAACTCACAGCTGCAGTAGCACCAACACGAAATAACTCGATATCTCTGTCTGGCTCGACAAGATTTAGATCATCCACGTCCCTGATATGTTGCTCGTAGTCGTAATCATCGTCGTAGTAAATTCCCATAGTTGCGAGCTTTTCCTTCTTACTCGCCGCTTCAATCTATCATGAAATTTAGATTGGGTTCAGAATAAAGATTACAGGAATAAACACCGTGAGGCTAAAAATTTGGTCATCCACTAGAAAATTACCTCGTCACCGGTGACAAGCACCATCTGTGAGGCATCAGCATCTGCCTGCAGGGGATCCTTTTGGCTTCTGTGTATGAGATGGTATGTGATGGCATTCTTTTTGTCTATAAATTTCTTTTTTCGCCGAGGCTGTTGAAATAGCACAAAATGTTAAATAATTGTACTTATAATTGTTATGTATACTCTATACAACATAACTGAATGGAAGTTCCAGTGAATGAAGTTGATTGACTCACAAATAAGACGGCTTGTAATACAACAATGTTTGTTTGACTTATTTATCATTCGTAAGTAAAATACTCAACATTTACCCATCTCCATTACGCAAGATATCATGATTTTAAAAAGATTATACGCTTACCATGATGCTGTTTTGTTGCACTCCAGTAATTGAATTAGATTTCTACTTTGAGTCACTTAAATGTAATATTCTACAATAGAGAGTCATCCGTACGCACAATATGGCAGCTAATAAACGACAGCACAACTATGAAAAAATAAACAAAACAACACAGGAAGACTAAAGCTTATATGGTTTTTTAGCAAATATATTAAAGAATGGCTCCGGTCATTTCTATATTTATCTGATATGTCATTGATATGTCCTTATGAAGTGCTCCAAATACCAACTTTGTCAAAATTTAATTGATTTCTATATTTTCTTAACACAGTTAATAATAAGCATGTTATGAGTATTGTCTCCCCATTCCAACATCTTCGAAATATTCTGGGAAAACCTATGACGTACGCAAGTGTTTTAGCGACTTTCCACTCATGATAGTCGCAGCAATCAAATGCTCCTCAATGCAACCAAATGTGATGTGAAACTGTTTAACAAAAGAGACAGATCATCGTCCTCTTACAGAACGAATGGATGATTTTTGGTATGTGTTGATTAAATTAAATATATTGCTGAGATAATACAATCTAACTTCACGTTCCACAACCACACATCTGAGAGAAACCAAAAAATTTTCAAAATAAAAATTGCACTTGCTTGTTCGTTGTGCTAACTATTATGTATATGATTAATATATTTAATAATCTAATAATTGTCATTATTTATTATTATAAATAAATGATAATAATTATAATAATAAAATATAGCCAATTATTATTATTGTACAGGACGAACTCTGAGTTACCATTTGTATTACATGGTTGCTAGGAAACACTTCCATGTTATTAGCCTCTAACTTTATATTTACCTTTTACCCCCTATTAGCATTTATTCACGAGTACAACTGTAGACAAACACATTATGTAAGCATGTGATGTAACAGTTTGTATAAAAGCAGCTGGGAGCCCTTAGCTCGTCAGTGTTACCTTGGAGCTGTATTTATTCCATTGAATAAACACTCACTCAAGTTCTTACTTGACCACTATCCACAGATGCATACAATAAGGACAGGTTCCACTACTCAGGAGCACATTCGGCTCCAATCTACTGGCCTGGCGGTGGGTGGATTTGACTGTATAGAGATGAAAGACAGGTAAGACACCCCAGAAGAAAAATAAGGTCAGAAAAACCACCCCTCTTAGCTGACTTTTTTACTCAGCTGTGACCAGACTTGAGCATTGTAAAATAGTAGAAAGTTCCCAGGTTTCACTGACGAAATAAATGCTATCAGCAACAACATGACAGTCTATTTGCTCACCTACCAGTGATATGAAAAACCAACTTATTTTCCAAAACCTGAAAAAAAGTTCTCAGGAACGCCGTTCCTTGAGGCACACTGCCAGCTGAATAAATGTCAGTAGATATGCTCGCTGTAGAGAGAAAATCGCAATTCAAATGGAGATAAAAATCTAAGGGGTTTAATATCAAACCCCCAAATAATTTCGGCTAACATTTGAAATTAATTAAAATACTAGAAATAGGCCAATCATATTGTGATACCTGTTTTTAACAGTTCCATTATTGTTCATTTTGGAAAAACATTTTGTGCCTTAGGCTTATGGAAGGGTGTGTCTTAATAATTTTTACATTTTTTTGACCAGCGAGTTTGAGCTACAGGTAACACATCCACAGCTTTTCATGCAGTCTAGAAAGTGAAACAAATTATTCATCAGTCCAAATAAATGCACAGAAACCATTGGAAAAAAGTAAATACTGGTTTAGGCATAATACAAAACATCGCATTTTTTTGGATTTTGGAGTGTCTTACCTTCCACTCATTCTTCTCATAATATACGCTCTTTAAATATCCTCCCCCACTGCCAGGCCAGTATATTGGAGCCGCCTGTGCTCAGGAGGTCAATAGCTATACGACTCACGGTCAAAATAACCGAATATTGTCCAAATGAGCGGTGGACAACAGGAAGATTTGTTTGTCAGGCGTGTCATCCTGACCACAGTGAGCCATGTATGATTGGTAACAAACTGAAGTGGTAATAAAAAATAATTAAAAAAAAATTTACAATAATATATAATAATACTGAAAGTGTGGACACTTCGTTCGCATTCCATTACAGCGCACTCTCAATAAATGTCACAAATGTCTTGAAAAACATTGTGAATCACTCACCTTTCCCCAATTTTCTAATAGAGGACACATTCAGCTCACTACTGGTGCATACCAATTTGCACTTTGGTATATTTTTACCAGTGTTTTTTGATAAAGCTTTTAATTTTATAGCTAATATTTTGCTAACGGCGCATGGCTCAGATGGGATGCGGTATCCGCCTAAAATACTCAGCTGCTATTGGCCTAACGTAAGTTTTCGCGACACTGGCTGGTTGTAAGTCAATGCCACAAATCTTAAGCAGTGCTGGAATTGTTCACGGACTCTTGTATAAGTCCATTGTAATTATGGGATTTTGGGCACGAACTTTTTGGAACTGAAAACAAGAAAATTTCAGTAGCTCGAGGGTAGAATTATCTCCCCTCGGATGGGGAGATAATTCTATGCTCGAGCGCTTTAATAATCTGGCCGATGAACAGTTAGTGCCCAAAATCTCATAAATACAATGGACTTATACAAGAGTCCGTGAACAATTCCAGCACTGCTTAAGATTTGTGGCATTGACTTACAACCAGCCAGTGTCGCGAAAACTTACGTTAGGCCAATAGCAGCTGAGTATTTTAGGCGGATACCGCATCCCATCTGAGCCATGCGCCGTTAGCAAAATATTAGCTATAAAATTAAAAGCTTTATCAAAAAACACTGGTAAAAATAGACCAAAGTACAAATGGGGTTGTGACTGGGGTTATCCCCCCTTATAGGGGGCGCTGGTGTAAGTCCAACCGGAAAATGCCGAAATTTTTATATAGAGTACAATGCAGAAATACGGAGTTGAGATGTTAAACTAGAATAAACAGGCTATTGCAATGCGATTGCTATAATTGAACAAGTCACGGAGCTCACAGGGCTATAGCAGATTACACGTACATAAGTTTTTAATTACACAAGTGTAGCTATAGAGCATAATAATCATTAAATAACCACGATGCGGTCCGCGGTTATATACGATCGTTGGTACATTAGTTAATAAATACGATGAAACACCAACGATAATTAACTTATTTAACGCAACGTTCATGTGTAAATGAATTGTCTGGTATCTGTGCGGGAAATAATAATAATACAAGTAATTAATCATTAGCATCTATCTACACCTCTATGAAACTATTATTATAAATGACAATGAGAATTTAATGTGGTGACAATTTTTTATAATAACAAAATCAATTATTCATTTTTTTATCATAATTGATTTATTAAAATAATAATTATAAATAATAATAAGTTGTTACTTACTACTATAATTATTATTTATTATTAATATTATTATAAAATTATAAGAAGCATCATTTATAATAATTATTATTATTATCTAATAACAATTCAATAATAACCTTAATAATTACAATAGCAATCATAAACAGTAGAATCATAATTATAAATGATTATAATAAATAAAAAAAGATTTCACTAATAACTATATAAAAAATAGTTAGAATAATGATAACACGGGCATCAGAGGCTTGCCGAAAAAGAGAAGGAAGACGATGCGCCCGTTACTAAATGTGTTAGCAATTAATAACTAATAACCTAGCTTTTACGCTCAGTTTCAATGAATTGGGTTTGTGATATTGAACTTTTTGCAAGCAACCGGATATTGCTACGAATAGTTTTTATTACAGGACGCATCGTCTCTGTTATTTTTTTTGGCAAGCCCCGGAGTTCCGTGGATAACAACTGTAATAAATAATAATTGAAAAAACTGTAAAAAAATATAAATCTTTGTTGCTGCAGGTAGATTTGATGCTGCTGTCTTTAAAAATAGTCTAAAGTGTTTTTAGCGACATGTCATTATAGTATACAATTGACAGCATGGAGGCTATCAGGGAAAAACTGTCACGAGTCTGCATGAAGTAACTATATTTTATACTACGAACAATGGTAACTTCCGGTTGGATGTAGAAAGTTCAAAGAGAGATAACTCTTAATGTCACAACCCCATTGGTATGCATCAGTAGTGAGCTGAATGTGTCCTCTATTAGAAAATTGGGGAAAGGTGAGTGATTCACAATGTTTTTCAAGACATTTGTGACATTTATTGAGAGTGCGCCGTAATGGAATGCGAACGAAGTGTCCACACTTTCAGTATTATTATATATTATTATTGTAAATTTTTTTTTAATTCTTTTTTATTACCACTTCAGTTTGTTACCAATCATACATGGCTCACTGTGATCCTGACCTGCTGTCAGCCAGCGATGCTGACAGCTAGGCAGTGAATTGGACGGACTGCTAGCAAGCCTGCCTAACAATACAGACGGATCTGGTCACAGACGCCTAACTAAGAAGAGGTAGTGCAGGTGGCTACTACCTGGGGAACTGGTTAACTGTCAGTGTTTCTATAAAATCCTCCCTGCACAACATTATTATTATTATTAAATTTAATTACTGTTATTAATTATAATTACTATTCAATAACTAATTACTATTATTATAATAATTTATTATGTAATTTTATAATTATTTATTTATTATTATAATAATAATAATAATTATTATTATTATTAGAAAAAAAAAGAAATGCAAGAAGAAGAAGAAGGGGTTAAGGAACTGCGATGGGAAAAAATAATGCTTATTATTATTTGATAGTATTCATGCTTGATGTGAAACAGTTATGCAACCGGATGGAGAGTAGTAGGACTAGTAGTGACAACTTTCAAATGATGATGATCACCGTAATAATAATGATAAAATTATTATTATTATCATTAACAACATACACACGGTTTATAGTCCGAACCTCGACAGGTCCGAATCTCGACAGGTCCCAATATCGACAACGGTTGGCCCAATATCGACAATCGTTGGTCCGAACATCGAAAAAAAATAGTCCCAACCTCGACCAATTTTGAACTAGTTTTTTTTATTTTTGATACCGACCAGTAGTTGTAATTTTCTTTTGAATGAACAAATTCAAATTAACTTCTTCTTCCTGGTGTTTTTTCACAAACTTAGACTACTACTCTTTCTCACTCTTAATTTTATTAATTAGTAATAAGTTAGTTATGGTCACTACTATTATAATAATAATAGTAATAATAATATTTTATTATTAATTATAAATAATAATAATTATAATATTATAATAATAATTATATATTATTATTATTATATATAAATAATAATCATAATGATTATTATAATAGATAGTGATGATACTACTACAATTGGTAGTATTATAATAATATTATTATAAATAAATAGTAGTAGTGCATAATATATATTTTTTTTCACTTGTATCATTATTTAGGTTATTATTATAATAATTAATTATTATTATTATATATATTATTATTCATAATTATTTTCATACTACTACTACTAGTAGTTAGGTAGTGCAAAAAAAAAACCAAAAAAAAAAATCTTACACTATTATTGAAAGGAGCATCAAATCAAAGAAAATTGTTTTCCTATTTTGTTGATACACAACAGTTAGTTTGTTTCCATAGCTAATATTTTCGCATTTTAAAACATTTTTGAAAAATGTACTCCTCTTTTTAGCTAAAAAAATATTATACATTCCTGTCTAACCGCAAGCTGCAAAAAGTGTTTACTACTAGTACTATTATAACTACTAACTATTATTATGGACACTTACTCCTAATAATTATAATACTACTACTACTTGCTGTTACCTAGTATTATAATATTATTTATACATGGTGGCAGTCACAGTGTATCATGACGGTGATGAGCTGGAATATTTTTTTTCACATATAATATAATTGTAATATTTTTGTACAAAAGTTTTATTTATTATTTCCATGGCACACCACCAATTTTACGCAGTAATAATCAGATATACTATACATATATGTTTGTGTTAATGTCATATAAAATCTGGCACAAATTTGCAGCACTGCCTCAAAAACTCGGTAGTACTGATCTCTTTTGTTTCATATTCAGACCACATTCTATGCAGTTGGTATTCTTTGCTTCTGTAGGCACGCCTCTGTTTTTTCGCCAGTAATCCGTCGGCAACCAGTTCCGTGTAAATTTTTGCTAATTGAGCCTCACGATGGAGGATTCCAATTAGCAGATACATGTTTGGATGCACATGTGGTAAAAATGCATTCAGTCTTTTATGCCACCCTTCGATGTCATTGTTTGTCCTAATATGTTCTCGATAGAGAGACCAACTTTGAATAGGGTAGGTTCTGCCCTCCAACCAGACTGTTCGAAAATAATAAAACAGGTCATCTAGTTGAGGGTTGTCAAGATTTTCAGCACGATCATATAGGAACTCGTATGCACCCAATATGTGCTCTTTAGGGAGCAACGGCAACGCAAATAGTTTTTTGACTGTTTTTCTGATGGTAACATTTTCACGATAGTCCCGAATCAGCCCGAATTGGCCCAGCTGCCTGTAAACTGCCTGGCAGAAGTGGAAATGGCATCCTTGTGCTTGTATGTCTTGAAACGACTGTTTCATCGCCTTCCACAAACCTGGGAAAATTTTATAAAAGTTAACTAAAAACTCACCACTGAGCGATTTTTGAGTTTTAATTGGATTTGTCAAAAGTTACCATGTAACATTAGAGAGCTTTGAGCAACTGAATTTAATATCATACTCATGTTCGAGGCATGCTTTATTGAAGGAGCCAATTCGTATAAAGCATACTGATTCAATTGAACGTTATCTACTCATTTGTGAGCAATAACTTCATAAAGCTATGGAGCAACTAGAATACAACTGGATTAATACTTTCGCTTGACAATCAAAAGATGCAAAATCATGAAATCTCCGAAAAGCTTACTGTAACTTAATTTTAAATTTAGCATACACTTGAATCCGATTAAACAATAAAATCATTGAAGCTGATGCCTGCAATGATAATGACTTCTAACTATCATATGTGTTTTTGTAACTTATTTAACTGCTATAATCCTTCAGCGCCTTTTTTAGGCTCTGACAAATATCTGGCAATTCATATTGTAAAATGCTATAATTTACCTTTCTCAAAATCTGCTACGAACCTCTGCACTCTGGGAGGATTTCCTTTCAGGTCTTTCAATTTGCTGAAAATCTGTAAAAGATAAAATTAGATACCTAGTTAGCAAACAAATCTCATGAGCGCGTAACTGGTAAAATCTAATGCATTAACATTTGTAAAGTATGTTTTTTACTAACAGTTTTTTATAGTATTCAAAATCTACATGTTTTTTTACTTCCTACATGTAAACTTGTTTTGAGATTTATCCATCAGAAATAAGCAGAATTGTGGAAAAAAGATAAACCTTCTTTGAGAAACTTTGAAAATAAGGCACTGATTTGCGACCTACATGAGAAAAAAATTTAAATGAAAAAAATTATGCTACAATAGCCCCAAAAAAGACAGGCAGTACCCACATTTTTTTAGAAGATTGAACAAGATTTTTTTCATCTAAACAATTTACAAAAAAAAAACACCCACAAAGAAATTAAAATTAAATTAGAATTTTTCCATAGGCTTACCTCAGTATAGTCTTCCGCTTTTCGTCTTGTCATCAGCACAAAGAGGGCTGGCAGTTGTTTGGTTGCATCGCCCTGCTTCACAAACACATTGATAGTAAATAATTGCACAAACGGCTTTCTGGCCGCGTTAAATGTTCCATCCAGGTACCAAGTTGTGGCATTCCATAAGAGTCGGAGTTGTTCGTTAGTGGCAAATATTAACGATCGACATTGGTTTATGTTAATGTCAGCCTTGAGGAATTCCTCTGGTATTTCACTGGTCATGATCTGAAAAACAGTTAATCGTGCAAGTTTATACCATAGGCAAGCCAATGATTAAAGTAATTTATATTTAATTTGTTTATTTGTGACAGAAGAGTATGTGGTTTACCAACTCACTGAGCAAATTATGGTGGCTCAGAACGTTTTGCCTTTTGTGTTTTAAAACGTCTGAACGCTTTCCAAACCGTTTGAACGAATTTGAAATAGTCTGAACTTTTGCAAAAACTTCTGAACGCTTTGTGAAATTGTTCGTGAACTTAGAAAATCCGAGCCGATTTGCTGGTTCGCTCTATTGGTCATAGATCTACAGTCCATTTATGATGGATAATGTTTCTCCTAAACACTGAACAGTTGAATTTTTTCTAAATAAATAAATAAAAATTTTTGATTTAATAAATATTATTTGCTTTAAATTATTTTAAATAATAAATCAACCTAACTGTAAATGTAAAAATTCATTTTAGAGATTATACTATTTTAAAACAGTTCAGACTATTTCAAAATAATTCATACGGCTTGTAAATAGTTCATACTCTTTCTAAAGCGTCCATACGGTTTGTAATTTCCTAAATCATCTGAATCATTTCTAAACCGTCTGAATTATTTGAAAGACAACTATACGGTTTGCAGGTTTTACAATTGTTGGACAGGAAATACAGTTTTATAGCATTAATCCTGCAACTGCTGAGGCCGACAATTAATTTATCATAACCAACAAGCCCGTTTTTAAACATAGTTTCTTGGGCTATTTTACTACAATTACACAATTATTTTCAATGTAAAAGATGCTTTGCAAACCGTCTGGACTATTTCAAATCCGTTCATACGCTTTGAAAACGAAACCGTCTAACGTTATGAGCCACCATAGCAAATACTTATAAGGTGTTTTGAAGAAATTTATAAAAAAAAAATGATGGTTTGTTATCAAGAGCAACCCAAGTTCTCTTTCATCGCAAGATTTATACACAAACCACAAGCGGCTCTAATTTTACGGAAAACATATTTTCCAAAAATGCCAAGTACCAAAACCAGGGCTAAATAGAAAAACATCTATAGTAATTTGAATCATAGAAAATCAGTCATAATCATTTGACATAAACAACTTAGATGTTTATTAACTTTTAGTAGTTCCTTAGTTTGCAAATATGTTCTGGTTAGTATTCATCTAAATGCATAATTTTTTGTTGTTGAATGGACTTGAGTTTGCAGTTTTATATGATTTTTGTTGTATACTGTAGTAGTAATTATCTTTTTTTATTGAAAGATAAACTTGTCATGAATGGTTTTGGCGGAGTTTTATAATTTTGACCTGGCACTAAGAGAAATATTTCTGAAAACAGCTAAGGAAAAAACTACTTTGTTAGCGAATAGGTAATGGTAAATAAATGGTTCAGTTCTTACTTCAAAGTTAATATCCTTTGGATGGGATGGCCGTGTTCTCTGGCGTATTTTGTTTGCAGTTCGAATCAAGTAGTCTCTGCAGCTACCCTGAGGATCTTGATCTTGAAGATTTTTGTCAACTATCTTAGCTCCACTACTAAACTTGTCTGCTTTTGCCGATTCTTTGACCTTAAATAGCATACTCAAAGTGTTACAGTTGAGAATTGAACGAGAATAATTGCAAATAATTCCAGATGCACAAAAAAGTTCATGTGAGCACTTTTTAGCTAATGAAGCTGATGAAAAATTGAAAAAATTAAGATTAATGAACAGTAAAGATTCTCTTTGACTTGTAGGAAATGACGCAGAGAAACAACTTTATCTCATAGTGAACCATTTTCATCGACAATTCAGATTTAACAAAATTTTTGACTCGTACATATCTTTTTGCAGACCATGCTTACTGTAAATATGGTGATGAGAGAAATTAATTGAAACAGAGAAATGTCATATTCAAAGTGGGCAAAAAGAAAGCTACAGAATGGTGTAAAGTTCTTTACAGGTATCACACTCTCTTGAATGCTGATACACATTACCTTCACCAGCATAGTCTTCCTGGCAGCAATGGTTTTGTCTGCAGCATGAGTGTGTATTCCTTTGACCAAAAAGTCACTTCCTCTCCTCTGGTTAACTTTAGATTTGCAGCCCGTTACAGAGCATAGCCAGTATGTGACTATTCCTTTTGAGGTCATTCTCTCTTTATTCTTCACAAAACTGTATCCTTGATCAGTTACGAGCAATGCCTTTCCTTTACGACTCCCCCCTTCTAGTACTTTGAAGCTGCTTGAAAGAAAATTAAATAAGTTAGTTTGTAAATTATTTTGATTTACTTTTTCTTTTATTAGAACCGCACCTCACTCTAAAATTGTTGATTTGCTTTTTGTGCCAATGGTCCTGCTGCATTGCATGATACCCATGAAGGCAGTGGAAGGTATTATTATAATTACCTTATAGATGGTTCTCTTGATTCTTGCGTCGGGGAAGATGGTCTCATCAGCGAATGACTAGGGTGCGCCTCTCTTCTGCGTCGTACTGCAGTGGGTGCACGATAACCTGTGCGTTGACGGTGTCGAGGAGGAGACTCACAGGAGCTGAATAATAGAGTTGAACTTGTCAGTTACACACTTAACACGCCATATGGTTTCACAGTGCGGGCATGGGGAAAGTTAACTTTGTCATCATATTGAGAAGATAACTACTACACTTTGTCGAGTGTAGGGAAAATTTTTATTATAATTACCTTATAGATGGTTCTCTGGATTCTTGCGTCGGGGAAGATGGTCTCATCAGCGAATGACTAGGGTGCGCCTCTCTTCTGCGTCGTACTGCAGTGGGTGCACGATAACCTGTGCGTTGACGGTGTCGAGGAGGAGACTCACAGGAGCTGAATAATAGAGTTGAACTTGTCAGTTACACACTTAACACGCCATATGGTTTCACAGTGCGGGCATGGGGAAAGTTAACTTTGTCATCATATTGAGAAGATAACTACTACATTTTGTCGAGTGTAGGGAAAGTTTTTATTATAATTACCTTATAGATGGTTCTCTGGATTCTTGCGTCGGGGAAGATGGTCTCATCAGCGAATGACTAGGGTGCTCCTCTCTTCTGCGTCGTACTGCAGTGGGTGCACGATAACCTGTGCGTTGACGGTGTCGAGGAGGAGACTCACAGGAGCTGAATAATAGAGTTGAACTTTAGTTGGGTAGTAAACGTGTCCAGTTTTTAAAGAAAAGATTTCTTGATAAGTTAAGCTGAATAAAGTATATTTGAGCATTGGAGTTTCTACCTTGAAGGTTGGCTCCCATTATGCTCTGTGAAATACAATCCAGGGTCTGCTGTAAGCGACTGGTTTGCATCTGGATGGGTAAAAGATAACGAGAACTTTTTCCGTTGTTCCCTGTATAAAATAACTCAAAAGTATCATATCTACTAGTGCAAGAATTTCATGCTCATATACTGTAAATTATAAGCATTTAAATCGAAGCTTTCTACTCACTATGATAGCATATCCTGTATAACAAGTCTATCCAATGAGAAAACAACTTACTTTGAAAGCAATGTCATACATGAAAATAGTGTTCTTTCATTTTGTATATTTTTTGTACTCACTTTGATTATGTAACTGCATTGATTCAAATAATTTTATTCGCTTGTAAAAAGTCTGAAAACGGTATGAAAGAGGTGTAATTTGATGTTGTCTCATTTCCCCACAGCAAATTAGTTCACCTAGTTATAAAATAAGATTACTATTGCCGCAACAGCTTTTGAGTAAATTTTGGGCGGTGATGTCATCAAGCCAATACTACGCAGTAGCCAGCTAATTAGTGTTTTTGGTTGCCCGCAGCATCGTACAACACTATGATTAGCTGGAGTTCGTGGCCAACATGCAGTTGAAGGTTTTGCTGTGACAATTCTTAAAATCAGTAACGCGAAAATACAGATTCTGGCTAGTAGCTTACAGAAGTAACACCAAAATGCAAATTTTAGCTTGTAGCTTAAAAAGGGAGACGAAAGACAGTAGGATTTGAGTTCTCCATAAAAAAGTAGGAGTTTGAGATAAAACTTTTTTTAGGTGGCGCACTCCCTGTAATATCTCCATTTGCATTACAGACATGAGAATTTTGCCAATTTCATATATGGAATGGTAAAGCAGCAGCTTTTATCTGAAATTGTACACCCAGACATTCTATATTCAGTTTTGATTTTTTTCTTGAGAACTTTCCTACCCACTGATAGAAATAATGTAACTTACGGTTCAGCATATGTTTCTGGCTCATCAAAAGATGCTGAGAGGTTTGCTGACAGTGTACTATTCACTGAAATATTTGGTGCTGGTGCAACATTTTCTTCATGTCTGCTAAAAAAAAGTACATAATAAAGTTTGGTTAAATTTCCCCTTGAAATCCTATTGAGATCTCCATCAGAAATAGCCAGCATGTTCTGACCAATTTATAATCTCTTTCCAACCTCATGATATTTTTATTTTCTACCTCTGCAGTACATTTGGAAATTGTAATGCTGAAACTAACTTTCTTTACACATAAAAAAGCGCTCAACCTTCATCCACAGCCGATAACTGCACACGACACAGTTGGTCGCAAACTCAGTTGGGCGCAAACTCAAATTACTAAGTGTTTAAAGCGCCCATTTTCTAACCCTGTAACATGGTTAAACAAATTGAAGTTTGAAACAAAGTGATATATGCACAAATGTTTTTGTTTAAATGAAGGTTTCGTTGCTCCATAAAAAATCTCTATTGCTTCAATCTTTCATCAAATTCTCTTTTCCAATCAATAAATCTATACTCTTTTTTACCCATAGCGCTCAGGTTTCAGAGGCAATATCTTTAGTAATTAGCAAATTGTCTTACTGAATAAGAGCTAGACAACCTCTAATTGAAAAATTCAAATGGTGTTTAAATGCCTTGACTACTAAGTCATCAAATACCAAAACAATTCACATACCCTGATTCAAAATTTATTGAATTCAAATGTGGTCCAAATATCTTGAAAAGTAAAAAATTGAATTCAAATACTCCGAATTTATATTTTATCAATTTTCATTAAAATGTAGTTACCTCCAAACTAAAAAATTAAGTTCACTGAACAGGTATGTGAACAAAAGCAAAAAATTACACTTGTGCTCAGTGCCTTGGTTTTTAGGGTAGAGGCAATTTTGTTATAATAGCTCACTTGGTAAAGTGACTGGACTGGCACTGACCTATAAAAAAACTATCATTTGTTTTCGCACTTAATTTGGAAGCTTTCTTACTGGGAAGTACAAAAAAGTCCGGTGTTAATGTTACCTGTCAGCGTCCAAAGTGCGCAAGAATTCATCCACATCACTGGGCACAGAGACATCCGTTATTGATGTCAGGCTATGGTGGGAGGTGTGTGGTGCACAGCTTGGTTCTGGTTCCAGGTCCTCATCATTGCTGCGAGTTGATGCCGCATTATCGGTTACCTGTTAACAGTAAGCGGTGGGACATTCATGGTAAAAAGTATTTTCCACGACAGGATTAGTTTCAAAAGCGTGAAAATGTTTGACGATTTATTGATGAGCAATTCATTATACAATTTGGCTAATATACTGTTTTAGTAACTTTGATAAGAGGGTTGGAGCAATGCTAATTAACAAAAGTTTTCTGATCACTTGGTAACCTCATTTTGGCAGGTGTGATCCTTGATATTGGTTTTTTTGCTATGAACAAAACAAATCAAAATATCTCTTGGGCCTTATGCTATAACAATGGGTTAAAAATATCGTAGCGTAACAATTAGTGTACGACATCTTTACGGCATGCGTTTTCAAAAAGTAAGCATTTAGGAAAATAGTAATTGCAGTTTAATCTACTGTATTTTTCTAAATTTCTTTTAGAATTAGCAATGTTGTGACAATTGTAAAAAAAAACTATCAATAGCTAGTATAAAATATTGAAAGATTTTTATCGCATAATTATTAACTTATTTGGAGTAGCGGACTTACCTGGCTGCAAGGTTGACAGCACCACTCTATGACGGTTTCACCTTTTGTAGCTGCCTGATAAAGTGTCCGGGGCACAGCTGTACATTTTCTATGTACCCATTTGTCACATACATCGCAGCTTAATGCTTCTTGCCTTGCTCGTACGTCATGGTGACAAACCACACAGGGAAATTCTATCGCAGCAATCTTTCTCTTACGAAGATCCATGATGAAGTGCAGCTATAGTTCAACCTTTACTGACTTAAATAATGTCTGCTGTATCCATCATGTATTTTAATCCTTCCATTGTAGTATCTTAAACTTTCTCCTGAAGAGATGAGACTGTCTCTGTCGATGGATGTGAACTCCATTGTTGCAGTATCTCTATCTCTTATGAAGTTCCATGATGAAAGGTGTGTACAGTTCAATTTAAACCTTACTGTAGACCCTGCTTTTTGTTTCATGTATTTTAATCCTTCCATTGTAGTATCTTAAACTTTCTCCCGAAGAGATGAGACTGTCTCTACTCGCTATGGCTGCTGCTTGCTGAAGTTTCATGCAATTAATGTCCTACCAATTTTTTAGGCAGTTTTTTTGTGTCTTTTTGGTTTTCTTTTGAGATGATTTTTTTTTAGATGAATAGCTGTTTGAACAATCCATGAGTTTTTCTTTTTAATGATGAACATTTTTGTTTTGGTATTGCAGAAGTTTATTTGGAAACATTTTTGGTTGGTTTATGAATTACAATATCCATCGCATATTTATGCATGTGTAAGGCAGTGAATGGCAGTAAAACATTATAAAAGCATGCATCTACCACAGCAATAATACTTCTTTGATAAAAATACATTTCCTCTTCTTCAGTTATGATTGTTTCAACACGCAACCAATGGTATAAAGCACGTGTTGGTTATAGTTAGCTCGGTTTTGTTCACTTACAACAATATTGCAGTGGTTGCCCATGCAAGGTATTGTTGTAATGCTCTTGTAACCCAGCAGCGTACACAGACAATAATTTCATTACCACTGCACTGCTGAAGCGTTGCAATGATAACTTCTACTAAGCACAAGCTTCCTTGGCTATGTTCGATATGACCAGATGTCTTGCACGAGTGTTGAATAACACTTCCATTTTTTTAAACTGACGACACAAATGAAAATTTCCTACTAGATGCTGTACAGCATTGCAATGATACTTCATATAAAGATGCAAAACTTGGTTACGGCCTTGCACGAAAATTTTGGGAAAATGTTTTATATTATAAAGTCGTATTGGTTTAGAATTTCCACAACTGCTTAGGTTGGCCAAGCATTGGCTGCGAAATTTCAACAGTTTCTCTTAGTTATACTTGAGCCTGCCTCTTAATTGCTCAGTATATTGGAACAACAAATTGGAACAGTTTAGTTTTCGATGTGCAAAAAGATAACATTTTAGAAGTAAAAGTATAGTCTGGAAATTTTGTATTAGCTTTTTAACTCCTTAATCTATGGTATGACAATCCATAGCAAATTAAAACTTGGGATTTCCACACTTTGTTATGTTTCTATATTGCATAATGCCAGTGCATGGCGTATTAAACCCCAATTACTCTCTCGAAGCCTGATAAGGAGAAGACAACTTGCATAGCATAGTACTGGATGCAACTTCGTTTAAACATTTTTATTTAAATGTAATAAAATTGGTAATAAAACGACCATTGACATTTAACATTTAGTGATTTCTTTATCGATGAACGAAATAGTTCTAAAACAAATGAAGCGAATTTAAAAACTTGATGGGCTTCTCTGTATTATTATAATTTTGTTCATCAACTTAAATTTAGCAAACTTTCCAAATATCCAATTTTATTTACTGAATTTGCAACCTAGTTTTGTGTTCACATATATCACTTTACTATCTGATGCATGTGACGGAAAATGAAGATACACAAATTTGCGGATGAAAATAGCTATTTTTGATGAAAGATGAAAAAAGTTTTAGGAGTTATCTTCACAAAAAGAATTTGGGCCTCTCAGATAAATGTTACCTCTATAGTCTAAAAACAACTACTTTGGCAAAGAAATAACAAAAAAATATTTAGATAAAACAATAAATCACAAATGTTGGTCTAGACTTTATTATTATAATTATTTATCAATGGGCTAGGATAAAGTTGTCACATTTCGAGGTTGGGACTATTTTTTTTCGACGTTCAGACCAACCATTGTCGATATTGGGCCAACCGTTGTCGATATTGGGACCTGTCGAGTTTCGGACCTGTCGAGTTTCGGACTTGATACCCATACACACACATGCCACATTGTTTTCCAAAATTGACTTTAATTAGTTGAGCATAGTGTGCGACACTAGGTTGTGTCGCCGTTTCATTATCATTATACAACTTTGCGTGCTTATATCCTACTTATGGACTAGTGAACTGTTCTTTCAGTAGCCCGTCGTTAAAAGAGCCGTTTAATAGTAAGAAAATAGCAAATTTACTCAGCAATAGCCAATAAAAACGTATTTTTCTTCCTTTTTCACCCGAGAAATTAAAATTTTACCAAGGGAGATGATTCGTCAGCAGCTTGTTGAGGTCAAGGACAAAATATACTCGATAGCCTCTTTTGACTCAGTTTCATGTTGTTGTGTTATAAATTTCGCCCCAGTTTGTGATAATAATATTTGAAATAATGTTTTATGTAAAAAATAAACTAGGTTTGCCCTATGCCTACCATAATTATTATTAGCATCCATGAAGAATGGTTGTGATAGTTGTTTGCTGTATTATTATTCCACTACTAGATAGATAGTAGATGATAGATGATTATGATTGATTGTTGATGATGATGATAATAATAATAATAATAATATATATATAATATATATATATAAATATATATAATAATAATATTAATTATATATATAATAATAGTAGATATATTTATTATTATTATTATTATGTTTTTTGGTATTAATTTATTTATTTAATTTATTATAATTATTAAATTTAAATAATAAATTTATTATTATTTAATTTATTAAATAATTGATAATAATAATAACTACTTTGATCATATATTATTATTATTTATTAATTATTATTAATATAATAATAATAATTATAATAATAGTTATTTGTTATTATTATTGTTTATTATATTTATTTATTAATTATTATAATAATTATTAATTAATTAATAGTAGTAAAGTTTTTAATATAATTATTATTATGGTTGTTGTTATTACTACTACCCTCACCTGCAGGACTTTATAGTGACAGTTGCCAGTCACTCTCGGTAGCAACCTGCCCTACCTCATCATAGGCTCGTGCAGACAGAGCTGTCTATTTTGTCAGGCAGGCTTGCTGACAGTCTAACTGAATCACTGCCTACCCTGTCAGCATGGTCTAGCTGACAGTAGTAGGCCAGAATGGCATTGTCTAACCAGCAAGTCTTCTTTATATCGTCGGCTACTCGTTTGGACAACACAAAGCTATTTCGACCAGTAGTAGGTCGTATAGCTGTTGTCCTTCTGGGTAGTAGATCTTGTCGTTATTGCATGTGTGTGTGAGAGAGATCAAGTATGAACTTGAGTGAGTGTAAAGATTGTATTCAAACAAATAGCATCAGCTCGGGTATAACACTGCTTGAGCTAAAGGCTCACAGCCGTATTTATATGAATCGTTACATAACATCTTTTGTTTACAATATAATGAATAGCAATGTGATAATCTTGAGTAACAAGCAACAGAAGTTAAATGATAGTCGAAGCGTTCCTTGGTAATTGTAATACAAGGACAATACCACTTGTTACACTGAGGTTCGCAGTCCTTCCTGTACACAGCCCCCTCCATTGGTCGACGTAGGAGACCAATGCAACAGTACAGGGGGAGGACAGATGAGAATACAACTTGCGAAGGTTACTCAAAGAATATTTCATCATATGAGGTGTTTTATTTATTGGGTGTTTTTGTTTGGTTTTGCCAGCTTTCTCCAATATTCCTTGGCTTTGGCCAGTGAGTTAGGCAGTTCTTCCTCTGAAAATTGTTTCAACTCCAGTATTAAATCTCTTGGAGTGTTGTGATGTTCTGGAAGTGGCAAATTTTGCCCAATTTTTGCCAGCTGTGGTAGATAACTGTTCTCAGCATTTGGATCATCTTTTGTCACTTGATAGCACTGGTAGTCAGCAAACCTCAACGGGGGCCTAGTGTTTCTCTTAGGCCTGCCCGTCTCAGTTGGCCTTGCACTAGTAGTTGGTTCTTCGTTCTCTACCTTGTGGTTGTTTGTCTCAGTTGGCCTTTTACTAATAGCTGGTTCCCCGTTCGCTGCCTCATGGTTGTTTGTATCAGTTGGCCTTTCACTAGTAGCTGGTTCTTCGTTCTCCACCTCGTGGTTGTCTGTCTGACTGGGTGGCTCAACGGTTTTGGAGTGGGAGATGGACTGGGCTCACTGGTATTTGGTAAGGCTGGCCACTCCCTGTCTCGTTCCCATTGTTCCTGCCTACTTCATCTCCGTCTGACTGTTTATGCTGTCCCCCAACTCCTGCGGCCTGGGCTCTGTGGGTCTGCTTGCCCTGTTGCCTGCTCCAGAAGGGCTGGCAACTGGTTCAGCCAGCGTTCCAGGGCTTGCAGGTCTGACTGGGCTGTATTTTTGTCTTAGGGCCTTATCCTTGCTTCTGTAGGCTGTGTAGCCGGGTCTGGTGGCTGCCTGATATTCGGTACGCGAGGTCGTCCCCTTTGCCTGGTTACTCCCTCCATATTCGGCCACAGGGCGGCTTCCCCGTTGGTGGGGGTCCATCCCGCTGGCTCATGACAGGGGCGGTATTGCTTCAGCCGTTTATCATTCTGCACTGATACCTGGACATCCTTTTCTATTTTATACTTATGGTTTAGGTATGCCTCTACTACCCGATACAGCCCTATGAAACTGGGTTGTAACTTGGGGTTGTTGCCCTTGACTCGCCATTTGTTTTCGACGACCACGAGATCGTCGGGCCCAAAGAGTAACGGTTCTTCTGAATCTTGGAGCAGCTCGTGCTCTGTTTTCAGATCCTCCTGCATCTAGAGAGTGTACTCTGTAACCAACTGTTTGTCTAGGGGTGCAGACCCACCATCCAACTGCTCAGGTAGCCTTACCTCTACCTAGCATGAGGTAGTTGGGGGTCCCCCCAGTGGCTGAGTGGGAGGGGGGTGCCACGAAATTCCCTCATTACTTGAGGCAGTAGCAGATCCCATTCTTCCTGGCCACGCCTCAGCAGAAGTGTCCTCAATGAGTCGCCGAGCTTCCGGTTCTGTCTTTCAACCACTCTATTGCCCTGCGGGTGATAAGGGGCTGTGCTGGTTTTCTGTACATTCCATAAGATGCACAGCTCAGCCATTAACCGGAACTTGAACTGTGCTCCCTGGTCGGTGTGTAGCTCTTCAGGTAGGCCTCAATAACGGAACACTTTCTCGTCTAGGGTTGTCTGGGCGTCTGGGATGGCAATGGCGTCCTGCCATCGTGTGAAGTGGTCTGATAACACCAGAATCCACTTATTCTTTCTCCTGCTCTCTGGAAATGGTCCCACCAGGTCTACAGCTACCTTCTGGAAAGGTCTGCCAGCAAAAAACCTCTGTCTTTTCTGGGTGGGCTTTATTCCCCCTTTTTTCGCCACTTGGCAGACTTCACAGGATCTGACAAGTCTTCGTACCTCGGCGGACATTCCTGGCCAGTTCCAATCGAGCTGTATTCTGTTCTTGGTGCAGTTTACTCCAGCATGGGTTTCCCACACTACCTGCTGACGCCGAGATGACCGGCAGACAGCGCATTGCGTGGTTTGGCCCCTAGGGGCTATCTGTATGGTCAAGGTGCCATCCGGCTGTATGGCCAGAGCTTCCTTGCGACTGTACAGAGCTCGTAGTTCTCTACCGCCTTCCTCTAGCTCTCTCTTGGTCACTGGCCGGCCTCCACTAATCTCCTCATACATTCTGGCTACTGGGTTCCAGCCGGTATGCTGCTGCTCGATCAGTTCTGTACTGGTGACCATGCACAGTTCTGGTAGGTCTGCTTCTGTCTCTTGGCCCTTCTGTAGTACTGGATCTTCTTGTTGAGGTCTCGGTAGCACATCCTTTACGATTGGGGGCTTCACTGGCTGGAGTGCTGGCCCAGGGGCTCTGGCAAGTTCAGCATGGGTTGGTCCACCATCACGCTGCTCTATGGCACTGCACTGCCGTCAGTCCATACAATGCTAGCGCCTACTCGGCCCATCTGTATTTCCATGTTGTTTGCCACCCCAGTGCTCGAGTTTGTAAACAAACTCGACAAGAATTTCCAGCCACCTCGCAATCTGATTTGAGGGCTCCTCAAGGATGCGTGGTCAGTGCGAAGCTTGAACTCTCGGCCGTATAGGTATGGCCTCAAATGTTTGACTGCCTTGATGACGGCCAGTAGCTCGCGTCGGGTCACACAGTAGTTCCTTTCGGCAGGTGCCAGAGTTTTGCTGTAGTAAGCAATAGCCCTCTCCTGGCCTTTTTGTATTTGGGATAGCACTGTCCCTATTCTGATGGCGCTGGCGTCCGTATCCAGGATATACGTCTTGGCAGGATCCGGGTAGCCTAGTACTGGTGCTTGTATGAGTCCCTGCTTGAGTTGGTCGAAGATCGTCTGTTCCTCTCTCCCATTTCCAGAGGGTGTCCTTGCTGGTTAGGTCGATCAGAGGCTTAGCAGTAGTGGCGTACCCAGGCAGATACTGCCAACAAAGGCCTGTAATCTTTTAATCTCTCTGGGGGGTGCCCATTCGGCCATGGCCCGCACTTTCTCTGGGTCGGTAGCTACGCCCTCTGCGCTTACCACGTCATCTAGGTACTTGACCCGTTGCTGTAGTAGTTCGCCCTTGGACGGCTTAACCTTCAGGTTGGCCTGTTGCAGCCTACTCAGCACCTCTCCCAGTCATTGCAGGTGTATCTGGAAGTTAGGGGCGATCACTATCACATCATCCACTTAGACCAGCAGCGTTTTCCAGTGCAACCCTTGCAGCAGTCGTTCCATCAGATGCTGAAACGTGGCGGGGTTGAAGTCAGCTGAAAGGGAAGCACCTTGCAACGCCATAGTCCACCCTTGGTGATGGAGGCCGACTTCTCATTTGCGTCTGCATCCAGATGGACCTGCCAGTAGCCACTGGTCGGATCTAACATGCTGAAGCATTTATTGCCAGCCAAGGCATCCTGTCTGGTGACATCATTTAGCTTCCGGTAGTTGATGCCAAATCACAATGTCTGGTCCTTCTTGCATACCAGCACCACAGGAGAGCTCCAAGCATCATCTGCGGGCTCGATCAGTCCCTTTTCCAGCAGGTCTTTCACTTGTCGTTCAGCTTCAGCCTCGTTTTTGTGGTCCTAATCACTGAGGAGGCAACCGAACGGGCCTGGCGCTTTCAGCAACGGGAATCGAATGCTCCACAAGATCAGTACGGCCAATATCACCACTGTGCTTGCTAAACACGGCCTCGTACCTCTTAAGCAATCCTCTCATTTGTTCCTTCTGTTGCTCACTCTTGCACCCTTTTTTTATTGCTAGATACGTTGATATTACATTTATGCACATTTTCATTTGCTAGAACGGGAGAGTTGGAGTGGAAATTGTATTTTAGTATCTGTCTGTCCTAGATTCATTATTTCAATCAAACAATTTTGTTGCATTGCTCAGTTGCTGGCATATCTAGTTACGTTAATCACCTTCTTTTGGCTAATGAAAGAAAGTTTTAATTGGCTGTCAACATTTATATCACCCAAGGAGATTTTGAGTAAAGCAAATAACAGATGGGAGCCATTTGTTTGATAAAATTTCGGATGATTTTGGACAGAGACGCTTTGAACAAATACGGATCAATCAGCAGTGAGAGTAGCAGTGTTAATGATAATTATACAAGGGTAACTGGTATGAATAAAAGCCATCTTTTCAACTCTAGTATGATTTACAGTATCCGTTATGATACCAGCTTTCACTCATAATGCTAAGCTATGCAATGTTAGACGCAGTTATTGATTTTTCCTGATTGCTTATCTGGGAATGTGGAGGATTATAACATCATATCAGCCTGTGCTGTCTTCTCTATGCATTCTTATAAGTATTCATGGTGTGATTGACTGCTCCATTTTGTAGTTGCAGTCGACTGAGGCAATGAAATTTTATTTTGAAACCAAATAAGCTGACAATAGAGCTCAGTAATCTCTTTTTTCATGTTTTATGATGTAGTTAGGTGACAACATGAATATGCAAGTCTGTCATTGTTAAATAATGATGACGTTTACATCCTGCAACATTTTCTTTTTACCTTACAAGTATGAGCCCGGAAAGGCTACCAAATTTGCATTAAAGTACCAAACTTTTAGTTTATTTTTGTGTCATTCTGGAAAAAAATTTTATTTTTCAAGTGAAGAGAAATTTTTCAATTATGAAATGAGTTGTTTGTGGAGTAAATGAAGCGTATCTTTTAGGTCTTTAAACTTTTAAAATTCAAATTAGTATAAATAAATGTTAAATTTGCAAACCTTTCCATGTGTTATTTTTTTTACAACACACCGCAAATTTTTTCATTATTACTTCGCTCATTGCCGTGAAACAAGTTTTTTCCCACTTGTCGTATTTTACTAGAGTATTACTAACAAATAATAATAATAAATGCTGAAGTATTGAGAATTCTGGTTCTCTAATTTTTTATATTTTTTTAATAATATCTTGTTTTAAATTATAATTTTATATAGCTTGCGGGCACTAGAAATGAAAGAAAATCATTGATCACGCGATTAATTGCGGTTAAAATAAATAATAATCAAACAGTTACAGAATTTTGTAATAAATAAGTAATAATAATGAGTAACAGTTGAAAAGTTGATAGTAGAAAGCTTCCAATTACTTGCCGAGACACTGCCTGTAGCTGCATGTTAATAGCTAAAGAATATATTATAATGTTTCACTGCTTCTCAATTTTTTTTATCAAATCAATATTTGCTTTGATTTTTCAAGTTTTTTGTCGTGTTTGTCGTTTCGCAAAAAATGAAAAAAAGCTGTTTTGTTCCAACTTGTCCAACATTAAGTTCGAAATTGTAGTTCACAGATAAACAACGACTGCTTGTACGCGATATCAAATGTTGTAGATAACCTGGAATAAATGAGGTTATCCGCTAACGGAAGTGAACAATGAGTGCAACTCCCATACCTGGGAATTACGCCCCTTGCTCGGTAAGTTAATAATAGCCTTTATCATAAAAATTTGGATATTTCTGTACATTGATCTCCTATTTTGTATCTAAATTGTATACTAGTAAGAATGCATGCGTACAGCATTCTCTAGATGTATGCCCTGCTTGTCCTTCAATAATTATTGTGATTATTATCTCATCTGGACCTCTTGTTGTCTCTGAGTGGATAATATGGCCTGTAGCATCAAGTGTTGTTCTCCTAAGTATACTAGATGATAGTTTAGTAGAAACTTCTGTGATGCTTTATTTTTAGCCAGTCTCTGGCCAAAAATAAATGAGAGGCTTCTTTAGTTTGTCCACTGTTGTCAGTTGTCACAGGTGATGCCATTCGTAGATTTAAGTCTCAAACGATTTTCCTTAGCGATGGGAGAAACTCCTCACAAACGTTGTCAAGTTTTTTACTTCGATGGATTCCTCAGTGATTCCGATCAACTTGCTGTAACAAACTATAGCCGAGGAATTATTGTATGATTGATAATAGATCGGGCCGATGCAGATGACCTGATACTATCGGAAGTGATGCTATGACATCTACGCATTGTGATTGGTTGATCAAGGAATCGACTAGCTATTTTTTGATGTGATCCAGACCTTGCGATGACCTCGAGTAAAATGCTAGCATTTACTTGGCGATTTTTCCGGAAACGAATAGGCAAAATTCCGCGTGTACGCGCTGTTTTACTCAATTCCTTCAATTTAAAAGCTTTACACGGATTGGATAGTTTAAAAGTATCTTGAGTTGGTGTATATGTAGATGGCGTATGATTTGGGTCATCGATTAGTCAATCAGTTTTTCTGATGACCACCTGTAGGTACCAGTCACAGATGTGGTGGATCCGCCAGACTTTGAGGAGATTATATTGAAGCAGCGATCACATGAGCAACACAGATGTGTCTCATTCGTTGACTTTCCAGATGATGATGTCAGCGTTTGTCTGCTCCGCCGTGAGCACAGAATATTGAATCAGTTTCACCTCAACCCAGCGTAAGTGTCCACTATATAGTACGTACACTCACCATGACCTAGGGCAGTGCTTTTACTTCTGTAATGTCAAGGTCTTTTCTCATTTGTGTGACGTGGTTGCATTTGGATAAAAAAAGGGAGTTTAGTTTATAACTTAGAATATCTTATTGCCTCAAGCTCTGCAGTTTCTTTTCTTCTAAGCAAAATGGGCGGCTCGCAGCTTCTTTCAATCATGCTTTCGTTGTAGCACATGAAACAATCTGCTGGCAAATGATGGACCCATAGCTACAAAATTTTAGGAGTTGTCTTTTCCTAATTATTGTGCTCTATGTAGGGATGGACAACTTCTATTTATGAGAATTTGCATCATGTTATTAGACTTGTCTTCTCATTTGTATTATGTATTCACAAAAATTATGATGCAGTGTTTGTGTACGTAGTGGTGTGTATGTCTGTGTGTATGGATGTATATGTATGTGTGTATGGATATATATGTCTGTGTGTATGGATATGTATGTATGTGTGTATGGATATATATGTATGTGTGTATGGATATATATGTCTGTGTGTATGGATATATATGTCTGTGTGTATGGATATATATGTCTGTGTGTATGGATATATATGTATGTGTGTATGGATATATATGTCTGTGTGTATGGATATATATGTCTGTGTGTATGGATATATATGTTTGTGTGTATGGATATATATGTCTGTGTGTATGGATATATATGTCTGTGTGTATGGATATATATGTTTGTGTGTATGGATATATATGCATGAGCCAAAGCTATCAATCACGTGCAAGCTGTTGCCAATGTGCATTTTGAGTTCAATTTTCTGAACAATTACCTACTATACTTGCATTAGTCTTTAAACAAGGTGTATATAATATGTTTTGGTTTTACATTTATGTTTTGTTCTGGCTCAATAAGTGCGTTAGATTTCATATATATGTTTCATACTTTAGATTACAGCTAGATAGAACGTATTCTTAACGCAACAATATAACATAAATATACATATGATTACCTGAATTGCTAACCCATTGTAAGATTGTTCAGCCCTTTCCGTGGTCTGCCTGTAACGCTACTCTTCATACAATTGTTGGGTGTCCAAGTGTCTCAGGGGCAGTTTTCTTTGGTGCGCAGAATATTAATGATGTTCATTGAAGCAGAGCGAGTGTTGGATACGATGCACGGCCCCATCACATTCTACACCGGACTAGCATCACTACACACGCTCTATATCAACTCTCCGTCGTTCCTCTTTCTAAATCAAAAATAATTGTCTATTCGTCGCTTGAGGTGTGAATATTATTGACACTGATATGTGACATCGTGTCTTTACACTGGATCTACTAGTAATTGACTTGATTGGAACTAGTTGAAGATATTACAGAAGAGACATTTATACAGAGTACCGATGTAGATCTTGAGTATGCATTGAATTGTGTACAAGGTTGTATCATGCGTGAAGTTAGCTCGTATAATGCTGGTGGAGTGAGAAAGGATACATCGCACGATTTAAAAGATTCTAAAATACACCGAGATGACATTCTGGAGTATATGGAACTTTATATTGACTCTGATGAGTAAGATATTGGATGTCTGAACTTTCTTTTAATTGACTCTGTTTGTAAATCGATGGTTTTGTTAGATTTTTGGTTCATCAGTAATGAACCTGTCGAATTGTACCCTGATTGCTTTGTTACCATCGTGGTAGAATCGCAGTAATATCTCTATAACTTGAATGCGCTTGTATGGGTGATATAAGGATCTATTATAATAAATTATTCATTGGCATGAGAGCATTAATAATAATTTAAGGATTTGTGGAACTTATCGTTAGTAATTACTTTCATATCCCAGAATGTGGTTCAAACTGTCTGCGCATCTCATTCAAGTTTTGTTTGGTTGTAGAGCGGAAGCCGATGGACTAGTGAAGGAGTGTATAAACAAATACAGTAATGACTATACAGTATTCAACAGGAGGTATGGCTAGTTACTAGTAATACTACTTACTTCAGTAGCTAGTCTGATGAGGTGACCACTCACTCACTGATTCACACGGTCACATGGAATAATTTGGCACTGTACCTTATTCATTACTCATCTCTGATCTCCTCACCTGAGAGCTGTCGTGGTGAAGCTGATCTCCATACGTGCGTGTTGTAGAGCTCATGCAGTTTCACCACTGATCTCTTCTCGCGAGCTTTTGTGATCTTTGCAGTTGCTTACTTATGAACATCATGAGAATCATACGGTATCCTGAGCAAATGCAACTCGTGTTGTTGCAATAAAAAGTACAACATAAAGTGAACTATTTTTCTTGACTAGTAGTCAATCTCCATATCTTTATGTGGAAGTATAAATTTTATACAAAAAAACGTAAAGGTAAAAAAGATTAAGTCGCATCAATTGTCGTACAAATGTCGCTCACACCAACTGCAAGGTAAGTCAGAGACTCGTGAAAAATAGTAATATATAGTTTAGCTTTATGTTGTTGCTTTATGATTAGCCTCAATTCTCTTGATATCTGTGATCAGACAGCTCTTTAGATTGTGGTCGTAGTTAGAAATGTCGTAGTAGGTCATGATCATGTGGAGATCGGGCTTTAGTAAGGATGGTTTTTATTTTTCTCGTTGGTTTACTTTGGAGACTACGCAAATGGTTCACTGTGCAATAGATTTCCTCTTGTAAACTAGAAGTGAAAAGAAGTTTGACAATTTTACTGGTAAAAGTCACAAAGTTGGTCCATGAAGGCTGCAGCCGTCAACTCAATTTTTTTTAGTGCATTAGCTGTCAGTTGACGTCAATGGCCGTAGCTAAGACTGTCAATAGCTCTCTTCTGTTACTCATCGCCAGAATTTCCCTGACAATGCAGTCATTTTACCCTGCAACAAACCCAGTTTTGATAATTTATGTTTGCTGATTGCCTTTCCCTGCCCCTTACATGCTGTGCGTATTGTTTAACAGGTACTTGGGCTACAGCTCTAGTCAGAATTCCAAGGAAAAGGTGCAAGAGGTGGCCGAGGTGCACAAATCATTAACCAAACACGACTACGAGATAGATGTGGTTGAGGAAATCCTTCCACTACAACGGGTGAGTATTCTGTTGCTATGGTTACCGGAAGGCAGCATAAACGACTAGTAATGCTTGTGATAGCCCAAGTACATCCTCTGTATTGCGTCAGGCTTTCGCTGGTGTGCAGCTAATCGTCTCACAACCTGTTTTTTTGATGCTGAATTAATTTTAAAGACGCCAGTTTTTTATTTTTGATCTAAAGTCAAACTTGATTTCCTGTTATGCATAAAATGTGAGAATATCTGTGTTGATGGAGCAATAATTAGTTTCTTCTGTTTTATCTTGATTTGAAGGAACTCACCCTAATAGGATTACAGGTCATTAAGTTAGACTGTTCATTCATGCCAGAACTAGTCGCCGCCTCTGCCTATCTCCATGGCCTCCCCACTGCCCCCTTCCCTCCCCACTGCCCCCTTCCCTCCCCACTGCCCCCTCCCCTCCCCACTGCCCACTTCCCTCCCCACTGCCCACTTCCCTCCCCACTGCCCCCTTCCGCTTTAGAATCAATATATTATTGACCATTCATTGGTAAATTTTGTTGTCAACTGTGATTTTTTTTTTTACATGAAATAATACAAGACGCATTATCGTTCTAAAATTTTTGTTCAATCAGTAAAAAAGAACATAAAATTTCGATCACCAACCTTCGGTGACGATCACTTGAGTGTGATTGAAAATTTAGGTTCCTTCTGTCTTGAATAAAGATTTTTAGAGCAATAGCTTGTCTTCTATTTCTTGACATTTTTATTTACTGGTCAATGCTTTTTTATTATGAAAACGTTTTTTGTGTCGGGTTCCCAGCTCTTCAGTTTGAGCCGTTACAACGAAAGAGGCAAAATGAAATATTGGCTTGGCGCCAGGGTTTTATATGCTTGAGATTTGCGCTTGCCAAGAAGTCTCTTTGTACTTGTGGCCAGTACGAGCTTTAAAATATAACCCATAAAGTCTGTGAGTTGATGTTATCTGATCGTAGCAGAGGTTGTCCCTCCCACTTGTGGTGTGAAGAATCTATTCTCGTTAGATAATTTATTTATTTAGCTGTAAGGATTCTTAGATGATAACAAACTGGGAAAGTCTAGTTCAATTCTTTGTTACTCGTGCGTATATCTATTACATGTGTTCTTGTCGTAGGGCGAGTCTAAGAGATCTTCCATCAGGTTAAATGACGTCTCCAGGAATAGCTTGGCAAGCAGTGCGTTTGACTTGAAGACCTCAAAGGCAGATGGGTTGCTGGTGCATCTGTTAGATCAGACGCCGATAGATGAGGTGGACTCTGTCAACCAAGAGAGTAGAAGTAAAGGTCGCCATGAGCAGCTCTTTACCGTTTATCACCTGCAGGATGAGGTACGGTCAAACTTCCTGCTTATTACTGAATTAGTCGGTTTATTCGCTGGTGCTTTTTGACTTTAACTACTCACAATTGCCAAAAGAGTTTAGACATATCCTCAAGTTTGACTTGAGCAAAAGAGCTGAAATATTGTTGTTCAGTTAACTGGTCGTAGAGAAATTGTGAATGTGCACATTTTAAGACATTTGAGTTATTACGATGAATGATGCAACTGACCATATGGAATGCCTTCTTCGTGATTCAAGTCGTGCTAGATTTTTGAAAACGCAGCTTATAATGTGTTGAAATATGTTTTTGTTGCAATTTAATCATTTTTTTTATTATCCACAAATGCAGTTTTTTGTTGTTAATGTAACAACAACGATTAATTATATATAATAGTTCCCTGGAATAGTCAAATGATTTGTGAGTCTAGTTTTGCCGCCTCTCTCCCTCCACACCATCCCTCTCTCTCTAACGTGAATTAAAAATACATTGTGGTTGTTGTATTCGTGGAATTGTTCTCGTGTGATGCGTTTGTACATAAATTAATTTCTATATTAATTTTCTAACAATTGGTTGAGTTACTACTGCGTGGCTGACGGGTACATAAGACAGGCTAGTTTCCATAGTCAGTACATATGCCAAGAAAGCTGGCACACGGATTATACGTACATAAATTATCATTGCACAGATGGAGTGATGGACCGCACTAGCAATTTCACTTTTGTCTATGGTGTCAGTGTTAATTGATTGCTTTCAACTGGTGTAAGAAGTTCTACTCCATCTGTAGGTTGTGTACCGTGTACCTTGTCTGTCCTGACACACTTACCTGTTGTATACTGCTCCCCTCCAGGGCAGTAATAACTGCATTCCATCATCCATCATCAAATATTCCAAAGAGGCAAACCAGGAATGCAATAAACATATCCTGAAACCAAACAACTTTGAACTATCGACTTAGAAGTAGCATTTGGTTTAAAGAATGCAAAATAGAGTCAACTATGTGAGGATACCGCAGAAATCTCTCTCGCATTTTTATATCATTTTGTTTTTCTTATTTTGTGATGTTTGCTCTTTTTAGAATGAAGAAATTATTGAACGTCGAGAAATCCCCACGCCGCCAGCAGAACATATGGGGCACAGAATACTCATAAAATGCCTACAATTGAGGTACTCACTAGCGACTAGTAGCTGGTAGTAGTATCTAGTAGTGCCTACTTGATTGTACTTGTGGTACTTGAGCTTCAGTTCACTTAGTAGTTACTAGCAGTTCTATTATTTAGTAGTAGTTAGTAGTGGTAGCTAGTTAGTAGTGGTAGTTAGTTAGTAGTGGTAGTTAGTTAGTAGTGGTAGTTAGTAGTCGATTTGAAGTAAACTGTCGTAGTTGTGGGTAATACTGTTGCTTGTGCTGAACATTTTTGTATTTTGGATGGAAAAAAAGCATTACTTTTTGTGGACTTTTACCATTAATTCCGTTGATTTAAGAAAATCTAAAATGATCTAATTTCACTCTCAAGTCTTACAATAAGTAATCGAGCTCGAGTTGACCTGAAAGAGATTTAATCTTTGAATGACAGGCTAGACCTAGACTTAGAGCCACTCTTTGCCTCTATGGCTCTCTATGATCTGAAGGAAAGGAAAAAGATATCAGAGAACTTCTACTTTGACCTCACACCAGAACCTACTAAAAAGTTACTCATTGATCACATCCCTAGACAAGATGTCTCCTCTCTCAGCAGATCTTGTATATTCAACATAACCTACCCCTCCCCTGATGTCTTCATCGTCGTCAGGGTAAACATTGCATATCTAGTTCTTGAAGACTTCAGTGTACTCCAAGGTTGTGTTATGGACATACCAGATGCTTTGTATGGACTACAATGATCGTCTATTAATTTAATTATTTGTAACATTTGTGTCATTTCCTGTGAAACTTGATTGTTAGCCTGTGTTCCGTGTTTTTTAGTTGGAGAAGGTGCTACAGCCCGGGGATGGCTCCGATATTTATACCAAAGATGAGAAAAATATCAACAGAGACAAAGTAGCTGGGGCTGCCAAACAATACTGTGAAAAGTTGGGGGCTTATAGAATGCCCTTTGCAATCACTGCCATGCAGCTGATGAATGTGGTTACTGGAGCTAACAGTCTGGACAAAGACTCTACTCTGGGTAGTGACAACAGCAGTACTGGCAGCAGCGGTAGTCTAGGTGGGTGGGCTGTCTCTTTGTACGCTGCCTCAGACGGTGTTGAGACATAAAGTTGTGGATCGTAGACTGAATTCTTTAGTTGCATTGCTGTTGTTTCCAGTGGCAACACACAATGCTCTACCCATCCTTATATATAGATCTAACACTAAAACTTGTGACATCATCGTTACTAAAGCAGCCGATATTTCTTGGCTTGTAGATAGAAGGATGTCGAGTTTAACAGAGAATCTCTTAAAACGAACTGGCCGCGATGACTCACTCACACGCTCAGTGTCAGGTGTCGCTGAAATGAGGTCATACAAAAGTCAGCAATCAGCTGACAAGAGATCGAGCTGGTATGAACGTGAGGAGACAATACCAAACCTAGATAGCTTCCGTCCCGTTACTATTACTGTGTCTAGCTTCTTCAAACAGGTTTGTGCTACGGTGGAATGCTTTGTTCTGTATAATTTTGAGCAGAGGGTATGTTCTGTATTGGTATAATGCTTGCGTACTTTTTTTTACGTTGAAGCACACTTCAACTGTTGTTTGTTCAACATTCTATTTTCACGACATGTTGACAGGAAGCAGATAAGCTGAATGATGACGACCTGTACAAGTTTCTGGCTGAAGTGAAAAGATCATCATCTAGTCTAAAGAAGCTCAAGTCCATACCTGGCATGCTTAAACTAGATGTCTCACCTTGTCCTGAGGACCCCAAGTACTGTCTCAGCCCAGAGCTGTACAAGATACAGCCCTACCCCGACGAGAAGGGTCGGCCTACAAAGGAGGTAGCCGAGTTCCCTCCCAAAGAGCTGTTTGTACCATACACCAGCTACAGGTTCGTGTTTTGTCAGCTCTTGCAAGTTTTAGTTTAAAAATAAATTAATTGAAACTTCACAAATATTGCAGAATAAAAATTGTGTTTGTCAAGTAAATTTGGCTGTTTACCAAAATTTAGTCTTTTTATTGTCACAATACTTCCTGTCTGTATTTTTTGAGTTATTTCTTGTGACGATGAAAGTTTGCCAAATACATTATAATATTGAAGTCACCAGTCTTTGAGTTTTTTACATAAATGATGTTTTTTACAACAATTTCCATCCATTTCAGGAATCTGCTATACATCTACCCACGAAATGTAAACTTCACCAACAGGCAGGGTTCTGCCAGGAATATTGCAGTGAAATTACAGTTTGTAGAGACCGACGATGTGAAGAAATCTCTACCAGTTATCTTTGGTAAATCCAGCTGTCCAGAGTTTGCTAGCCACTCGTACACATCTGTTGCCTATCACAATAGGTGAGTGGAGAGCTGGCCCTGTGGTTACGCGCTGGGGTTATACAGGAAGTTAGGCCTGGCAGATGTGTCATGAGACAAAGTAATAGAACTCGTTAGTCGGGTGTGGTGATTTATGGGTAGTCGGTGGTGGAGTGTATTCCTGCCGTACATTCACTAGTTGAGTTGATGTAAGAGATGGTAGAGGCACCCGTTGTTGTTGGTATTGTCGTGTGTAATTAGCCAAAGGTTGTTTTGGCAATTGTCCCATTTAACTCTCCAAAATTGAAGATTTAGTTTTGGCAGACAGCCAATACATGGTTTTTATATCTCAAATGAACTCTTTATGCACATATAAATGTCTAAATTCCTGCAGCGAGCGGGTTTTGATAGATTGGTTCGTTGTGAAGTCCCACATGCTACCGACATTAATGGAGTTAAGTTAAATTTCTATAATATATCTATGAGTCACCTCTTTTTCCATATTTACTGACCTCTAATTCGTTGGCTCAATGCCCAATACCCCTATCATAGACATGGGAACAATTAGCTAATTGAGTTAGTCTGTCGCTGCAGGAATCCAGACTTCTATGAGGAAGTAAAGATAAAGCTGCCAGCCAAGTTGCTGCCGGGACACCATATTCTATTCACTTTCTACCACATCAGCTGTCAGCTGCAGAAAAAGGAGGGCAACCAGCAGACAGAAAGTGTACTAGGATATAGTGTATGTATTAGGTGCTGTCTATGGGGTACGGACCATTCGAAACTGACGGTTCGAAAACGGACACTTCGAAACTCTTTGGGGACGGGGGTTTGTGATTTGGGGTTGGGGGGTTCAGGTTTAACAGTTTCGAACAGTTCATTTTCGAAACGTCAGTTTCGAATCATGGCGGAGTCGCTGTCTATACCCTTCCTTTCCTCTTTTATGTCTCTCGCTCTCTCAATTCTAAGACATGTTAATGATTTGTCTGTGAGGCGTTGCGTTGCATACATAACAACAAATTAGATAGATAGATGTGCTATTATATATAACAGATGATCTACGCGCACTCTCCTTAGAACTTTGATTGATGTGTTTCATTTCTTCAGCAGTTCATTGTGACACCTCCCTTTCTCATTCAACACTTACCTGTCACTTGACAGCGCTGACTCCCTCACTGTATAGCTAATAACTAACTCTTTCTGATGTTTCTGTACCTATAGCTTGTTAGGTTTGCTTCTGTATGAGCTCCATATATTATTGTCATTTTGCGCAATTAATAATACTACATGGTGCATTGCATAATGTTTGCGTGTTTTCAGCCTGCGCATTGCTTTGTCCTGCGCATTTCTGGTTTCTATTTAGTCTCTTCGGATGATTTATTATAAGCTCTAGACTTTTAGCTTTTTGTCATATGTTCATAAAATCGCATATCCATAGAGTCACACTTCCATAGAGTGTCATATTCATAGAGTCACACATCCATAGATTCACACATCCATGGATTCACACATCCATAGAGTCATACATTCATAGAGTCACATATTCGTAGAGTGTCATATCTATAAAGTCACATATCCATAGAGTTGCTGTTGCAGTGGCTGCCCATGACCAACGACGGCAGGCTACATCTGGGGGACTTCTGTCTACCAATTTGTGCCGACAGGCCTCCTTCTCACTACACTCTCATGGTGCCAGACGTCAACCTGCCTGGCGTCAAGTGGCTCGACAATCATAAAGGACTTTTCTCGTAAGAACTTAGTCTATCATAGCTTGTGCGCGTACAGCGTGTTCGTTTGACATGGTATCAGCATTGGTCCAATGCTTGTGAGAGCTCTTGCATTGGAACTGTCTGTGATGTAAACTTGGAATGCTAATAGTTGAAAAATTGGTCATGTGACCACCAGGTCATGTGACCACCAGGTCATGTGACCACCAGGTCATGTGACCACCAGGTCATGTGACCCCCATGTCAGAGGCAATTAGGTCTAATGTCAATAACATGCCAGCTTCTGCTGAGGTAATACGTCACAATGAGTGAGTAGGTTTTGTGATAAGATTGAGAGGTGTTTATGATCACTTCAGTACACCTACGTTAGTGTGTTGTTGTTGTGAAGTGACTGGCACCCAATCATGGTTATATGTTACATTAGGCGGATAACTCCAAAATAGGTTTTACTTGTCTGGAAATCGGGTCGCATGCAAGTAGTAGAGTAGTAAATGCTTTTTGATATTCTTAGCCGCTAAAATTTCTAAATCACTGATGAATAGACTGTGAATTCTCACTCCTGCAGTAGCCTGTGTACCCGAATATTGTGTATGTGGCTAGGGTTGATGTGCGTGCCCTCTCCTCTATCCACACTCAAGACCAGAAACTGGATGAATTCCTGAGGCACTGTGCCTCGTTAGAAGACAAAAAGCCGCTACCACACGCTGGCGAGGCCAAGATGGAGAAGGAGCTCAAGGAGTGCATATCTAACGTAGCCAACGCCGCTTTAGAGCCCCTCGTACGCTTCCTGCCGCTCATCTTAGACGAGATGGTCAAACTGATTACAAGGCCCCCTCTACTAGTGAGCCAAACAGGTTGGTGGCTGGTCATCCTAGTCTGGTTTCCTCTTGTGACATTGACAGCCTCATTGCTGCATATAGCATTTGTCTAGGCCTGTTTATTTATGTATCTATTGATGATATAGATGGGATATTTTCGACATTTAATGGTAAGCCTGCAGTTTTATTTGCTCCTTCTTTTTTTATAAATCATGTGTTGGGGTAGTCGATTGCCACTGCTAAATTTTTGTCTGCTGCACTAAAAGTCTGCGTCATATACTTTGTCTGCACTGCAGATCTTGTCTACGCTGTACTTTGTCTGCACCGCGGACCCTGTCTGCGCTGTACTTTGTCTGCTCCACAGATCCTGTCGGCGCTGTACTCTGTCTGCACTGTAGGCCCTGTCTGCACTAGCAGACTCGGTCTGCTCTGTAGACTCTGTCAGCACTGGTAGACCCTGTCTGCACTCTTAAACCCTCTCTGCACTGTAGACTCTGTCTGCACTGTAGACCCTGTCTGCATGTCTCCTATGATTTATTTTAGCCAGTCAGGAGGTGTACTTCCTCTCTCCGTCGCAGACGGACAATGTGTTCAGGCAACAAGGTGAACTCTCGGCAAGAGTGCATTTAATGCTGTACCGCCCTAAAATCTTTTTTAGTCTTTGAAACTAATTGCTTGCATTGATTTGCTTCTTAAGTTGGTCAGTTTTTCTTTAACAAAACGTTCGCTGTATTTTATTATGTAATACGAGCTCATAACCCTTTCTGCACCGTAACATTGCACCAATAAATAAATAATGGAATAGCTAATTTACCTGAAATTCAACCATATACCTTGTTGCTAAGGCTTTTTTCTGCAGAAAGTATCAGCTGCATTTGTATCGCTGGGATTACAAACATTATCAAGCTTTCTCAAATCGTTGGAAACATTTTGATTCGTTAAAAAGCATCGTTTGCAGGTTGAACAACTTGTACAGCAACATGAACATTTGTATGTAGTTTTAGTCACCGAGTAGTAGCAGTAATCTAGTTACTCAATATTTCGTAGATGTACCTTAGTGCGTGCGGGTGTGTGTGAGTGGTTACCTCATGCTTTCTTGTCCACGCCAGGTTTGGTTTCTCTCGTTATAAAAAGTTTCAAATAAAATCATCTAACAGTCAACGTACCACAAACAGTCTGCCGATGGATACAGTGTTGTCTATTGCAGTGAATATTGCTCCTACTGCGTTTGAGGCAATGGCAACCATTGTGTGCTCCATCACTCAGAACTTACCGGAGAGAAATGATATGCATGGAAGAAACAATCTCCTTACAGCTTACATACATTACTGCGCCTCTTTAACCCCAGCTAACAGTAAGTCTTGTCTACCTTACTTACTTATTTTTGGGAAGTCTGACATTAAAAACTATTTCGTTTCAGTTTGAAGGTTTTCACTCCTTGAATAAATTGATTGCTGTGGGGTAGACAATTCTCACTAATCTATCACGATATTTTTTCTTTCTCAATTATACCTCATCTATTGGTCACATAGCAACAGAGCTTTGTAGGTTCTCAGGCTACCACAGAGTTTTAGTTGTGTTTTGTTAAACATTTACATCAGTTGATACTATGTTTATCAGATGCTGTGGGTGGCTACGGAACGCCCCGTCCTCAATCAGTGCCAGACTTTGCTACCTACAACTCTCCGGTGTCTGCCTCTGGTAGGCCAGTTAGTATGAGACCAGATGAATCTAGCAGGTCATTCAGTTCCATGTCTCCCTCGGTGGACACCCGGCATCAGCACAAGGTAATATATAGGTCAAGTATCAGCACTAGATAATATATAGGTCAAGTATCAGCACTAGATAATATATAGGTCAAGTATCAGCACTAGATAATATATAGGTCAGATATCAGCACTAGATAATATATAGGTCAAGTATCAGCACTAGGTAATATATAGGTCAGATATCAGCGCTAGGTAATATATAGGTCAAGTATCAGCACTAGATAATATATAGGTCAGATATCAGCACTAGATAATATATAGGTCAGATATCAGCACTAGGTAATATATAGGTCAGATATCAGCACTAGGTAATATATAGGTCAGATATCAGCACTAGGTAATATATAGGTCAGATATCAGCACTAGATAATATATAGGTCAGATATGATTACTAGGTAATATATAGGTCAGATATCAGCACTAGGTAATATATAGGTCAGATATCAGCACTAGGTAATATATAAGTCAAGTATCAGCACTATATAGGTCAGATATCAGCACTAGGTAATATATAGGTCAGATATGATTACTAGGTAATATATAGGTCAGATATCAGCACTAGGTAATATATAGGTCAGATATCAGCACTAGGTAATATATAGGTCAAGTATCAGCACTATATAGGTCAGATATCAGCACTAGGTAATATGTAGGTCAAGTATCAGCACTAGCTAATATATAGGTCAGATATCAGCACTAGGTAATATATATAGGTCATCAGTTTATGTCTAGACAGTAGTGCTGTTCAATATCACTGCATATGCCTATTCAATATTTTACATGCAAAATATTGAATATCGTTTTATATCGAATTTTGGAGTTGTCCTCTTTTCGATATACTGTTGCAGGTGAAAGTGGGTCGATATGGGGGCAATATCGTGTTTTGGGGAGAATATGGTCGTGTACACTCACGCATTTTTCTTGACAAAGAGAAATTGTCTGCTCCTGTTCCACCTAATGCAAACACCCTACATTGCAGTGTATTGATTGAATAACCCATGTTTCATGATAGATTAACCATAGGAACAAAAGTTTGGGTTAAGAATTTCTACAGCTTCTATCAAATGAGCCTGCGTTACTTGCATTTATGTATTATGAGACACAGCCAACAAAAAACAAACATCATATAAAGAAACCAGTTTATGCAATTGACTCAAGTATAACGAGACAATAAAACTAGTACACATATTAAGGTGTGCCTAACAATAAACTTTGTATTCAATATCTAGGCACACGCATGCAACCAAAACAACCTAAAAATCACCACAGATGTACGATAAATGCAGTGAATAATGCCAAAAAGTTCTGTGTAACAGTAGGCTAAGGTAGATCACACAACAACATATGCACACAATGAGGCGTGGTGGTAAAATGACGTAATTAGTAGTGTTGACTTTCACCTCCGTGGTCAACCATCAGACTAATCATCTTGCTCTCTTCTTACTTGGATGTCATAAGTACTCCAGGCTGCAACCATATATCAAACTTCAACTTGACCTAAAAATAAAGAATAGATATGTGCAGCGCAAACTATGGTGGCTAAGAACGTTTTATTTTTAAAATGTCTGAACGAATTGAATGCTTTAAAAAGTGCTTTTCGCAAACCTTTTAACAAGTTCAAAATAGTTTAGATATTTTTAAAACAACTCAGACTAATTTCAAATGGTTCATACAATTTGCGAATAGCTCATACTACTAATTCCAAACCGTTTAATAAACACAGCATTTCTTACTTTTTTTGTCTGATTCATTCATCATTGCAAAACAACATCTAGATAATTTGCAAAACAATAATAAAGTTTGAACGTATGCACAGTTGTTGTTGGTTGACAGGAAATGCAGTGAGTTTTAAAATTATTATTGTATGTAAATTATTCCACAATTAATTCCCAATGCTGATATATATAATAAATATATATATTAATTATTATATGCATAATATATATTATTATTATGAATGAAGTGAATAGTAGATTGATAGTAGTTAGTTACAGTAGTAGTAATTATTATTATTGAGGCAGAGGTTATGATAATTAATAATTATTATTTTTTTAATTTTATTATTTATTTATTATTACTACTCTACTGTCTGTAAATACTTAAATTAATAATAATAATAATAATAACTGATTATGCTTTCAGTAGTATTATTATTAATTAATTATTCATAATCAGGTAATAGGTAGGAAGGAGGTAGGTAACAAATTTTTTTATTAAATCTTTTATTATTATTATTTGATTTATTCCATAAAATACATACTACTACTACTATTATGCTAACTAACATACATGATGACTGTGCTAAAACTGCTTCGAATTAATTTTGATTGTTATGACCCACAAGGGTTCGTGAAAGAAAGTGGAACAATGAGCAAAAGTAATCAAACTGGCTGACTAACTTACCAAGCTCTGTGTTTTGGCAGCACGAAGGATAATGATGTGTGAAGGCATGCAAACAACTTTTCAGCGTCATGAAATTAATTAAGAGTTATCTGTCCTGCTGCAAAAATCTAACTGGGTCGATTATCGGGGCCGATAACCGGCTACACTGATTCACGACGATAATGATATCGCTGGCAAATAATGCCCGGTAGACATATCGCCCTTCCTTGTATCGAACCATATCGGCCCATATCGTTTTATCGTGCAGCACTACTAGACAGAGTTATGTTCTGGGTCAAAATTTGAAGTTGTCTTCTTTCATTCATTCTTTTGCTGCTCCTTTTCTATAGCTATAGAAAGCTTACACGGCAATAGACACCAGTTTCCTATATTATTTGCAATCATGCCTTCCTTGTGCCCTGCATTGTAGCTTATATTCCCATCGCTAGTAAAAAGTACCTTGTGTACTGTTACAGTTGGTGCACGAGGAGCTGGCCCTGCAATGGGTCGTCTCCAATGGACCCACTAGGGAAAAGGCTATGAGTCAGGCTAGCTTCTTCTTTGAGTTGATGGTGAAGAGCATGGCAGAGTATCTGTCCGTCATCGGACACATTAACTCTCCTAGGAAACACAGATTCCCTACACAGTTCACTGACGACTGTACAGCTCTTGTGGTTATGATAACCAAGGAGGTGGTGGAGAAATATGCCAAGGTAGGGCTTTCTCTGTCTACTGAAAGTGCTTGTCTCTGTGCGTAGATTGGTGCAGTTGTATATATGGACTGTTGTAGGAGTCCACGTACATTCGTCAGCTCAACTCTAGCCTGGCCTTCTTCTTGTTTGACATTATTTCCTTGATGGACAGAGGCTATGTGTTCAACCTGTGCAAGTACTACTGTAAAACGGTAGGTGACCGGCTGATGTGTCCGTGCACTAAAGTGTGTCTGAACAGTTTCATATCATTATTTTACTTCTTAGCATTGGATGTTATAAAAACTTATGGTTGTATCTACACAAAGTTTTGGAACTTTGGGTTTTGAAATCTTCAATGAGTTTTACGTGCCCATACTTCCTTTATACGAACTTGTGGATGTGTAACGTAGTGTTATTTACCCCAATGGGCAGACAACTACGGACTGCTTCGCTAGCCTTGCTCGTGATTTGGAGGTCTCTTCTGTCACTATATTGTTGCAATGAGTCACTCGCACAATGATTTACCTACTATCTAAATGTCACCAACGATAGATTATAAAAATATTGTTTCTTTTTTTTATTTCATTTTTTTGTCACCAGGTAGTTTACATTCCAGTCATGCGGCTTATAACTAATGATTAACGCAGTTACATGTTTGTCTACCATTCACCAACCAACCAGTGTATGTGTGGTTTCTAAGACCTAACTGTCTTGTAATAGGTGGTTCTCTACATCCGATGTCATATAAATGATAATTATTTTTAGCTTTTTATTAAATATTATCATTTATTATCATGGTGATTGTCAACTGAGTTTTTAAGGAAATGTCCATATGTCCAATGGATGACTGTTATTAGCTTGTTATTAAAAAACTACAAAATTTTCAACTTTTATTGTCCCAAAAAGTTTGTAGTTGTAAAACTTTGATGGGTTAAAAAATTGCACAGATCATTGGAGTAAGTCATAAGTTCAAGATTTTTCTTGTCGATTTTTAATTGCTAAAGACTTGAATAATCGAAAAATCCTTTCAAGTCTGGCCAATAGAAGCCACACAGTTGATGTTGATCACATGACGTTGCAGCTGACGACCAAGATATCGTCGACGTCAGCGGACACAACTTCACTCATTCTACTCAAACTTAACTTCATGAGAATAGTGTGCAGCCATGAGCACTATCTCACCCTCAACCTTCCCTTCACCAACCTGGTGGCTTCTCCCATGAACAACATGTCTCTCTCCTCCCTCACCAGCTCTCTGCTACAGCAGTCCTACACTCTCACCACGGAACTCAGTGATGACTTCAGGCAGCAGCACTTCCTGGTCGGCATCATCTTGTGTGACCTGGTCACCAGCCTCAGGACCACGTGAGTAGTGTGTGGGGTTATCTCTTCTTTGGTTCTCTTCTCTCGCTGCTTTTGTCGGTTTTAGTTAGCAGACAATCTGTAATGGGCTACCATAGTTCCCAATAACTTCACTGTTAAAGAAAATTATGATAGCAATCTTTTAGTCACCAAGAAATAAACCCAAAAAAGATTTTGTCAGGTTTCCTGCATTGTTTTTTAATCCACTTACAAATATTTTAATAAATAGTGATAAAAGTTCCACTTCATAAGTTCAAAAACTAATTATTCTATTACAGAAACTCCGCCGTGCACCAAAGAGCTATAGGAGTTGTTTCCAACCTTCTCTACTGTCACGACCTTGACCCTCGCTTTAATGACCTGCTAATGAGATCAAAGATAGCCGAGTTATACCTGCCGCTAGTCAACATAGCCTGTGATGTGCTGGACCAGTTGTGGAACCCGAGTATAGCCCCCCGTTCTACAGCTGGTAGCGGAGAGTCCATAGATATGTCCATTGCTAGGGCTATTAGTACAAGTAACGTGCTGGGCACACGCTCGTCTAGTATTGAGATGGCACTGAAGGTGAGCACACGCTTACAAGATGTCATTCCTTTGTACACTAGCTGCTGTTTTACCTTCTCCACAGCTTTCAAGTCTGGAAAATAACATCAAAGTCCAATTTCTTAGTCAATTTACAGACTGGTTTTCTGTTGCGAAGCATACTCTCATTTTGTTGTGGATAATTCAGCAAAGCAGTTATCATGTTTGTTCTTCTTGAAAATTTGTTGTCATAGAAACATGTTATTCTTCTCAAGTGATGAAATGGACCAATGAGTTCTATAGTCATAGCCAACCTACTTTTAAAAATCTAAATTTTTTAAATATGCAAAGCGTTTATCTATTGTAATTTCCTGATTTTTCACTTTTCTGGCACCAAGTAGGTAACTCAGGTTTAATAATTTTAATTTTTTAGTAAAATGCAAGAACAATGTAATATTGCTCTCCTTGTGAGATCTTTGCCACGTACCAAATCACATGGCTACCTGCAAGTGAATTGATGGAAGATATGTCTCACACACTTTTGAAACTTTTTGAAGTATAGATTTTAACGATCAGGAAGTTCTCTGATCAATAACGTATTTGGATAACTTGATTTATCTGCTCAAGCCTATTTTTTCAACCCAGCTCTTTGTGAGTGATTGTGTAATAAAAACGTTGGTAAGGTGAAGATAATTCCAACACAATTCAATCTTACATAATCATCTCTAATGAAATGAATTAACGGTCAAATTTTTAAAGCATAGCTCCTTCAGTGGACTCTCTTGCCAGGTGTCAGTTGTCCTCTTGCCCTGATAAGGTTACGTTGTCTCAGCAAGTGCTGCTGTCTGTTGACAGGGTCAGCTGACCAAGAACTCATTGAACTACGAGTGCACGAGGAGTCTGCTCATTTCCTGTGTTTGGGTGCTAAAGAATATCGACAAGAACAGCCTCTTCCGTCTCTGGAAGGGCATCGGCTCCTCCAGGTTGAACCAGATACTAGATATGTTGTACTTGTGTCTCGTCAACTTTGAATACAAGGTTTGGATTTACATCAGTTCTGTGTTGTGACTCCCTGTGTATGTATTGTATATGCTTTGGTTTGTATGCTCTCTGTTTATTGTTGGTGTTTGATAGGAAAAACGCTGCGCAGTACAGAATACGTTTGGAATTCCACAGCATTCAGAGCCAAATGTTACTCGAGAAAATCTGATTGCATATATTTGTTAGTTTGTAGAACGCATAAATTGATAGAATGTTACCATAATTAAATTTGTGTAGTGAGCTGGCCACAGAATTGGTGGACAATCTATGTAACGAGCCTTTCTCACTAACCAACATCTCACTGTTAACTACCTATTTTATTACCTGAAATAATGATCGGCAGCATTGTGATTCATCTCAGTCCAGACATATACAACTTTCTAATGTTTCTGTCCGCGCATGCAGTAATGCATAATATTCATTCAACTTTTTAACGTTGAACTCATTTCAGTTCAAGTATTTCTCTATATTTGCTACTACTGCATGCTGTGATTGAATGCTTCGTCAAAACAAGTAGGAGTTGTCCGACCACGTATGTGTTATAAGTGAAGGTGGGACAACTTCTATTTTGTTTTGACAGGTCAGTATTTAAGGCTGACAGCAAAAGAATAGACGTATTAGTATAGCATGTTAGATATAAGCAAGGGCTTTAGAGGTGTATGCGCTCAGCTAGCTGTAAGCTCTCGCTAATACAATATATACATATGTAGATCTATGCCTGCCGCTCTATTGTTCTCTCCTATTACTCATCTCTATTCCTTTTTCCATTCTTTCCTGCCTATCCTGGTTAATGTGTCTAGAGGCTGCCTCTTGCATGCCCTGGTTTTGGTCGCTTGTACAACCTAACATTCCTTGTGGTTTGGGTGTTCCTTTGGCATGCCTCGTCTATCAGTACTTGCCTGGGTTGAGGACATTCCCTGTTAGCTCGGTTTCCCTCGCTTGTTCACATCTGACACAGCGACACGCGGTGGAAATGATCAGTGTTGCTAATGTAGGCTAAGTGGATCCCAAAAGTAACAGTAAGGGAGACGAATACAACCAAACGCTCTTGGGCTATCATTGGTCGTAAATACTCCTTCAATGAAGATTTGTTCAAAGCTTCTACAGTTGATGACACTTCACTTGCCCCACCCAAATCTAACAAGTCAGCCACACTGGGTGCTGCCTCTGGCAGCAAGCTCTTACGGTCGTCTTCCTTCTCCAACATGCTTCAAAGCAAGGATGATAGCAGTGGTAGCATGGGTACATTGGTATGTAACGTACAATATACACTACACCTCTCTCTCACTCTCTCGTTCCTTCCTCTGTCTCTCTCCCTTCTCTAGCCGCTTCCTTGTTCTCACCTCACTCCACAGTTGTAGTCTTATGAATTTCCATGTTGTTATTGCTTGGTGCTAGATAACAGAGTTGAAGTCACTTGAGCTGGGCACTTCTCTGTCTGCAGTTACAAGTAAATTGGCTAGTTTGTTTATTAATATAAAACTGTAGAACTGATGGAGCATTTTGTTAGTATCTAGTCGGAGATTTGAGCTGGCTGATTGCTGAGCATGTTTCACATAGAAGTCTCACTCACCCACTGACTGTGTGCCGTTAGATGGCTAGCTGTACCGTACAGTTATTGTAGAGCAAGAAACTCAAGTACGTCTCCCAGCAGACCATAAAGAAGAGCAGCGACATGAAGACTAAACTGGAGGATGTGATACTTGGTGGGGGCAGCGCCAGGAATGAGTTCCTCTCTCGCAGGAAACAGGGCAGCACCAGTAACAGTGAGGAGATACCATTGTTTACGTTACCTGAATACCATAGAATGCGCCTGTCAATCATGCAGTGTTTTTTCTATGGCGTGTTGATCTTATTAGTATATCTTTACCGAAATAAGTTTTAAAAATAATTGATTTAATACGTTGTACATTCACGCATAGCTGGGTTGTGTCATGCCCGGTTTGTACGAGCCGTATCACAAGGCTTAACTCGACATTCGGGCGTGCTGAAAAACAATTACCCTAATGCGACGGGGAGGCGTATTAATACGCCAATGCCATATAGAAAACTCGCCTAACAATTCAGTAAAATCAACAACATGGTAGATAATTAAATTGGATTGGATTACTATCATCTATGGTGTTTATATTTTTTTGTCAATGATTACTGCTACTACCTAACAAAATAATTTTTTATCAAGTGAGTTGTAATGATAAATAATCGTATTAGATAAACGAAAATGTGTAACAAATGATAAAATTAAAAAAATGCTAATAACAAAAAGACTAGTAATAAGGAAAAGAATAATAGGCATTTTCGGAATGAGAACGTTCATGCCGAAACGGGCAAATTTTTCGTTTTTTGGCGAGTATCAAACCTGATTTTTGGAACTCTATGCTGAACGGTGGTTTTACCGTTCAGGGGGTTGTTCACTATTCGAGTTCTTGCTTTGAATACGTACAGTTCTGCTATAATAAATAATTTGGCATAATATGAGCCCTTTTACAGCAGCTACCATTTTCGCTTAGTTGCAACACATATATATATATTAGTTATAATTATTAATTCTTATTTTTATTATTATGGATGGTAATAGAGTTGTTTTTTATTTATTGAAGTATTATTATTGTTATTGTTTATTATTATAATAATTATTTATCACTGTTATCTTCTGTTGTTTGTTAGTAAATAGATAGAAAACGATGATGATTTTTTAATCATTAAAACTTGACGTCTTCTGGTGGCGGCCATCTTTTTATTTGTTTCCGGATTTTCGTGACTAGTTGACAACAAAAGAACACAACTCCTGATATAGAAATTTGCGTTTTTGAACGTTCAACTCACAGAAATTATGCCAGGAACAAACGTCAAAATTGCATTCGGAAGCACTTTCCCAAACCAATTTTTTCAAGGCATGGACGTTCTTGATCTGAAAATGCCTAATGATAGTAATTGATTATTTATCACATTCCTCTTTATTACGCAGTCGACCGATGTTCTGCTCATTGTTGTTGGAATATTGCCAATTATTTGGTTCATTGTTGTGCTGAAAGAGATATCCAGTTTAAATATCGATTTAATTAATAGCAACAACTATTATTATCAGGAAGGAGTAACTTTTTTGATATAAATTGTTTTTGAAAATAGACGCATTCAATGATTACAAACTATATAGATGGCATATAAAATAAATATTTTATCCTTGCTTGAAACAGCTAGTCCTGTTGCGTCCAGTTGCCCCAGATTGGGTGCATTACACGACGTGCCGTGATATGTTTAAATCCAGTCGTATTAACAAACATGATAACTTCAACACGGCAATGATACGGCTTGTGTAAACTGAGCACGAGTAAAAGAAACAGTTGACTGTATTCTTGGTTGTTTATTATTATTCTGATGTTCCCAGGCTCTCAGCGTCTCGAAAATTTATTTAATCCATTTTGATTGTAATTTACTGTCTCAGTCCTGCAAACGTAGAAAGAAAATTAGTATCTTTCTATATTACTCTGTGATTTTTTATCAATCACTTAATATTTAGTCTCAGGATCAATAATATGCTGTTTATAGCTGCTGTACCTCCCTCTCCTCAACCCGACACAAAGCTACGCTGGAGGAAAGACCAGACGCAGTGGAGACAGGAAAGAGATCACCTCGGGGAGAAGTTGAAGGGTTACAGCGAACCAGACTTTGTGGTACTGGGGCACCTGGCCTCTGAGGTGTCGATGGTTGCCCTGGACATGCTAGAGATCATAATAAAGGTTGGTGAGAGAATGGTGAAGTTTGTCACCGTTGTATCTCTGTAGTAAGTTAGTTGCTCTCTACCAGTACATGGATTGTCTGTGAAGGTAACTGTGTGATATCTACTAAGTACTAGTAATTTGTTTTTGGTTATATTTTGAAAGTCAATAACATGTCCTTTTGTTGGCTTTTATAGAATTTCAAACTTTAAATAATAAATTATATATAAAAAATTACTGTTTGAATTTGCCTTGTCTCCCTTTTACCATTATATCGTCACACTAGCTATTAGACTGTACACTATAATAAGAGTATTCACGACCCGTTCGTCGAACAAAGTACAAAAAATAATAGGTGTTCGTAATTCAATACGTCGAGTATGCAACGGAACATTAGTCTAGAACAACATAAATATTCAATGAAATGTTATAGTTTACCGAACAAATCCTAAAGAAGATAACTCCTAATTTTCATAATAATCAAGAAAATTATAAAATTTGAACTGCTACAAACAGGAATATTTTGTCAAGCTGCCCTTCAATTCAGTAAATTTTCCACGTCTGCCATTATTTTGAATTATTTTTCAATGATATGAAACCGGTCTATGGAAATGAAAAAAGTCAACTCGCTCGTTATCAGTGGTCAGTTCCATTCGCGACCTACAAACAATATTACAAATAAATGCTCGTTGATTGTTTTTTTTATTCAGTGATTTACTTTTTGTTGACCCACGAGTTCCGAACAAAATGATTATTTATTGATTAAATTTATTGCCGGTCTGATTTTTTTATTGCAATTCGGCGAACAGAGGTCGCGAATACTCTTAATGTGGAATGTGACTATTGAGTGTAGAGAGAGGACAACTCCTGTCTCTACTTACCATTGTACGGTATGTGATTGGTAGATAATACAGTCACACGACTCACTACAGAACCTACTGACAGGGGTACTGAAGGTGTTATTGCACTGCCTGGCTATCAACCAAAGCTCTTACGTATTACAACATGTGTTTGCCACCCAACGAGCCCTGGTCACCAAGGTATGTCATTGTATTGTCTCCGCTGTTTGTTTGTTTGTCTATCTACCTGTTTGTTTGTCTTCTGTTTCTCTCAGTGGTTGGCACTGGGTTAATGGTAACAACTTGCGTCTCTCTTAGCACATACATTTAACGGTTTTCTGCAGAGTTGAAGCATTGTCATATATATACTTATCTCTGCTAGGTTTGTCACTGTAGATTGTGTTTCCTTGTTTGATCAGCATACAAAACAAAGAAAACGTATCAAGGTTAAAGTACAAGTAAGGAAATCCGTGTCAGAAATAAACGAAATTATGTTACAGACTACAACAAGTTTCAAAGTTGTAGTCTGTAACATAATTTTGTTTATTTCTGGCACGCATTGCCTTACTTGTACTTTCAAGTTTCAAAGTTGTTGTGATTTCTACCAGAAACAAGCTAGTAGTTTTCATGCAAATTCAGGAAACAGTTTTCACTTTTGTAAATTTGAGTTGCTTTGTTAGATAGATGGCGGTTGCATATTTTACAAGAAAGTTCTACTACTTATATAACAGTCTCTGCACCCTATCAGTGCTGACCACATTTGGTAGTTTACGCTTCAGACAAGTAGTCTCAGCTCTACTAGGCACTCTCTCATGTATTGCTGCCGCTATTGTAGTACCCAGAGTTGCTGTTTGAGGAGAGTACGGAGGCGTGTGCTGACTTGTGTCTGCACCTCCTCAGGCACTGCAGTTCTAGTCTCAGCTCCACCAGGTCACACGCAGCCGCCTCCCTCTACATGCTCATGAGACAGAACTTTGAGATTGGCAATGTAAGTTGTCTCCTCCTTGCTCGAGTATCACAAGCTGGTGTATTGATAGAGCAGGCGTTATGTGGTCACGTGTCAGGTGACCTAATGTCATGTGATATGTTGTTGTAGAACTTTGCTAGGGTGAAGATGCAAGTGACGATGTCTCTCAGCCACCTTGTCGGACACAACCAGTTTTTTAATGAGGAGTTCTTGAGAAGCTCGTTGAAAACTATTCTAACCTACGCAGAGAAAGACCTTGACCTTCAAGACACGACCTTCCCTGATCAGGTTTGAATTGTTTTTTTTAGTCTTTATTTTCTCACCAGAAGAAGTGCAATCATTTATTTCCTCCTGAATACTCTATAATGGCCGCTGACCTCGTGACCTTGCAGGTCAGGGAGCTAGTCTTCAACCTGCACATGATTCTCTCCGACACCGTCAAAATGAAGGAGTTCCAAGAGGATCCTGAAATGCTTGTTGATCTGATGTACAGAATAGCCAAAGGCTACCAAAACTCCCCGGATCTAAGGCTAACATGGCTGCAGAATATGGCTAGCAAACACACAGAGGTGCGTATTCCTTGCTGTAGCTTAATTACTCTTGTGTGAGACCTTGTCATTACTAGTGGACCCCGGGCTAACTATTAGGGTAGAAAGTTGTCTTTATCTGTTAATAAATACTGTGTTATTGTATTGTATCATTTAATGGGAAGATAACTCCAGTTGTTAAATGAGCTATTAGTTAGGAGAGAATAACTTCTTTTCCAAATACTAAATATACGCGGGCTACAGTTAAGAGTCAATCTACACAAGCCAACGTGTATTTATGAGTTGTCCCACCTTGTGACAAGGTCTATTCACTAGCACTCTGATCATTATATGTCTATTTCCTAGGATATTTGTCGCACAGTCATACAAGATAAGTACCTTGCCATCAACTGCATTGCACACGATATGTATAGTTATTGCTGTCCTTGTAGAATGAGAACCACGCAGAGGCAGCTGAGTGTTACGTACACTGTGCAGGGCTGGTCGTTGAATACATGAATATGATTGAGGAGAAACGATATCTACCCGTTGGTTGTGTTGGATTTCAGGTACGTTTTGTAGCGTGTGTGTGTGTTGTCTCCCCTTACCTCTTTCTACTTGTACATTGTGTATCCGAGTGTCATATGTGTGTCAAACAGAAAGTATCTAAGAATGTTCTGGAAGAGAGTGCTGTCTCTGACGATGTCGTCTCACCCGATGAGGAAGGCATATGCACCGGGAGATCCTTCACAGACCCCGGCCTCATACACCTACTGGAGCAGGCAGCAAGTTCTTTCTCTAAGGTAGTTACACACTACAAGGTCATTTGTGTGTCAGGCACTCTGGTAGTACGCCCACCACTGACACAGCTGTTGTGTACGCTGTAGGCTGGCATGTATGAGATGGTGAATGAAGTGTACAAGGTGCTGATACCCATACATGAGGCCTACAGACAGTATGATAGGTTGGCTGTTGTACATGAAACTCTGCAGCATTCCTTCAGGAATATCATCAGCAATGTATGTATATATATATAGTGCATGTAACTGTTGGGTATATCACATGTAACTGTTGTGTATATCACATGTAACTGTTGTGTATATCACATGTAACTGTTGTGTATATAACATGTAACTGTTGTGTATGTCGCATGTAACTGTTGTGTGTATCATATGTAACTGTTGGGTATATCATATGTAACTGTTGTGTATATCATATGTAACTGTTGTGTATATCACATGTAACTGTTGGGTATATAACATGTAACTGTTGTGTATGTCGCATGTAACTGCTGTGTATATCACATGTAACTGTTGTGTGTATCACATGTAACTGTTGTGTGTATCACATGTAACTGTTGGGTATATCATATGTAACTGTTGTGTATGTCGCATGTAACTGCTGTGTATATCACATGTAACTGTTGTGTGTATCACATGTAACTGTTGTGTGTATCACATGTAACTGTTGGGTATATCGCATGTAACTGTTGTGTATATCACATGTAACTGTTGTGTATCTCACATGTAACTGTTGTGCATGCAGGAAGGAAAGAGAATGTTCGGCACTTATTTCCGTGTTGGCTTTTATGGAACAAAGTTTGGAGATTTGAACGGACTGGAGTTTGTCTACAAGGAACCGTCTATTACTAAATTACCTGAGATTGCTCACAGGTTGGAGGTAGGAATTGTTTACTCCTCTGCTAACATACAGCGTGTCTGCATATCACGATAATTCAGCAATAGTTTTAGAAATGACGAAAGGTTGATGTGGGGACATCTTTGTCACTAAGGTTTGTCACTAAAGTCCAGCAACAACATTGACAATAAGTTAGTTAGATAAAATGGTTTTTTATTGCTTTTGAAAACGCTAATGCTGCCAAATTAGATACAATTGGCCAAGTGTGCTCAGACAGCAGGTTCTCAAGCATCTAGACGTGTGGCAGTATCACCAACAATGGTAGTTTTTGGTTATTACATAATTACTAATGTCACAAGACAGTTGAATTAAAATAAAATTATTTATGGCTGCTGCTAGCTATTTGTTACGGTAATAAAAAATGTATATGTGCTTGATTTATTATTTACTTCCAAGTATTAATTATTATCTTCACATTGACTCAATGCCAACCGGTGTGCTACTGTTTCTGAGAACTTTGATGTGTCCACACACAGCTTACCTTTGCCAATACAACTACATTATAATTTCCATATTTACTTATTTTTGTACATGGTAGGAAAATAATACAAAATGGCCTGCAATGCAAGTCAGCTGGGCTACACTAAATAGCACCTCGACTGCAAATTTTTCCGGGGGGCGTGGTCAAACCAGCTGTAATACAAAATTTTCCGTGGAAATGCATACAGTTGTTGCTAATGAGGTTCCGGCAGCTTTTTTGTGCGGTATTAAAGAAACCGAAAGCCCGTTTTCCACCAACAATACTATTAAAACGAAAGTCACTTCATTTCAACGATTACTAAAGAAACATGTTTTTATTCACTGCGGCTGATAAGTTTGGGTATATAATACTGACGATGCGCCATCAACATAAATCGTAACAGTACATCAGCTCTGTGGTAGCAAACCACCGTAATCGTTCAAGGGCGCGCTTTCATTAGTTTACGTTGGCAAGCTCAATCAAACCCGAAATAAGAAACTATGGTTCTACGCGTGAATATGATATTTAATAATTTTTTTACTGAATAAACCTAAATCTTTTAAGAAAAAGAACTTCCAAAGGCTTTATTGATTCTTTAAGCTTTATCAACATCATTTTTGTCATATTGTTTGCTCAAATTTCCCCACATCAGAATAATAGTCAAGTAAGTCGTGATTTCTTATGATAAGTTCAATGATCGATTAAGCTACTTTCGGTTTCATCGCTAAAGTGAAATTACTCTGCCGGGATCCCATCATTAGTGATAAAAAAACAAAATAATTTGTAGTGATATGGAAACCAGGTAATTGTGAACAGTTCATCACTTTGTTAGTATTTGTTACATAACTCTGTTTGATGGTTACATTTATTATTTTACAGAGTTTCTATGGCGACCGGTTTGGTAGAGAGAATGTGCACATCATAAAGGACTCCAACCAGGTGGAGACTGAGAAGTTAGAGCCAGGCAAAGCGTTCATGCAGCTCACTTATGTGGAGCCTTACTTTGATGCCTATGAGCTCAGGGATCGGTTTACCTACTTTGAGAAGAACTATGACCTGCGTGAGTGCTAGCAGGTGGTTGGTCTTACTTACAGTGTTATATAATAGATACAGTGGTTGTGCAATAGTTGTTTTATTGTAGGACGATTTGTATATTCTACTCCGTTCACCTTGGAAGGCAAGGCGCATGGTGAACTGTCTGAACAACACAAGAGGAAGACAATTCTCACTACTGCCCAAGCCTTTCCCTACATCAAGACTAGAATTGCTGTGATTGAGAAAGAACAGGTAAGATTACTGCCTTTTCGTTCACCTAATGTACCTCTGTCATCATTTGTAATTGTCTCCACTTATAGTGGAAAATCTCCCTATTCTAATCTCCCCTATTATGTTGACTCTAGTTGTACAAGTGACTAACCCTGGTGTGTGTCTCGTTTCTTAATAGAAAATACTGCAGCCGATTGAGGTGGCCATAGAAGATCTGCAAAAGAAACTGAAGGAGCTGACTGCAGCGCTGACTATGAACCCTCTCGACCCTAAAATCTTACAGATGGTACTGCAGGGCTGCATTGGCACTACCGTCAACCAGGTATACTGGCAGTGTGTCTCTTCTTCCTGTCATGCACCCAGTTATCGCTGCTTGGAGGTATACGTACCACACGTTTTATTGTTTGTTATATTTACTTACAGGGCCCTGTAGAAATAGCCTCAGTTTTTCTCACAGATGTTGTTGGTGGTAAGGTAACACCCTCAAGACATCACAATAAACTCAGGCTATGCTTCAAGGAGTTTATCAAAAAGTGAGTTGTAATAGATAGCCGGCTTGTTATTGGATAATTTCATTCAGTTTTCACCAATAATCTCTTGCCGTCAAGTAGCTGACATTTAGTAATTGTCTTGTCATTGCCTAGGTGTGAGACGGCTCTGGTGAGGAATAAAAAGTTGATTGGTGAAGATCAGCGAGAGTACCAGAAAGAACTGGAGAGAAACTACAACAACGTGAAGGAGCAGCTAACTCCAATGATTGTGTCCACCCACAATAGGGCTAGTGGCGCCCCTTTACATCCTGAACGCAGACCTAAAAACAAAAGCAAGTGAGTATAATATACATACTGTACTTATCACCTGGGAGCACAACTCCCAATAGCAGATAAAGTTGTGGGTGTTTTGCATATTTACTGTCTGATTGGGAGTTGCTTTCTTCTGTTAACTTTTGTAAATTTGATTGCCTCTACCAACTGTTTTATTTCTTACCAGAGTCATAAAAACTGTACTCAGCCTCGTGTGTAAGTTGGATATTGTTTACCTCATTAGCTGCTTCTTTTCTGGTTCCATGTAGCCTAAGTGCATCACGCCATACTAAGGGTGATGGGCTATTGAAGTTTGTGGAATCCACCACTTTCTACCTCATTGCATTGTGTGATAGACAGTAGGGTCTCTTATAGACAATATGTCTAGCGAGTGTGTTAGCAATTTCTTCCAACTTTCCTTTAGCCAATCAATTTCCACCATTGTTGTAAGCTTGTGTGTTATTGGCTATCACAATACATATTTCTCTCAGCGTATCAAGCATTAGTGTAAGTGTCTTCTCTATGTTAAACCTTGACTCTATCTCACTCTAGCCCAGTTACCTTCAACATTCTCTCTTTCACTTCCTGTCCTCTATGTAGACTGCCAGTTGTGATGTCATCTGAAGGTAGTCCACCAGACAATTCTTTTCTCCCTTCAAATTATTGTTCACTTCGCAAGCTTCCGTTTGCCAGCAACCAGCATTCATTTGCCATCTAAGTTGTAGCTTTTATCAATGACAATTTATATTGTATAACATGCTTTCTTAATGGCTGCTGAAACACTTACAGCATTGCTGGATCAATTGCGTTGCCATTTTCTTTGTAACCAAATGAGCCTGTGAACCAAAGGTGTGGAGAGGTCCGTGTGTGGTGTAGATGTAACACTGCATTGCATGCCACCCCCCGCCACCAGGTCTATTGGTGCTCATGTCCTGTTTAGTACACAAAACTCACTGCATCGTTCTCGTTCCATAACTAATACTAACGTACTGAGACTGCCATCTATATAACTTGTCAATATCCCTGCATAAACATGCCTTGTATTTGAGCATGATTTTAATTACACTTAGAGTTGTCTTCTCTTAGAATCTAGATCGAAGTTGTCCCCCTTTTTTGTTACTTTCTTGAACTACTCTCTGATGCACAAGATATTTCAACAGAAGCCAGTTGAGATGAAAAACGTGTGAATTGTTAGAATTTGCTTAACAAGTGGAATTGCTGTCCAGTAATATTGGACTTCATTTAATTATTTCACAGAGACATAAGGAAGAGTCCAATGAAAGCCTTCCAAAGCTGAGCGCCCACCAGATCATTCTAACACCCAGAAGCAAACAGTGGAGAAAAGCCGGTGATGCAATGCTTAATAGGATTGTAAAGAGAAGAGCCATGTCCGCCCCTTGTTTAGGTGCCAGTAGCGCTTCAATGGAAGAAGGTCAAGTAGCTTTAAGTCCCATTCTGGAGCATTAACTTATTAGTTAGTAGAGGAGTCACAAGTACTCTGTCACAAGTTACTTGTCTCACTCTAACTCGTGTTGTTATTTTTATGTGATGAAAATTTCTATACGTTTTTGGCTTTTTATTGTTTGACCTGCCCAGCTTACTAGAAGTAGTAGCAGTATGTCTAATTTATTTATTTCATCTGATTCTAACTATTTTCTGCAAAAAAACCATTTTGCCAAGTCAATCGCGCTAAAGCATTTTTGTATATAAACACTATTGTAAACGATAGGATATTTTTGTAAAATATACAAATAAATACTAAAAATAACTTCAAGAATAAAACATAATTACTGTACTACAACAGGGAATGATTAGTACCACTAAATTATCGGCTGGCGACTTAATCACTGTCCTTGGAGATGTCTAATGTGGGATTTGACGAGTCCAGTTTGGAAGCATTCAGTTGATGCTGGTCACCTAATAGTTTAGCTCCGTTGATTCCTTTCACAGACACCCTACTCGGTTTGACCATCACTCCGTGAGACGGTTTACAAGTGAAATATCGCCTTCCTTGCACACTGCCATCGTTCTTGCCGTCTGCGGTCCTGAGCTCCAGTCCTAACCAGCAACCATCCGCGAAGTCCACCCCTCCAATGTACCTCACCACCACTGTAATGAATTGTATTGACAACATGACTTGGCTTAGGGATTTGTTGCACTGACAAACGAAAACTGAGTCCGATTCAACTGATACAAGATGAAGGACTCACCCATATCGTTGTTGAAGAGGACGGTCATACCCTCCTCCAGCTTGTAATCCTTGGATGACTGCCCTTTCCTGTTGAGCTTACGCGCACCTGTTAACGAATTTGAGCGTGATCGCGATTTATTACGATTCTTTGGTGTTGAAGTTCCGGAAGCTGCTGCTCCATCATTGAATGAACTATTTAGGCTTCCGATGCTGCTGCTGGCACTGCGATGGCCTCCTACAACACGTGAGGGTTAAAACTGTATGTGTGCTTGGAGCACTCGTATAGGTCTGTACTTCCTTAAACATGCAAATAGTTTAATGGTTTTACACGCAATTAAACGAAAAAAAATGTTATTCTAACACGGAGGAATTACATAGACATGTACAAGACCATAAACATTGAAAATAACAAGTTAACAGAAACTGTGACAATGTTATACAATTAGTAGGAACTAGAAATGTTTGACATGGGCTCACTTAAAATATCCATCCAAAACGTCATACTGCTACCTGGAGGGTGTTTGCCTGTTCCAACGAGATACAAAAAGTGATACATGCAAGCATTCAAAAATTTCAAGTTAATTAAAAAAGAAACAAACTGTGTTGACTTCCATTTGTATGAGTCTTCAGTTGCTTACTGAAGAAACAAGCTTGAATATTAAAAATACTATTTCATTGTTTGCGACTTATTGGCTGGGTATCATGTAAGTAGCTACTCTGAAAGTGGCTACTGGAGGAGACAACTTTATCCTAATTATTACTAGGTAGACCGGAATTTATAACGTACCTGACAAACGTTTCACTCTCAAAGTCCAAGATGTGTCCTGGTTGACAGAGTTGAGAGAGTTTAAGGATTCGGTGGAGCCAGTTCTGGTTAGAGGAGCTCTAAAACATACCATGTGCTGAGTGCAACCACCGGTCATTGCCCCTTGTGACATCACTGTTACCTTGGTAACATATACATTAGTACTGCCCCTTGTGACATCACTGTTACCTTGGTAACATATATTTTAGTACCTCCCCTTGTGACATCACTGTTGCTTTACAAAAATATAGATCATAGCAACTTTACTTGCTGTTATATATCCCACAGTACAATCTATCAACTAGTACTCCACAATAACCTTTTCAGCTTGCCGAGTGTGACAAAGACTCCTTTTTTGGGTTTACAGGCAAAGTACCTCTCCCTGCCGATAGACCCGTCATTCTTACCGATGGGTCGATCTAACTCCACTCCGTACCATAACCCTGCATAAAACATAGAGTTATCTATCAGTCTTACATAAAGTTATCTATTAACTGAACATAGAGTGACTTACTTACCTGGGGCAAACTTGGTTTCACCAACAAATCGGATTGTTCCTTTCTTGAATCCAGCTGCAAAAACTCGATCTCCTTCCACAAACTTTAATTCATCTCCAGCATCCGAGCATATGGAGTTTGAGCGAGACAATCCTGCATAATCATCACCATGTCACACACTAGATATCTAGCCTGTGTACCACTTATGTCACACACTAGATACCTAGCCTGTGTACCCACATTTACCACACTAAAGAGTTAGCCTGTGTACCATCATTTACCACACTAGGGACTTGGCCAATTTATCTCATTTTCCACACTAGAGATTTTGTGTACCATCGCGTAACACAATAAATAAATAGCCTGTGCACCATCGTTTAACACACAAGATATTAAGCTTGTGTACCATAATATGACATAGCCACTCTAATAAAAAATACTACATATAAAAAGATCCGATAGCATGCAGAGCAAATATAGTAACAAAAAATAAATTGACAAGAAAACGTCAGCCAACATGTTTATTTAATTAGTGGGCAATGCTATAAAGATTACAAAATTACAACAATCACAACCACCATCTAATCTACGCCTGTCCAGTCAAACAGAGATGAAACGGAAACGACAGAACACTCTACAAGCAGCACAAGCTGGGGGACAGACACATAAAACAAAACAACTGACAGACAAAACACACAAGATTAGCCAGGGACCAATAACTGCTCAAGAGTTGTCATGCCTTGCACTATAAAAAATTTATTCATAGTGCAAGGTATGACAACTCTTGAGCAGCAAAGTAATCATTGGTTTGTTCAAGGTGTTTGATCAAACTCCTTGGTTTGTTCTATGTTCAAGTATGCTACATACTTTACTAGCAGTATTAGCTGTCATATTCATAACCCCACCCGCTGTATCCCCATCCCAGCATCGCTTTACCCCCAGGTTACCCAACTTTCCCCATCTCTCCCTCTCTCTCTTCCCTGCTCAAGTTGATAGAATACACCAGAAGATGATGTGCTGGAACATTGCAGACACTACTGAAACAACCAACTTGTAAAAAACTATGACGGAATGATGCAGTTATGTATACTGGAAGAAAATAAAATGAACCAAAAACCAACGCGGAACTGCTTATTGAGCAGTAAAACCATCTGGTAATGGCATAACCGAATTATTGTGATTTATCTCCCCAAACGTTATTAAAAAAAATAATTAAAAATGCAAAAATCTTCGATTTTAGAACAAATAACAAATTCAAACTCTGATCATAGACGGTCCAACGGACAGCAGCTTTCAGCTCGCAGTGTAGGAGATAAGTGGGGATAAGTACACAGACAGGCAAACAAGAGTTGTAGGTTTATATGTATGGAGATAGACTTTGGTATTAGATACAAATTGTTTCGTTCAATGCCAGGAGTGGATGTAGGGGAATGCAAGGGGGAATTTAGCCACTACGCTTGCTGCTAAGGGCTAACCACTCACCATTGGCAACTGAAGAGTTAGTAAACTTCAGGGATTAGCTGTGATTAGTATAATCTATAGCTTATCTAGACTGGATATACGGGTTAGCAAGGAATGTACACATGCAAATAAAATGGCGGATACATACTGGGTGCAGGTGCAGTGCTCATGACTGATCGTCTCCCTGGATACATGTAATCAAATGGTGGTACAAAAACACAAATCTAACAACTTATAATAGCAACTATACACAGCGCAAAGTATAACGTACAAAGCTCACTACACCCTATATATTATCTAATAGAGTTGGGAACAAGCAAAAAACACATAGTAGCAGGAACAAAGGCTATCATTCACAGACCTGTGTTAATTTTAGGAGCAATGTTGGATAAATTCAGTCGCTTGTGCTCTACGTCTATGGAATTTTTCCGTGTGCGATTGCGAGGTTTCACTCCGGGTTTAGATATTTTAGTTATTGGAGTGAAAAGCCCTACAAACTCACAGAGAAATAAAACCAACATTCTGTAACCATGGTAACAAGCTTCTAACAATAACTAACATAAAGTAGACCGAGTACCTCTGAATGGAGCGCATCGGAAGTAGCTGATACCATCCACACTTCCATCATTTCTTCCTTCACCTTCCGCGAGTTCAACACCAGCCCAGACACCTCCGGCAAACTCCACTCTTCCACAAAACATCAGCCTGCCTTGCTGCAAATAGTGTCAACCATTCATTGGCGCTGCACCTTTAAACGTGCCAAACTGTGCTTCCTACATCTTCCGAAAACATCAGTCTATCTGCTTTACAAATTATAGAAGCCTATGACAAGTTGGTGATTAACAGAAAAACTTTGTTGAGATATTCTATCCTTTGACGATGGAACTTGAAATCACAATTTTGAGCTGGTTTGCTACCGTACAACAAGGACCAATAAATAGCTATGTAAAACGATTGCACGAAACCTCTTTTGTGAGCTGAAGGAAGAGCAGAAAAAAAATTAAAGTTGAGGAATTCGCAAAAATATAAAAAAGATTTTTGCCTGTGGAAACATGAAGTTCCTTTGTGACGTCTCACAGCCTGAGAGATACAAACAAAACATGAAGTTCAAGTTTCAGTCAAGCAGTATAAATGATTGCGGTATTGCAGCTTTACTGAGTTTGGAAAAAAAATTTTTCACCAGCTTATTTCTTTCCCAAGTTGGAAATTTAGAAACTGCAGAAGAAACGAGGAAAGATAACTCCATTACATTTCAAATAAGGTTTAAATACAATTCAGCTTTGGACAAAAGTTTAAATAAATAAATAAAATAAAAATAAATAAAATAAATACAAATAAATAAAAGTTAAATAAGGCATGACATACCCTCACCCAAACATAAACAAAAGATTCAAAAGTTGTATAACAATAACTATGATGAGATGAATTTACCTTTTCTTCATTGACGACCACCTGATCACCTATAGAGATACCCATAGCTAACAGCAAAGCTTTGCCTTGCACGTCGTCGTAATTCGGTACGGAAACATTCACCTTCTCTTCATACGACTGCAGCAGTTTCTTCATACGCCTTATGGACACAGAATAGGCCGAATCTGGGTCGTTGGGGTCTTCTTCTGGAATTACTTCTACAAGTGGGAACGCAATAAGTTGACATTTAAAAATACTAAAACTGTTTATTTTCTGAGGAAATGAGGGTACAACCACAGCGATTAATAAACACAAATTTTTGTTTCCCAGAAAAAGTCAACTATTGAAGTGTAAATTAGTAGATTGTTATATAAAAGCTGGTGTTACAACTTTGAGTGAAGTTTTTTAACTTGCATTTCGATGCTTCACAAAGCTGGACAAAAAGTCAATATTACTATTTATTATATTAATACCAAATTAGGGTAAAATGTATGTTTTAAAGAGATGTCAATGGTTTTGAGATATTTATGGAACCAAATGACTTTCTAAGAAAATGGTCAAGACACCCATTTTATTTATTATTTGTTCATACATGTTACATCATCGCTTTGTTCTTTGTTAAGTAACTAATACAAAACAGATATACGGTGTGCAATGTGAAGACGATTCCGTAAAACACATACCTATTGGCAAGAGGCCTAAACCATTCCGATGCTCAACGTTAGATCCTCTCTCTAGCAAAGCTTTGGCTGCATCATGGCAGATGTTCATGCAAGCGATGTGTAGAGCTGTACCTTCATCGAAGCCATCACATACATAGTCAATATCAAACCCTAGAACAACATATTTCTGTTTATTTGTCTTGAAATATATATATTTTTGGGAATCACGGTCATAAAAGGTAAAAAAGGGACTCACCAAAGTAGGTAGGATGAGAGAGAAGCACGTTGACAACAGGAGGAACATTAAAATACGCTGCATAATGTATAGCCATCATTGATGTCCACAGATCTCTCATATAAACATTAGCTCCAAGAGCAAGGAGATGTTGTGTACATTGTACTGCCATCTCGCTAGTACCGATGTTCTTGGAGCCACAGCGAGCAGCAAAATGAAGCATCGTGCAGCCAGATACAGAGTCATAATCATTTATTCCACACTCCAAGCTCAGGAGCTGAAATACATACAAGATGGGTCAGCACTCCGAAAAAATTAATGTAGAGCGAATCATTGTCCAGCTTAAAATAGATTTAACATACCTTTTCAATATAAAAAATCAGATTCCCCTGTATGGTGCGTGACCATTGCCTCATGATTGCAAACACTTGAGGGATCGTAGCTGACTGAAAGCATTTCTCGCAGTCTTTGCATTGGAAGGAGAAATAGCTGATATTGTGGTTGTTTAGACACCTTTGGCAATATGGAGGGTCGGTGGCAGCATGGAATTCAGGCTGAGGGACTTCCAGCAACTGCTCCAGATCTGTCGAGGCATCTGTTGACTTTGGGTTGTCAGCGCTGCTGCTTATGTTATGATCTCGGGCCGGGCCTGAAGATTCCGACTCGGAAGGTCCATCAAGTTTTATATCAGCTAAAATATCTAAACTGTCATCCATCACTAAATTAGCAGGGCTTTCCGTGGCCATTTTTGGTTAGTCCTACCTGCAAGCATATAATTGTTGTTGGACTAGGAATGGCTTCACTTCGACTATATTTTTTTATATGACACCACAAGTAGCAGCAGCTTTGATTTGTAGTGTTGAATAAATGACTGGAAATTCCATCAGTTCGATGAAATACTCTCAAGTATTCGCTCCAACTAAAACCAATGTAATGTGAGTTTAACTTGTGCCATCTTAGTAAAGTATTGACTGCTGAACCGCAGCACTTGGGCTGGTCGAGTTTTCTTACTTTGCAATCAAAATTATATCATTTGACCTCCAAATATGTGGATCAGAACGAACATAGACAGGAATGAACATCTGCAGAAAGGAATGCAGACATAGCTGGAATGAACAAAGACACCTCTTCGAATGAATGTCGATAGACCTGAAATGAATGTAGATTATGCTGTAAAGACAAAATTTTCTATAGTTCATTTCGGAATTTGGAACGTAGAATATGAATGTCGAAAGGAATTTTTCAGACATAGCTTGAATGAGAATAGACGCATCCTGGAAAGAAAGTCGACATACCTGGAATGAAAGTCAACTATGTTAGACAGAAGAAAAATTTGACTCTCATTCTAGGAAGTGTCAACATCCATTCCTGGCGACATATAAACTTTCGTTTCGACGTTAATTCCAGGAATAAAATGAATTATCGTTTTTTCCCAAAGTAGACAACTCCTGGAATGAAAGTCGAAATGATATTTCTTATATCACCAAAAACGAACGTAGACACAACCAGGAATGAAAGTCAAAATTCTCTTGTTTTAGCATAGTCAACATTCGTTCCAGGTCTGTTTCAACGTTCATTCTAGGACGTGTCTACGTTCATTCCAGCTGTGTCCGCATTCATTCCTGTCCATGTTCATTCCTGTCTAAGTTCGTTCCAACTCCCTTCATTTCGGGAAGTGTCTACATTCATTCTCGGCAGTATATAAAATACCATTTCAACTATCATTCTAGGAGCTGTCTACTTTGATGAAAACGGTAAATTTTTATATTCTTGGAACGCACGTCGAAAGGTAGCTTATATGTCACCAGGAATGAACGCCAACACTTCTGGGAATGGAAGTCAAAATTGTCTTCTCTTTAGCATAGTCGCCATTCATTTCAGGTCTGTCGATGTTCATTCCAGCTACGTCACCATTCATTTCTGTTGACACTCATCCTGTCTATTCAAATATTCCCAAATACAATTCGAATGCTATTATAAATAAATTCGTCTAATTATGGAAACACTAGGAACTTGAAGACTGAATTATTATTATTACTACTATAATGGTAATAATAATAATTATTTTAATAATTGGTGAGTATTTTGATAGATAATAATAATGAATGATGATAATAAATCATAATTTATTATTTTACATTTCATAATAATAGTAGCAGTTATTATTATTAGTAGTTTCCTAGTTCATTTATTTACTACTACTACTGCTAACTTAAGAGTAGTAGTCAATGTAGCCTACTACTAACTATTATTACTTCTACTAGTACCAAGTTGACTAATAAATAATAAAACAAAACACAATCTTTTATCAAATTGGATCATTTTCTTATCAATCATTTATTACTGAGATTTTTTATGATCATCAAGATCAATACACAGACAGTTGTTAGTTGTTGTATAGCAGTTTCATTTGCATTATTATTATTATTATTATTTATTAATAATAATTAATAATAATAATGAATAACAACATCATCATCGGATTAAACGTCTACTACTCTTCTCTCTATAAAATAATAATTACTTCATGAATTTTTCTTAAAAATACTGATCTTGAAAAAAAATCCGCTCATGCAATTATAAAATTTTCCTACTCTTAGCATTTCACAGACAAATTATGCGAATAATGTCGTAACTAAGCAGATCTAATTCACAAAATAAAAATTTTCATGTGATGCTGCTTCAGTTTCCAAGGCATCATTAAAACGGAAATGAAAATGACATTAAAGGAGCGGTCAATTTTAGACCAATATTTTCAGAGCTCAAAATTGAATCTGTCACCACCCGCAAATTCAATTTTTTTGTGTAGCTATGTCAAGGTTATTTTACTAGCGGTTCGCGTTTACATTTTTTTATAACAATTTTTGTTAAATTTTTTACCTTTTGTGTTCTCCTGTCCTTATTCTAGTGTTTTACTATGCATTATAATTTGTGGTGCATTATGGTTTATAAAACATCAGCTCTTTAACCAAAAACTATTTGCGTTTTGATAGTATTAGTTATTGCAGGCAATCAATCTTCCTACATCAGCATAAATAATAATAATAATAATGATCGATGATGATGATGATAAATAATAAATAATAATACAAATAAAATAATAATAATTATTATAATAATAGTTATAACAGTGATTGTTCAAGAAGTTATTGTTTATAAGAATTATAATAATAATTAATTATTATAAAAAATTAATATTATTATAATTAATAATAATGTATTTATTTAGTAATATTATTGTGCAAGATTTTGTAGACACGGTGTGTGCGATTCACCCGGTAGCATGCACCTGCACCTCGACTAGACTGCAGGCCTCAGTTCAATAGCCTAGGCAGGCACTACTAGTTAGTAGCGCCGGCTGGCATCGCTGGACTGCGGGATGGACTGCTGTGCCGGCCTGAGTGCTGCCGTAGGTGCTGGACTGTGTGCTGGCCTAGGTGCTGGACTGCGTGCTGGCCTAAGCGCTGGATTGCTTGCTTCTGTAGGCTTGTAATTTATTGCAAGGCTTCTATTATTGCAACAAGTATTGCTATCTTCATGTAAGCAATAAGAGAGACAGTGTGTGTGAGAGTAGTATAGCTTGTATTCTTGTGTCTGTGCTCCTCCAACTACTCTGAGTTGAGAGGCAGCAGCAGCAGCCAGTATTTATATGAAGTATTATATAACATCTTTTGTTTGCATGTAGCCTTTGTACATTGTATAAAATAAGGGTGGTTCATGCAGGGCAACGTAATTGGGTATGACACTAGTTCAATTACATAACATGCTGGCTGGTGAAAGAAAGGGTATAATTCAAATGTCATGTACACATATTCTGTTTAGCTATTTACAAAGAGCAGTGTTTGGTGCTTTTGCTATTCCTCCTGTACACCTGTATATGGGAGTTGTCTTCTTAGGATAGAGTTATGCAGTGCCTTGGTTAGATTCGAGCCATTTCCTGTACAATATTGCATTAATAATAATAGTAATAATCTTCTAGCTGCGAGTAGTCGTCGGTAGTACAGACAGTTGAAACTAATTTTTTTCGCGTTTGATAAAAAAATTTGAGCCAAACTAACTGTCAATAATAGTAGTTGATTATTAACATACTGGACAGAAAATGAATCTTTAAAAACAGACGCTAATTATAATAATTCATATATGTTTATGTAGTAGCTATTATTATAGTAACAATAAATCAATGAATGTGTGGTGGTGGATTGATTGATGATAACAAAAGTCGCAGATTTTTTTACCCTGCTATATAGCTAGCTGTCATATCATCATTAGGCGTCAGGAAAGCTTTTGATATAATAGATCAATTTATTTGTTGAGCAAGTAACTGGACTGATTGTCGAATTCTAGAACGTCGAAGAAATTAGATCACTTGATCAGTTTTGACCAGGTCGTTAATGATATAGATTCAAGGTCATCAGAGCTTAATCAAACAACACTAAAAATATAGCTTAAAAACCCGCTTTCAAGTGTGGACTGTGCATGTGATTTGGGTATTGACTGTACGCTTAGCTAATCAAATCAGAGAAGTGTTTTGCTAGTCCATTCAAAATGAATGCTACTTGCGCACAATACCTAATCAAAGTCCATGTAGTAGGAAGTATCTTGACACACCATGGCAATCACTCATAAATTTGAGCCAGTGAAATACATAAAAATACCATTCTGATTGAGATGAAGTTTTGAGGTTATGTTCTGACAACATAATTCTCCCATCCTACCAAAAATCATTGAAATCAGTGATTATCAAAATATTTATGCACAAGAGCTTTAATCAATAATAACAAGTGAATACCACAAGACAGTTTATTAAAACGCTTCTCTTACACTTATGCCTATACGGCGTACAACACTGGGATATTTTGTCATTTATCGACTCCAGACTCAGCCATTGCCTATGTGGAAAAATTCTTGTCAAGCAACCGTATCTTCTATTACTGTGATGACCTGAGGCTTAATTTAGACAAAACACTGTTTTTTGTTGACAAAAAGATAATCACGTAAATAAAGTGCTCTTTCTTTACCCTCAGAGCGAGTCACTGTTTTGAGTGTGACTCGTGGCTCTAAACAGAACATTCTTCCTCACATAAATCAAGTTGCAATTAAAGCTATTAACTTTGTAAAATAAGAAAATATCCATCAGTTGAATTACCCCCACAAATCAATGCTTAAACCAATACTAGATTACTGCTCCTCTTTTTTCCTCTGCTATCTCAGCAACAACCCTGAGCCATTAAAAATTACTGCAAAATGAAGCCATCTGGATCATTTTATGAACACCAAACCTTAAAACTCAGTTACAATCACCCTTCCTACATATTTGTTAATGAAAAAATTAAAGCCCCTGAGCATAAATAATTAGGTAGCTGCAGATTTCAATAATTTTTTAAGATAGGGCAATTTCAATGTCGGAACATAACCTGAAAATTTCGTCTCAATCAGTTGAGTAATTTTGTGAGTTTTCTCAAGATGAAAAATTGCTTTACTAATGAGTGATTGGCATAGTGTATGTAGGTCAACTACTACTATGTAGGTCAACTACTACTAGGTTTCCTCTGATTAGGTATTGTTCGTGTTGAGCATTCATTGGGATTGGACTAATGAGACTCTGCCCTGCATTCGATTAGCCTAGCGTGTAGGAAGTACCAAAGTCATTTGACCAGTCAAGGCCTGAAGGCAGTTTTTTGAGCTGCAATGTTATGGTAGTGATTAAATTTCGGTGTTATTAATCAAAATAGGTAGCTGAGAGTCGTAATTTGAAGGATAACAATACTCGCTACCTGGTTAGAGGCTTCTATTGCACTCCCCTCATTGAAAGCTCATAAAAAAATGGCAAAGAGATATCCTTGTGATGTAACAGCTATGACATCACATCCAAAGTATTAAAACCATCTTTATCTTCAAAATGGCTGCTCTCACAAGCACAAAATTTTGCATGTACAATCATGACTCATAGTTCTATTGATGGCGTTTGAATAATCTAAATTTATGATATCGTCAATGTTTATGCTCAAGGCTTTAGGAATAATAAAGCCTCCACTCCAATTCTCCATATCATTGCAACTTATCGCAGCACAAAACATTTTAGATGTTACATCATTTTCGCAAAATCGATTTTTCGAACAACTTATGGGTATGTCATGCTCCCTCATCTGATACTTATTGCTTCAATGGGCAGACTCAGTCATTTGAGCTTGAATAACCGGACTATTTTTCTCTGTTTGCCGTTTTACTCAACTATCGAATGGATTTTATGTTGCAATACTCTGCGGTGATTCTTGCTTTCGGTTTTTGTATATTTCTCACTCTTGATATTTGCGCAATAAATTTTGGTGTTGCATCATCTATGTATTGAATACCCTCAAGTACTCATTGCAATGATATATTAATTTTTTAGTATTTTACTGTTCATTGTAGCACTTTATTTTGTGTAGAGACCCTTGTTTGCGTCTCACGATTGCCAAAACTAATAAGTAAAATTTTATTGCGTGAAAGTTTGTTTCTCGCAAGAGCGATATCAATTCATTAAAACTGGGTAAGCAGTGTTACAGTTCACCAGGCTATCTATTGTATCCTCTCAACTAATTTTTATGTAATCAAAGAGTCTAGACTGTTCCAAATTTCAAGCTACTTTCAATGAAAAAAAACATTTTTTTATGACCCACCGTGATTTTTTTTATTACTGCTTCGCATATGTGACTTATATGTTTGCCAATTTAACAAAAGATGTTTTTTTCTCTTTCATTTTGCAGAAGATTAAATTCTGTAAATAGCTGAATAATAATTTACTAGCCCAATGAAGTATACTTTACAGCGTTGAGTTTACAATAATGTCAGAGATACACGAGAGGAAGTTCGTAGATTGGTTAAAGCAAAAAGCTGCCGCTGTTAAAGATGAAAATTCCTATGAATCGAAATGTTGGCTTCTAACTGGAGCCAGCATTTATCCAAACAATATATCAATGAAGGTTAGTTATACACAATATATCAGTGAAGGTTAGTTATACACAATATATCAATGAAGGTTAGTTATACACAACATATCGACTCTCTCTGCTTAGACCTCCTCTTGTTCCACCCTGCCCTTCTCCGTTTCGCTCATTTCTTTTTTTCTCCCGCTTGATTTGAAGGAACTCGTGGCAAAATAGTGTGATTGTTAGCACATGCTTTATTTAGCTTCATCCGTCTGCTATCAGGAAAGAGTGGGCTTTTGTGATTTGTCTCCCCTGACATTATTGGAAAAACTAAAATCCCAAACTTTAGAGCTAATGGCCGAACCAGACTCAAACCTTTTAACTGAATGATGCGATAGCTATTTGTACAGTATTTTGTAATCGTTTCAACTCGATTGACCTATGTATGCATATACCAGTATGTAGACAGTACTACAGGTATTTTCTTTTGTTTGAATATGTAAATTATCTATCTGTTTTATTATGACTTTGAGTTCTACAAATTACTTACAGATGATGTGTTACAAAATGGCCAAACAGGACAGAAATATTGGACTCTCCGCTAGTCACCTGACATCCATGTTAGTTGTTGTATTTAACTGGTTACGTCCATTTTGCACAATTCATTACCAGAATTATTTTTATGGAATAATTTTCAGATACTTTTTAAACAATACATAAATTTTTTTTACTGCTGTTTTAATTTCTGTTATTTGTTAACTTGAAGTATACACAAAGATTTTTGGGTGATGAATTCAATGACTTACCAAAAGCTGATGACATGTTATGTCATTGCTGACTCGCTGCCGTTGGTTTGTTTAGGTTGAACAGCAGTAATAGCGACTCTCACGAGGAACTGCAGACTGAGGTGAAGGTTTTGCTCAAGGCTGTTCAAATCGAAAGCTCACCATCACCAGAAGATAAACTTAACGCAGGTTGCTGTTTTGTCTTGGCACAATAATGTAGTAGTAGTTGTTGTGTGATTGTTTTAATGCGATTGCTTTAATCTTCTTTCCTGTAGATATATTTCGTTTTCTGAACAAGGATCTACAGTGTAAGATATTGAGAAGGTTGTCATCGGAATGTGAAGACGTGCTGACCAAGTGCTCGCTGCTTTTGCTTCTCATTAAAATTAACCACAGCAATGCCAGGGATTGCGGGGTAAATATGAACCAGAAACACGGGTGGAGTGTGGCTTTTGTGTAACTAGAATAATGATTTGGACTATTTCAAACCACTTGTTTTTCAATATCCTGGAGATGCTTTGTTTTAGTTTGTTTCCATAGACATCAAAGTAATGATGGTGGGTGTGGTCTATGTATGAACTAATCCTTGTGTAGTCATTTGAGTTAGTTGATCTCTCCTCCAATTCTTGTGTGTAATAAACCTCAGTCTCTTCTTTAGATGCTTCTGGTAGAGAATCTATTCCAAGCAGAGATCAATGAGAGCCCCAACAACATCCGCAATGTCTATCGGAAGTGTTTTGGTACAAAAGAATTATTCATGTTTCCTTCTCCGCTTACAAAAACCTTATTCGTATTTACCCACCCTACTCACAGAAAACTTATTCGTATTTACCTACCCTACTCACAGGAAACTTATTCGTATTTACCTACCCTACTCACAGAAAACTTATTCGTATTTACCTACCCTACTCACAGGAAACTTATTCGTATTTACCTACCCTACTCACGGAAAACTTACTCGTATTTACCTACTCTACTCACAGCAAATTTATTCGTATTTACCTACCCTACTCACAGAAAACTTATTCGTATTTACCTACCCTACTCACAGAAAACTTATTCGTATTTACCTACCCTACTCACAGAAAACTTATTCGTATTTACCTACCCTACTCACAGAAAACTCATTCGTATTTACCTACCCTACTCACAGAAAACTCATTCGTATTAAGAACTCTCAGTGCGTGTAATGGTCATATTGATGATGCAATAATAGGTTTTTATTTGTGTCAGAATTCTAATTGAACAGATATTCTATGAGTTGTCTTCTCTTAAAAATTGTGAAATTAATATTGATGAGTGATTTTAGCGAGTGAGTGTTTCAGCTGGCGTAAGATTGCGTAGTTCATATAAATCTCAGCAATGAAAAGTTTTTCGAGAAATTATTATAAAAAAGTATGCATTTTTTTCGTTTAAAAGTCTCTTGAAACAGCAATTTTTTTGTTTATCCATTGCTGGAATTTTTATTTTCTGTTAGCAATTTGATCTCTGCATTATTCTATTGCCCTCATTATTAAAAACTAACTTAATATGATTTAGTGAGTGATGTGCTGCCTCTCATTCTACAAGACAACGCTGTCGGAACAGACAAGAAAGTTCTATTGGGTTGGTTAGACAAAGCCTTCCAGTATTATGTGGTGACTGCCTTCCAAGCGCACAGGGAGGGTGAGCTGTACTTTGTAGAGTTGGTTAATATTTCTTTGCTTGTTTATATATTCCTCTGCGTCTTGTAAGACCTGCTATGAATGCTTGCAGGGCTCATGTCTCCAACTGGCAGCAAGGTCGCCGTCGGCAGCTCCATAAAGGAGTCAAGACCGTGGGAAAGTCTCGCTTCACTGCTTCAACTTACGGCTCAGCAAATCAAATTGTGGAACGTCAACGCTGAGCATTTCAAGTCTGAGTGAGAGAGTATTTATTTTACGTATTTTTAACAGATTTTTACTCGAAGATTATTTTCTTGTGATATTTGATACGTGAAAGTGTGAAGATACTAAGACATACATTGATGTCTCCAAATTTTAAAAAATTGTCCTACATATTTATTTTCAGTCACTTTTTGTATTTTAGTTAGTCAATTTATTACGTTTATGTTGCAGAGAGAATCTCTTACAGTATCTACACTCTCTACAAGTACGACTATCAAAGGACTACAGTAAAACCCTCAAAAGAGGGTTCATATACATGGGCACCTACCACCTGCTCAAGCTCATTCACTCATACAACTCTTTGACTAGAAAACTCGAACCTACTTGTCTTATCCAGAGAATTTTTATCGGTGAGTTTGCTACTGTATCGTATCACCCTCGAGAACATTCCTTTTAAATAGGTTTAGCGGTTTACGCGAAACGGTAGTTTGCAGAACATTTATTATATTGAATTTCGCATCTACAAAAAGCAAAAAAGAAGAATTGTTACTACATGATGGTTGAAGTTATTACTATCAAATGCGCGTGAAAAGTCATAAAATTCTGGCAGTCTAACGAATTACGCAGATGTTGTTTATTTATTGTTTACAATTGCCGCAATACCTAGAAATTGAATGGCGTCAAAAATAATTATTATTTTTTTGTTCTCTATTTTATATGCAATTAATGTAACGACAATAAACAAATACCTGCAAAAGAATCTTTCCAATGGTTGTTAAAGTTTGGTTAGAAATGTGTTTACATTTTGCTTCCCTCTTGTTCGTAGAAAATAAATTTCATAAGTAAAAACCTACTTGGCTATGACATTATTGCGTAAAAGATCTATGAACGTGATAACATACCTAGAGACATGTGCAGGTAACATACCTAGAGACATGTGCAGATAACAGACCTAGAGACATGTGCAGATAACATACCTAGAGACATGTGCAGGTAACATACCTAGAGACATGTGCAGATAACATACCTAGAGACATGTGCAGATAACATACCTAGAGACATGTGCAGATAACATACCTAGAGACATGTGCAGGTAACATACCTAGAGACATGTGCAGGTAACATACCTAGAGACATGTGCAGGTAACATACCTAGAGACATGTGCAGGTAACATACCTAGAGACATGTGCAGATAACATACCTAGAGACATGTGCAGATAACATACCTAGAGACATGTGCAGATAACATACCTAAAGACATGTGCAGGTAACATACCTAAAGACATGTGCAGATAACATACCTAGAGACATGTGCAGATAACATACCTAGAGACATGTGCAGATATAGTGCTCCTTAGAGCAAAATATATTTTTTAGTTTTTTTTGTTCATAAAATAAACTAATAATCTTATTTTGTTTTGCTTTCTGCTCATTTTTAATAAAATCATTTAAAACAATACTTTCAATAAATATCCAATTGCTTGCAATTTTTGGTTCTGTTTGAGTGGAGCAACTGGTTAAATACAAAATTGGTGGAAATGTGCAAAGAGCAACCAACTCTTGGACAGTTTATTGAGTAGAATGGGCCAGGAGAGGGCAACTCGCGAATTGGACTACCACGTATATTTTTGTCAGTCGTGTATACCTGTTTCCTTTTGCTGTTACCTGCCACCCCTTGCTATCACCTGTCACCACTTGCTATCACCTGCCACCACTTGCTATCACCTGCCACCCCTTGCTATCACCTGCCACCACTTGCTATCACTTGTCATCTATAGTCAGATTGTTGCACTGGAGCTAACAGTTGGTCTGTCTCATGTGCACATTATCTAGTAACATGGTGATGTATAATATACTTCAGGTAAGCCATCACCTAAAAAAGGAAAGAAAAGCGTCGCTGCCAGCAATGAACCACCAACAATATCTGTAGCAGGCAGCATACAAAACGGAGATAGTCTCATGTCCACTTTTCAGTCTGCCTGCAACGTCTGGTCTTTACTCCACAGTGAAAATGGTTTCTCTAAAGGTGGGTCAAGCCTAGCCTAAGTTCCTTTGATTTTTTCTTCCAGTTGTGATCCTTGAAAATAGTTTATTGTTTTTTCTTTATTTTTTCATATTTTTAATTTATAGATGAATATTTTATTGCTGAATTATAGATGACCAATCGTGTTTTCAAGCATCATCTAGGTACTAAGGCTAAGCTCCCTCTCACTTTATTAGGTTTCGATGAGTTTATGGATAGACTAGACTTTAATAAGTGGCGCTCTAGTTTATCCAACTTCACTAGAGACAGAATCGTCTTCCACAAAGAATACAAGGACTACCCGATAGTTTCAGAGGCTTCAGTGCAGTTTGCTTGCTATCGGCTACAAAAAGCCTGCTGCCAGTTTGCCCTGGGCATGCATCTGGTGAGTTAGCCATTCGACCTTCAGCAGCAGAATGACCTTGAAATTATAATTTCGCCTTAATTGATTACTGTGCCTTGAGAGAGAAGTGGCTCATCAGAAGAAAGTAACTGCTTCTGTAGTTACTTCAGATCCACAATACCCCACGTGAAGGTGCTAAAGATGTTTGCAATATTTTAAGCCGTGGACTTCGGCAATGTGACATTTTTTATATGATGAAAGTTAATCATTTAGACAGACAACCAACTGATGGTTCACTGCTCAGTAAAATTATTTACAAAATATCATTTATCAGAAACTAAAATAATTAAAGTAAATAATTATTATTTATCATCAGTAGTTATTTTTATTTATTAAGAAAATTGTCATTTATTATTATTTTTGAGGTTATTTTTTGCATATTTTTTTTGTTCACGTAGGAAGTTCAGATGTAACGACAATTTTGCTGATAGCTGCATCACATTTGTCATTGTCATCATGTTACTGTCAGACCACGTCGTAGGCAAAGCTGAAGTTTTCAATTTCACTTGTAAGGGCAAATTTATTTGGCTTTGATACGTTTTGTACAGGACGCTTGTAAGGAAGTCGTTGCAGTGATCACTGAGGAATCTGCCCACTCAGAGCAGGTTTGTACGTGCCATCACAGCGCCGATTCTAACAGTCAAGGAGAGACACAAATGATATTTATATCTCATTGCAATGAGATCTTCGACTGCGGGATTAGCATACTGATGTCTGCTCTCAAGGTGGCCTTTTACCTCCAGAATAATTATATATGAAGTGTTATTTGTATTCTCTACTGCATTGCCTGTGTGCAAGTAAATCAAACAATTTAATACATGAGTGTGTTTGGCTGATGAATTATTTGAGCTCACATGGTGTTACAGGGATGTCTACAAGCAGATCCAACAAATAATAATATCATTGGTGACCTCTGCGTTCTCTGTCAGCTAAACTGGCCTAAACATAAAGACTTCTTCTTCAAACAGCTCATAACGCAAGTGGCTGCCGAGTCTAGCTTCAAGTACACCTGTTTCTTCGACTATATTACTAGTAAGTTTGTACTTTACTGTTTGATTACACATCAATTCCTTGCAGTAGTGTACTTGTGGGAATTAATTAGATTACACAGCATCATTTTTCCATTCACTGCTAAAGTACTGTTAGCTGTAGCCTACACGAGGAAATAATTGCTGTTTGTAGATATAGAGATACTGGAAGAGTTTGCCTACCTCAGCACTGAACAAGGTGGAAATGTCAACCTGCAGATATTGGCTATGAACGCCCCAAAGTATGTCACTCAATATTGTCTAATTTTATACCTGTACTACAGGTGTATATATATTCTACCCATCGTATTGAAATACGCCTGTTCACTCTATTCTCGATCCGCCCTTCCTATCCCCTCCCCCATCTCCCGCTTCACACACTTAAGTCACCCTCTGCTTTGCTCCACCCCACCTTGTTCCAGCTCTGCCCCATACTACCCTCTCCATCTCTCCTTTCTTCTCTCTCCCTGCTCAGTTTGAATATGGCACAGAAAAGTAGTATGCCAGCACATTACAGTCACTACTGAGACAACCAACTATCTAAAACCCGGTTATCAAGCAATGTTGCAATCTATCTATACTGGAAGAAAATAACAGGAGTCATAGACCAGCTTGGAACTGCTATTTGACACTCAATTTCTCTGATATAGACAGACTGTGATGTCTTGTGATTCGTCTCCACCTACATTATTGAAATAAATACTAAATTTACAAATATCTCCGGTTTGAGAAAAAATGCCGAGTTGAAACTTTGGTCCAATAAAACGTTTTTCCTGCAGTTTTCATTCGTCTCAGTATGGTGGCTCAGGCGTATATCGGCTTGGAAACCACACAGACAAATACACACACATGAACGGACAAACGAACAGAAAATTGTCACCATTACGAATAGAGAATATAATAGCCAGTGAAATACTGTTAAATATCGTATTCGCATGCTGTCAGTTTTAGACACTTGCTATGCCTTCCACAGTTAAGCTGGCTCTTTGCTGTGTTGTCATGGAGTTGTGTATTCAATAAGGAGACAACTCTCTAGTTAAAAATCATGTTTGATTAGTAATACATAAAAAGAACCATTTTATGCAAGATTAGTATCAGATTCCTCAATCGAATTTCAAACTTTACATTGTTGTTTCATTTGCACTCGCAGCTTACTAGTTGCTGGTATAAAACCTGGCAATGACTCTTGCTATGTCTAGTTAGTGGTGAAACCCAACGTGATCCATGATTGGAGAGATACATGTAACCATAGATACAAACAAATAAAATGTAACCAGTTATTGCTCAGTGAGGTGTTAAATAGAGATAAAATGTTGGTTTTTAAACTGGTTCGAATGCTACGCTCCTTATTCATAACCTTCAAACTGATTATCATTAAACAATCGAAGTCTGGTACGGTCCGCACTCACTGCTGTTTGTGTGTGTCTACAGGCAGCGGACAGTAACGCGTGGAGTCAGCAGATTCGCTCAGGAAGATTTCAAGGCAGCGTTTGAGAAACAGATACTGCGCTCCACTGAATGCATTCAAGGTCTGGTTATCAGATTCCTCGTTGAACGACGGGAAGAAATATTACAACCCATGAGTTGAGTGCCAGGACTTACGAGTTGTTCATACAATAATTGTAAAAAATGTATATATGTTGTCATCTAGACAGGGTGTATCTATTCCTACCTTCACCAATAAAGTTATTTTATTGTATTATTTGTTTAAATATTTAGGTTTTGCTTTCACTGATTCTGCTGGTGATTTACAGAAGGTACATAGCTTCTAGCAACGCATTATATAAGTATAAATATATGATGTATATATATAATATATAATAATGAATTTTTGATGGCATGTTAGTCGCAAGATGCTCAAAGCACGCTATGCGCTGTTGCACTAGACTTTTGCGAGTATTATAGCAGGCAATGGTTACACAGCAATGAAGTCGTAACAATGAACTGCAAAACAAAGTTTCAAAATTAAAAGTAGTGTAAAACACAATTTTTGAGATGCCATCGATATGTACGTTCTATGTAAAACCCGTTATTTAAAGCTCATCAATTATTTCTTCAGCAAACATTTTGGTTAAACAATAATATTTTAAACTAAGTTCACCGTATCGAATAAGAATATCAAATTTAAATGGGGTCAACAACTTGTATTTCCATGCAAGTCTCTCAAAGCTTATTAAATATTAATGTTGGTTTGATACTGTTTGATGTTGTATATCTCATCTCAAGGTCTGAATGTTTATATAACAATATCAAAGAGAATTCATTCAATGCATAATATTTATTGATATTTTAATGCATTCAGCAACGTTTGAGATTGTTCATACAAACAAGTGACGTTAATGTAAGAGCACATTGGGGGCTTTTATTAGTAGAAACATGAACACTGCTAGCGCTCTTCATTTGATGCTCACAACTGGTGATGTAGATTCTTGGCAGCAGTAGAAAGCTGGTCAAAGAAAGAATTACCAGATATCCATTCTTCATCATAACTTGAGGAACTTGCCAATTTATATTACAATTTTATATAATTAAAAAAGAAACTGGTAAATGTTTTGTCCAGAATAGCGGACAACATTTGCGATGGAGGGGTGGGAATTGGAGCAGAGAAGACTGAAACTTCAGGGTAATATAATTTTCAATTGTTAGCAATTATTGCACTCCATCCCTCAGTCACTATCCACCACCTGACAGGACACCTCATGGCACCACCTGACAGGACACCTCATGGAATGCTCTAGACTATTAGCATCGGCTATTTATTTCTCTGTAAGACTGCTCATTGGTCCATTTACCATCAAATATGTCTCCCATCCTTCCACTCAAACTTTTGTCTAAAAAATTTCACAAACAGAAATTTCTTTTGCTTACAAATGTGAACATCAATATACAAATACACCAACAGTACTGCCTAGAATTAGACCTCTATCTATGTAGTTACAAAGTTACAATTCTCAGCGACGGTTCCCTGTTAGATGGCACCACAGAGGAAATGTTAGCAATGCCAGCTATCTCACTGTGAGCTATCATTCTGAGATAGTAATGGTCGTTCTATAGACATGAGTAGTGACCCTGTATAGAGAGATACGCCAATCATTGCGCAGTATAAAACGCACGTGCAACGGCTTTTGGGTTACAAACAAAGCTGTTTCCGGTCAAAATTTTATATAAAGTATCATTACGCCAAAATACTAGGGTTTAGAAAATAAATCATAACTTCTTACTAAAAAATCACATCTCAATAATTCGTTGGGGAAAATAAACAAAACATACTGCTACAAGCAGTGATATTTTTTTTGTATGACAAAGTTACTCTAAATTTGGACTAATGAAGGGTCAAAGTCCAGGGATCCAGATTGACACCATTGTTATTACGGTAACTTCGGTACAGAATTTGCTACGATAAATCTAATTATCCTCCATTGTAAAGTTTTATGATCAGAAATGCTTATAAAACACCTGGAATGTAATAAATAAAAAATAATTGAAGCTTTTTTAATAAAGTGATGGTTGTTGTTAATAATAATTGAAAACCAAAATAAATGTGTAAAGGTGACCAATAATAATTATTAATGATTATCCCATCTTATATAATAAAATGTAATACGATGTAATATGACCTATACTTTAAAACAATTTTAATATTATTTTCATTATTCATCTAATAATAAATAATTACATTTTTATTAAATTGCAGTTTTGTGTTATTATTATTATTATTCAGCACAAACAATACAATTAATTCCATATTATAATTATTATTATTTAAAAAATTGAACCTTACCAGGCAAATCAATTTTTCTAGTATAGTATCTATTATTCATAACAATAATATTGAATAACAACAATAAACAAATATTTGCTACTAGACTTCGCGGTTTTATTTATTATCGTAAACAAAGCTATATTCTGTATATAAACAATAAAGCTGCGCTGCCAAAAGATATTACGATCAAATAATCAGGTTATCAAAAATACCTAAACCAATTTGATTTCTGACAATTTTATTATTTTTCCTGGTAGATAAAAAGGTTTTCTCTTATTTCCCCATAATCTTTTTTAAGTTTAAGGGTTTTGTGAGAAATGAAAAAATGATTCGTTGGAGCATGTACTTCAACCGCAATGATAGCATATATAAGCGTGATCGCGTTAATTCAATGTTTGGATCCCTAGCCGATTGCACGTGGCTCATTAGCGTATCTCTCCCTACAGGGTCACTAGACATGAGCAATGAAGGAGTAATCACCCCTTGATATGATGATGATAATAGAAGACAAAATAATAAAGCTGGTATGCAAGACACACTGCAATGGAGATACGAGAGGGGAGAGTGAGCTATCAGCGATACTGAGCAATGGATATGCAAAGCACAAAAGAATGCAAGGCTACATGTTACAGCCAATTATATTTTCTGTAGTCTTTCATGGGATCAAAATCAAAAGGCAATCAGGGTGTAAATCAATACTACATAAAACAGAGGCATTCAAAGTTCAGAGATTGTTCCAAGGCACTATGTTACCAGCAAGCGCAACATAAAAGCTGCCAAGAAAATAAAAGGCAGAATTCCTAATAACTTGTAGCCCATGAATTTAGCCAAATTTTGCAATCATCAAAAATATTTAGGATAAAATTGAAACCTTGCACAAAACCAATAACTTCAGTTCCTACCGATCAATTGTGTCACATTTCCCTAATTGGCAGTTTTTTGTGCGGAGCTAGTATTAAAGAAACCAGAAGCCCGCTTTCCACCAACAATACTACTAAAACGAAAGTCACTTCATTTCAACGATAACTAAAGAAACATTTTCTTATTCACTGCGGCTGATAAGTTTGGGGTATATAATACTGACGATGCGCCATCAACATAAATCGTAACAGTACATCAGCTCTGTGGTAGCAAACCTCAGTAATTGTTCAAGGGTGTGCTTCATTAGTTACGTTGGCAAGCTCAATTAAACCCGAAATACGAAACTATAGTTTTACCCGTGAACATGATATTTAATAATTTTTTTTAACTGAACAAACCTATTTTTTTTTCAAAAAAGAACTTCCAAAGGCTTTATGGATTCTTTGAGCTTTCTCAACAACATCATTTTTGTCATATTGTTTGCTCAACTTTGCTCACATCAATATAATAGTCAAGCAAGTCATGATTTCTAATGATAAGTTCAACGATCGACTAGACTAGTTCTGGTTGCATCGCTAAAGTGAAACTACTCAGCCGGGACCCAATTAAATGATAACAGTCTATCTAAGTATTGAATGATTTAAACAGAGAAAGCTCACTAAGTAATAATACCTGAGCCCCTTTCTGGCCACCTGGGGTGCTGACAGACACATTCTCTACAATAGTGGCAGCAAAAGCCAGACTTGATATGGAAAACAAGTTCTTCTTTTTAGACCTGGCTATCAACTGGTCGTGTCGATCTTTTGTCTAAAGCATTCACAAACCAGCTATTTGTGAAACGATAGTTACCACTAGACTATTTCAGAGAGCATTTCATTTATTGTATGTAGTTGCTGGAAGACAGATTTTCGCTCTGAGCTGTGTGCACATCTACCGATAGACTGTTGATGTAGCCCAGTGATTAGGGGAATTGGGCAATTAAAGTGTTCTACAATATCTATTCCCGACATATGCTGGTCAGATTCGCTGCTGTTCACTGAAGCAAAAAAGTTAACAACGGAAATTGAAAGAAATTTTTCGCCCCACAAATGAAGAAAAGAGTTCGGCAGCTAAATGAAGGTGGAAGTGCCAGAATTGAAAGTGCCAATTATGATTCAAAGAACAGGAGGTAGTCTGAGTAAAAACTCACCGATAGCCTCAAGGAAAATGCTGCTGATGTTTTAGTGAATTTACTGGAGACAAAGGTGAAAGACACACTCAACTGTCAAGCTAATTCACCAGTTGATTGTTAGTTGTACATTCACCTTGGCTAACAATAATGCATTGGATGCGACTTCCTGTTCCAATTGTGCCACTTTTAGTTCAGTCGTAGTGAACTCTTCTACAGTGCACTGTTTAGTAAGCATGCTGCCCTTCGACAGCGATTTGTGTTTGCACGTCAGTCTAGGCCTGGGAGATGCACCTTGTGGATCTTTTATCAGATGCATTATCTGAAGCAATAATTAAACAGCTCAAACAACTTATTAACAATAAACAATTAACAACAAGCAAACAAAGAAGCAATTAGCAACTATCAACTACCAACAAATAAGCAACTAACAACAAACAATTATCAGCAAACAAGCAACTAACAATAAACAACCATCAACAAACAAGGAAATAACAACAAGCAACTATCAACAAACAGGCAACTAACAACAAGCAGCTATCAACAAACAAGCAACTAACAACAAACAACTATCAACAACTAACAACAAGCAAGTAAATACGCAGAGACGGCTCACCTTTGGCACAAAGACCAGACACAGTGTGATGGTTGTGCAAGCGATGGTTAGAATTCCAGTTATGAGGTCACAGTAGTCTTGTTCACCCTTCACTACATATGATACAGCTACAGCACTGGTGCACATTATGACCACATTGTACACACTTAGCCCTATGTACTTAGAGTCATTAAGGGCTGGTATGTTCACATGCCTGGTTTGCCATGCAAAGAAACAACCAACAACCTGTAAACATAAATCCATCAATTATCCAAACTTTTGTCTTTAAATTAATTACATTAAACACAACTGATGACAGCGATAACATTACATTTTGAGTAACTGATAGACAATGATGTCATAACTTCCTCCTCGGTAGCTAATAGACAGTGATGTCATCACTTTCTGAGTAGCCGATACATGATAATGTTATAATAGTCAAAAAGTTCAACAATAACATCACTCATTAATGAGCACATATTCAGCTCAACACAAAAAATGAGATGACAAAAATCTATGAATAACATTGATTATCTGACAGAAATAGCGGCCATCAATCTATAAATAGTCCGATAGAAAGCACTTACAAGTAATAATCCTTTATATACATATATAGTAGCAGCCCAGATATCCATGCTATCGCTGACACACTTGAATATAACTACATTAATTATTCTGTTCTCTTCGTCCTAAAAGGTGAACATTTCATGTAAAAGTACAACGATGGACATTGTCCTGTTTCTACCATTGACACTGGTTTGGAGTAAAACATTGGGTTGTTCATTGTTATTAAGTTATTGTCAATGAACGTTGAATGTGTGAAGAATAGATATTAATGAAGTTGAACTAAGGTAAGTTATTAGTAAGTCTAATTAGATAACAAAACCAAACATACACAGTTATTTATTAGTGTACATATCGCACGTCTAATCATCACTCAATCAACCGGTTACAGGATTACAAACTTACGTATGAGTCTCATGCATAATTTAATATAAAGTTCAATAAATGATGTGCCCGTGCCCTTTGAGGCAGCGGTACTATAGGCAGCACTCTCTCTCCTGATTACATCAAATTTAATTATAACTGACAAAAGACTATTAAAAAGCTGATCATGTACGTCGGCAGTAGATAGAAGAGCTTATACAATACTTTCTTAGAGAGAATCTCTAGAGAACTATCTAGACGCTAAATAGAACATGTTCCAGCAAGCTTGCTAGCCGCATTTTTTATCAAGTTGAGAAGGTAAGCGTGAAAAAAAATGCAGAAAAAGATGGGGTAGAGCAGGTAGTGGTTGAGTGAGGCGAACAGGGGTGAGATAAATTGGGGCAAGAGTGGAGTGGGACAGGAGGCTTAACAGGGTGGATGTAGAGTGAGGCATAGGTGGATGTAGCGTGAGGCATAGGTGGAGGTAGAGTGATGCAGGGGTAGAGGTAGAGTGAGGCAGGGGTGGATGTAGAGTGAGGCAGGGGTGGATGTAGAGTGAGGCAGGGGTGGATGTAGAGTGAGACATGGGTGGATGTAGAGTGAGGCAGGGGTGGATGTAGAGTGAGGCAGGGGTGGATGTAGAGTGAGGCAGGGGTGGATGCAGAGGGAGGCAGTGGTGGATGTAGAGTGAGGCAGGGGTGGATGTAGAGTGAGGCAGTGGTGGATGTAGAGTGGGGCATAGATGGATGTAGAGTGAGGCAGGGGTGGATGTAGAGGAAGGCAGGGGTGGATGTAGAGGGAGGCAGTGGTGGATGTAGAGTGAAGCAGGGGTGGATGTAGAGTGAGGCAGTGGTGGATGTAGAGTGAGGCAGTGGTGGATGTAGAGTGGGGCATAGATGGATGTAGAGTGAGGCAGGGGTGGATGTAGAGTGAGGCAGTGGTGGATGTAGAGTGGGGCATAGATGGATGTAGAGTGAGGCAGGGGTGGATGTAGAGGAAGGCAGGGGTGGATGTAGAGGGAGGCAGTGGTGGATGTAGAGTGAAGCAGGGGTGGATGTAGAGTGAGGCAGTGGTGGATGTAGAGTGAGGCAGGGATGGATGTAGAGGGAGGCAGTGGAGGATGTAGAGTGAGGCATAGATGGATGTAGAGTGAGGCAGTGGTGGATGTAGAGTGAGGCAGGGGTGGATGTAGAGTGAGGCATAGATGGATGTAGAGTGAGGCACGGGTGGATGTAGAGTGAGGCAGGGATGGATGTAGAGGGAGGCAGTGGAGGATGTAGAGTGAGGCATAGATGGATGTAGAGTGAGGCAGTGGTGGATGTAGAGTGAGGCAGTGGTGGATGTAGAGTGGGGCATAGATGGATGTAGAGTGAGGCAGGGGTGGATGTAGAGGAAGGCAGGGGTGGATGTAGAGGGAGGCAGTGGTGGATGTAGAGTGAAGCAGGGGTGGATGTAGAGTGAGGCAGTGGTGGATGTAGAGTGAGGCAGGGATGGATGTAGAGGGAGGCAGGGGTGGATGTAGAGTGAGGCAGTGGTGGATGTAGAGTGGGGCATAGATGGATGTAGAGTGAGGCAGGGGTGGATGTAGAGGAAGGCAGGGGTGGATGTAGAGGGAGGCAGTGGTGGATGTAGAGTGAAGCAGGGGTGGATGTAGAGTGAGGCAGTGGTGGATGTAGAGTGAGGCAGTGGTGGATGTAGAGTGGGGCATAGATGGATGTAGAGTGAGGCAGGGGTGGATGTAGAGTGAGGCAGTGGTGGATGTAGAGTGGGGCATAGATGGATGTAGAGTGAGGCAGGGGTGGATGTAGAGGAAGGCAGGGGTGGATGTAGAGGGAGGCAGTGGTGGATGTAGAGTGAAGCAGGGGTGGATGTAGAGTGAGGCAGTGGTGGATGTAGAGTGAGGCAGGGATGGATGTAGAGGGAGGCAGTGGAGGATGTAGAGTGAGGCATAGATGGATGTAGAGTGAGGCAGTGGTGGATGTAGAGTGAGGCAGGGGTGGATGTAGAGGGAGGCAGTGGTGGATGTAGAGTGAAGCAGGGGTGGATGTAGAGTGAGGCAGTGGTGGATGTAGAGTGAGGCAGTGGTGGATGTAGAGTGGGGCATAGATGGATGTAGAGTGAGGCAGGGGTGGATGTAGAGTGAGGCAGTGGTGGATGTAGAGTGGGGCATAGATGGATGTAGAGTGAGGCAGGGGTGGATGTAGAGGAAGGCAGGGGTGGATGTAGAGGGAGGCAGTGGTGGATGTAGAGTGAAGCAGGGGTGGATGTAGAGTGAGGCAGTGGTGGATGTAGAGTGAGGCAGGGATGGATGTAGAGGGAGGCAGTGGAGGATGTAGAGTGAGGCATAGATGGATGTAGAGTGAGGCAGTGGTGGATGTAGAGTGAGGCAGGGGTGGATGTAGAGTGAGGCATAGATGGATGTAGAGTGAGGCACGGGTGGATGTAGAGTGAGGCAGGGATGGATGTAGAGGGAGGCAGTGGAGGATGTAGAGTGAGGCATAGATGGATGTAGAGTGAGGCAGTGGTGGATGTAGAGTGAGGCAGGGGTGGATGTAGAGTGAGGCAGGGGTGGATGTAGAGTGAGGCAGGGGTGGATGTAGAGTGAGGCAGGGGTGGATATAGAGTGAGGCAGGGGTGGATGTAGAGTGAGGCAGGGGTGGATGAAGAGTGAGGCAGGGGTGGATGTAGAGTGAGGCAGTGGTGGATGTAGAGTGAGGCATAGGTGGATGTAGAGTGAGGCAGGGGTGGATGTAGAGTGAGGCAGGGATGGATGTAGAGTGAGGCAGGGGTGGATGTAGAGTGAAGGAGGGATGGATGTAGAGTGAGGCAGGGGTGGATGTAGAGTGAGGCAGGGGTGGATGTAGAGTGAGGCATAGGTGGATGTAGAGTGAGGCAGTGGTGGATGTAGAGTGAGGCAGGGGTGGATGTAGAGGGAGGCAGGGGTGGATGTAGAGTGAAGGAGGGATGGATGTAGAGTGAGGCAGGGGTGGATGTAGAGTGAGGCAGGGGTGGATGTAGAGTGAGGCATAGGTGGATGTAGAGTGAGGCAGTGGTGGATGTAGAGTGAGGCAGGGGTGGATGTAGAGGGAGGCAGGGGTGGATGTAGAGTGAGACAGTGGTGGATGTAGAGTGATGCAAAGGAAAGGGCGAGGTATGGTAGAGTAAGAACGGGGTGAAGCTAGAGCGGGGCAGAAAGTCGTGTGGAGCAGGAGAATAGCAAGGTGAGGGATGGGAAATATAGCTAGGCTGGGGTGGAGTGGCAGTGGATTGGAGAGTCGGCGTATTTGAATATGACGGGTATTTTTACTAATATATATAACTGTTCATACAACTGTGAATATAACTATACATAGACGTAGTACTTACTATAAGAGTCAACTGTACAGACACTATATGTAGAAGTAGTACTTACTATAGGAGTCAATTGTACAGGCACTATATGTAGAAGTAGTACTTACTATAGGAGTCAACTGTACAGACACTATACGCAGATATAGTACTTACTATATTAGTCAACTGTACAGACACTATATGTAGACGTAGTACTTACTATAGGAGTCAACTGTACAGACACTATACGCAGAGGGTGAATTAAAGACCAACTTATCAGTATTATCAGATCCATTACAAGCAAGGTTGCTACGAGAGCCAGTAACATTCGATCTGTGATGAGCTGTAAATAGAGAGTGCTGTACCAGTTACATACAGGGCATGAGTACTTACCACTTCATAGCGCACGATGACATATTTCACTTATTGTATAACTCTATTACCTTAGGGCACTAGATAGCTTTAGAGTTCAAGTTATACAAGTAAGGAAGCATTAAGTATCTCTCTAGAGATATTAACAAGCAGGTCAAACCCATTATAGTTAGACCTACTACTTTTAGTACAGATATCATATTCATTGACTGGGGAAGGGTGCGTGCTGGGGTGACACCTAGACTAGACTGGGGAAGGGTGCGTGCTGGGGTGACACACCTAGACTAGACTGGGGAAGGGTGCGTGCTGGGGGTGACACCTAGACTAGACTGAGTTAGTTAGAGGTCACAGAAGTGATCACAAAAGACTTCATCAACTGAAATATGGAGCTATCTACGTGTAAAACCAAAGATACGATGATAACTCTCAGTAAGACCAAAACCAGCAGGCTCATCGGTTGTAATAAATGGAGTTGAGATCAATGAAGACCAGTTATAAATATGTTGGCATTATACCATTACCGTGAATATCACACTTGGGTGGTGAGAACATGAATTTTCTGTGATAAATACGCTAAAACTACACATTTAGTGTTTTTATCAATTTTGTAATTTCAATCATACTGCTGAACAATTGTATGGTCTGGATTTACGCGATGATATGAAAAGCTACCAGATATACTATACAAGCTTTGACAGTAAGCAAGGTTTTGATCCACAATTTTTAGTGAGAGGCATGTAGGGGGAACACTAAACGTATTTCATCCGATAGAAGTGTTTTTAAATCAGTTGTTCACTTTGATATTTTGAGGAAGGAATGCTAAATGAGTGTTTCATGCAAAACTCTTCAATTTTTATTTGAATAGTTTTATTCTGTACGACCTTTATGTGACCTTTAGCACAGTCTTATTTGTAATACATGTATTTCTCTGATCTTAGTGATGAAATAAACGCCTTCTTTTATCTCATGCTGAATTTGTAATTGGCTAATCAGAAAATTTATTATTGTACCTCAAAGGCATAAAAAGCTCAGTACAGTGCACATCACATAACGTCACACTATCTGTATATTATATTCCTTATATGCACCCGCATATGAGACATCTCCACCTCTCTCTACTGTATGCATGATATATTTACCTTATTCTTGCGCTGCGGAGAGTGAAATATCATGTATACTCTCCAGGTCTTAGCGAATAGAGGGCCAAAAGCTAGACTGAATCCAAACAATAAAATCCAATGCCTCACCTGAATAAAGTACGATAAGTTAGATATTCTAATTGTGGCTGGTAAAGGCAAAAATATGTTAGAGAATATGAAATCAACAAGCCAACAAAACACCAGCTACGCTGAGACTATCAAGCATATCTTGGCATAGCCGACCCTACACTACAACGCCACTTATCCTCCAGGTAAAAGCAGCTTATTACAATAAAAAATATTTGTATATACTGTAATTATATTGAACATTGAAAGCATGGCTCACAAGTTTAACTATTTTGATGTTACGCAGTGTGCACAGCAGGTGCTTCCACACTAGCCCATATTGACAATTGTCAAAATTTTCTATTGATAGTCATTCTGTTAATTTTTATTAGCATTAGATGTCAATGGAGAGGGAGACTTGAAGACCCACCGGTATAAAACAACATACATGGTAAATCATTAATTAATCGTTTGCGCCTTCTTTTTCCTGTTAATTGGACCTAATAGAACAATAAAACTTTCAAAAATCCCAGATTTTTTTTAATTAAAAAATTCTAAAACTTTAAGAAACATTTAAATACAATTGATTTGCAGCATTTATCGGTTCACCATTACATAACATTACGTAAGTGTAGAGGTTTCTAAGCCAATCGACTTGAGGGCTCTTAAACGAGGGGCATTTAGAGTTAAAAAAGAGAAACTGTAAGAATTCAACATGGTTGCTTCAGACTCAAATTTACTGCGCTATTTACTTAAGAGCTGATATCAAGCACTAAATATAATGCAAATTCAGGTAAAATTTTCTAAGTAGCTGTCTAACGCTTTTGGATTTATTAGTTCCACAGGCTGATTTTCAATTTCATTATTTGTGATTTGCAAAATTCCAAATGTTTGTTTATTTTTAATTTTCAATCTGAAGACATGACGATACAACCATTTAATTTCCAAAAAGTTTGCAAGTCTTTTGTAGAAGTTGTAAAAAGTTGGTTAGAGGGTAAGAAAAATTAAAAGAAACACAGAGAGAAGCAGAGCAGGTGAGATTCTCTACAATACTAACTACAGATATGCTCAGTTAAAAAGAACTCACTCTTTAATTTCTCCCATAAGCTACAAAGGTTAATTTGATCGTCCATTAATCTTAGACACTCTAAAGTTCAATTTAATGTTCAGTTGATATTTGACACTAAAGAGGCTAAGACACAGTGATCAGGTGATAGCAAAGAAAGCAAACAAACTACTTACCACACATACAACCCTGAGTACAGCAGTAGAAGTGACTACCGTAGGATCAAGTCTAATTAGGTATATACTACTGTACACCAGTATGCAACCAACCAGTATTATATTGTTCATTTTGGGGCTAGACATCTTTATATACCTAAAACAGTAAAATTATAATAATTATAAAAAAATGAACTTTTCAATATAAAAAAACAAGGCCATAAGGTATACGGTTCATATTCTACTTGCCTCGCAAACTCAGCTAAACGTATATAAACTACAACAAACAACTAGATAAAGAGAATCTATCACAAACAACTCACCTATGGCTAGCGTATTTGATGTTAATAAAAAGAAATATAAAGGCTAGAATGAGACCGATAGATGCGAGGGCCATCAAAGACGAGTGGATGTATATATCTGGTTGTTTTTTCTGCTCTATTTTTATTATACTGTCTAAAGGGGGTGTGTCACGTCCGTGCCACCATATCCTGTCCGTATACAGAGTTATGTTATCTTCTGTGTTCATGTCCAGCTGTCCAACATTCATATACTCTCCATCTAGAGAGGTTACAAGAAATGTCAATATTTACACAATTCTATTTTGGAGGATACGGAATTAGACTTTAGTACAATTCCAGTCAGCAGAATATGAGAGAGAGCGGTGGTGAGAGCAAACTTTCGATGCTTCAAACGAAAAAAAATCACAAAATTGGAGAGATGAGGCGTGAAGTTTGTCGCAATAGTTTAAAACACAGTTGTTGACCAATAAAAACTGACCTCTCCATTGATTAAGCAGCAAAGAACCCAGTCGTCTCCTTCCAGCAAATTTGACCATCCCCTACGTAGAACACAAAAACAGTATTACCTGTATAGTAGGAGTATTACCATCTTACAGCGCCAGTCAATAAAAATAATTTAAATTGATAAAATAAGGCACGATGACTCCTCAACACTATTTTACATGCATACTGAATTGCCTTTGAACTCTATATCTGTCATAAAGGATGGATCTATGAGCTGACGCCATCGGGACCAATCAGGCACATTGGTATTCTGCTTAGGCCAATCAGTGCTGTGATTGGTTTGCTTTAACCAATTGGATGTCTGATTAGTATGGTGGGGCCAATCAGTGGTACGATTGGTTGATCTGGAGGTATGGTACGATTGTATAAAAGAATCTAAGGAAAGAGCCATGAGCCAGACACCATCTCTTGCGTAGGACGAGTACTGGCTGGATAGTGGGACTGCAACGTCCTCGACAAGTGAGTATGCGCCCTGCAAGTAAACATAACCTACCACATTTACTACATATACACTGTATCTATATATACTAGCTAACAAACAGAAAGGGTATAACACACACAAGCCAGAGTATGATAAATGCTAAGTGCATTAGACTGTTGAATGACATTGTATGACATCACAAGATCCAAGGTAAAATAATATTATATTAAGGGTGCTTTCAGACACCCCAGGTGTAGAGATCAAGCGTGGTATTAATTAAACAACTATTGTTGAGCTATGAAAAAGCTGTTAAAGTGCCGCTATGTATCCTAAACGATAGTCAGCGATGACACTATTGCTGAGGTGCATTGAATAAATGTCTATTTCATTGACGGGCTATTTGTTTAGAACTCAGGAAATTTCGTTGACCTTCATGTCATATTTCAACAGTTCTTGTGTAATAAATAATTATAGTAATCATTATAATAATTAATAATATTATGATTTTTATAATTATGATAAGTATTATTGCTCCTTTGACTGGTAAGTGCATAATCAATGCATAATAATTATTAACAATGATAGTAAACATTTCATAATTATTATAATAAGAGCTGTTATTAATATTGCATTAACTAATGCAATATGCAATGCAATCAAACTAGATGCAATAAACAAATAGAGTCTATGCAATATTAGAATGTAATACAGTTGGAGTCGCTACAATATGCACTAATGTAATTTCCTGTGAACATTACGAAACAATGGCTTTCATTTCTTATCATTAAGTTGTTTGCAGTTTATCAAAGAGGCTCAACAATGACATTCAATTGTAGTCCTACACATAGGGTACGAAAGAAACAAATAACATAGAAAGTTATGATGCTCCATCCGCCAAACTTTTGTAAAAGTAAATCATACACTTTTGTGCTTTCTAACCTGGAAAAAATTAATAACTTTTCCTTCTGTCCGTTTCGTTGTTCAACATATAGTCAGTATGACAACTTCCATTTTAAATACCTATCATAAAATTTCTTAAATACAACAAAATTTCATTATAATTGATTTTTTTCAAGGCATCTATTAATCAGCTGTAATTTCCTTGATATTTGAAATTGTGCATATCAATAGGGATGCGAAGCCTCTCTCACTATCCCTCTACTCTACTGGAAACATCGCCTGAGCAACAGTATAGCACTATTTATAATATACATGAAAGATTATCTGATTCTTTTTAGGTTTGAATCTGAAATCATAAAAATTGTAGTTTCACATGCTTGATGAGGACCAAAACTAGATAGAACGGGTAGCAGCGTACAAGAAGTACTGAGGCTGTTGTAGAATTAACCAGAAATGGTTAGTTGTTGGCACACAACCAAAAATAATACTATAGAAAATGTTTTTTTTAGGGTGCAAAGTTTTTGTAAAAATCAAGTAATATTTGTTAGATAGAGTCGTGGTTGAGCTTTGTACAATATTTCATCAGAAATATAGACAACCCATGGCATCTGTACTCTTCATCATCGTTGACACTTTAAAATGGCTGAGTGCACAATGGCCTTAACACAAGGGTTCTGTTTAGAGATTGTTTGATGCCACAAATTTCTCTAGATGTCCGCATGCTGCTATAAAAAAATAAAAACAAAAGTTGAAGTACCTGTGGCTGAGGCTGGCTGTGAGATGTGGCGAGTATCTCCATATTGAAATGTCCTTGAAGAGCCTGCACCATTTCATCAGCCGTACAGTCGGTGGTGTTTTTCCACCACTCACTGGGGAAGGTAGAGGCATGAGGGAAGAGCCATACATACTTGTAGCCGTACATGCCCATACGGTAGCCCTGTAATACGGTATATTTACACAGCTATAAACCGCAGGTGTTTATACCTATATATTCAAGTGAGGGCTGGACTATGTAAGCTTAGAGAATATTTTCAGCTGCTACTTTATTCTGGAGTTCTACCAATTTGTTTCGCTGTCAGACGGCCATAAAATAAATGTGTGACTAGAAAATATTAAAGTGTAAAATAAACATGCTTTCCATAGACATATCTTGCATAGACATACATTGCATAGACATACATTGCATAGACGTACATTTCATAGAGATACATTTTATAGACATACATTGCATAGACATACATTGCATACAGATACATTGCATAGACATAACATTTCATAAGTAGTATTGCATTCTGCCACGCTAAAGTGATGTTTGGACGAGACAGCCAAAGCTTGTATATGTGCACTAAAGCCTACCTGACATACACTTCTTTGAGCCATTCTGTAATCAATGTTGGCAATGATAATTCTGTTGTCATTATCTATAATTCCCTGCAAGGCTGCCGAGGATCCTCCTTCTACGCTGTCAGATGTGTAGTTTATACCTCGCACTTTCAGTAGTGATATCATATCACTGTTCGTCTACAAGTATGCAATCAAGTTGTGCATGCACAAATGAAAAATTACAACTCAAGTTTTCAAATGACAATTATTTGACTTAAGCAGTATCTATATTTTGTACAACAGCAAAATTTTTTGAAAGTTTTATCATTTTTTGTTGTAAAAGAATGTTTTTACTTTGCAACCGACCAAAAAGTATGACACATAAATATTTCAAAAATGATTTGTAAAAAATGCCATATCAGGTGTTCAAAATAAGTGAAGATTACAGTTTGGTACAAAAAAAAAACAAAAGAAAGCGGAATACGATTTTTAAGGTAAGTAACAAAAATTGCTAAGGTTTGAATTTGTGTCAGACCACAACAGCTGAGAGAGATTTCACTCAGCGGGTACAGAGAAAAGATACAGTCAACAAACCCTAAACAACTTAATAAGCTGTCGTTCACAAAAGAGCTTGATGAAACATTTATATTACAAACAGTAATACAATCATAGCCATTCATGTTTGAGTATAAACAATTATGTAATAGAGGTATAATTTGTGAGATAGTTAAAGCTGTCACACTGATGAGTAGTTATGTTATAACCTAGTGGGTGAGTAGAGCTGATAGTTTCTATTGACGTAAGTGAATGACTGACCAACACAAGTGACTGAAAATTTCATCAAGAACAATATTATATACGTGAGACGAGAGTATCTGATGTAACGTAATGTCGTCAGATTTTTTGAAGACCAAATCATTGTCTACACTTGAGTTTTAAAGTTTTCGCACAAAAATATTTTATATGCATTTTATTCAATCAACTTTTTATAGATTTTCATTCTGTTCTACAGAGATAGAAATTTTTTAACAAAGACATAATACGTAGATCCTAGATTGCTTGCATTCTCCACATCATATGTGGAGTCCAGCTCGTACAATATCGTCTTACATATGTTCAGTAGGGCAGCTAGTTTAACGGCTGACATGGGGTACAGGGTGCTTCACACACAGCTCATTACTAAACACAGTTGACCTGACTAGAGGTAAGGCGGAGAAGTTCAAGAACTTTATTAAAATGTGATATAGGCGTTTGTTCACTCTATGGTAGAGACTTGATTAGTAAACAACAGAAGTATACCCATCTATCTAAAGCTAGATCATTAGTCAGTTGGCACTTCACCAAACAAACTTGGAAACTAAAAAACATTCATAAATTGTAATGCCTTGAAAAAATTAACTTTCAATGATATTATACTATATTTTAACACATTTCCACAATTCTGTAATAATTTGTGAGACGAGTACAACGATGACTTACATAAGCATATATATCGCTGCCAGAAGTGGCATCCTGAAAGAGTAGAGCTACTCTATTCCACTCATAGAATTGTAGTAAATGTACGGCTAATATATTGAAGTCAAGGTCATTGGGAATGACCCTGAGAAAGTTGTTGTATGTGGCTACATCAGATAGAGTGGGGTCTGTGTTAGAAAATGAAACCTACAACAGCAATAAAAGCCTCTGGCATACATACGGTTGGTTACGTTGTATTTGTGATGTAGCATGGACCAAGTAGATACAGGGTACCAATTGCGCACGATTTACTTTGGAAGTGCCACGTGCCCATTATCGGCAGCACATGCAGATCAACATGCATAACTTGTTTATAATGAACTATCTGCACACATTACCAAGTGCCAACTTATATATAATGGATACAGTATCACATAAATATTTGTACAAGTGTGTATACAACTCTCTGGTGTTATATAACTAGTGTATATACGCTATCGTTTAGCTGGAACGGTTTAATTATTCTTAGTGAACAAGATGCACATCCCAGGAGGCACTTGAGGAACAGTAATTTATAATACTTGGACTGCAGCGTTGCACAATGCGCTGTTCCATTATTTTTAATTGCGCACGCACGCATGTGGCTACAATAGCCAGCCTTGAAGAGGTCATATGATGTATGAAGCCAACTTGTGATGCATTTACAAAATCCATTGGTGCAAAGGCTTTTGTTTTACCTGCCACAAGTTGAAGTGTAGCATGCTCTCTGCCACTGGTTTGGTTACGGAGCTGCAAAATCCTCCATACACAAACACGATATTGTCTCCTTGAGACAGCCTATCAAACACAGCTTTGGAGGTCGTAGCCATGTCACACTGTAACCATTCACATGCACTCTTTGTTACAAGCTTTTTTACAGGAAGCTCATAATGATACCTGTCATAGATTGTTATTTGATTATATCAGTGGTTATGATGACATTACAGTGGTTAGAGTAACAGGATGTTTTTCATGTATTGATCAGTCTATACCTGAGTGCTGACAAATAAAGACGGCTTAGAACATCTCTTATACAAAGCAAATTCATTACATGGCGTCGTAGGCAGGATCGAATGAGACAATATACAAGCAGCAGTGAGATACCTAAGCTAAAAATCACAACACTGCGTGCAAGGATAATACGATACCAATATGGCAGCTTCGTCATTCAGAACACCAAATGAGTTAGACTTTAGCAAGTCGCAGGAATTGTGGCCAGATTGGGAAAAGAGATTTGAGAGGTATAGACAAGCCAGTGGACTTATTGACAAGTCAGCTAAAAGGCAAGTTAATGCCTTAATTTATATAATGGGGGAGGAAGCCGAAAAGGTTTTTGAACAGCTGACGATAACTGAGCCGACAACAACTGAAGAAACAGAAAATCCGCATCTTTATTACGAACGCACAGTAAAAGCATTCACAGACTACTTCAACCCACAGAGCAACACTTTACATTATTCTATAATGCTCAGCAGTCGTGAACAGAAGCCAGGAGAAAGTAATGAAGAGTTCATACGAAGTCTTTATGAGCTCACAGCTAAGTGCGGTTTTGAGCCAGCTCAGACTCAACAGATGCTAAAGATGAGATTATTGGCAGGCATGAAAGACAAAGCCCTGTCGAGAGAACTGCAATTAGACCCAGATGTTAATGTGGAAACCATCAAAACCAAAATGAGGGCTAAGGAGACAATTTTGAGAAACCAGAAAGCCGAAATAGATGGAGAGAAGAGCGTCGCAGCTGTAAGACATCGAGGTTACAAACCTCAAGTAAGAAGTAGCCCGACTGCCCTAAAGTCCCAGGGTAGGGGTTCTGCAAGGGTGAAGAAGATGATACCACAAGAGGAAAGCCAAGAACAGTGGCAGAGACCTAAAGCACCTAATGACAATAAAGGAGATTTCATAAAGGACTGTAAATTTTGTGGCACAAGTCATGCCAAACGTAGATGTCCCGCTTACAGTAAGAGGTGCAACAACTGTAAACAATTCAACCACTTTGCGAAAGTATGTAAGTCCAAAAAAGCTTATGCTGTAGAAAACGAATTTTCAGATGAAACAGGTGACATGTATTTTGACCTTGATATAGTGCAATGCAAGGAACACAATAGTGAAATTGTAAATGTTTTTGAGGTCAAAAATAGCTCTGCGAGTAAATGGCTCATTGATGTAAAAATGAACGACCAAATCTTTGAGGCTAAGGTAGATACGGGAGCAGAAGTTTCAGTAATTTCTAAGAGTAAGTTGAGAAGTCTGGGGGTTAAGCGCTTGCAGAGAACAAAAGCTAGTCTATCAGGCTATGCAGGTCACCCAATTTCTGTTCTGGGTAAGGTCCACCTAAACATTGCTGTTTCACATTCAGGCACACAGAAAGAGTGCACAGAGTTTTTCTATGTAGTTGATCAAGATTCAGAAACCTTGCTAGGAATGCCTGCTATACGAGCATTAAAGCTAATTCATAGCATTGAGCAGGTAAGTGCTGATGTAAGTTCATGTGAGGAGATACTACGAGAACATAAGAAAGTGTTCAATGGGCTAGGTAAGTACCATACACCAGTCAAGTTGCAACTGAAAGCAGGTGCACTGCCAAAAGCCATGACACCCAGGTTAGTGCCGGAGAATGTTAGAGATAAACTTAGGTTGGAGCTTGAGCGTTTAGAAAGTGAGCAAATTATTGTCAGAGATACCGAGCCATCAGAATGGCTGAGCCCTCCAGTAATTGTAAATAAGCCCAACGGAGCTATTAGACTGTGTTTGGATCCCCGGTATTTAAATTCACAGTTGGTCAGAACTCAATGTAAACTTGCTACGTCTACTGAGATATTCTCAAAAATTCAAGGGTCTAAATACTTTTCATGCCTAGACGGAAAACAGGGTTTTCATCAATTACTGTTAGATCATGAATCTTCAAGAATGACATGCTTTGTCACCCCATTCGGTAAATTTCGATACCTTAGGCTCCCGATGGGAATAACAAACGCGCCGGAAATCTTTCACCAGTTGATGGTGAACCTTCTAGATGGTATACCAGGTGTCGAGTGTTATATTGACGATGTCTTAGTTCATGCTACAACAGAGACAGAGCATAATCGCAGGCTTACTTTAGTTCTTAGTAGATTTTTGGATGCGGGTATAACCTTGAACAAAGAGAAAAGCGTGTTTTGCAAAACAAAAGTTCAATTTCTGGGACATGAGCTGTCAGGAGAGGGTGTAAGCCCACATTCAGCAAAAGTAAATGCATTGCGGGAAATGGTTGTTCCACATGACAAAAAGGCGTTGCAATCATTCCTGGGGTTTGTGGGTTATTTGTCGAAGTTCATACCAAAGTTGCCTGACCTAACAGCACCACTGAGACAAGTGTGTAAGAAAAATGTTGTTTTTGCTTGGGAAAAACCACAACAGCAGGCCTTTGACACAATCAAGCGTGCAATCTCTAATGCTCCCACACTTGCATTCTTTGACTCGAATAAGCCTATTGTATTATCAGCAGACGCTAGCGCACATAGTTTAGGAGCTGTGTTGTTGCAGGATAGTAGGCCAATCGAGTTTGCTGCCAGATCATTAACAGAAACTCAGCAAAGATACTCACAGATAGAAAAAGAGCTGTTGGCCATTGTGTTTGCATGCCAGAAGTTCAAGTATTTTGTATGGGGTAGGGATGCAGTAATTGTTGAAACTGACCACAAGCCTTTGGTAGGGTTGTTACAGAAGCCAATCAGTGAGCTGTCCCCCAGGTTAGCACAGATGCGTTTACAGTTGCTTTCATACCCAGTAAATTTAGAGTATAGACCAGGCAAGGAGATGATATTAGCAGATGTGATGTCTAGGTCTTGTCCAGCTGGTACAGATGAATTCGAAGACTTGGGTTCTGATCCACTTTTACAAGTGTGCCAATTAGTTATTAGGTCTGATCCTGTGATGAGCAAGTACAAAGCAGCAACTGCAGCTGATGAGGAGCTTGCTGTAGTTCTAAAGTATATTAGGAATGGATGGCCTGTTGACAAAAAATCGTGTGCAAGCAGAGCATTGTCATACTTTAGCATGAGAAGTGCCTTGTCTGAGGTTGATGGTGTGGTCATGTATGGGTCACGAATTGTTATTCCAACAGCGTTGCGATCAGATGTCATTGATTCACTACATAAAGCACACCAGGGTGTGAGCAAAACATTACAAAGAGCGCAATATAGTGTGTTTTGGCCAGGAATTAGGAGACGCATAGAGGACAAGTGTTTGTCTTGCGAAGCATGTCTGAAGGCAGAGAGGGGGAATAAAAAAGAGCCATTGTTGCCATATCCTGTGCCAGATTTTCCTTTCCAGAGAATAGGGATTGATATTTTTACTATTGAGAGTCAGAACTACCTCATGGTAGTAGATTATTTGACTAAGTGGCCGGTAGTGAAGTCTTTGAAACAAGTGACTAGCAATGCAGTAATACGGGCAATGGAAGTTGTGTTTATGGATTTTGGCACTCCTGAATGTATAGTGAGTGATAATGGAGCACAGTTTTGTGGCAGTCAGTTCAGGGATTTTTGTACGGAGAGACGTGTTGAACACTTGACGAGTTCCCCTTTACATTCAGCAGCTAATGGGCAGGTGGAGAGAACAATTGGTACAGTAAAACTCATGATGAAAAAATGCCAACAGCAGGGTGCTAATTGGTGGGAAGGTTTACTTGCTATACGTAATACTCCTGTGGCTGATGGTTTATTGTCGCCAGCACAGCTGTTACAGGGTAGGGTTTTGCGTGATAAGTTACCTATGAATAAGGAAAGATATAAAGTGCATGCATATGATTTAGAGGGGTATAGGGCTAGCCTTGGTGTGATTAAATCGCAGAATAAGTATTATCATGACAATCATGCTTCAGTAGAAAAATCGAGGCTGGAAGTAGGACAGCATTGTTATTTCAAGACAGCCAAACGAGGCTGGATTCCAGGTAAGATAAATAGCCATGCGAGTGATAGATCTTATAGAGTAGAAACATCAGACGGTGCTACTTACAGAAGAAACAGATTGCACATCAAGCCCAGTAATTTAGCACTGCCTAGGTCAGAGGTGAGTAATAGTTGTGCATTTAGAGCAGAGACGCGACCATTGAATAGAGAAACAGAACAGGTAGGTGTTGCACAGTCTGAATGTGAGCCAGCCGAGTGTGGACCAGTAGCGCAGAGTGAGGGTTCTCCTGCACCAATGCTACGTCGCTCACAGCGAACAACCAGGCTTCCGGCTAAATACGATGATTTTGTGGTATATAAGTAGCCTCGTTTGGTCGTGTCATTTTGGCTGTGCTAAGTTTATTTTTTATTATTTGTTTACATACACAACTATTATTCTTGTGTTTTATTCGTTTAGATATTAGCCATAGGGTAGTGTTAATTTCATGCCAGTTTTATCAGTCTAGCCTTAGTTGTTCATTTATATTTGTGCATTGGCAAAACACACAGCCTGAGCCTAACGTGTAACATTTTGTTATTATTTTTGTGAAAAAGGGAGATGTCATAGATTGTTATTTGATTATATCAGTGGTTATGATGACATTACAGTGGTTAGAGTAACAGGATGTTTTTCATGTATTGATCAGTCTATACCTGAGTGCTGACAAATAAAGACGGCTTAGAACATCTCTTATACAAAGCAAATTCATTACAATACCATCCCATGTAGCAAGTATTATATAAATTACATGTAACCGGCTCTTTCCAGATTACAGCCTGATAAATCAATTGAATGAAGTGACAAAATACAGAAATAATTGTGCTATATACACACTCATGTTGGACAAAACTCTCTTTTGAATATTATAGAAATTCTCAAATGTTTGCACTTGAAACATCTTTTGACAAGTACACAAGTTGGTAGCTGAAAACCAAAAATAAATGTGAATCACGGACTTTTCTCTTTTTAATTCCGCTTTAAACAAGGTGATCCAGAAATGCGACTTAGCAATCTACTTTGACAACGTCAGCAAATACTAATCATAGTATAGAAAAGCAATCGACTAGACATTTCGGACACAAGAGAGCAGCAACGGACTTAGTGCATAGCCAGTTAATGCATTTTTAATTCCTATGAAAAAAAGTACAGGCGTCCAGATATTAAACTAGCTCATAGCAAATCTTATTTGTCACCCAGTCAAATAACTTCTACCAAAACCAATAAGGAGAACATTAAAATTTTAAAGAGTTGACCAGCAATGATATATCTATATCACTGTGAATTGACCAAGACCAATTGTATACTTTTAGATAACGAATCTGTTCATGTAATTATATGAAATCAGGGATACTTCAGCATCTCTTAATTTTTTAATCGTGCTTACAAAACTAAATTATTTATGTTTTTTTGCGATTATTTACAGCATTTTTATTGCAAACAACACGCAAGTAGCAATGATGCTATTTTCCAGACAAAATAATGAATACCCTTACCTTGGTGTCCACCCACTTGACAACCAAACTATATCCATCAAGTACAGACCGGTTGGAGTTGACTTGATGTACAGTTTCCTCAATATCGAGTTTGGCACTTTGCCCGATATGGCCTACCTTACCAGTAAGTGGTAACAACACAATCACTACCAACTCCTCTCCATCGCCCAAATCAGAAGCTATGAGCTGCACCCAGATAATAAGTAGAACAAAAACAGTCAGCTGAAATGTAGTAACTCCAAGGGGAGAGTGGCACATGATGAACAAGCCACTTACGCTCGCCCACACCTCTGCAGCAGTGGTCATTAAACAGCAAGCAAAAGTGATGTGCAAATATATATTTCCTATTTACACTACACACATTATTGCGAGAGTAAACAAAAGTTTCAATTATGTACAGCCAATAGAAAACTTTGTACGAGTTAATTAAATTATACAACAGCTGTACAATTAGCACCGCTAGAAAGGCTGATGGCAGTGCCTAGTGGGCACACATCTAACAACGTATTCCATAGAACAACGTCGGCAATTACAATTACTGAAGCAGCATGAAGTGAATACCCCTTAGACTGCTCATAAAACATGAATACTATGAACAGGATATAGCCGGAGCAAAGACAGTAGAGCTCTGGGACATGTAATTTCCGCTGTCAACTCAACAGCTCTGTCTCTGTTATGAGCAGCAGTGTGATTCCTTGATAGTTACTGGTGCATACATGTAAGGAAGATACAAACGTGGCAATGAGCATTCAGACCCCTGATGCCATAAACCTACCGAAACTGACAGGAAATCGGATTGTTATCCACAGTTGGTGACAATCATTACCTTGCTGGGCTGGCCTAGAAAGATTTGAACCAAATTTTAGTCGTAGCAACAAATGTTAAAAATGTATAATTCTGTCAGGAAATAATGCTAATGTATAATGTAATAATATTATCATGATACAGCACAAAGTACTCAGGCCACCACTAGTGATCACAAGTTGGAGGCATTCAGCATTTCGTTTTTTAGTTCCATCATTCCAATTATATTTGGGTTATGCAGCCTTGAAGTATTTTGTAATCAAAAGCAGATTTTTAAATTAGGGGTAGCTCCAAGTTGAAAGGAAACAACTCCAGCCAACAGATAAAAAAAGCAGACAACTGTAACCAAGATACATTACAGTGCATACAATTACAGTACAAACTGTACAAACAACATCCGTAAAAACAAAAGGATACATAAACGGGCACACAGTTTGATCAGCTAGTTGGTCCTCACTAGTTCCCTGAAGCAAGGAAACAAAAATAATCATTTGTTACATATGTTATTATGTATTCAGTTTAGAGTATAATACACGTTTATCATTAATCAAACTATAAACAGAGTGCAGAGTGCACACAAGTGAAAATACTAACCTTGGATGGAACGGCATTAACTAGAGCAATATAATTCCAAGCCTGTGATTTTATATATTTACCTAGAAAAATATGGTAATACACAGAGTACACCATTAGCAGCAAGTGTATATGACAATATGGTAATACACAGAGTACACCATTAGCAGCAAGTGTATATGACAATATGGTAATACACAGAGTACACCATTAGCAGCAAGTGTATATGACAATATGGTAATACACAGAGTACACCATTTGCAGCAAGTGTATATGACAATATGGTAATACACAGAGTACACCATTTGCAGCAAGTGTATATGACAATATGGTAATACACAGAGTACACCATTAGCAGCAAGTGTATATGACAATATGGTAATACACAGAGTACACCATTAGCAGCAAGTGTATATGACAATATGGTAATACACAGAGTACACCATTTGCAGCAAGTGTATATGACAATATGCTAATACACAGAGTACACCATTTGCAGCAAGTGTATATGACAATATGGTAATACAGAGTAAACCATTTGCAGCAAGTGTATATGACAATATGGTAATACAGAGTAAACCATTTGCAGCAAGTGTATATGACAATATGGTAATACACAGAGTACACCATTTGCAGCAAGTGTATATGACAATATGGTAATACACAGAGTAAACCATTTGCAGCAAGTGTATATGACAATATGGTAATACAGAGTAAACCATTTGCAGCAAGTGTATATGACAATATGGTAATACACAGAGAACACCATTTGCAGCAAGTGTATATGACAATATGGTAATACAGAGTAAACCATTTGCAGCAAGTGTATATGACAAAATGGTAATACACAGAGTACACCATTTGCAGCAAGTGTATATGACAATATGGTAATACAGAGTAAACCATTTGCAGCAAGTGTATATGACAATATGGTAATACACAGAGTACACCATTTGCAGCAAGTGTATATGACAATATGGTAATACACAGAGTACACCATTTGCAGCAAGTGTATATGACAATATGGTAATACACAGAGAACACCATTAGCAGCAAGTGTATATGACAATACGGTAATACAGAGTACACCATTTGCAGCAAGTGTATATGACAATATGGTAATACACAGAGTACATCATTTGCAGCAAGTGTATATGACAATATGGTAATACAGAGTAAACCATTTGCAGCAAGTGTATATGACAATATGGTAATACACAGAGTACACCATTAGCAGCAAGTGTATATGACAATATGGTAATACACAGAGTACACCATTTGCAGCAAGTGTATATGACAATATGGTAATACACAGAGTACACCATTTGCAGCAAGTGTATATGACAATATGGTAATACACAGAGTACACCATTTGCAGCAAGTGTATATGACAATATGGTAATACACAGAGTACACCATTTGCAGCAAGTGTATATGACAATATGGTAATACACAGAGTACACCATTTGCAGCAAGTGTATATGACAATATGGTAATACACAGAGTACATCATTTGCAGCAAGTGTATATGACAATATGCTAATACAGAGTAAACCATTAGCAGCAAGTGTATATGACAATACGGTAATACAGAGTACACCATTTGCAGCAAGTGTATATGACAATATGGTAAAACACAGAGTACATCATTTGCAGCAAGTGTATATGACAATATGGTAATACAGAGTAAACCATTAGCAGCAAGTGTACATGACAATATGGTAATACACAGAGTACACCATTTGCAGCAAGTGTATATGACAATATGGTAATACACAGAGTACACCATTTGCAGCAAGTGTATATGACAATATGGTAATACAGAGTAAACCATTTGCAGCAAGTGTATATGACAATATGGTAATACACAGAGAACACCATTTGCAGCAAGTGTATATGACAATATGGTAATACACAGAGTACACCATTAGCAGCAAGTGTATATGACAATATGGTAATACACAGAGAACACCATTTGCAGCAAGTGTATATGACAATATGGTAATACACAGAGTACACCATTAGCAGCAAGTGTATATGACAATATGCTAATACACAGAGTACACCATTAGCAGCAAGTGTATATGACAATATGGTAATACACAGAGTACACCATTAGCAGCAAGTGTATATGACAATATGGTAATACACAGAGAACACCATTTGCAGCAAGTGTATATGACAATATGGTAATACACAGAGAACACCATTTGCAGCAAGTGTATATGACAATATGGTAATACACAGAGTACACCATTAGCAGCAAGTGTATATGACAATATGGTAATACACAGAGTACACCATTTGCAGCAAGTGTATATGACAATATGGTAATACACAGAGTACACCATTAGCAGCAAGTGTATATGACAATATGGTAATACACAGAGTACACCATTAGCAGCAAGTGTATATGACAATATGGTAATACACAGAGTACACCATTAGCAGCAAGTGTATATGACAATATGGTAATACACAGAGTACACCATTAGCAGCAAGTGTATATGACAATATGGTAATACACAGAGTACACCATTTGCAGCAAGTGTATATGACAATATGGTAATACACAGAGTACACCATTTGCAGCAAGTGTATATGACAATATGGTAATACACAGAGTAAACCATTTGCAGCAAGTGTATATGACAATATGGTAATACAGAGTAAACCATTTGCAGCAAGTGTATATGACAATATGGTAATACACAGAGTAAACCATTTGCAGCAAGTGTATATGACAATATGGTAATACACAGAGAACACCATTTGCAGCAAGTGTATATGACAATATGGTAATACACAGAGTACACCATTAGCAGCAAGTGTATATGACAATATGGTAATACACAGAGTACACCATTTGCAGCAAGTGTATATGACAATATGGTAATACACAGAGTACACCATTTGCAGCAAGTGTATATGACAATATGGTAATACACAGAGTAAACCATTTGCAGCAAGTGTATATGACAATATGGTAATACACAGAGTACACCATTAGCAGCAAGTGTATATGACAATATGGTAATACACAGAGTACACCATTTGCAGCAAGTGTATATGACAATATGGTAATACACAGAGTACACCATTTGCAGCAAGTGTATATGACAATATGGTAATACACAGAGTAAACCATTTGCAGCAAGTGTATATGACAATATGGTAATACACAGAGTACACCATTAGCAGCAAGTGTATATGACAATATGGTAATACACAGAGTACACCATTAGCAGCAAGTGTATATGACAATATGGTAATACACAGAGTACACCATTTGCAGCAAGTGTAAATGACAATATGGTAATACACAGAGTACACCATTTGCAGCAAGTGTATATGACAATATGGTAATACAGAGTAAACCATTTGCAGCAAGTGTATATGACAATATGGTAATACACAGAGTACACCATTAGCAGCAAGTGTATATGACAATATGGTAATACAGAGTAAACCATTTGCAGCAAGTGTATATGACAATATGGTAATACACAGAGTAAACCATTTGCAGCAAGTGTATATGACAATATGGTAATACACAGAGTACACCATTAGCAGCAAGTGTATATGACAATATGGTAATACACAGAGTACACCATTAGCAGCAAGTGTATATGACAATATGGTAATACACAGAGAACACCATTTGCAGCAAGTGTATATGACAATATGGTAATACACAGAGTAAACCATTAGCAGCAAGTGTATATGACAATATGGTAATACACAGAGTACACCATTTGCAGCAAGTGTATATGACAATATGGTAATACACAGAGTACACCATTAGCAGCAAGTGTATATGACAATATGGTAATACACAGAGTACACCATTAGCAGCAAGTGTATATGACAATATGGTAATACACAGAGAACACCATTTGCAGCAAGTGTATATTGTGGTAGATTTCAGTGCACTCTAGGAGTAAACAGGTAGTTTACACTAGAAACCTTGCGAAGCAATGCACTAGACTTCTGCCCACAGCATTTGGTTAATAGCTGTTGGGTAGGAAGTCATACTGTGCCGGTAGCATAGTAAGCAGGGCCGGTATTGACCCCTGCAGGGTCGGTAGTGACCTCTACCGACCCGGTACAGCTGTACTGGGCCGGCACAAGATGGCCGCCTTAGACGAGGATCTATAAAGATGTCCAGGAACTTAGTCAAGGTCGTAAACAGGAAGTGACTACCCCTAAAGTACCAACTTAGTGGACCTGATTCTATATACAGCCTGTGGACCCTGTAGGAGATGTCATTGGACAGTTGGGAGAAAAGACTCCGCCTTTAGCCACTTGGCACCTCCTTGTATTATCTTGCATTGCATTGTGATTGGTTAAGTATTTATATAATTGATGTCATTGGTTGCATTACTTCCTGTGCATTGTATCTTATATGTTTTATGTTCCTTAGCTCTCCTATAAAAGGAGAACTCCTACTGATAATCAGTGCATTCATTACAATGAGCCATAGCATGTATTCTTATATTGCTAAACACCTAGAGGAATAATTACCCTCAGGACAGCTTTGTAATAAAGCCATTATAGCAAACACTACTCGGTACTGTTTGTCTGAGCCATGGGCTCTTGCCTTACCGGGTAATTCGGTTGCCCTATACAGTTGTCACTGTCGGTCAGTACAGTGTCCCCTCTGGAGAGAGGTAGAATACTCGAGACTAGTGGATGTCCGTGGTAACAGACCGGAATCCATTACAATATGACAATATGGTAATACACAGAGTACACCATTTGCAGCAAGTGTATATGACAATATGGTAATACAGAGTAAACCATTTGCAGCAAGTGTATATGACAATATGGTAATACACAGAGTACACCATTTGCAGCAAGTGTATATGACAATACGGTAATACAGAGTACATCATTTGCAGCAAGTGTATATGACAATATGGTAATACACAGAGAACACCATTTGCAGCAAGTGTATATGACAATATGGTAATACACAGAGTACACCATTAGCAGCAAGTGTATATGACAATATGGTAATACAGAGTAAACCATTTGCAGCAAGTGTATATGACAATATGGTAATACACAGAGTACACCATTTGCAGCAAGTGTATATGATAATATGGTAATACACAGAGTACACCATTTGCAGCAAGTGTATATGACAATATGGTAATACACAGAGAACACCATTTGCAGCAAGTGTATATGACAATATGGTAATACACAGAGAACACCATTAGCAGCAAGTGTATATGATAATATGGTAATACACAGAGTACACCATTAGCAGCAAGTGTATATGATAATATGGTAATACAAACTCACTTGGTTACAAAAGACTAGTCCTACTAGTGTGCTTATACCCACACTTCCACATCAAACATAATCATAACCTATGCTAATGCTTGTGTTAATATTTGTCTCACAACCACAACATGCTGTGTGATGTAACACTTTTTATACTGTCATAGATTGTGAGTTGGCTATTCTCAACAATTGAATGCTTCTAAATTAGTTGTATACAAGGTGCAACAGGAGTGTATCAGGATCAGGAGTGTATATGTATATTCAATGGTACACCTGTGGCAGTAAGGGCCGGCCTACACACACTAATGACTTGTCAGAAAGCCATTTTCGATGTTCTCATACGATGTAATAGCCATAAAAATAAATGCAAATCTCGCTCAGAAAATCGTGTCATATAAAAACACAACCTATAGGGGAAGTCGGCCATTATATAACTAAACGAATGATGTTACATTTTGTGCCCAAAAAAGAACTTTTTTGCAGATGATAAATCTGGTAGAAAAGGTTTCCATAGCTGTGACATCACACACTAGATTTATCTGAGGTTTTATGGCAAAACTGCCGCTGAGCTAGACAGTGTTGGTACAAAGTCTTGGGTTCAATCTCGAATCAGATAAACGACATCAGATGCTTGTGATTTTGCAGTCAACCTTCTCTACCTGACTGACCACATGCAAAATGATTTCACATCAAAGATTGTAACATGAATTATATGTACATATTTATTAGTGATTAATTTAGCTTAGGTTCAGTTGATAACCTGCACAATGGGGGGAGGGATGGGGAGTTATCAAACAACAGCCCGCCACACAATAGAGCCACACAATAGAGCCACACAATAGAGCCACACAATAGAGCCACACAATAGAGCCACACAATAGAGCCACACAATAGAGCCACACAATAGAGCCACACAATAGAGTTCTATAAAGAGACAACAGCAGGACATCTACAACTGCTAGCTGTAGCAGACAGACATACCAAGTGAAGGCAGATACTTGTCCATATACCGTTGCAGTGCAGGTACCACTTTTGTAGCAGTGTTCTTTAGTATACCAATATGCTGCAAGCAAAGTAAATATCGTTGCACAAGTACTTCAAACCAAAGTAAAACGTGAGCACAGTAAACAGTGGTGGATACAGTTAAAGGACAGGGGTGAATACAACAAACTATATGAAGCAGCTAAAGTAAAGGTTTAGGAATTAATGATTAGCCAACGGAGTAGAATAAGGAAAGAGGCTGCAGTGCAATACTTGCAATGAGAAAAAAATAATACATATTTTACTTTGGTAACTGATACCAGTTTTCGCGTTTTACTTGTTGAAAATTTTATTACAAAAACATAAAAATTATACATGTACCGAGGATAATTGCTGTTGTATACAAAAGTACATGGCCTGAAGGTGGATGTCATCTACATCGCCATCTCTATTAGATGGTGTCCAGTGAAGTAATGGGGAGTCACTGAGCAATGAGTGCTTCATGTGTGTGTACCTGTTAGCATAAAACAATATATAGATAAGATATATACATATGTGAACCCAAAAGATAAAAGGAGTTGTCTCACCATAACTGTAAATACGCCACTTTTAACATCACATCAGCTCCATCAATGGCATCAAAAAGGCACCTTGTAGGCATATCATAGGCTTTTGATATCTAAAGACATCAACAAAACAGTAGTATTCAGCATACAGTAATAGAGTATACAGAATACTGTATATACTCTGTACATAAGCTCTATACACACAGTTCAATGTACATAATCGACAGCATGCGCATTTATTTGAGGTAGTAAATAAACAAACTGCGGTGGTTGTGCTCTGTAAAATAAGACAACTCCGAGTTTATAGTAGAAATCACTTTGTAAACAAACTACTTGGTTTGAAATGAATGAATTAATTGATACTTTTTAAAAAATTGTTTCATTTTTCTCCCTGGCAGTTGCTGTGTCAGCCATTGTTTTCCCCACATAGCAGAATCAAATCACAACAATATAATATTGATAAAGCAATAAAATTTGTCAATGGGGAGTTTCCTGGCAAAATGTATCTTGTGACAAACACTTAATAACAGCTCATCAGTGTGTAAATAGCGTTGCATAAAATTCCGTTTCCATTTCATTCCAGATAGAAGGAGAAATTTGCACAGAGAAATAGCATGATTTATGGTGATAGAGGGAACACTATGAGAGACATACGGTGATGTTGAAGCTAGTTGCACAGGCATATACAGCTGACAGGATGTTGACTGCAGACAAAACTGAGGATTCATCCTCTGCCACAAGACCACAGTCTATGTGCTCTCGGAGCGCACTATTATGCAATATCAACTGTGCAGCTGCAATAACATAAAGTATTCGATAAACCGAATACAGATTAATAACACAAAACTTCAATATATAGGCTTTCTTAGAAAATTTTCATGCATCATAAAAATTATCACAAATTATGATTTATATACAAGTTTATCTTGACAGTGATGAGCTACAACTCATCTGAGCAAAATCCTGCTGGTGCAAAAATAGCTTTTTATTGCACAAAACTTGTAAAAAATTATTTGTCATTTCATCATAACCATTTCCTTGCTGGATAAATGCAGTAATGATTGAGCCTTGCAACGATGTTCAATTAAATGGAACATGGGTGATTACAACACAAGGAATAGTTTCATTATAGCAAGCCGACAAAATAATACTTGTAGCATTTATAGCTTAGTTTGGCCTTTAGATAAATTTCTTTCGCTCAGCCTGCTACATCGCACATTGGGAGAGAACTTGAGCAAGGACACCACACACAATGATAGGCAGTACAAGCCTCACAAAAATTATTTGCAAATAAGTGATTTTCTCCCTGATAAAGGTTAACCTTCACAAGATTAATTGCTTTAATCAGCCGAACAATATATTATAGTGACTAAAACACCAGACAATACAAAGTATAACGTTGACTGTACCAGGCAGCAAGCACTCACTAGGGTAGTCCTTGGCTGTTAGTGAGTAGTAAAGCATTGTTACTATAAAGTTACTAATCATTCTCATAGCACTGCAGTTAGCCGTCCACAAGTTCAAACACTCTAAAACTAAAGTGAGTCTACATGTGAGAATGCTGGGGTATGTAGTTTACAGTAGTATGCTGGCTAGAGACTGATGCCTGGATCTTACGGAAAGCTTTACGCATGACTGTCAGGTAAAAGTAAAAGCAAGTCATTCATTTTCAGTGAGTTTTAATTTTAATTATAGGAATTATTTTATTGGCTCTCTCAGTAACAAAGTCTTTGTGTGAATTAAATCGGTCAATTTATCAATAATCTCAAAAGTTGATTCACCAAGGCTTTAAAGCAGACTGTGTGAACCTTGATTAATCACTTAAGATAACTCTAATCACGTTATGATCATTCTATGTCAAACTTGTCAGGATATACCACATTGAAATAAACCGAAAATAAAGGAAAAATTAGCTAATGCAGGCAGCTAGTAACAATAATAGACTACAGTTATACCATTCTGCTGTCTTTGACACATTTACTACACCGCTGACTTGTTTATTTATCTGTTATCATTAATAGGTCTACCCATGGCCGTATACGGCTCTGGGTAGACCTAAGACAATTTGTTTGATAAAAATAAAAACCTATATGATTGGACAGGCGGTGATCATCGATTGCTTATCTTCATTGACATGTGAGAGAAGCTACCGGAAATGGAAAGGGTTGCAAGGAAAACCACTGGAGAGTGAAACCAGAAAATTTAGTATAAATCATTAAAAAGTTTCTAATCCCTCGTGATATCATTAGAAAAGTAAAGTAGCAAACTCGTCTTATTTAATAATAATGTATTGTGTTACTATTATTATAATGTAGTTAATAAATAATTACAATATTACATTATTAAAAACTGAATTATATTGGCTGGCAACTTCAGCGTGTAGCGTCATGTGATAATACAACATATAACTCGGGGTTTATAGAAAATCAAAGCTACGAGAAAACGATAGTCATGCAGAAAACACAAACCTTTGTGAAGAAGTTTAGACAGAGAGCTACTGATGACGGATTTGGAGCCACTCTGTAGAAATGAAATGAGGCTCTTTAACGGCACCACAATATCCGAGCCTGTAACATTGTGTATCACATATCAATGATGGCGAGCTAAAGGTGTGACTACACTGCACCGATGTTTTGGTGCCGATGTACCTGTACGATGGAGCGCAACGATGTACAGTTGACTACACAGGCAGATGTAGCATGCCGATGTACTAGAGCGCATCGGTGAGCTGCTATTGAAATAGCCTATCATACGGCACAATGGCGGGTTTACGACTGTTTCATTTCCGACAAAAAATTATTGATTTCCCTGATATAATAAAAATAACAATTGAAAAACACATTCACTGTGCTGTATCTTTGTTTTTTCCACGATAAAAAACACGACTTCTAATAATTATTTTGGTTTCATTTATTATTAAGTCATTGGAATATTGTTATTATTCATCATTTATTTTATTGTTGAACTGGGTAATAATTATTAATTATTATGCATAGAAACTGTAAAATTATCAATGATGATCACTATTTTATGAGCCATGTACAATACTTCGCTTGACTGAATTGTTTTCGGTGACAACTGCATTACATCGAAATTATTTTGAAGCAAAGAGATGGATGTACCAATTCTATAACATCAACATTCTTTCGGAATTTGAAGTTGATACAACAATAAAACAATGTATGCTCGTTGATTTCTAGAGGAAATGTGTTGGAAATGGTTAAATTTCATGAGCTTGTGAAAATATTTTGGATTTAACCAATCAGAGGGCACCAACATATTGGTTATGCTCGCAAACAAGCCCCACCATGTGTAGATATATCGACCAAGCCCATCGCAAGGCCTTCCGATGCCAAACATCACCCTGTGTCACCACCCCTTAAGTTATGTTGGAATTTCTATTCATTGTTTTCTGTAGAATCAGAGGAGCAATTGGCTAACACAGACTTTAATTCACATCAACAAATTGATAAAGACTCACATGTTTAATTAGTTAAAAATTCCATTTATGATGTTCTTATCATGAAATTTTAAATTCCTCTATCTAGGAGCTGATGGAAAACGTGATTATTGAAGCTGCAGTAAATAATTTTAAACAGGCTTTGTTGACAATGGATTATTGTCATGATTGAGCAAGGCCCAGTGAAATGACAAGAAGTGACACAATCACAGTGACACAATCACAGTGACACAATCACAGTGACACAATCACGGTGACACAATCACGGTGACACAACCACGGTGACACAATCACAGTGACACAATCACAGTGACACAACCACAGTGACACAACCACAGTGACACAACCAGAGTGACACAATCAGTGACACAATCACAGTGACACAATCACAGTGACACAATCACAGTGACACAACCAGAGTGACACAATCACAGTGACACAACCACAATGGCACAATCACAGTGACACAATCACAGTGGCACAATAAAGTATGACACACATACTAACCCGTATTACTGTTACATAGAGACAGTATGATATCACATAGATGTACTTCCATCACATCATATATGGCTGCCATGCTTGCCAATGATCTCCTCTGTGACAAAGCAACAGTTTAATCTTAGAGACACAAAAGAATGTGTACAACGTAGATGTAGCCAGCCTTATAGAATGTACAAGCTGTTATTACTATGAAACTGTTATGGTCAGTTGGGCATGCGTGTTTCACAACCTGGAAAACCAAACATACCTGACTGGGTTCTGACTCGAGAGTTTACTGCACAACCAGCTAGCCCAGAGGCTAGACACATTATCCACCATGACACACAACTACCTAGCCCAGAAGCTAGACACATTATCCACCATGACACACAACTACCTAGCCCAGAGGCTAGACACATTATCCACCATGACACACAACTACCTAGCCCAGAGGCTAGACACATTATCCACCATGACACACAACTACCTAGCCCAGAGGCTAGACACATTATCCACCATGACACACAACCAGCTAGCCCAGAGGCTAGACACATTATCCACCATGACACACAACTAGCTAGCCCAGAGGCTAGACACATTATCCACCATGACACACAACCAGCTAGCCCAGAGGCTAGACACATTATCCACCGTGACACACAACTACCTAGCCCAGAAGCTAGACACATTATCCACCATGACACACAACCAGCTAGCCCAGAGGCTAGACACATTATCCACCATGACACACAACCAGCTAGCCCAGAGGCTAGACACATTATCCACCATGACACACAACCAGCTAGCCCAGAGGCTAGACACATTATCCACCATGACACACAACCAGCTAGCCCAGAAGCTAGACACATTATCCACCATGACACACAACCAGCTAGCCCAGAGGCTAGACACATTATCCACCATGACACACAACCAGCTAGCCCAGAAGCTAGACGCGTTATCCACTATGCCAACTAGGCATCATTTGAAAAAAACTTGCTGGTGATTGGTATGTGTGAGCTGGACCAACTGGAGAAGGGGCTCACACCTATGGCCACCAGGTGCTATATACGTGATATTTTGGCCAGCCACTCTTTTTATATGTACAAGTTTTCATACGTAAAAGGTTTTCATGGTCGGGTATAATTCTGTGTCAAATCAACGTACTGTGGTAATTTCGACTTTCAACCAAAAATAATCCCTAAGTTGTACAAGGGCAATGAAATTTTCAACAAAGAGTCCATCCTGTTTTAAAGGGCCCGAGACACTTTATCTAGAATGCATTTAATCTAAGTCAAACTTTCAGGTGGAGAATCTATGTGGAGTTGCGTTCTCATTAGTACGACAGTAATAATCAAATCTGACATACTTAATATTTCACTGAGAAAAAATTAGAAAACGCTGAGTAATAATAATAAAGATTTTTAAAAGTAAGCTTAAAAATGAAAGCTTCATGAAGACAATTACAATTTCTTGTACAAATTTATTAGATTATATTAAGATGGACCTACCGCTCTCAGATAGCTCTCTTCTGTTGTCCTTAGTAGTTCCAAAGACCTCAATACACCCCCCTCCCCCCATAACCTATTGTATTTTTGTTGTCCTGAGTCAATTTTTGCAGCAGTTTTACAATGCTCCATGAAAAAACAAATTTACCCCAGAGTGCACTGTGCCATAGCTGAGAGGCTCTCAAGGGGTGGGGTTTATATTCATAACCCCACTTCTAAGAGAGCCACCTGGCTAACATCACCAAGGCTGTCGTCACCACTTTAAACAAAATCACGGTTGGTGTATAACAGAATAGCCAGCTGATCGAATCAGGTACGTCCAATTTTTAATGACAAATCCGTACTGAATATAGACTGCAATAGCGACTTACACAATTGTGTCGTGATGCATGCTATAGTAAGGGGCTGCTGCTTTTTTAGGTATCAGAAACACGTCACATTTCCGTGTGAATTTGCGAGTTGTCTTTTTTAACGAAAAGATAATTCAATGCTGTATGATAAATTGCAACATGCGTATCGGAAACCGCATAAAATTCTACTACCATGGCCAGTGACCTTGTAGGGATCACTGGTCATGGCGACTCCCATAAATGGCTACATTCAAATGGTGATGAAAGTAATATTATGAAAGCAATGGCAATGGCAATCCTGTAATACTTGATCTATGAACTAAACACATTTATATATGGGTGGATTAATCAGCAAACCACAAATAGTAATTCTTGATGGCAAAGTACAAACCTCAGATATATACTTCACTTCTTCAACAACTAGCATTGCCTTAGACATTTCCACTGAGTGTTCCACCACCAGGCACTACAACAACAAGATTGATGCCTTGTAGGTGTACGTATCAGCGTGGAGTGTGGTGAATGGTTTGGTATGTATGTATGAGTAATGATAAGGAAACTCAGGAGTTGTGATCCCTCAAGTAAAATCTAGATTATCTACATTTTCCTCTACTCCACGGCATGTTTATACTTTTTGTGTCCGAAAAAAAAGTGACAAATGTAATGCAGATCTATGAAGCCTTACCATAAACTTATCCAGCAGTGAAATATGAAATGTTAGACACTTAGTAAACAGCATACACTCTGTACCATCACAGCTCCTCTCACAGCAGCGTAATAGCTGGAGACAGTCAAGTGAAGGTTAGGTAGCATACAGTTGTGAGACAAACAGGTGATAAACGAACAAGTGACGGAGGGTGATAAACAGACAAGCAACAGGCAAGTGACAGACAGGTGACATAAGGCAAGTAACAGACAGGTGACAAACAGCCAAGTGACAGACAGGTGACAAATAGACAAGTGACTGACAGGTGACAAACACAAAACTGACAGACAAATGACAAACACACAAATGACAGACAAGTGACAGACATCTGATAAACAGACAAGTGATAGACAGGTGACAAACAGACAAGTGATAGACAGGTGACAAATAGACAAGTGACAGACAGGTGACAAATAGACAAGTGACTGACAGGTGACAAACACAAAAGTGACAGACAAATGACAAACACACAAATGACAGACAGGTGACAAACACGCAGGTGACAGACAGATGACAAACAGATAAGTGACAGACAGATGACAAACAAACAAGTGACATGATGAAAAAGTAAACAGGTGACAGTAGTTTGAGAGAAAAATATCCTGATAAAGACTAAATCCATTTACAAAACATAGAATGCAAGGTTTTAACTATCAAATTTAACTGCAAACATCAGAGCTGCAGCATAAACTTAGTGATACACCAGAGATTGCTCGTCTCTGAAACCATCAGATGAGATTTAATTGATGTCACTTAAAGGCCTAGACTAAGGAATTCATACCAAACATTCTACAAAGAGAGAGTGTGAGCAGTCCATTCCAGCAAGCCATAGCAGTAAGTGATAGTCTACAGGTAAGACGGTAGGGGAAGCTTTCAGCATCTGATCAATGTTGTCAATGAGAAACGAGGCTAGCCCTGGATTTATATTAAAACATTATATTATGGTTCATCTCATTTCATCAGTAATACGCGACACAATGTGTACAATGAATACAGGATTCAACATACCTTGCTTCATGTCCAGAGAAACCAAACAAGACTCCATATGTTCTATCTAAAACGTCAGCCACATGTGGATTCACTCTAAGCACACAATAATAATGATGCACTACTGATCCTAAAATCATTGCTGAGTGAACATTATTATAAGTCTTTGTAATATATATTGGCTTTACAGCTATTAAACATTTGAGAGATGAGTACAATATGTTACACAAAACATGAAATCGAAACTTAGGGAGTAAAGACCTCTCCAGCCACAAATTTGGCACGACAAGAGAAGTTTTCCTCCCATAGTCCGTTGTGGCACTCCACACACAACAATTATGCACATAACAATACTCATCAACAGTTTATAGTGAACAAATGGGCAGTAATGGCTGGGAAAATCAAAGTAGGAAAAAATGGATATGAGTAAGAGAATTATTACCAACCATGAGGCCGGCCAGCAAAAATCAAACATGCTTGATTCTAGACGATCGCGTCAAACAGGAAAACTGATTTGTTGAAGGTGAAAATAAACAGCCATTTCCTGCTTTCCACAACAAAATTGCTGCTTGTGGAGAGGCCTTAACCTTTGGTATTAGCCCTGGGGATAGGGAACATATTGTCTACACTACGTAATGGATGCCAAAAGTTTTTTAGCTTACATTTTACATACATTTATGTACCAAGTACAACAACCCAGAACACACAGTATAATGCTCACCTGTATGAGAGAGCGGCCATCAGTGTAGACTGTAAACCAACACTTCTACAAAGAGTTCACTTCTCATTGTGTAAATTAAAACATGACTGGTTCTGTATATTTGTGAACACAAAAATATTGTGACAATTACGATAGCCATTTTTCTCAGTAAATAAAACTGAAAAGCAAACAGAATATTGTAATAAGGTAGTGGATAGAAAGGAAGTCAGGTGCTTCACAGGTCACCAGGATTTCTAGGAGTTTAGCAAGTTAATAGGAGAAAAAATTCTGTTTAATTAGTTGCATTACTCAAATTAGTTTCAGTAAAATTCAAATTATTATTACAAAATAAAAGAGAACAGCAAAAAGTAGTATATGAATAGAAAAATGAGAGTTGCACAGTGCAGGTGTAATTTACAGGACAGATTGTTTTCTATTTCACTAAATATAGTTCCAGTCACAATTTAGTTATGCGAGTAAATATACACAGCTATAGAGTGCAGTTTATTTAACTGTAATGTTGCGTACAACAAACAAAAAACACTTTTTATTGTCAAACGCCACTAATGTTACTACATATAAGTAATATTACACAATAACCACTGCTACTATAAGTGACTGTATATTATTATGCTATGTAAAACCAACCGCTAAAAGTCTAGCCAGAAGTATCTGCTGTGACACATTCAGTATCCTCACCAGCTCTGCATCGTACCTGCCAGATGCCGTAGTGACCAACCTTTGTCCTATATCAACAGCAGTCCTACCAAATCAACCAACAAAAGGGTGGTAATATACTTGCATTGAATAAAATATAAATGAATTGAAATGACTGCTATTACAAGTACATGCACAAATAGCGATAGTGCTAACGAATTTCCTTAGCGATAGCAGAAATCTGCACTCAAAATTACACAACTTTTTACCATTTTTCAGTAATTCCGGTCAACCTCACCGTTACAAAGTATAGCGTGCAACTTATCACATAATTTTTGGTCGATTGGAGCACTGCAGATGACGAAGCACTATTGGAAACAAGGATAAAACATTTGTGCGCTCTGATTGGTTGATCAATGAATCGGCTAGCAATTTTTTGATTTGAATCAAAACCTGGCAATAACCTCAAATAAAATGCTAGCAATTTCTCCGAAAACAGAAGATGCAAAATCCCGCAATCGCTTAGTGATCGCTATATGTAAATGTGGTTTAACTGACCAACACACCATCCGAATAATTGAAGCTTAATCATTATGTTCCAATTAGACGAACATCAAATCTTTCATGAATCGAATCCTGGAAGCACCTCCAGTAACGAGAACCAAGTCAAATTTACTGTTTGGATTGACAGACGATTTGCAACGAATCAAAAGATCCTCTACTTTTGACCATCACTATATGCAAAGTCATAATTATTGCATTATAGGAAAGTGAGAAGATTGTTTATTCATCAGTGAGAAGACGACCCGTACAGATTTGTTGATTCAATGTTTCTTGTCGATAGGAACATAGCGATTATATCACTATTCATGTTTTCATTGATTTGCGTATCAGCACATCATGCTTCGGGTAACGGAAAAAAATTAGGAATACCTGCATTAACCAACTACCGATGTTTCTGCACACTCTGGATAGCAAACATCACAACCTAATTTATCAGTGTTGATGAAACTAGAGACATACCTCTGATTGATTATTGAACTCAGCATTTTGGATTGATTAGCTGTAGAATTATGACAATAAAAACAAAGATAGACATGTATTTGCTAGTTGACTAATACATCTCTGAGTGCAACCAGCATATAACATTACATAAAAACAGCAACGGCAAACATTTTTGTAGATATAGATACCAAATAAAAACAGCAGCTACCTGGAGTTGGACACTGCTAGGGCATACAGTACAGATATAGCAGTTGATAAACTGTCTACATTTGTAGGTGCAAAGATTTCCAGCGCAATAGATGGTAGGTCATCTACAAATCATGTTTATTAGATTAGTCCTACATAAAAGAAAGACAACTCTTCAAAGCCTAAACAATGGGTATTTACAACTAAATGTAGGTAATTGAGGATAGGCATGCAAATAGCGCAGTATTATCATATACGGATAGCAGAGTATACAATATATATACTAGAAGACACCATATATACTAGGGTATATACAATATAATAAAGCGTACAATATGAAGTAATATTGAGTATACAACACATTCGAGTATCAAGTACCTGCCATGGCTGTCACAAGCTGTACTGTAACATTGACATCACCTTCTCGCTCTCCGCTGATTTTGTTGACAAGTAAAGTCAAAAATGAGCTGACAGCGCAGGTCTCCCCAGGCCTGTCCCTGCAGTTAAAGATGGCCACCAGAAATAGAGCTTGGACTAATGAGTTGATGCTAATAAGTGAAGTGCTGACACTGTCAGTTTTTATATAAAAATGTTAGCTGTTTATTTCTGATTAAACAGTTGCTTTTGTTTTATAATAGCACTTAGAACAATCTGAAACCTTAAAATACAAAGCTATAGGGATTTGTTACAGTTGCAATCTGAAGCACCCCAGTTTCGATAGAACACGACTCCAAACTATGGCATTATTGTTTCAACGGAGATGATTCCGACTTAAACATGAATGAATCTTTCGCAATAATCATGAACACTTTTATTAAATTGCTTGATAGACACAAACACAAATGTATAGTTGATTTTATGGCCAAACAAAGTAAATATTTGCATACTAACCAGTGCTTTAGCTCAATACAAAGTGCGATCCCCCCAGAGTCCACAAACTTGTGTAGAAATCGCTGTGTATCGGTGCTGTGGGTCTCACCAATCGCAGTGAGTAGAGCAAACACATTCTGTATGATCTCTGGTAGACAGCCTGACAGCCTGAGCAAGTGCTGCATACCATGTTAAATAAGATTAACACTGATTGGCTGCTTGTATGAATCACTTATTAGATTGCTTGTTTATGTACGTATATATAAATATACATACAAGTAAACCAACAGAGTAAATGCGATAATAGCAAAAACTGTACAAACCTATAACACATATATCTCGTAGCAGGGCATGACAGGTATTACCTCACAAAATAAAGCTCAAAACTTTAAAAGTGACTTGTAAACCGATTTGTCTCCTGAGAGAGCTTTCCCAGGCAAAAAAAGGTGCAAAGAAACGTGCTGAAATGGATGGCTACAAGTGTTCTAGAATGACTATATCGAGTTGGTTGCCACGCTGATCTGATCAATATTTTGTTATTGTAACAAGTTTTCTCTAACAACCATGAGCAATGGGGAAAGTGACGATAAGAGTACATATGCCAGGAGTCGCTAGAGTTTCAAGGTAGTTGATTCTATTGGCTGAGAACGAAAATAGGCTGAGGACCACTGGTAGTTCTCAAGTCGGGCGCCCCCAACAAATACTGTAAAATTAGGTGCAAGGGATATCATCTCCAAGCCCATTGGTGACATTTATTTTTAAGATGACAAAGAGGATAGTTCACATAAACTATCGCCTTTGGCTATTATGTTACGATTCCACAGATATCGAGAAATTTCAAAGTCTATTGTCATGATATCTAGGGATAGGTGTTTCCGTTTTTCACAAACATGAAAATATTGTCACTTTTTCTTAGTTTAAATTGCTAATTTAAACCCTTTGACAGGTCATTTTTTCAATTTCCAATATTGAAATAATATGTTTCCTTTTTTCTGGATGCATTTTTAACGTACAAAAAAGGGTATAAGAACAAATTAAATAACAAATCAGAAACATACACCTGTATATAATTCCATCTAGCGAAAAACTGTTTCCGGTAATCGAATCGATTGAGAAAGACCATCACTATCTCCATTGAAGCATTATGTCCTTTTGTTTTAGTAAAAATAGGTTAGTGTTACAAATTGCTTGCACTTGCATAGTGCAGCTCACTGAATAAAAATTAAAGGGTGTACAAGAAAACATTTAGGAGAGAAGAATAGTCACCTTATGGCATCGTCAGGTTTTTAAAAACAACCACTCGACTAGTACAAACTCATACTGACTATCACCCAGGGTGTACAAACTCATACTGACTATCACCCAGGGTGTAAAAAGTCATACTGACTATCATCCAGGGTGTACAAACTCATACTGACTAACATCCAGGGTGTACAATAACTCTCAAATGGATTGTGAGAGTGAAGCTGGAACGTGATGCTGTGAAATAAATTTTTGCCAAAACACAATGAGACGAAAGTCGGTATTAAAAAGTTCTTTTCCCAACACCTATACGAATATTCTAGAAACAATATCAAAAATCTATAAGTTGATCCACATATAAGTAGAGGTAGAGATACGATTTGCTCCTGTGATTGAAAACTTTTTCATTAATTTCTAGCCAATCATATCTGCTGGATGCGTATTTAATACCAGTTTAGACAGAAGCTCACCTCAAACAGCCTGAGTAGTGTACAATCAACTGCAGCTACGACAGCACTGCAGAGGCCAGTCTGTTCAGTGACTTCACAACAAGCAGAGTATCTGAGGGGGAAAAGACAACAGAGGTGGACTTTTCCATCAGCAGGAGGTAATCTGCTTCAACTAATACAATCAGTGTCAATTTTAAAATCTGAAGAATTACGATATATAATACATTTCTGATGGTGACTACAAAAACACTTATTTGTACACAGCCGTTGGTTTCTCTCTACAATACACTTCTAACTCACGTCAATAAATTGTGTAGTGAACTAGTGAAGACCAGGAATAACTTCTGGACGTAGGACTCGTCGGCCTTAACCAAGGTCAACACAGAGAACTTCTGAGAGAGCTGGTGAATGAGTGTGACTAATACAATAGCGCAGCCACTGCTAAACATCCTACCCCTGCAACATCTATAGCTTGTAACAAAGCATTCACTTCTAATAATCAGACATTGACTCACGAATTTAAGAATCAAATCATCTGAAATTGAAAATAAATATTTAGAATTTTGCTTGCATTAAATTCTAGCTGCACTATTGAATGCTCAGGCACACACAACCATCAGAATGTGTCAATCCATCAATCTGCATCGCATTCTATTGGTATTGTGGGCTGATCTGAGATCTGTTAGTAGGCTCAGATGTAAAGTTTTCAAGTGAATTAGATTTCATTAGATATTGTATGTCCAATTCTTGTAAACAACAAATAATTTTGTGTAGAGTTGTCCTCTAATTGGGGGGATGATTCTAAAACGTAATAGCCGCTAACATGGAAGTAAGTTTTTCAAAGACACAATGAGTTATATAGAGGTGTAAAATGAATTTGTTTGTGTAGAGTGGGGCCTCATAGTTGTTGGCATTGTGAGGAAACTTTGCGTTTGCAGAAAATTAGATTGCAGCAGATTTCAATTGTTTTGAATCCGAATCTTTTTTGGATGAGCATTTCTTTCATTTTCGGTAAAGATGCAATTACATATACATGGCCTCAACGTAATAATTATTTATGACCAAAATGTAAAGAACTAACACATAATTACTTAAGATAAAAATAAATATTTAAAAACTATACTTTCAAAGTATGCAGTTTTTAATTCAAAGATAATTGTGAAATCTGATTCACTCGCTATATCACTGAAAAAAAAATAAAAACACTGCAATGGCACGCACAAACGCACTACAAATATGTAAGCTATATAATGTTAGAGAGTTGCAGCGAGCCAAAAATACTTTTGGTAGATCTTCATACACTAGAGCTCAATAGCTTAACGTATTTTTGACATTGTTAGTTGATTTCCGTAATATGTTTACAATATACCATGCACAGATAACTCTAACCTACATTGTATCCCATTCTTTATCATATATATGCTATGGCATATTAGTCACACGGCGCCATGTCAGCCGTGGAGACTAAACCTGCAGGCATTGAGCCTTGAGGTGGTTGTTGACAACAAAAATTAGATTATGAAGCAGCTGAAAGCTTATCGATCAACGACTCCCAACAATCACAAACTTTTCTGGAGGAACAATTAAACTTTTTCGACAGGATAGTATCTTAGGCCCACATAGCAAACATTTCAGCAATTTTACATGCTGTATGACCATTTCTCTTATTCATGTGATATAACCAATCATCACTTACTTGAGCATCTGACAGAGCAGCTGTATGGATATATACAAGGCTTGGTCAGTTAGCCTCATTTCTTCAAAGACAGACTGCAAGACGTCTAAAGTAAGAACTTCCATAGCTCTAGACATCTCTAGTTGTTCACTACAAGTCACAGCAATGAGTCAAATTACTAAATAATGTATCACAACAAGTAATTCCTCTTACTTTTAGTAAAACTTTCAGGGACAAGTGAAGTTGACTTTTTGATGTAAAATTGACCATAATGTAATTGTAACAAGTATTCCAATTACACTCCGGCCACAAGTTACATAAACATACCAAGACCAATACTTTGGACTGAGAAAACTGATTATATTACCATTCATAACATAGATTCCAAGTTGTCTGTTCAATAAGAAAGGAAGACAACTACAAACATTAGCTCGATAAGCAGTTTTTGCTAATGGTCAGGAGAAAATCAAAAAGGCAAAAAACATTGATGCCATGAAAAATATACAAATTTTATAGCAATAGAGCGCACTCTTGTGTTTGTACTAACCAGGACACTAGTAAGATGAGAGACTGTAAAGCAGTAGAGAGAATATCTGATGACTCAGCTCTAACGAACTGATGACAACTCCTCAGTAAACACTCTACATCTACACAGAGAAAAGTACAAGCCGTTAAGATTATTCGCGACTTCTGTTTGTTGAACAAATTGCAATAAAAATAATCAGAACGGTAATAAATTTAATCAATAAATAATCATTTTTTTTCAGAACTCAAGGGTCAACAAAAAGTAGCTCACTGAACAAAAAAAAATAATCAACGAGTATTTATTTATATTGTTCGTAGTTCAGGAATGAAACTGAACACTAAATAAATAATAACGAGCGAGTTGATGTTTTTCATTTTCATAGACCGGTTTTATATCCTTGAAAAATAATTCCTAATCACTGCACTCGTTCAAAATCGTCTAAATTGAAGGGCAGCTTTACAAAACATTCCAGTTTATAGCAGCTCAAATTTTATTACTTTCTTGATTATTTTAAAAATTGGGAGTTGTATTCTTTATGATTTGTTCAGTAAACTATAACATTTCATCGAATATTTATGTTGTCCTAAACTGATGTTCCGTTGCATTCGGGACGTATTGAATTACGAACACCTATTACTTTTTGTGTTTTGTTCGACGAATAGGTCGCGAATACTCTTATTGTGAATTGCTAATCAGTAGGAGGGTTTTTCTTCAAACTTGAGTTTTAATATCCTACATGCTAATAGATTCTTGTATTCTTACATTTAGCTTGCTATTGCTCTTATACAGGCGATATAAATCATCAAGAAAATTATTTTGTAAAAAGTAGAAATGGTTTTTTTAAGAAACTGTTGTTAAATTCTGGGACTGACCTACTAAAACATATGTGACTACTTTAGAATGAACTCTCATTGGTACGCATCCATTTACTGCTGCACGCACCAAGTGAACAAAATGAATCAACAGAAATGAGATGGCAAAGTTTGTGAAAGACCTGCCACGTTGTCTTCCTTGATGTGAGAGTCTGCAGGAGAAAACAACTTCAACACATAAATGTGTCATGAAGTCCGGGCATTAATATATATATGAATACTGATGCTTGTGTCACAAGTCTATTTCATTTCTAGAAGATAAATAAATGTAAGGAAAGACTGGCTTAGTTTGAATTATCTTGCACATAATAACCCAAAACATCGCACGTCAATCTAGGTTACCAAAGCCTTTTTTTCTGTGTTGGTAATATAACTTACTTTTTCAACAAAATAGAAAGAGATAGTAGACATAAATACTTTCAACATAATAGAAAGAGATAGTGGACATGAATGCTTTCAACATAATAGAAAGAGATAGTGGACATGAATGCTTTCAACATAATAGAAAGAGATAATGGACATGAATGCTTTCAACATAATAGAAAGAGATAGTAGACATGAATGCTTTCAACATAATAGAAAGAGATAGTGGACATGAATGCTTTCAACATAATAGAAAGAGATAGTGGACATGAATGCTTTCAACATATTAGAAAGAGATAGTGGACATGAATGCTTTCAACATAATAGAAAGAGATAGTAGACATGAATGCTTTCAACATAATAGAAAGAGATAGTGGACATGAATGCTTTCAACATAATAGAAAGATAGTGGACATGAATGCTTTCAACATAATAGAAAGAGATAGTGGACATGAATGCTTTCAACATAATAGAAAGAGATAGTGGACATGAATGCTTTCAACATAATAGAAAGAGATAGTGGACATGAATGCTTTCAACATAATAGAAAGAGATAGTGGACATGAATGCTTTCAACATAATAGAAAGAGATAGTAGACATAAATGCTTTCAACATAATAGAAAGAGATAGTAGACATGAATGCTTTCAACATAATAGAAAGAGATAGTGGACATGAATGCTTTCAACATAATAGAAAGAGATAGTAGACATGAATGCTTTCAACATATTAGAAAGAGATAGTAGACATGAATGCTTTCGAAAAACAATTTTTCAAATAGCTTAAATACTACTTGTGAGCCGAAGCCAGTTATTTTCTACAATTCATGGACTTGTCTGCTCGTTTCACCACCTGAGAATTGTAAGACATAAAAAGTGTAAACCTACATTGAAAAATAAAAATAGGTAATTACTCAATCGCCAAACTGGTTTGGCTTTTGTTCCAAAAAAGTGGAAAAATAACCAATCTTTGGTTCATTTTATGAAAAAACCAAAAATTTATTAATTATAACTTAGCTGTCCGCAACTTATCTCAAATATTTTGTAACAATGTTTACGTCAAAGGCAAACCATGAATAGACAAGCATTGAGGAAAAATCAAATCGTGGAAAACTTTTTGATTACTTTTTAATCATCTACGGCAAGGGGGGGGGGGAGGGTCAGCGACAATTTTTACAACACCTGTAATCATGCACCACTGAGGTAGTGAACATTACAGACCTTGTATGATATTTGACAATTCTCAGAATATCCATGAAATTTATGAGACTTTGTGTTTAAAAACAGACTGTTTAATGTAATACCACTGGTAGGTCATTACTGACAAGTTACATGTATTATATGGCTGCGTACAATACTTGGCAGGTAGGTCAACAGCAGGCTTGGTCGATAGGCAGATGTGATGGATTGTACGCAGAGCTGAAGACACGTACATCCTGTCTTGTGTAGACAGACTGTTGCACAGTATATCTGTAGGAGAAGAAACAAAGTAAAACCATACATGGTATACACTATATCACTGGCTGGGTCTTCTGTGGCTAATGCATCTACCTCCATATAATTATAGAGAGTTGTCTTACTAATGAAATAAAATAATCAAAAACCATCAAATGGAAAATATATTTCTAGGAAGGTCTTTTTTATTTTATTCAAACTACTTTTACTTCCTGCTTTACTAGTTTACATTATTCATTTTCAGTGATTTACCTCTAGAGCTAGCTTTTAATAAAGATGAGCAAGGTTACTCTTGGTCCATGTAAATGAGTATACTGGATTTATCACCAGCATTTCATGAGCCACTCTAAAGCATTGTCATTTTTAAGATATTCAACTGGGAATCTAAAATGTTTTGCTGCAGTTTTACTGGCTTCTTTTACTATTATTCTTTGGCACGTTCAGATAGATCTCGTAATGGTTGGGCTTACAAATTCATTGCTTAATGTTTATTCGATAATTTAAAATGCCTTTTCTGTTGCCGCTCAGCACAATCCCATTTCTTGCTAAGCTCAACAAAACTGAATGATTAAGTGTAAGCAAAGAATGAAGTGTGCGTAGTTAGATGTATGTATGTAGGGAGGGACTGACACTACAATACCAGACTACAATATGAGATAGTACATACACCGCACAGCACATCCCACTGCGAAGCATTAATGACTGCATTTGTCTGTACAGCATACGACCACCGTAAATGTCAATGAACAAATAAGTGAGCACATAACGCCTGCTGACAAGCACGGCTAACTGGTGCCGGTAAAACCTCTCTATCAGTCTGCTATCATAAAGTCATTACTATTTCCTGTAGAGAAGCTAGCTGCACTAATCAAAGCATTGGTAATGTCAGCGGAGTATAATCGGCTAAGTAGGGGCAGTAAAAGTAAAGTGAAACATCATAAAATATATTAGATATAATAAGGCTAGCTGATACGTAAGCAATTAAGAATTCACGCTCAACTCATTCAGAACAAACGTTCCGCAAGTAAAGTTTTTATGTGAAGCATAATTGTGTACTGCACAGCCCCTGTACCGGTGTTATATGTAGCTATCAAATCTGCCATCATAGCCCACATGGAAAAAGATTCCGCATTTAGAAACTCGGTGAAGCTAAATAAGGCGAGGAAATAGCCACCTTCCCAGGCCCTATTTCATTACCACCTCATAAAACCACACTATTTCTGCTCAATCTCTGTCAGTAGATATGGGAGAGGAATTAAAACATAGACTAAAAGCAATGCTGAGAGTTTTCAAAGCTCACCGAAGAATTCAGCCTTCAGCAGAGATTGTTGTAGAGACGAATAGCTGGCTGTAGACAAAACCAGTGAGACTATCTCACATATATGCATTGCATTCTGGGTATTCTTTGACAAGAGGATAGCTTTGATTGAAGTCTCTACTCTTTTAATGTCAGTCAGCCATTGTACTGACTTGGGGAGGTTTTCTTTTGCTAGTGAAAGCATCACCTCTGTAAAACAAAAGAAAATTGTGTCAGTTTTATTGCATTAGCTACATTATGATTGAAATACTGTTTTAACGAAAAATTTAAGCTCTTATGTGCATATCTAGCTGGTACATCTATCTAACAGCCAATGTAGATTTAGTTAACCCGCTGCATAAAAATAGAAGTAAAGTAGCAAGCGAGTTCAATCATTCGATGATCAAATGCAGCAAACAAACAGCATTACATTGTCAGGTCAGTATCCAATATTTGAAAAGTAATTAAGAGCTCTGCAGATTTGACCACTCATAAATCGGACATTTAAATTGCTGATACTTTTGCTGCGTTGTATTACAGTATATGTAATTAAAATAAAAAAATAAATGGAATTCATACAGACATAACAATTAGAAGGAAGGACCAGATGTTCATTGAGTAATGATGCAAGTTTCACACCTACAAGTGCTAACGCCGGCAAATCAAATTTTCACCAGATAAAAAATATCCTAGAGGCGCTGCGCAATGTTCTGTCAGTATTGACTAGGGAACGGAGCAGGTGGAAGAAGTGGGAGAGGTATCTCACCTGCAGCTTGCAGTTGATGTTTACAGTCCTTCTCTACCATAGACAATAACTCAGCCAGTACTACAGGCCCATGTACATCATTGATAGTAAATGTATGCACTAGCAGCGACAGACACCTGAGGGCATTGGCTTTGGCAGCACCCTGTCGTAGACCCTTTATTATATTGGTAATAGCAAACTCACCTACAAACATGTCTATCTATAGTGATTGCATCGTTGACTTAGTATAAGTTAGTGATTTGAAAGATGCGTGAATGTTGCCCAAATGGTATACATCATTTCCTCACATACGTACGTACATACATATATATATATCATACATACAACATACACACTACAAAAAAGGGTATCTATCACAGTTACACATGCATACCTTACAACTATTATAGAACTATACAGACATAATATATGATACCATATAACAAAAGTGCTCAAACTATTTTTTCAGTGGATCATCACTGAGAATTGGCAATTTTCCAATCAAGCAAATGATCAATGTTCCCCAGTTCTCCAGAAGCAATATCATGTAGTTTTGGGTGCTATACTTGACTAAATATGCTAAGTATTGTTTCAGTGTTACATTTAGTCATGAATAGACATCAGACTAATTTGAGCCTGGGCAAGGGGCCTCAAAAAATCGACAAGTGGGCCAAATTTGACCGACAGGCCAAAGTAGTTTGAGCGCCACTACCATATAGCAATGCTATACAACTGTTACACACAAGACAGCACCACTAACCATATTGAGATAAATATTCATCAGGGGTGGATGCAGCCAGTAAGAAACTCACAATCTCTAGTACCACTGGACAATCTACTTTACTAACATTCACTGTAACCTAAAAACAAAGTGAAAACACTTTGAACACAAATAGCATTGGAAGTCAGTTGTCAATTCTACAAGACATCACGTCAAGGATAGCACGTGAGCAGTGACTTGTCTTGATTCAGCTCTTAGACAGCGTATGCAAATAAGGTCTCACATGCTGCATGCATGTAACAAAATTTATGATGGAAATATAAACATTTTAAACTAACATTACTGTTAGTTGTCTAAGTTTGGGCTGCAAGGTGAAAGAGCTACAGCTGTTTGGTGTACATACACATATACAAGTATGTATACAACTAATACGTACAAATGCTCCAGTATATGTATTGTGTTTTACGTATTACTATATTCATCCGCGGCGGGGAGAGGAAGGGGGGGGGGGGATTTATTGAGGAAGCTTATAATTTTCTATTTCAGTCCGCAAAAAATAATTGCAATATGCAATGAAATGGAACTTACTACGTAGCAAGTCAAGCACGTTATTTGATAGTTCCAACAATCAGATTAATGAAATCATTCCTTTATCCGATATCAACAGATACGCCAACACATTATGCTAATGTTGTTATGGATAAAGAAGGAAATGATGTAAACTAGAAAGATTTCTTTGAATCTCTGTGCCCTTATATGGTTAACCATATAAGGAGTAACTGAGAGAGGTTTCAGACATTTACTCAATATGAAAGTGCTACTGAATAAAACAAAGAACTTTATGGGTCGGCAGAGTATTTGTCAACAATGTAGCAGTTCAAAACCTATTAACAAACCGATAACAAAACTTATAGTTCATGGATGAATTTTTAACAGTTTACCCATTTTGCGATAATTTTCTTCATACTCTTTTCAGTTTCATCTATTTGAATCATGCTTTCAATCACTGCAACATACAGACTCTGTCTTCACTATTTTGAGGCAATTTCAAGAAGATAGGTTAAGGGAGATGTGAATTGTCAGCAAAACTGTGCAAAGCTTAGGCTTGAGTTGACAAGAGATGAACAAATGCTCAAAGGAGGCAATTTCGATACAATTAAACTAAACATAATTGGTGAGAAATTTATTTATAAATTGTATTTATTTATCATGCTACATCTACTGATTGCCTACCGATTTTCCTCCACCGATAGGAAATGACGACAAGGTATTTTTCTCTCCATTTGGGATACTCATGCAATGGGGTCTGCGCTCAAAAGAGCACATGCACCAGGAATTGCTAGAGCTTTTAAGGAACCAATAACTGAACTTGCGGAGTTGTCTCTTCAAAAACACAAAACTAAGTCAAAATAAATCTGTAATTATAACGTATAACAGTTTCCGGTAAAAATTTTATAAAGTTGGTTGGGGATTCTGGAGCTGTAAAGGTGTAACTTTTTCTCTGAAAAATTTTTTTTTGGCATTTTGAGATGAGTAATTCAACTTTGGTTAAGATAATTTATCAAAATGGTTGTTAACAAATATTACCGTTTATTTTAAGAAAATGTAATCAACTTTGTATATATATTAAATAGCGCCACCGTGGTCTGCTCGCTGTATATGGGATTGAATGACATTTGAGAAAGACTGTCGCAGTCCCCATTCTGGATAAAATAGCTGTATGTGATGTCATTGTTAGCCATAAAATGCTTTGCAGCAACAAAGAAGGGGCACTCATGAACAAGACTCTTTTTTATAAATACTTGAGCTTGAGAAATAATTTTATCGAAAACAGTGAAACTACGAGGAGTGATGATAATCAAAACCTGCCAATAGCCTCAAATAAATGCTACAGGTTGTTTTAGCACCTTTTACCGGAAATGGAAAAATTCTCAATGAGTAGGCAGAACAGGTAGGTAATTGGTAGATGCACATGACGCATTGATAGGATAAAATAAATGTTAAAAAAAAACAAGTCTTGGTAGTAGTACCAACCTTTCAAGGTCTTGTCCTGAATGCTATGCACACACACCAAACCAGAACCTGAATTACCATCATAAATAAATATCACAGGCAGTAAACACCACCAATCTACTTTATGAAATGTGTTACCAATGGGAAAATTTTGATCAGAATCTTTGTTTATCAGAAACCATAGGTGTACTCATTTTGCAAAAAAATTTTTAGCTTTGTGTTTATGACAAAATATTTATTATAAAGCATGTATGCATACATAATTTCAATTGTTTAACCAAAATCAGTATAAATGGAGATTCCAAATTGAAATAAAAAGCGAAGAAACATTGGGTCACCTAAGAGTGAGTGAATGAACTGAGCCATCCATGTTCTTGTCTCAGAAATGATCAGTTGTTTAAAGCTGTGTTCATGATTCTGCAAGAGTTGTTGCAGCTCCTCCATAAGTAGACTTAGTTGCCAAAATGGAGTGCAATTTGTGGGGGAAAGAAGTTCAGAGGCGCAAACAAAGCAAACATTTCCAACCATCTTGTAGATGGGATGAAATGAATGGGACTTCGTCTGCATCCTGTTGCTCATTTTGGATCTAAAACAACTACCAGAATTTCCATCTATCTAGAAAAAAAATTTCTGCTTCACAATATGCTGTTATTCTATCACCTTATATATAATAGTGCACAACATGATTTATCACATAAAATGTTTACGAATGATTGATAATGGCAAATGTAAAATTGCCAAGGCTAAACACTAATTACACTAATCAAAATTCATTAAGAGATTGGTTAACATAAGTAATATTTATTATAATATGTGAAGAAGAACATAATAAACATACATCAAAAATGTACTTTTTGTTACATTATAATAGCCTTGTAATTGGCTCAAACAAAACGCGATTCGGCTCGCACAATTATCTTGCGTTAGCTTGCCATATCAGAACACAGACTTTATAATTTTACAATCGCCTTTTTCTATACTGCCTGATGGTTTAGTGGATTTGAGATAATGATTTGAAATAACAGTGGTCGTCTTATGGAGCTGATTGGACAGTGGCTTGCCAATGTAGTACCAATCTATATCTTTTTTGCTCACCAATTTTGATGTCACAAACAAAGCAATAATGTGCAATACATTTGGCATTAAAATAGCGCTAGTCTTGCCAAGTGGCTTGTACAATGAATGGCCGGCAAAAAAGAATGTGTCAGTCAGTTTTTATCTACTGTCCTGGTGGTGGGTGGGTGGATTTGAGTGTATAGAGATATACACCCTTTAACAAACCTTCCCCACCGCCAGGCCAGTAGTTTGGAGCTGCTGTGGGTTATGAGTGAACTACATAAAATTGAATATTTAGTTAGCCTTAATTTATTATGCTAACGAGGATGATTCAATCAAATTTTAATAACTTGACTCAATCGTCGGAAGCACTCTGTTGTTTCACAACAATTGTATATTGAAGAAAAGTCAAAATTTAATTAACTTTGAAATAACAATAATCATGATGTTACAAAACTGATGCTGAATGTTCAATAATATAATTTAATTTCAATAATTAACCAATGTTTATACATGATTAATGTTGATATATTGGCAGTAGGCCAATAAAAATAAAATAGTGTCATATAATATATATGATGAAGTAAACCTAGTAGAAAATCAAGGAAAGGAAACAACTAAGGATAAAGTTGAGAGGCGGCGAAGTACAAACACCCGCCTACGATCAATAATAAGAGCTGGGCTATCATTTACTCTACCATGGAGAAGACAACTACTACATTTAGTAGCCCAGTCAGTGGCACGAAGAAATCACCATCAACCGAGGTATAGTTAAAACCAACCAATCAGCAAGCAGACACAATCACTCAACTTACGCAACAAAGGAATTTGAACAATGGCCAGCTACGGCTGGTGAACTGATCAGCTCAACTAACTTCTGCTGCTAATTACGAGATACCACATTATTATTTCAACACAACCAGATGCTCAACGAATAAGGAATAAAACTTACCACCTACTAACAATGCACTAACTTACAGGGATAAGCCATATCAAACAATCAATTGACATTTGTGGTAGATTTCTTTTAGATAAGAATCGTTTTCATTGTTTTTTATTATAAATAAAAATGTTGTTGTCATGCAAAAATTTATTTAACCATATAGAACTGTACACATTTTTATGCCTGTCAACCTGATGTATATATTGTAATTTTCCTACTATATGGTATGTTCAAAATAATTGATTTAATATTTTGTTCTGGTCATAAAATTTTTGCTGTTCAGTCAATGACCAATCAGATGGCCGTATTTCACAGCGGTTGTTTTTTTACACAGATTATTTTTGTCGTCAGTAGGACGCCCGTTTTTTGAGCATAAAAGCTCACAGCTATGTTGTAATAAATCAGTTAGTCACCGGAGCTCAACTTGTCATTATTACTAACTCATTCTCTTCACGCTTGACTGACGCTATCAACGCATTACCGGCAGACGATCTGTTGGATAGTAGTAGACTATTATTCACCTTGAGCAGTTATTAGCTAGTGAATAATTATTTATGTAATCAATATTAATTATTTAATTATTAAATTATTCTAGTAGTATATTGCGTTGGCTAGTCTATACTAGTGATAGTATTGACTTTCAGTGGTGCGCTCAGTAGTATATGTGGAGCAGCTCCTCCACATAGTGAATACTACACGATTGAAACTGGAATTGACGGTATCAGACCTAGTAGGTAGCTGAATAAGCTCAGCCGCTGGGAACTGAGAATAGACATAGGTAGCTGAACAAGCTCAGCCGTGTCGCAAGTCCTAGTAGGTAGCTGAATAAGCTCAGCCGCTAGGCACCGAGGCTAGACATAGGTAGCTGAATAAGCTCAGCCGTGTCTATTGCGTGATTGCGTGGCAAGTCCTAGTAGGTAGCTGAATAAGCTCAGCCGCTAGGCACTGAGGCTAGACATAGGTAGCTGCATAAGCTCAGCCGTGTCTATTGTGCGATTGCGTGGCAAGTCCTAGTAGGTAGCTGAATAAGCTCAGCCGCTAGGCACTGAGGCTAGACATAGGTAGCTGAACAAGCTCAGCCGTGTCGCAAGTCCTAGTAGGTAGCTGAACAAGCTCAGCCGCTATGCACTGAGGCTAGACATAGGTAGCTGAACAAGCTCAGCCGTGTCGCAAGTCCTAGTAGGTAGCTGAATAAGCTCAGCCGCTAGGCACTGAGGCTAGACATAGGTAGCTGAACTAGCTCAGCCGTGTCGCAAGTCCTAGTAGGTAGCTGAAAAAGCTCAGCCGCTAGGCACTGAGGCTAGACATAGGTAGCTGAACAAGCTCAGCCGTGTCGCAAGTCCTAGTAGGTAGCTGAACAAGCTCAGCCGCTAGGCACTGAGACTAGTTGGTAGCTGCACAAGCGTAGCCACTAGTGTTGAGGTTGGGATTGTACATCCCTACAGGGGAGTTGTCCCCCCTCTTCTATCAAAGAGTTGTCTCCCCCTCTCCGCAGAGAGCAGGTTCATTTCAGTGGTGGCAGCAGTGGGATATTTTGATAGCAATATCAAGCGAATCCCAGAACCATGGAGAGAGACACAGATGAGAAAATGGACGCACTCATTGATGCTACACAAGCTTTGCTAACCAGAGGACGCACTGTGAGCAGGCAGTTGCCTCCCCCCACCTACAGTGGCCAAGAAGATCTGGATGACTTCTTGAGAGATTTTGACAGGGTGGCCATACTCAATCAGTGGCACCAAGAGGAGCGTGACATTTATTTCAAAAATGTGCTGACAGGACGTGCAAAGGTCGGTTTAGACGGCTGTCTTACCGAGGAGGCTATCACCCAACGCCTAAGAGCTCGACATCAATTGTCAGAGACACAAGCCAATCACCTGCTACGTCAGCTGCGTTGGAAAGATGGAGAAGATATTTTTCAGTTTACAGACTACTTGCGTAAGCTGATTCCACAAGCGCTCCCGGAGTTGTCACACGCACAGGTTGAGCAACGAATTGTAAAGGAGTTGCTACAGTCATTGCCTCCCCACCTCAAGCCTGTCAGCTGGGAGCTACAACAACGTCCCCGCGATGACCTTGAAGCTGTGATTGAAGTAATCCGACAGTTTGAGGAGACAGTACCTAAACCTGTTGCAGTCAAGGCAATAGAGTCTGCAGAATTAGTCATGCTGAGACAACAGTTTAAGGCTCAGGAAGAGCAAATGAAAGCTCAGGCAAATCTTTTGCAACAACTAGCTGCCTCCCAGCAAATGCTGCAGCAGCAGTTGAGTCAAGTATCTGGTCCGAGGACCCCACGTGAGACAGTGGCCAGACGGACCCCTGCAAGACCCAGACAGGAAGTACAGTGCTATGGGTGTGGACAGCTCGGGCACTACAAACGTGAGTGCAAGACTCACCAGGCGGGAAACGGATCAAGTCAACGGGAATAAGCTCCACCCCCGTTGATTACAAGTTGAAGATACAAACTGTAAAGCAACATACGGCGTATTTCATCACTGCTAGGATTGGAGAGCAACGACACCTACTGATGCTAGACAGCGGCTGCACTAGGTCACTTATACCCTATCAAGTGTTTGCCCGTCTACCAGAGCATAGTTGTACACCCTTGGAACCTGCCCACGGCCATGGCATACTAGCCAACGGGGCCCCTGTGGAATTCCATGGCACTACACAACTCACAATGCAAGTAGGAGCTCTCACCATCAATCAGTCAGCTATAGTCGCCGATGTTACACAACACATATTATTGGGCTTGGACTTCTTCGAAAAGAATAGATGTCAGTTGGATTTTCAGCATTGTATGTTGTCTTGTGGAGAGACACGAATACAATGTTGTGACGAAGAAGGGCAAACGATCAAGAGCAATGTACAAACAATACACAGTGTACGCATCCCAGGACAAAGTGAAGTGATTGTACCTGGACGGATCAACCAACCGTGGCACAGGGCCACAGCAGTAGTTGAAGACAAGCACGAAGTCACAGGCGTTATGGTCGCCCGAGTGATAGCTTGCCCTCAGAACCAGCAGGTTCCCCTCCGTGTAGCTAACACAACAGATGAGGAGATAGTAGTACCTGCTGGCAAAATCATGGCTGTCTGTGCGGCCACTCAGCAAGTTGAGTCTACCCCAGCACCAGATCAGAAGCCAGTGAAAACCTATGAGCAGCACATGAAAGAATGGTGTGCTCGACTACCACCAGAGAACCAGCAGGCTGCCTGGACATTGCTACAACAACATCGGTCCACATTCAGTCAGCACAAGTTCGACTTGGGTCGCACAACTGCCACCAAACACTCCATAAATCTCCAGCCTGGAGCTCAACCCCGTAAGCAACGACCTTACAGACAGGGACCCACTCAACAGGCCGAGATTGAGAGGCAGGTTCGCGAGCTACACGAACACGGACTGATCAAGGAAGGACATGGAGCCTGGAGTTCGCCAGTAGTATTGGTACAAAAGAAAGACGGCAGTTGGCGGTTCTGCGTGGACTATCGAAAGTTAAACGAAGTCACTATACAGGACGCATACCCACTGCCCAGGATTGATGAATCCTTGGATGCCTTGGGAGGTAGTCAGTGGTTCTCTACACTGGACTTGACCTCTGGCTACTGGCAGGTGGAGTTGGACAAGTACTCCAAAGAAAAGTCGGCATTCGCCACACGGACAGGCCTGTGGGAATGGCAAGTGTTACCATTTGGGCTAACGTGTGCACCCTCAACATTTGAGCGGTTGATGGAGAACGTTTTGCGAGGGTTGCATTGGCAGACTCTACTTGTCTACCTAGATGACATAATTGTGTTCTCCAAGACACCGGAGGAGCACATGACGAGATTAGCTGAAGTCTTCACCAGATTACAAGCAGCAGGGCTCAAGCTGAAACCGAGCAAATGCAACCTATTTACCCAGCGTGTAAATTACCTGGGACACATTGTGTCTGCACAAGGGGTAGAGACCGACCCACAGAAGGTATCAGCTGTGAAAGAATGGCCAACACCGCGTCACAAAACGGATGTGAGAGCGTTTCTAGGCACCTGCGGTTACTATAGAAGGTTTATTTCCAACTATTCAGAAATCGCCAGGCCACTAACGCAGATTAGCTCTGCCAAGAATCCATTCAATTGGACAAGCGAGTGTACTCAGGCCTTCGAGACACTGAAACAACGCCTAGTACAGGCACCTATCTTAGCCTACCCCTGTTATGAACACTCGTTCATACTTGACACCGATGCGAGCCAAGTAGGCATCGGTGCGGTCCTATCACAAGAGCAAGGAGGACAGGAAAGAGTAGTGGCTTACTACTCCAAGATGCACAGTAAAGAAGAGGAGAATTACTGTGTGACACGAAAAGAGTTGCTGGCTATTGTTAAAGCCGTCAAACACTTCCGACCACATTTATATGGAAGACGGTTTACTGTCAGGACAGATCATGCCTCTTTGGTTTGGATGATCCGAAACCCTGCACCTACCGGTCAACTGGCACGCTGGCTAGAGACACTCAGTGCTTTTCAGTTCGACATACAGCACCGGAAAGGGCGTGTGCACAACAATGTGGATGGACTCAGTAGGCAAAACTGTATTGCCTGTAAGCAATGCCATAAGATGAGAGGGGACGAGCCAAATGATCAGCAAGTAGCCGCTGCTCTGGTTCCACTTGCTCCACCTGCAGCCTGGAAGATACCTAGTGCGCCATCGACAGTTCAGCTGTCAGCAACTCAGTGGCCTCAGCTACAAGCCAGTTCCGCTTGTACAAGATCTCCAGTAGATTCAGTTGCTAGACTCCCCAACCGCACACTGCTGGTCCGAGTGTTGAAAAATGCTTCCAGATCGGAGACACCTCTCTCAGCTACAGATACCCTTTCTGCGCGGCAGCAAGCTGACCCACAGATTGGGCCCATACAGCGTTGGGTAGCGGGTGGTGCACCACCTAGAGTGGATGTACTGGGCACTGAATGCAAGACACTGGCCGAGCGGCGAGAGCAATTACTTGTCCTAGAGGGAGTGCTGTATCTCCGCCAGCAACGACTTAAATGGCCAAGACAAGTCCCGGTTATTCCACATGTGGACAGACAAGCCCTGATTGATAACATACATCAGCAGGCTCACTTTGGTATTGACAAAACAACACGGCAAGTACAGCGTGAAGGATACTGGCCAGGATTGACAGGAGATGTACGGCGTCGAGTCAGGACCTGTCAACATTGCCAACAGAGTAAAGTGATTCCCCATCGTCATTTTCACCCGCACAACCACCTTTACGCTGGTCGACCGTGGCAAATTGTCGCCATAGATCTCTGTGGGCCACTACCTCAGACCAGACAAGGGAACACCCAGATACTGGTGGTCGCTGACCATTTCACTAGATGGTACGACGCCATACCCATTCCAGACGGAACTGCCAGCGTTGTAGCCAAGGTTCTTGATGAACGCTTGTTCTGCTACTTCGGTGTACCAGAAGTGATACACAGTGACCAAGGACGGCAGTTTGAAAGTCAACTCTTCCAGGAATGCTGTGCGCTCTGGGGGTGCAAAAAGACTCGCACCACTCCCTACCACCCACAGGGTAATTCAGTGGTGGAAAGGCTCAACAAAACCCTCGGAAACTCCCTACGTGCCTTACTCTTGGAGAAGGGTACATGTGAATGGGATGAGGTGCTACCGCAAATAATGCGGACCTTGCGAGCTACTCCACATCAGAGCACAACTGAGACCCCAAACTATCTGATGCTGGGACGAGAGACCAGGCTGCCAGCCGCCTTAGTCAGTCCAGCCAATGAAGAAAATATGACTCCTGAGACATATGCTCACGAGTTGCAAGTCAGAATAAGAGAAGCCGGAGAGGCAGTTCTCAAGTTACAGAAATCTGACATAAGAACTCCAGTGGAAGGAGAGCCCACCAAATTTCAAGTTGGGGAGACAGTATGGCTGAGATCTTTCTTTCAGAACAAAGGAAGAGGGACAAAGTTGCGCCCAAAGTATGTAGGGCCATACAAGGTTGTGAAAACCTTACCCTACCAAACTTATGAGGTAGAACGTATGGGACGAAGAACGGTTCAGCATGAGGGACGGATGAAACGGCACGTCGCTAGGAGGGATGTGGTCTCCAGCAATCAGCCAGAACCAGACAGTACATTAATACAACCTGAGGTGGAAGAACCCCCCAGCGAGTCGCTTCTAGGGTGGTACCCAGAGGAGGGCGAATGGCCTTGTGTGGTCAATTGGCAGCCAATTGACCAACGAGTGGCTGATCAGCCACCTGCTCTGGACAGACCAGTGGAGCCTGCAATACTACCAGTATCCCCGGAACGGCCTGACACGATGATAGAGACAACTCCAACACCATCTGTGATTTTACCCCCAGCAGCAACAGAACTGCCAGCTCCTACTTTGCCTATCACACAGGGGAGTGCTTCTCAACAGCAGGCCACTCAACCTACCACCGAGGCCCCAGCAAGGCGGAGCCACCGAGAACGCAAAACCCCAGTCTACCTCCAAGACTATGATGTCAATGTGGCCAGAGTAACCTTCCAACCAAAACAAACTCACCCTGGTGCAATATGTCTGTCTACACAGAGCACCATGGAGCAAAGCATTCTGGGACAGAATGTCATTATAGGAGGGGGTGATGAAGTAAACCTAGTAGAAAATCAAGGAAAGGAAACAACTAAGGATAAAGTTGAGAGGCGGCGAAGTACAAACACCCGCCTACGATCAATAATAAGAGCTGGGCTATCATTTACTCTACCATGGAGAAGACAACTACTACATTTAGTAGCCCAGTCAGTGGCACGAAGAAATCACCATCAACCGAGGTATAGTTAAAACCAACCAATCAGCAAGCAGACACAATCACTCAACTTACGCAACAAAGGAATTTGAACAATGGCCAGCTACGGCTGGTGAACTGATCAGCTCAACTAACTTCTGCTGCTAATTACGAGATACCACATTATTATTTCAACACAACCAGATGCTCAACGAATAAGGAATAAAACTTACCACCTACTAACAATGCACTAACTTACAGGGATAAGCCATATCAAACAATCAATTGACATTTGTGGTAGATTTCTTTTAGATAAGAATCGTTTTCATTGTTTTTTATTATAAATAAAAATGTTGTTGTCATGCAAAAATTTATTTAACCATATAGAACTGTACACATTTTTATGCCTGTCAACCTGATGTATATATTGTAATTTTCCTACTATATGGTATGTTCAAAATAATTGATTTAATATTTTGTTCTGGTCATAAAATTTTTGCTGTTCAGTCAATGACCAATCAGATGGCCGTATTTCACAGCGGTTGTTTTTTTACACAGATTATTTTTGTCGTCAGTAGGACGCCCGTTTTTTGAGCATAAAAGCTCACAGCTATGTTGTAATAAATCAGTTAGTCACCGGAGCTCAACTTGTCATTATTACTAACTCATTCTCTTCACGCTTGACTGACGCTATCAACGCATTACCGGCAGACGATCTGTTGGATAGTAGTAGACTATTATTCACCTTGAGCAGTTATTAGCTAGTGAATAATTATTTATGTAATCAATATTAATTATTTAATTATTAAATTATTCTAGTAGTATATTGCGTTGGCTAGTCTATACTAGTGATAGTATTGACTTTCAGTGGTGCGCTCAGTAGTATATGTGGAGCAGCTCCTCCACATAGTGAATACTACACGATTGAAACTGGAATTGACGGTATCAGACCTAGTAGGTAGCTGAATAAGCTCAGCCGCTGGGAACTGAGAATAGACATAGGTAGCTGAACAAGCTCAGCCGTGTCGCAAGTCCTAGTAGGTAGCTGAATAAGCTCAGCCGCTAGGCACCGAGGCTAGACATAGGTAGCTGAATAAGCTCAGCCGTGTCTATTGCGTGATTGCGTGGCAAGTCCTAGTAGGTAGCTGAATAAGCTCAGCCGCTAGGCACTGAGGCTAGACATAGGTAGCTGCATAAGCTCAGCCGTGTCTATTGTGCGATTGCGTGGCAAGTCCTAGTAGGTAGCTGAATAAGCTCAGCCGCTAGGCACTGAGGCTAGACATAGGTAGCTGAACAAGCTCAGCCGTGTCGCAAGTCCTAGTAGGTAGCTGAACAAGCTCAGCCGCTATGCACTGAGGCTAGACATAGGTAGCTGAACAAGCTCAGCCGTGTCGCAAGTCCTAGTAGGTAGCTGAATAAGCTCAGCCGCTAGGCACTGAGGCTAGACATAGGTAGCTGAACAAGCTCAGCCGTGTCGCAAGTCCTAGTAGGTAGCTGAAAAAGCTCAGCCGCTAGGCACTGAGGCTAGACATAGGTAGCTGAACAAGCTCAGCCGTGTCGCAAGTCCTAGTAGGTAGCTGAACAAGCTCAGCCGCTAGGCACTGAGACTAGTTGGTAGCTGCACAAGCGTAGCCACTAGTGTTGAGGTTGGGATTGTACATCCCTACAGGGGAGTTGTCCCCCCTCTTCTATCAAAGAGTTGTCTCCCCCTCTCCGCAGAGAGCAGGTTCATTTCAATAGTATTATATTATTATGATGTTTATTAAATAAAAAAATAAATCGGTATAAATTTAACTGTTACATACATTGATGATGATGATTATTATTATTGATAATATTATTATTATTATTTATCATCATTCATGTATTATATTTATTATTATTATTATGTATAATATTTTACTATTATTATTATAATTATTATAGTTATTATTTATCATGATTATTATATTATATTATTATCATCATCATCATCATCATCATTAGATTATTTTATTTAATTTTAATTAACAATGTAAATAAGTTTTTTATAGTAATTATTATAAATAATAATATTAATAATAATAATAATATAATAATGGTGATGATGATTATTATTATTTATAATTAACTAACTAATAATAATAATTGTTGTTTTATATATAATAATAATATTATAATAATAAATAATAATAATTATAATAATAATAATAATAATAATCATCATTATTATTTATTTTATTTATTATATGTTAAAATACTATTTGTCCGTCCACGAAGTAGTAACCAAGGGAAGAAATAATTTTTCATAAGCCATCTATACCTGTTGTAATGGCCACTAGCAGTAGTCACACATATATATTATTGTATAATATTTTTGCAGCGGTTATTAATAACGACAAAATTATTTGCATCGTCTGCTTATTGTAACATTAACTGTCACGGGTAGTTGGGCCAAAGTGGAGAACTTATGCGCCATACATGATTGCGGCTCGTAATTAAGTGAGCTTATCATTAATCCAATCGCAATGGCAAATTAAACATCAAGATGTAGGCGTACTGACAGTGTTTTCTGTTCATCACAGTGATATAATATTACTGTGTTCTGATTGGCTCTTGAATTTGCTATTGGTGATTGGATTACTGTAGTTATGCATCATCCAATAAACGTCCTCAACAGAAGACATTCTAAGCAGCTGAATAAAACTCACCAAGAAGCGCAGGGTTGGGCACTTGAGCTTGCAAGCCCAAAGGTAAGTTGTGATTGTTGATTGTCGTGGCTATGGGTTTTTAGTTAGTGATGCTTTACAAAATATGAACGCTCCATGTGTTATGCTAAAAGTATGTTTTTACAGGAAGGGCTTGCTTGAGCATCTTTTTCTTTATCAAACTTTCAATTAATTAATCATAATAATTATTATTATATTATTATTATTTTATTTTTGTTCAATTATTATTATTAATAATTATTGTAAATCAGTGAAGAATCGATGTTGTTGTTGTCATAATAATGAATGATAATAATAAAATAAATCGAATGATGATGAAGTTATGGTTCGTTTTGGTGATGATCATGATGATTATTTCATGCAAATAATGATAATCTACTCACAGCAGCATCTTCTTCTGCGAATAATAATTGTATTGGTATCAATCATGATCATAAAAAAATTAGTTGATTCATTTATTTATTGTTGAATTTTTTAGTAAGTAATACAAAAAAAACTCCTGTTGCAACAACAACAAGCTTTTCTTCTGAATTACATGTAGTAATATTTGTATATTATTATATATATAGGTTTGTGTATGATGATTGACGATAGATAGATATCATAGATAGTGTGTGTATGTATGTATAGGTTTTGTTTTTTCCAAAGTGTATTATTATCATGTGTATGCTTTTGTTGTAGTATAAATTTTGTGCAAAACTTTATAAAACAAAAAATTCAATATGTATCTTTCTATGGTGGTCATAATGAACTCATTAACTTTTTAATAATTATTAATAATTGAAGTCCTTTATCATTAGAAATAATCCTCTGCAGTAAAAAAAAACATAGTAATCTTGGTTTACGTTGTTAATAATTTTATGAATTAAAGTTATTCGTAATAATATTGTATATCATTACTACACACTTAATATATAATAGAAATATGCATATAGTAGGTAATACCACATGTATGCATGTACATAATAATAATAATAATAATATTAGTAGTTTTTATGAAATGAATGATGATAATCGTTAGCAATAATTTTTATTGTTTGTTTTTTCTTCAAGTCTCTAGTAAAGCATTGTACCACTACTACACCATAAGGTTCTGTTGTAAGTAATTAGCATGCTTATCTACTTTCTACAAGTTGTGAGTGAGTTAGTAATTGGTTATCAATGTTTTCTAAATGCTGTAGAAAAAGTGAGAATTGAACAATAGAATGTCTATTTCTATTCTTCTGTTTTGATTTCGCGGTTGCTTCTAAAATATAACAGTTTCTTGCTTGACATATCCGTTGCATATGTTTCTAGACTAAAGTTTGTATGTTTTTCTTGTGTGTTTTCTTGCTTGGTCATTCTATCATTGAGGCATAATTTTTTTTAATATAGTAATGGAGCGACCATTATCAATTAGCTCCACTGAAAAAAATGAAGTTGCTAGTTTCTATTTTGACATGTAATGTGTTGATCGTATAAGTTGAACATAAAGTCATGAATATTAAAAAACTTGGTCATAAATTTCATACCCCTATTTGCATAGGTATTATTTAATCTCGTATCTGCAATGAACAATTCTTGCAGAATTTTCAATGTTGCATGTGCTACACCCTGTACGATCTAGGTGGAGAATCTCCTGTCGTATATGAAATTACATTTACATGAAAAATCCCTTTGAGACTACTTGTTTATCTGTGAATTTTAATATCTATATTTTTAGATCGAGCCTTTGAAGTTTGCATTTCGTTCAGGTTAAGTATCAAGAGCACAAACATAATCCAATATGGGTGCGCGATATGATCCAGATGATCAGTTATTGGCGTATCTTGCCATCGATCGCAAGATGCAGTTGGATGACCAAAAGAGGCCATACGACGGTAAGAAAGCCTGCTTTGTACCTGAGAAACGTGAGGGATTTGTTACTGCAGACATCATCAGCTCTAAAGGAGATGAGATTACTGTTCAGACTGAAGCGGGCGTGGTGAGTTCTTCAATGGCTGAGATTAACTTTTGAAGTAATATTGACCCAGTTGCCATGTGACTACCATAACACGGAGTTCATCCTATAAAAATATTTAGCCATGTTAGTGTGAACTTGTGGAACAGCCGTGTTATGTGAAATGTTCATATTGACACTGTCAACTCCCTCGTCTCGCATATTTAATTTGCTGAAAAGAATTTTCTATACTTTATACATATCAATAACCTCTCCACACTTGTGTGGAGAGAGGTTATTGATATGTATAAGCCTGATGAGATATGAGCAAAGTCCGTATGTAAAAGTCTGTCACGTGGAGCTTTTTCTGCAGATAAGATTAATCTTTTGTTTCAGGTCATCTTTTTGGTAGTTAATTCAATTGAAAATCTGTGTCTATCAATGGCTTGTACAATGATAACACCATAAAAAGCCAGTTTTGGACTAAGAAGCTTCAACTAATGCATGTATTTTACACATTTGGTCTCAATAGAATCACCAGTGAACCTCACAGTCCATTTATTTCTGTGGCAAAGTTTTAGAATTATTCTGTCAATGAAAACGCAGTATTCCCTAAAAAAAGCACAAAATTAATTTCAAGGCATAAATAAATACTCATTTTTGTTCCTACGAAAAGTTTTTTTTAATTTGCTCTCACATTTTGCCAAACCGTGTTGATAAAACAATTTTTTTTCAAAATTTATGTGCCACTTAAAATTCTTTGCTTAATCTCGGATGTTTATTTTAATTGGCTTTATTTGTGTTGATGTAGAAAGAAATGGTCATAGAGTAAATCACTTGGTGTTCATGGCCATTTTAACTTGCAGCAAATGACCGTGATGAAAGAAGATGTACACCAACGGAATCCTCCCAAGTTTGAGAAGACCGAGGATATGGCCAACTTGACTTACCTATCTGAAGCGGCCATCTTGCATAATTTGAGAGAACGTTACCACTGCTGGAGAATCTACGTGAGTTTGTGTGTTTGCTTGACAGGTTTGCTCATAGGCCGCAAGTTCAAGCTTTCGGATATAGTCTTAAATCATGATGGATTATGCTATTTCTTGGAAGACATGATTAATTATAGTTAATTTGATGTATTTTTGGAAAGTATAGTTTATAGAAAATAAGTTTCCAAGTATCATCTGAAGAGGTAACAGTCTGGCGTTGCATAACGTAATATTGGCATCGCTCAACAAGTTGATTTTCTCATCAATAATTCAATGATATAACAGCAGCGTTATGTAACATCAATCTCCATTCGCATAGTTTTGTACAATTCAGTATTTGTATGGAAGTTGAAGCGTTCTATTTGTCAAACCAACTCTATAATGATTTGCAGGAGTTTGCCTGTAACTTAGCTTTCAGTCCACTGTTTCATTGCTGAGTGCCATTTAGACACATATACCTGCTGTATGTGCGCATTGATGAATAGTTAACCTTATATTTGGATGGCCTGCTAGGCTTAATTGTCTGTAGCTTTTTCTTTCAATTGCTCTCCGTAGAGGAAACTGCAGTGGCAGGCTGTGCACTATATACCATATTTGGTTTTGTATATGGTGGGTGTAATCGAGATGGGTGCTGTTCACCTATTAGTCAGATCGCTATAGAGAACATTTCATTAACTTGTGCAGATACCCAATTGTTAGACGTACTAGCTATTAAAGGTCATCTAAACTAAAGCCCTATTAAACACTCATATAAAAGCCTTGTAGGAAACTGTAGAGGAATGCTTTGTGAAGGCCTATCAGCCATTAATGAGCTAATTAATTCTCACTAACCTCTCGATGCTGTGATTTTATAACATGGAGTTGTTGTTAAAGTTATATTAGCCCAATCCTGTTTGTGCATTGCACTTATCTGATGGGCATGCTGTGGACCCAAATATAACAATGACGTTGTGGGAGGGGGGTAAAAAGTAATTATGTACTTGAATAGATAAATGTAGCTCACTAAATATTCCCGTTCCTCAGTTAACACGCTTTCATGAATTAGTAGAAGCACTTAGCAAAATGGATCTTGGTATTTCTATGCCGCAAACTATCTATTGTTGCTAATTTTACACCTTGGACTAAGAGTCAACTCTTGTATCTGCGCTAGCACTTTGTTTTATGATATTACTGAACCTATATAAATATATGGTTAGTCCATACTCTAAAGTTGTCTTGTCAATGAGTGGACAACTTCAAATTAATATGAATGATGGGCATGGGGGTGGATGATTTCGTTGTCATTTTAGATCTTTTGATAATTTCATTTTTCAGCTAGACAGTGTTTTCAGCTTTAAAATTATTTGATAAACGCACTCCTTATTATACTCTAAGTAAACCTTGTTTACTGTCTTTTTATCATTTGAATTTATTAATTACCTGCGATTTATAAGATGCGTTTGTTGATTATTGTCATTTGATTTATTTCTCTAATCTCAATTCAAATGTTTAAGTACAAGTTAAATGTTTCATTTTTTCTCTATTTACTAGCCATTTTACATTTTAAAAGCAAAATAATACGGTGAAAAATGCGCTTTTAAAAAATTAATTTGTTGCTTGACAAAATTTTAGTTTTCTATTTGCAGTTCACAGTAAGTTTATCATGCAGCTCAATATGTTACACTGATTAGTGTTATTTGAATATGCTTATTGTAATAAATATTCATTGTTTCATTTTGCATTTGAGTTTTTGATAACTGTAGATTTTTCTCAGACCATCTTGTTTGAAAGTGCAAGACCACCTCCTCACTGCCATATTTAGCCTCAAATGTCCAACCAATTTTATCGCTAAACTAATTTTAATTTAGCTCCATTTTCAACAATGATTGAGTCTATTCTGGGGTTATGTTTGCATTATTTGTGCTGTTTTAGCTGAAGTGCGTTAGAGTTTACCCTGTGACAAGTGCACTGGTTCTGTTTTAGACCTACTCTGGGTTGTTCTGTGTGGCTGTGAACCCCTACAAGAGGTTGCCTATATACACCCAGGGGGTTATTGATATGTACAAGGGCAAGAGAAGGAATGAGATGCCTCCTCACATCTTCTCCATTGCTGACAATGCTTACCATGACATGTTGCAAGGTACCTGCAAAGTCTTTTTATTGCATTTACCAAATAGCAGTGTTTCTCATTTTATTAATTTAAGAGTTGTTTCCTCATCAAATGGGAAATGCAACCATTATAAACAATTTCCTCAGTCATATTAAATTTTTGTCGATGTGTACGTTCGTTTAATTTAACAATTGTTTTTTTTTCTTGGTCATGTGATCGAGGTTTTATTTTCTTTTAGATCGTGAGAATCAATCTATTTTGATCACGTAAGTATAGCAAATGTTTTCACTTCTAGCCATGTTTTTTTTCTTGATAGAAATTGCGTTTTTCTATCATACATACCTCAAATAATTTTGTTTTTGAAAAGTTCCGGTTCGCCAAATATCATGATACAGTATTGTAGGTCAATACCTGCTAACATTTAATTGTCATATAACATGTTTTAAATTATTGTATTGTCTGTTATATTCAATTCTTTTGTTGTGTGAGGTATTGTAGCATGATTGCTAACACTACTAATGAGCCTGTGATATCTAGATGTTTATTTGTTTGCCCTCTCTTCCATTTTTGTTTGCACTTCCTTTCAGTTGATACTAGTACTAATTATTGCTCTTACAGACACCTTTAATTAAAACTAAAAAAGTGTTTATTGGCACCATGAATGGAAAAATAATATATTTAGTTTTACCTCTTGTAAATTTATAAAAAAAAATAATTTGAGTGCAAGACTTCTAGTTTTTAAACATTCTCGAGGTTATGCTATTTCGGTTGTAAATTGTCTAATTTATTACCCACCAAAAAGGAACAAAAAGGAAGCAACTCCAATTCAACTAGTTACGTTCAGCTACAATTAGTACGGCGCTAACACTACTAGTAAATGCCTCATGCTACTAACTCCTCACTGACGTGTGGATTGCAGCTATTGTTTACTAACATTTGTTGTGTGTGTCTATGTGTATACTTACTATGTGTTCTCCCTGTAACGCCCTCTAGTGGTGAGTCTGGTGCAGGAAAGACTGAGAACACCAAGAAGGTCATCCAGTACTTTGCGCACATTGCTCATGCTGCACCCAAACAGAGTGATGGTAGCGCCATACTGAAAGGAGTAAGTGTTTATGTTTTGGTTTCCTAACGCGCCTGGGCATGGGGTGAACTAACAAACTAACCGCGAGTAGGGCTGCAGCTGTCTGGTGACAGCGTCGGCCTTACTGTCAGTGATCGACATGTGCCTTTGACAGCGGCGAGTCCGGAGCTGGAAAGACTGAGAACACCAAGAAAGTTATTTCTTACTTTGCCCATGTTGCTGCCGCAACTAAGAAAAAAGAGGATGAGGGTGTGCAGTCTCATGAGGTATTGCATTTGTGACTCCTTTTCAACAATGTTTTTTTTACCGAAGTGCGAGAATGAGAATGAAGAATTATTTTTGCGCAGTTGAATAAAAGTTTACCCTTATTTGGAATCAGCCAGCGTTGATTACAAAGCCGACCTTTATCTCAATATTTATGCAAACAAAGGATGTGTAATAGTAATTTTAACAAGGACTGTCATCTCTTACTCATAGACTCATATTCATTTGTGTAGTCCACAAAACTGTCCATATCTGCATTCTTACCAGAAATGCAATTAATCTTTCAAATGCTATTTCTAACACTCTTTGATGGGCGTTTGAAACAATAGCCATGGTTTAATACAATTTTATTTTAGTTAGGAATTGACACCCAAGTGTAGTAAGTATTATTGTTATTGTTGAACTATTGTTCTATGTTGTTCCCCTTCTTTGCTTGCGTACTATCCACCCATATCCCGTTCCCTCCCTATCCGATGTCATATCTATGAATGAAGACTTGTGTCTATGGAATCTATTGCTGGCCATTCAGCTCTTGTATACTCTCCTGTAGTGTTGTTTGTCCCAGTACCAACTGCCTGCATTGTCTAGTTAGTGAGCAGCCTCTCCCCTCTCAGTTGTTACAACGACTGAGTGCGACTTCAGATGGAATCAACTGCGTTACCCACTTTGATCAACAACACGAATGAACTGGTCTGGTCATTGCCTGCTCTGAACTTCTCATTTGCTTGTTCCTACTCAGTGACACCTCCACATGCTATGTCTATTTCTTTAGGGCAACCTGGAGGACCAGATCATTCAGGCCAACCCTGTACTTGAAGCTTTTGGTAATGCCAAAACTGTAAGGAACAACAACTCCTCTCGATTTGTAAGTTGTCTCCTCTTTATAACTGTTTTGTAGCTTTTCGCTACATCTTTGTATAATCAGTAACTTACCTGTCATGCTGTTTGTTCTTTTCTAAGGCTGTGACATGGTTAAGAAATTTAATCAAGATTAATTTTTTTTCTTATTTATTGATCTTGATTAATTGCAAAATTAATCTTTTGTGATACCTCCTATATTTAGCTCTAATTATTTAATATATAAGCAGAATTTCTCTGCTCTAATTGGAAATTATAAGCATGGGATTGCATCATGGTGGATTGGAATTCATTCTCAGTCATAGAAATGGTAAACTTGAAACATTACAATCAATAATAATAAGTGCCATTGGTCAAACAAAATTGCAATTGCCAAGTTTAAAAAAAATAACACAAAGAAGCCGCTACTAATGGTAATTAATTCAAAGATGATTTTTAATCGCTTTAATCTTGTGTGGAAACTGTTTGCGTTAATCGTAAAAATAACTCGATTGAATCACAGCCTTATTATTTTTTCAGTCTTTGTCGTTCTGTAGAGAGATTATATCTCTGTTGGTTTTGTAGGGAAAGTTTATTCGTATTCACTTTGGAACCAATGGAAAGATTGCTGGAGCTGACATTGAGTTCTGTAAGTATTTAACTGGCAACTACAGCTCAACATTTGCATTGCAAAACTTCTGTTCGTGGCTTTGCTGTTGATGAGATTTTAATTCATTTTCAATACAAGTTTCTAGTATAAGCTGCTTCTTTTTCATCAGTTTTTCGCTACTAAAACTAAAATGACAAACACCCAATTGCCAAATCAAAAATATTGCTTTTCATTTATAATTATAATGTAAAGTTTAATTCTTGTGAACGTAACATACATGTAATGATGTCTTTTCAAAAGATGATTTCAATTTTTATTATAAAAAAACGAAGATGTACCACTTTTTTATCAACTATTGACTGTGACAGCATTACATTGGAGAAGGTACACGTAGGTGAAGCAGGTATCACCAACAATGTCTCCCCATTTGTGTACCTGTGTACTTACTTGAAGCACCGGTACATCTATAGCACCGGTACATCTATAGCACCGGTACATCTATAGCACCGGTACATCTATGGCACCGGTACATCTATAGCACCGGTACATCTATAGCACCGGTACATCTATGGCACCGGTACATTGACGGCTCTGGTGGTTATCATTCCAGATTTATTAGAAAAGTCTCGCGTTGCCTCGCAACAGGCTACGGAGAGAAGTTTCCACATATTTTATCAGCTACTGAGTGACGATGCATCTGATCTAGCTGGTAATTGTACTGCTGCACTCTAGGTGTATTTCCTCTATGTAATTTCTATCCTCTCTCTTCAAGATCTTCTGGAGAAGTCTAGAGTTACTCAACAGATGGCGGCTGAGAGAAACTTTCATATTTTCTATCAGCTTCTTTCACCGGCCATTCCTGAAGTCCATGGTAATTGGATTGTGTCCCTGGTGTTGTCATAACAACTGTTTGAGTGGCTCATTGCATGCATGCCTTGATACATATTAATCGTTTCCTTGGGATTCTTCTGATTTCTGGCGCGATAGCACGAGTCCTTTAGTTACCTCCACTAGAGAGCCAGCCAAGTACACTTATAAAAATCTGTCAACCAGTTTAGGAAAGATCCCGCCAGATTGTGGCACATGTCGATAAGCGTTTTGCTTTGCTTATTCTCGGGTGATTATGAAGATGTCTCTATCCAATTGCATGCCCTCTTTCGTTGTTGGATTTGAGGCTAACAGGAATTGCCGCCAATCCTAATGCTGATAGAATTTTGAGACTTGACTAAGATGTATTGTATAGTTCTAAAACTGTTGGGGAGCTAATTTTACAATTTTTAGCATCTCTCTAATACAGATGGGCGTATTAGTCAACTAGCGGTGTAATTTCCACCACCTCAGCCGATGTGTGTACTAATTGTTAGTGCAGTTACAGAGTTTTACATAATTTCACTGTCATATTCCTAATGATAACCTCAAGCCTTTGTTTTATGTGTTTGTTATTTGTTGTTATATGCATCCTTTGTTAGTGTTTGTGTGGAATGTGACTATGTAACAGTTTGTGAAATGGTAATGTTCTACATAAATTTCATTGCAGTATTTTCTACTATATTATTTAAAATCTCAAACTTATTGAAAAATGGAAAACAATTAAATTTGAAAATGTATTGCATGATAAGAAGTTGCTGTGGAATCCCATTGGGTTGTATACACAGCAGGTAAGCACTTTTGGTTTGTTCTCTTGCAGAGAAACTGCTGGTGTCCCCAGACCCTGGACTATACTCTATGATAAACCAGGGAGTACTCACTGTTGAGGGTATAGATGATATCGAGGAGATGAAGCTAACTGATGAAGCTTTCGATGTGCTAGGCTTTACTGCAGAGGAGAAGTTGTCTCTCTACAAAGGTATCCTTCACATTACATCCCTTTTGTTGTGTGGTTTGGGATAGCAAGGTGCAGAGTAGTGCATTCACTTGTGGATAGTTAGTTATCTATGGGTCTGTTTGATTGATGAGTAGATTTGTTGATGATATTTTGATAAAAAATACATACTTTCATTTTTATACATGTACACATTGTAAATGTGTTGATTCAAAGCGTCTTTTTAGAGATGGTATCTCATAATACATGTATAGTTCATTTTTAAATGAATTTAACAATTCAACATATTACAATGTACATATATCAAAATAAAATAAAAGCATGTCTGAAAATTATCAATTGTTTTTGATTGATTACACGAGGATCTAAAAAAAATTAGTAATTGCACGAGGTGCCTCAAACTGTCAAGCTGAACACAGTAGTTTTGTCTGTGTTATTTACAATTGCTGTTATGGTAGTTTCAGTTAGACTGTCGCAACGATTTCTGTTACATTATCAGTGCCCTGTTACTCTTCTAGCTGATACTTCCCATTGTAGCTGTCTGCTCCATCCTGCACATGGGTGAGATGAAGTTTAAACAGAGACCCAGAGAGGAACAGGCCGAGGCTGATGGAACTGCTGAGGCGGAGAAGGTGAGCCACATCTCTCTTCACAGTACTTGTTTGCAGCCATCTTCATTCTCTGTTGCCCGCGTTTTCAAGATTTAAAATGGTTAAATTATTTATAAGTAAATAATTTCTAATCTCTGCCAACTCACCATGTGCATTGTATTGGTTAGGTTGCTTTCTTGCTCGGAGTCAACGCCAAGGATCTCCTCAGTAACATCCTCAAGCCAAAGGTGAAGGTCGGCTCAGAGATGGTCACCAAGGGCCAGTCATCGGCCCAGTGCTACTACTCAATCAACGCTACAGCCAAGTCTCTCTACTACAGAATGTTTGCTTGGCTCGTCGAGCGTGTCAACAAGACTCTTGACACCAAGATCAAACGACAGTTCTTCATCGGTGTGCTGGATATCGCTGGATTTGAGATCTTTGAGGTAAGTAATTGTGTGACTTCTAATAATAGGTATGATCTCCAGTATTGGTATGGTCTCTAGTATTGGTGTGATCACTAGTATTGGTGTGATCACTAGTATTGGTATGATCTCTAGTATTGGTGTGATCACTAGTATTGGTATGGTCTCTAGTATTGGTATGGTCTCTAGTATTGGTATGATCTCTAGTATTGGTGTGATCACTAGTATTGGTGTGATCTCTAGTATTGGTATGGTCTCTAGTATTGGTGTGATCTCTAGTATTGGTGTGATCACTAGTATTGGTATGGTCTCTAGTATTGGTGTGATCACTAGTATTGGTATGATCTCTAGTATTGGTGTGATCACTAGTATTGGTGTGATCTCTAGTATTGGTATGGTCTCTAGTATTGGTGTGATCACTAGTATTGGTATGGTCACTAGTATTGGTGTGATCTCTAGTAGTGGTATGGTCTCTAGTATTGGTATGGTCTCTAGTATTGGTGTAATCTCTAGTATTGGTGTGATCTCTAGTATTGGTGTGATCTTTAGTATTGGTGTGATCACTAGTATTGGTGTGATCACTAGTATTGGTATGGTCTCTAGTATTGGTGTGATCTCTAGTATTGGTATGAACTCTAGTATTGGTATGGTCTCTAGTATTGGTGTGATCACTAGCATTGGTATGATCTCTAGTATTGGTGTGATCTCTAGTATTGGTGTGATCTCTAGTATTGGTATGGTCTCTAGTATTGGTGTGATCACTAGTATTGGTATGATCTCTAGTATTGGTGTGATCTCTAGTATTAGTGTGATCACTAGTATTGGTATGAACTCTAGTATTGGTATGGTCTCTAGTATTGGTGTGATCACTAGTATTGGTATGAACTCTAGTATTGGTATGGTCTCTAGTATTGGTGTGATCTCTAGTATTGGTATGAACTCTAGTATTGGTATGGTCTCTAGTATTGGTGTGATTACTAGTATTGGTATGGTCTCTAGTATTGGTGTGATCACTAGTATTGGTATGGTCACTAGTATTGGTGTGATCTCTAGTAGTGGTATGGTCTCTAGTATTGGTATGGTCTCTAGTATTGGTGTAATCTCTAGTATTGGTGTGATCACTAGTATTGGTATGGTCTCTAGTATTGGTGTGATCTCTAGTATTGGTATGAACTCTAGTATTGGTATGGTCTCTAGTATTGGTGTGATCACTAGCATTGGTATGATCTCTAGTATTGGTGTGATCTCTAGTATTGGTGTGATCTCTAGTATTGGTATGGTCTCTAGTATTGGTGTGATCACTAGTATTGGTATGATCTCTAGTATTGGTGTGATCTCTAGTATTAGTGTGATCACTAGTATTGGTATGAACTCTAGTATTGGTATGGTCTCTAGTATTGGTGTGATCACTAGTATTGGTATGAACTCTAGTATTGGTATGGTCTCTAGGATTGGTGTGATCTCTAGTATTGGTATGAACTCTAGTATTGGTATGGTCTCTAGTATTGGTGTGATTACTAGTATTGGTATGGTCTCTAGTATTGGTGTGGTCTCTAGTATTGGTATGATCTCTAGTATTAGTATGATCTCTAGTATTGGTGTGATCTCTAGTATTAGTGTGATCTCTAGTATTGGTGTGATCACTAGTATTGGTGTGATCACTAGTATTGGTGTGATCACTAGTATTGGTGTGATCACTAGTATTGGTATGATCACCAGTATTGGTGTGATCACTAGTATTGGTGTGATCAGATATTTGCAGGTTTCAAACTAATTAAAACCTGGATTGTTGATTTTCAATTTTGGAATTTATTGTGCATATGCATCTATCAACAGTTTATTTTAGATATGAAATAGATTTCCGGTATCGAGTTCACACTGCTACTTGCTGTGTTGACACTTGAAGAGAATGCCGATGCCATTGGTTTTTTTATTTTTATTATACAAAATTTTGGTCTAGTGGAGAAATCAGGTCAAAAATATAGATTTTAATTTTAGTACTTTCATTGGTAGGCCAAGTACAGTGCCTTGTGGTGTAACATTATAACTTGATGGTGTATCACTGTATGATTTTGTAGTACAACGGATTTGAGCAGATCTGCATCAACTACACGAATGAGAGGCTACAGCAGTTCTTCAACCACCACATGTTTGTGTTGGAGCAAGAGGAGTACAAGAAGGAGGGTATCCACTGGGAGTTCATTGACTTTGGTATGGACCTGCAGGCTTGCATTGATCTCATTGAGAAGGTAGGAACTTATGTGGTGCAGACAACTCTTGATATGTGTCAACTGAACCTATACGTAACATCAGATCTATTCAGATATACAACTTCTTACATGTCTTTCATTTTCACTATCCTTGCAATTAGTTTATAATTAATTGTGTTCAAAAGCATTCATAGACAAAACTCCAATCAAAATACTTTTTGTCATTCAAGTTCTCAAATTTTCAGAATAAAGTTTAGAGTTGGATTGATTGAGCGCTGTTAGATTATTTACGACAGCATTGTGTGATTTGTGTCACATCGCATGCAGAAACAAATTTTTGGTTAAACAACAGAATGTTTGTTAGCTGCTATAACTATTCTGTTTATGAAGTCATTGCAAGTCATTCAATGATAGTAATTGAAATACTCCATCAACCAGTTTGTACCTAGCACCTGCTCCAAGTTGCCACTACTGTTCTTTTGTTACAGCCAATGGGTATCCTCTCCATCCTGGAGGAAGAGTGTATTGTGCCTAAGGCTTCAGATGCTACATTCAAGGAGAAACTGTACACCAACCATCTTGGCAAGTCTCCAAACTTCAGCAAGCCCAAGATAGTGAAGGGGCGTGAGGCTCACTTTGAGCTTAAGCATTACGCAGGTACGGTGCACTATGCTATAACTGGCTGGCTGGAGAAGAACAAGGACCCCATTCAGCAGTGTATAGTTACTCTCCTCTCCACCTCTAAAGAGCATTTGGTAGCCCATCTCTTCAGAGACACTACAGATGGAGGTATGTGACCATCATCTCTACCTTGTAATCTCTTGTCATCTGTACATCATCATCTCTACCTTTAATAAACGTTTGATCTAACAGTTTTAATAGACAATTATTTCTATTTTGCTATTGTTAGGTTATAGTTTTTTTCATAGGTGGTTGTTTAGTTATTTCCAAAAAATAATATTTTTTATCTTATTTTGTTTTCCTCTTTGTCAAAAAAGTAATGACTAATCAAGCTGAATATCCTTCAAACTCAATTACTCGTCGCCTTATAGTGGTATTCACTGGCAGACTATTCACTCAATCTAAATAAATAAGTAAGACAGAACATAAATGATCCGGCTAACATGATTGTGTAGCACCGCTCACATGTACCTAGCAGTGCCCATCATATGTGATTTATCATAGCTTTATATGGTTTTGTGAAGCTGCACCGTGTTATAACCGATTAAAATTTTGGTTTAACTTCATCAAATAATATTTGATACGTTGTCAATCAATACAGTAAAGTTTTAGTTAGAACTTGTATTTTAGTTGTAATTGTGTTTGACATTTTATTGTAGACAAAGAGAAGAGCGGTGGAAAGAGGAAGAAGGGTGGTGGTTTCCAGACCATATCATCCGCACACAAGGTTTGGCATTATGTACCTTGTGTATGAGTTGCATACCTGCAGGCCAGGTTATAAGGCTATGTATCTATCTATGTCTATGTGCGTACCTACGTCTGCTGTGCCTTTACAGGAGTCCCTTAACAAATTGATGATCAACCTTCACAGTACATCCCCTCATTTCATACGTTGTATTATACCCAACGAGGAGAAGGCTGCAGGTAGCATACATGTCACACGCTCCCCCTCCTTTATACACCCCTTTGTGTGGTCGTTTGCTGTCCGTCCGTCACTGTGTGAACTTTAACTGCACCTCAACTTGTTATTTCTTGTTTCCCTCTGTGTCCAAGTGTTATCACTGCACAGCATTTCAGCATTGCAGTGTCACAGTATTCTGTTGTCTGTCTATCTGTCTAATAAAGCCCACAGGTTACATAGTACTCATGTTTCTCAGGCTATTTACTCCCATTTCCTACTGATAGTACTCGTGGATAAAATTAAATGGATAAAAGTGCCTACAGAGCGCTCTTTAAAATTTAATTGAATGTTTTTGGTTTTATTGATGATCCAGCTTCATAAATTACTTGTGCATCATCAGCATTTTAGCATTTATTTTGTTTTATATGCATTTGAGAGGAAAAATCCTTTGATACAGTGATCAGTGATTTAAATGGAAATTGGAGTTGTCTTTTTTTTATTAAAAGAAGACAACTACAGAACTTAGTGTTGAAACTGAAAGTTGTCAATAAGTGGTGAATTATAATAGATAGAGTTGGATACTGACTGAACTCATTCTACCGACAATAAATATGGAATAAAAAATACCCATAATTCTTGCAGATATACATTTAACCATCAATTTTTATTAATAAGCCACACACGTAAAGGTCACACAATGTGAGTTGCATGTACATAGATGTCTAACTAACCATTTCATCACTTCTATGAGACTAACAAACTGTGTCTATGTACTGCATCTTTACCTGCATGTCTGTATATGTGCTTGTATGTAGGAGTCCCTGCACAAACTAATGACTACGTTGAGAAGTACTATGCCTCACTTCATTCGTTGTATTATCCCTAATGAGGATAAGGAAGCAGGTACTCACTAGCTACCTCCGTTTGTTTCACTTTCTTAGCCTCATTGTGTGATAACAACCGATTAATCATTAAACCTCCTTTAATTAATCTTGGCCTGTTGCTGCCTAGACTTCATTAATCTGGTTTTATTGAGGTATAAATTATGTTATCATAGGTTTCATTTTTTGGAATTCTTATTTGAGTGACTTTTTAAACAGATATTTTTGAGCAGCACCATCATTGGTTTCCATCACAAGTAATGCCTAGGAGTTTTTTAAACGATTGCCCTCACTGACTTACTGAGGCTCACTTGTACTTTGAGACTGTTTTAAAAAATTATTTTATTTTCTATTTAGTTCATTGATTTTTTGATCCACTCCTGTTCTTGTACGAGCCAGCTGTTTATTTAGATTGTTGTCTTATATACCTGCCACACCAGCTGATTCAAGGTGGAGTTGTCTCTTCTTTAGGTGTGATCGATGCAGCCCTTGTGCTCAATCAACTGCAGTGTAATGGTGTGCTTGAGGGAATTCGTATCTGCAGGAAAGGTTTCCCTAACAGGATCGTCTACTCTGAGTTCAAACAGAGGTAGTTCATATTGTGATACTGCTCTATATTATGAAACTGTTGATTCTAAATGCCCAATGTGTAAAACTACTCCATGGCTGCATACGACTTCCGACTGTAGCACCTGATGTCTAGTGTGCTATGGCTAGTTTCAGCAGTTGATTTGCTACTATACGCTAGTGTTTCTCTATGCTACGGATTGTTCTGTAACCACTAGAGACATGTGACATGTAACAATACTTGTGTAGGTACACCATCCTGGCCCCCAACGCTGTACCACAAGGGTTCACTGATGGTAAAGTGGTGGCAGAGAAGGTGCTGCTTGCTCTAGCTCTCGACCCTAATGAGTACCGTCTGGGTACCACCAAAGTCTTCTTCAAGGCAGGAGTTCTTGGTCAGTCAACCTGCTTGTACTTTCTTACACCTGTTACTGCTTGTCAGTGCCAGTATCTACTAGTCAGTGCCAGTATCTACTAGTCAATGCCAGTACCTACTAGTCAATGCCAGTATCTGCTAGTCAATGCCAGTATCTACTAGTCAATGCCAGTATCTACTAGTCAATGCCAGTATCTACTAGTCAATGCCAGTATCTACTAGTCAATGCCAGTATCTACTAGTCAATGCCAGTATCTACTAGTCAATGCCAGTATCTACTGCCTTACATCTGGTTATTTCGTATCATTCATTCAAAGTTCCTATATTGTCGGATACTTGGCTGTTTTACTGTATTAGTTTACTTGATGCTGTAAAAACCAGCAAAAAGCTTTGTTTTTGAATAGCATTTGTAAGCCAAAAAATAGACCAGTTTTTGTCATTAGAGCAGACTTCAAACTGGCCCCTTGTTGTGTGCAGCATACACTGCCAACTGACATACACTAACAAGTGCCTCTCCCCCCAGGTATGCTGGAGGACATGCGTGACGAAGCTCTAACCAAGATCGTTTCACGCTTCCAAGCCTTTGTCAGAGGTTACCTCATGAGAAAGAACTACAAGAAGCTGCAAGACCAGCGTATTGCTTTGTCCATCATCCAACGTAACATCAGGAAGTGGCTGCTTCTCAGGTGCCTATCTCCGCTATCAATTTTAGACCTTGTCCTTGGAATGTGTTCTGTGAGAAGAGACGATCTAAAAGCACGAGAGCTGTTGCTATCCTTATTTCATTTAGGGCAAATAAATGTTAAATGGTTTGCATTTCAAAAGAGTTGATAACCAGAATGTCAGAACTTTTGCTGATTTTATCCTTTGACGACTTTAGCAAGTTTTCAAATTCGAGTTTTTTGATATCGAGTGCTTGTGTAAGTGCTGTACACCTCTATTGCTGGTGTTCTCTCATCTCACATGATATTACGTTGAGGAAACAACTCCTTAACGGTTCTTACCCACTAGAAAAAATGTGTGTATAAGCTAAAGGACTGCAGGGTCGGTTGTATTAAAGGAACTGGCAATGGTGGAAGTTGTATATCCGTGTGAAGCCATTGCTGAGCATTGCTCGTGCTGAGGATGAGATGAAGAAGAAGGAAGAGGAGTGGGCCAAGACCAAAGAAGAGCTCGAGAAACTCCAATCCAGGTACAAGGAGCTTGAAGAACAGAATGTGGACCTGCTCAAGTCTAAGAATGACTTGACACTTGAGGTACGTTTACTCTAACACTGAGCTTGTACAAATCTCTCCTACGACTTGAATACGTGTGAAACTTTATTGTTTGAAGTTTAAATGGCACGTAGATATTGTGAATGTGTGTAATGTTTTAATGTAAGTGACGAAAGTTTCTCTTTTGGGAGATAAGATCAGATAGTATTATTTCTGTCCTGTGTTAGATCGCCATGGTTTGCTGTAGCCCGGTATAACTAATACCCTAGTAACCCAGGCTTTTGTTGAACCCAAATTCTATTTGTCTGGTGGAGAAGCGATTAAATATACTAGTACAAATGAAACATTGGAGGCGTGTAACTCAATGTGGTAGTCATGAAGAGGCATGTGTTGGCAGGTGCAAGCCATGGATGAGCAGGTGTCTGAATCTGAAGAGAAGATGGCTGGACTGATCACACAGAAGGCAGACATGGAAGGTCAGCTTAAGGAGATGGAGGATCGTCTGATGGACGAGGAAGATGCTGTTGCTGATCTGGAGGCAATGAAGAGGAAGATGGACACTGAGGTGCAGGACCTGAGAGCTGATGTTGAAGACCTTGAGCAGAGCCTATCTAAGGTGAATGCTTTGAATTCTCTTGTGCGCTTGTTGTTGTGAGACTATGTGGTCTGGTGGTTGAAGGGTTTGCACTTAAATTGAGAACTCGCTGCTCATCATAAATAATTGAGCTAAATATTTGGCTTACCTTTGCTCTCCTAGTTGACTTCAGTATAAACTTAAGTGGTCGTTACCTTCAATGCACCCCCCATGTCAAATATGGAGCGAAGCTAGTAAAAGATTTGTTTGTGTTTCTTCAGAGAGTGTCCTGTTCATTGGCGAGTTTGGGTATTTGGGTATAGGCTGCTGCTAGCGGGAGCTTGAAGTTTGTGAGCCTCACAAAAACAATGTTGTGTTAGCGGCGTAGCTGGACAAAGTAAAAAAGAGATGGCTGTTTATATTTAGGCATTTTTTCGTTACCGCCTAAACTCGTCTTTTATTGTAAATTTTTGACCGTCGTTTAACTTGGTTTAGGAAGCAAATAATTACAGGCCATAAATAATAAGAAAGCAATAATAACTCATACAAACCCTCAGTCTAATAGAAGGTTATTATCTCCCCTGTAGTCTGAGTCAGAGAAGCAGTCCAGGGACCACCAGATCTCCACCCTACAGGGAGAGATGCAGAACCTCGACACACAGATTGCTAAACTGTTGAAAGAGAAGAAGTTAGCTGAGGAGTCCAACAGGAACCTGGGAGAGCAGCTGCAGGCAGAGGAAGACAAGGTCAACCACCTCAACAAACTGAAGCAAAAACTGGAGGGCAACCTGGACGAGGTGCGTTTTGTATTCTTCTTGTTTATATTCTGCTGTGAGCATTGCTTCCCATAGAGTGTCAGCGGTTTCTGTGTTAGTTAATGGTCTTAGCTTTGTACATTGATGTTGTTTTGTGCCGTTTTAAGCTTTTACTAGCTTTATATTTATTGGAAAAGTATCATCTAGACAAACTGTATGCCGATGTAGGTTTTCAAACTCCAGACAAGTTTTCAGTCAATTCTAATTTTAACTGCATGTTGTCAAAGTTAAAACAAAAATGTACCATTGAGTCACTGGCGTATGTTGTCCTCTCTTGCCACTAGTATAATTATGTATACTTGTTTAACTGAGGGACACAACTCCAAAACGGAGCAATGAATATTATATAATTACAGGAGTGATAGATAAACCACTATTATTTACAGTTAGATTATCCACAACTTTTGTTTTTATTATCTGAAAATGCTGCATCTTTGCCTGTTTGATAGAGCATCAATCAAGACAGATGTGAAAGTGCTGTCGAAGGACTATATTCAAAGGTTTCAGCTGTTTTCTTTTTTAATTTTTGTTGAAAACTATTGCTGTTTAGACATCGTCGCTAAATATTGTTCTTGGCAGAGTTTTGTTTTTCAAAGAATAGTTCTTTGTTGTGTACTGTTTTTTTGGAAAAAGCCAAGAGGAACACTTGTTCTTATTTTCTATCAAACTGTGCAAAGCCTCGCTGGTTACCTTTGTTTTGTGTCATCTCAGTTTTTAAGTAAAATCCATCACGTTTGGTTGTTCAAAGATATGTAACTGCACTCTGTGTTCAGTCGGTTTGTGATCAGCTTTATGAGAAGTCAAATTTTAATATTGTGTAAAATTGTTTTTAATCCGAAAATTTATCATGCTTATGCCATTTTACTTTTCCAACTGTATAAAAATATAAATAGGCTCTGTTTTACATGCGTACATTACAACATAAATTATTTCCTTTAGACTAATAATGTAGGAGGTCACATTAGTATATAAATGCTGCCATTGACATCGTTCCTCGTGGCTAAATCACCTGCCAGTCTCGCCAGCTAGTGTCTTAACACCCTCCAGGAATGCTAACGGTTCATTTGGGCTCATGATTAGAACACCAATGAATTACTATCCGCTCATTAGACGGGTCAATAGGCTATTGGTACACACATATCGCCGATTTCAAAAGTGCAAAATCTGTAACGTTTAGCGTTTTGATCGTATTGGATGAAAATAATGAGGGGGTGCATTTGTGGTTCAATAACATTTAGCAGACACATTCTGCCTTATTTGGTACTACATTATCGGCCGTCAATTAGCGTTAGCTGCCTTGCATTCTCATACATTCACTCACTCATCAGGTAGCTGCCAGACTACGCTGTCATCATTTCGACCATAGATACATTCCATCTAGCTTTTCTTCGGTTTTTCTTTTTGATTGACTCGAATCATATGACTATGGATACAGTAATACCTCATATGAGAGGCGATAAGGAATTAAGTGACACAGATTTTGCTGCATTGATAATGGAGGTAAGCAGAATTGCATCCTAGGTTAATACGATAAAAAATATTTTACTCTTTCACATTATTTATTGCGGCAAAATGAATGGCGCAGCACCCGGTACAGGTATTTAGGTTACATTAGCATGAAATGAATCAATCATTTTTGGTGGGCGAAAGAGTTGGAGATTGTCACCTTAAAACTTCTCAAGTCATGACTGCTCTGTTCTAACATTAACTAACATTAGAGTTTCTGTGATTTGTAGTTGGAAGACAACCTAGAGCGAGAGAGAAAGGTGAGAGGTGATGTTGAGAAGTCAAAGAGGAAGGTAGAGCAAGATCTAAAGATGACACAAGAAGCTGTGGAAGACCTTGAGAGGGTGAAACGCGACCTTGAAGAGAACTCTCGCAGGAAAGACCAAGAGGTGAACAGCTTAAACAACCGTCTGGAGGATGACGCTGCTCTGATCAACCAACTACAGAAGAAAATCAAAGAGCTCCAGGTTTGTAAATGATTATTTGGTTGTTGACTTATTTGCTGTTGGTTATTTTATCAGCTGAATGTGTAGTAATTTCAGTTAAATAGTAGCTTTTGAATTAAAAGGTCTGCTAAAGAAATATTGCCAAGTAGTTGGCTATTTATGTTTGTTGGCACATTAGCTACTTCGGTTGGAATGATTTATTTTTTTGTAACATGAAAACTTTTGAAAGCCTTTAATTTGTGCGTAGGCATTTATTTGTACATGGATATGTCGATAGTAGATTTTTTTGTGCTAATAGCCATGTGATTGTGTGTAAGCAGATAAGAGCTCAACCGCCAGTCATGTTTTGTTATGTCGTGTGAGGTATGACAATAGACAGTATACCTTAGTAATTAGCTGCCAATGCACCGTAATTAGGTGGTTCTTTTACATTCCTAACCTAACTGAGCTGTGGAGTCCCTTCTTTAGTGCTTCTCTTAAAACTGTCATGGAAGGTCACGCTGATAAAAACTTTACAAACGGATCTCAATTTTTGGATACTGCATCTGACGAGGCAGACATATCGCATAGACTTATGAATGGACACCAGAAGAATGGCATCAACAGCAGGTTAAGTCTCTCCGCAGATGCGTTAGACTCTGTTGAAGGAGAAGATAACTCTATTGATACTGACTCTACTGACAGTAAACACTCAAGGGCAGGTTTTACCACGCAAGGATATGAGAGGTTCAAACCTAAACTTAGAGGACATTCGGTTTTACCTCCGGGCTCAACTCAACGCCCCAGCCACGTGTTTGTTAGCCCTAGAATATCACTTCGTAGCAAGCACGCAATCAGAGACAGCCGTGATGAAGAAGGGCTACCTGCTGTAACACGAAATAGACTAGAAGTAATCCACCATTCCTTCTCAGAGTTTATTTTTTCAACTGCAATACGCTAGAAGTTGCTTAGCTAGAGAAGACCAGCAGATGTTCATACACTTTCAATTTCTATGTAAACGCTGACCCTGAGGTGAGACACTTTTTGGAGTTGTTCGCTCTAGTCGTTTTGTATGACTGTAGGCTCGTATTGAGGAGCTGGAGGAAGAGCTGGAGGCCGAGAGGTCAGCCAGAGGAAAGGTTGAGAAGCAGCGCAATGAGCTGCAAATGGAGTTAGAGGATCTCTCTGATCGCCTTGATGAGGCTGGTGGCGCTACACAGGCCCAGGTTTGTTTCTGACTCATAGACACATACATAGACACATAGATACTTAGTGACGCTTGTTGTTCCTTATAATTGACATGTATGGCACATGTTAAATTGGAACAGTTGTCGGCTGTTCCCTAGAATGTAACAATCTCAATCATAAGTGAACAACGTTCTGTACCTACAGCTGATTAGGAAATTTCACACGGGTTCCCTATGAGAAATTGCTGCATTTGATAGGGTTGTGATGCTTTGTATGTTTTCTACAATATTTGATATATGGCTGAGTAGATTGAGGTTAACAAGAGACGTGAGCAGGAACTCGTGAAACTGAGACGTGATCTCGAAGACCAGGCTATGCAGCACGAGGCCAACGCTGCCAGTCTGCGCAAGAAACACCAGGATGCTGCCAACGAGCTAGCAGATCAACTCGACCAAGTACAGAAGGCTAGACAAAAGTATGTTTTGTATAAATCATCACTTTTTTCACTGAATGAAAGTGCAGCTTTAATAAAGTACAATTGACTCAAGATTTTGGTAGATATTTATGGTCAAGTATTGACAAAAGGTATTTCGCTAAAAATGGTTACATATTCTTTGCTAAATTGGTCCTAAGTAGATTAGTTTACAGCTACCTCCGCGCGCTATGCTTGTGAGATTGACATGTATCTGAGAGGTGTGAGATCTAGCAGTGATGTGGACAACTTGTTGATGTAGTGAGCTGTTTCAGGTCTGACAAGGAAAGACAACAGCTGAAGGTGGAGATAGAAGACTTGAGCATTCAGCTCGAGTCAGTTGGCAAGAACAAGGTACACTCACTGATACTATATATTGTACTGTATTCTTATACTTTGTGTCCTCATTGGGCAGGTCTGACAAGGAGAAAAACAAACTCCAAGAGGAGTTAGATGAAATTGTCTCCCATGTAGATGACATAGAGAGGGCTAAGGTATCACAGCTGGCTAGTGTAGCTAGCTAGTGTATGGCTGGCTATATGTACAGCTATATGTATGGTTGAACATTCAGCTGTGCACTTGGTTGTATGTATAGCTGTTTAGAGCTCTGTAGTTATCTAGACTATCTCTCTCTCTCTTTCTGCGCTTGTGATAAACCCTTGGTGTAGCAATGATCAACTCTTTTCTCTGCTCCAGTTTATGACATTTCCTGGTGTGGCTGGTTGTATTGTACCAGATTGTATTTACTCTTTACACAACCAGTGTTGCTGCAAACCTGAGCAATTCTTTGCAGATTACGTTTTTTGTTTTGTTCTGATCAATTTTTAAGCAATATTTTATTATTCAAATATCTTGCATGTTGACAAACCTACATTAAAACATTTGGTCAGATCTAAGAATACCTCCACCTACACAGATACAGGTAACCACCTAGTACACCAAGCTGTAAGTGGCTGTTGCAGAGAATTAAACATTTTGCTGTCATACACTTCAGAAATAGCAGCGAGATTGCAGTAACTGTGTGATTATCAAAAGTTGAAAAGTTTTGTGAATCGTTTTACCAGTTAAATCCTTAGTGCTCAGACAATACCGCTGTGCTCACCTTGCTGATGTACGACAGGTGTACAAGTAGTGTAGAGCTGTACATGCATGACATGCTGCTGACCTCATGACCTCAGCAGCTCACCTAGCTGTATTTATGCAGGTGCATGCTGAGAAAATGGCCAAGAACCAAGAAGCACAGCTTGCTGAGATGCAGATGAAGTTGGACGAACAGCAGAGATCTATATACGACCTGAACAACAACAAGAGTAAGATGCACACCGACCTTGATGACCTTACCAGCCAACTGGAGGATGCAGAGTCTCAGATTGCACAACTTGGCAAGGTTGGTCTGTTAGTTTTGTCTGTATGTGTGGTGAATATTGTGGAATCCTTTTTCTCAGTATTAAGTTTTATGTCGATGATGGAATGATTGCTCCTTTCCTATGAAGTCTGAACACATGCATTTCCTGTCGTGCAGCTGAAGGTGAAGATGCAGAGTGAGTTGGAGGAAGCTAAACATTCTTTGGAGGAGGAGTCACGAGGCCGAGCCAAGCTGGCCACTGAACTCCGCAACGCTCAATCTGACGCTGACCAGCTCAGGGATCAGATAGAAGAGGAGGCTGAAGGAAAGGCAGAGGTAGGAACAATAATATTTAAGAAAAACCTAACTTTTTATTTTAATTAATTTCTGTTATTATATCAAATGCGTGTTTTACAGGTTCAACGAGCTTATAGCAAGGTGCAGGGAGAGCTGCAAACATTGAAGTCCAGAATAAACAGTGGCGAATTCGGTCGCAGCGAAGAAGTTGAGGAGCAAAAGAGGAAGTTGACTGCCAGAATAATGGAATTAGAAGAAAATGTAGAATCAGCCAATTCTAAATGCAGTTCGTTGGAGAAGGCAAAAACTCGCCTGTCCCTAGAGCTCGAGGATATGATGATTGAGGTGGAGAGATCACAGAGTGCAGCAATGGCCAGTGAGAAGAAGCAGAAGCAGTTTGACCGAATGATCGGTGAGTGGGAGGCCAAATACAGGGAAGCCCAAGTCGAGCTGGAAGCATCACAGAGGGAGGCCAGGTCTTACAACACTGATATCTTCAGAATCAAATCTCAACTTGAGGAAACAAGTGATGTAATTGAGGGATTGAAGAGAGAGAACAAGGGACTGAGTGATGAGATTCATGACCTCACTGATCAGCTGTCTGAGGGCGGCCGAAGCACTCACGAGCTGGAGAAGATCAAACGAAGACTGGAGTCAGAGAAAGAAGAGTTGCAGTCAGCTTTGGAGGAGGCAGAGCAGGCTCTAGAAACTGAAGAAGCCAAAGTAATGAGATTCCAGATGGAGATGAGCGCCTCCAAACAAGAGATTGAGAGGAGACTGCAGGAGAAGGAGGAAGAGTTTGAGAACACGAGAAGGAACCACGCCAGAGCTCTCGAGTCGATGCAAGCCACACTTGAGGCAGAGACCAAGGGAAGGTCTGAGTCTCTGAGGCTCAAGAAGAAACTTGAACAAGACATCAATGAGCTAGAAATATCTCTTGATGTAGCAAACAGAGGACGTGCAGATGCTGAAAAGGCAGCTAAAAAGTTCCAGCAGGAATTGCGTGATATTCAAAGTATGATGGAGGAAGAGCATCGACAGCGCGATGAGATTAGAGAGCAGCACGCCCTGTCAGAGCGTCGTTGTCACATGCTCAGCGGTGAGATTGAGGAGTCAAGAACTATCTTGGAGCAGGCAGAGAGAGGAAGGAAGGCTGCCGAGTCTGAGTTGATGGAAGCTGCTGACAGAGTAAACGAGCTCTCAGCTAGCAACTCTCAGCTCTCTTCCCAGAAGAGGAAGTTGGAGCAAGACCTGTCAGCAATGAATGCCGACCTTGAAGAGGCCAGTGGCGAAGTGAGAGCAGCTGAGGACAGAGCAAGGAAGGCTGCTTCCGATGCTGCCCACTTAGCCGAGGAGTTGAGGAACGAGCAAGACAAGGCTATGCACTTGGAGAAACTGCGTAAGAACCTGGAGAACCAACAGAGGGATTTGGCCATGAGGTTGGAAGAAGCTGAAGCAAATGCGCTCAAGGGAGGAAAAAGAGCTCTCTCCAAAATGGAGGAAAGAGTAAGTGACATTTGGTCGTGGCGCGAAGAGCAGTGCGATAGTGTAACCACCGGCTATTTCCTGCTTTGAAACTTTCACATAGGTTACTGTTGAGAGGTGGGGGGGGGGGTGTGGTGGAAAACTGACACTGATCCAATGATTAATAAAGTTTAAATTTAAAAATTTTATGAACTGGTTCATAGTTCATTCATTCAACCATAACAAAACGTTTTTACGTTTTTTTAAACTGTTTTATATTAATAATCAATGTTGTCTCTCTACATATCCGTGTAGTTTTTGTACGAGACTCATTTACCATCCATTTACCTTTGTGTAGGTTCGTATGCTGGAAGCCGAGCTGGAGGCTGAACACCGTCGCAACTCTGAGGAGGTGAAGAATGCTCGTAGAACAGAACGCCGATTGAAGGAGCTGCAGTTGGCGGCTGAGGAGGACAAGAGAGGCCAAGACAGGCTCGCTGAGCTCATAGAGAAACTTCAACAGAAGATCAAAACATACAAGCGCCAGGTCGAAGAGGCTGTAAGTCTTATTTTTACTAGCCTTTTGTATATTGGCGAAGTTGTTCTAGTGAGCTGAACACTGTCTGTACCATTATATTAGTGTCCGTTTTGAGTCGACTTGTTCGATTTGGTTTGTTGAGCATTGGACTCGCATTATTGTCTTTGTAAATGCATAAAATCTTTCATTTCAATTTCCTGAAATAATTGAAACTGTTTCATTGTGAAAATTAAGATCTATGTGATACACACACTGTACATATGCTATGCATTGCAAATTTTGTTGAAGCTACAAAATTTGAAAAGAGCAAGGTGTGAAACAAGTGTTTGTACTATTTAAAGCAATTGTAAACTTTTGCTCTAGTGGTTACAAATATCGGTGTATGCTTTTTATGTGGGTCCATCACACTGTCACATGATACACTGTCACATGATACACAGTCACATGATACACAGTCACATGATACACAGTCACATGATACACAGTCACATGATACACAGTCACATGATACACAGTCACATGATACACAGTCACATGATACACAGTCACATGATACTCAGTCACATGACACACTGTCACATGACCATCTGCTGCTTTGTGCAGGAGGAGATCGCTGCAGTCAACCTTGCAAAGTACAGAAAGGTGCAGCATGAGCTTGAGGAGGCGGAGTCTAGAGCTGATGAGGCGGAGACTGGCATGGCTAGACTGAGGAGCAAGAGCCGCACAAGTATGAGCATTGGACGAGCGGGTGGTGCTGGTGGCGTCTCGGTAGGTTTACGTACTATTTGTTACTACTCATATGATTGATATCAGAGGTCTGTAGTAGTTTTGACCACATTTATGAATGAACTTTCAGGAGTTTTCGAGCTACTCGTCGCACAGCTCCAGAAGGGGCGGTTCCAGCCCCTACCAGGTTTGTACTTCTGCTCCTCATTGGCCTTCTCATGGCTTCCTCTTCGCTCATAACACTAGTGTTAGTTGGCATCTGTATGAACATAATTACTTCAGTGGCGGCAACAATAGTGACAAGTTGTATCCCCGTTGTCTGATCGGATTTTTACTAATCATTTAATAACCAAATTTGGAAATGTTTCAATTCCAATTCCAAAATTGTTAACGAACTTCAGACATGGGTCGTTGATTTAATTGTTGTTGATTGGCAAACTTAGATATCTATCAGTTCACACGGCAGCGTCAGCGTACATTATTTATTCATAGAGTGGAGGCTACTCCATGTCTTCCTCCACCTCCCGTCGCAAGTTCTCCAGTGAAGAGACAAATAGTTATTAGTTTCACGTAATCAGGTGACTTATAGGCTGTGCTATAGGTGGTAGCAGCTATAAGCTAAGAATGCTCTAGCCATGCAGTAGGTAGTAAGCTATAGGCTGAGAGTGTGTCAGTGAAATGATGAGCTGGTTACAGCTAGAGTTTATGCTAGCAAAGACTAGGGAATGCCAGGAGCTGAAATACTTCTCAAGTTGACTAAGACATAGTGGTAGAAAGTTTATTTACAAAAACCCAAGCACCTGCTAGCCCTGTCAGTCAGTGTGCCACTCCACTAGTGATGGTTTGTACCTGTGGCTAATACAAACCTCTATTCACTCTCTCAGTCAGTGTGCCACTCCACTAGTGATGGTTTGTACCTGTGGCTAATACAAACCTTTATTCACTCTCTCAGTCAGTGTGCCACTCCACTAGTGATGGTTTGTACCTGTGGCTAATACAAACCTTTATTCACTCTCTCAGTCAGTGTGCCACTCCACTAGTGATGGTTTGTACCTATGGCTAATACAAACCTTTATTCACTCACTCTCTCAGTCAGTGTGCCACTCCACTAGTGATGGTTTGTACCTATGGCTAATACAGACCTTTATTCACTCTCTCAGTCAGTGTGTAAACATTTTGTGCTTCAGTCGGTGGTAGTTTCTCAGAGAGTAGTCAAGTCCAGCTCTTCGAGCAACAAGCAGTCTCAGGGTGAAATTGACTTTGAGTCATTCTAAATATTGGTAATTTAAATGTTGAATGTGTACACATGTCGGATTGTTCACTGTTCAGTTGTCCACTTTGTCATGTCATCGACAGTTGTACCGTGACTGCATGTGCAGAATGGGAGTTACCTGCTCCATGCTCATGCATGTTCTTGCGCTCATGTACATCAATTCCTTTTATGTAACATTACATGTACCTGAATATTATTAAAACAATGTATATAATATATACATTGGCAGCTTATGATTTCCTACTGACGTTGTGTGTTTGCAACAAAAAACTTGAAAGTTGTTAAAAATTTGTTCAAATCTACATACATGTACTCAGTTTAGTTTTTTACCAAGATGTCAAATAGAAATTCAACTTAACTTTTTTCAACTTTTTTTGCATGTGAATGAAGCTTTTGCTGAGATTTGCAATTGTATAGGTCATCTATATATAGGCACAGAGAGTACTGGTTACTGATTCAGTTGACTGGTTTCTCTTGTAGCCACTTATGACAGGCTCTGGAGGTGCTATGAACAGCAGCTACAGATATAGCTCTACAAGGACAACCAATAGCTCACACACTTCCTCTGAGGAGTAGCACCAGCACTTCCTATTGGACTGCTCTATGCTCTATACTTAACGCATCTTGTCAGCCATTTACTTTCATTTTCGTTAGTCAGCTCCCACTGAAACTAACCGTAGTAGCTTCACAGTAGTCTAACTCGTTCACTTGAAAGGCAAGCAAAGAGGCTCGACTTTGTGCGTGTTTCAAGGAATACCTAAGCTGTACTTAATATAGGACTAACCTAGGATTTGCTGCTATGATCGTAGTGTTTTACTGATATTAACTCTGTAGAATTTAAGCTTTATATTTATTAATATAAATTGATTTATCTATAAAAGCAAGTCTTATAGCTAGTGAACTTCTAAACTTAGAAAATTCCAAGTTTTTGGCAGAAAGATGTTAGAAAACTGGTTAATGAAACCGATGCGTTAATGGGAAACATTATTCACATGAATAGCCCCACAAGCACCATGTTGATAGATAGCAGGTAATGCACAAAGTGAGACTGAGTCATTGACATCCGCATTGTTTCCTATGTCATTTATGCAGATCAACAGACCAGAGTAACCGTCCGACAAAATAACTTGTATACCGCTACTTGTGAAGTATGAATTGTTCAATAAACTCATTTTGTTCTGCATCTTCTTTCTGCAGGGATTCATATTGCAATCTTAATCTACAACACAAACATGATTGTGCAACGTCTGAAACTCATCAATACATTGGTGCAGTCAAAGCAAATCAACTGATCAGTCATAAATTTATTATTACATGGCCAAAAATAGTAAAAGTTGTCTGCTCAATATCATGGGGAGAAAACTTACAATTATAATGAGGACCACTAAATATTGCGCTCAATATCTAATCCCAACCAAAAATTATTTGATGCCATGTTCATATGTTAAATCAGTTTCAGTTGGACAATAAATTATGAAATGGCCATTTACAATATAGTCTGCTGATAAAATTTAATTGAGAGTGTCGAGTTATTTTCTCACCATCTAGCGAAACACACTGATGGTAGGACTATGGGACACTTACCTCTCTAGTTGCATTCTTTTCTCGGCAATAAGGGCTTGCAGCTGCTGTTGCTGGGCTTCCCTTTGCTTCGACATGGATTTTAACAAGTTTCGTGACCCAATGGCCTGCAAGGAGAAATGACATATATTGTTGGAGCACAAAGCATAAATCATTTAGATATTCCAGAAATGGAAACTCCAGATAAACAGTTACCTTTATTTTCTCTTTGTCCACTTCCTGTGCCACTGAGTCAACAGTCGTAATAAAACTTCCCACTATCTTTTGAAAGGTGGTCATCTCTGAAATTGGTATTGAAAGGGTTCAAGTTTGACGGCAAAGCAGCAGATATCTGGATTGTTAAAATACCCTCCTGCCAAAAGTTCTAATAAAAAGACAAATAAAAAGTTTTACAAGTAATACAAAAAATCTGCCACTGACATAAAAATATACAAGGTTTGTGACATGAATGAATATCACTCCATTTTATATTCTCTGGATCGCATCCATTCTTTACGAGATAAAAAAACAAAAACAAAGATTTTATCATAAATATGTCAAGTATTTTGTTGAACATTAGAAGAATGCGCGATATTCGGTATTATAATCCACATTACTGGCAGCGTAAACAATTCATACAATCTCGTGCGCAGCTACAACATGGGATCATGTTTTTCTACCAAAGTCAATGTTGCAGAACAACCCAGGAAGTCTCTGGAAAACCCAACAATCAACATGTACAAATATGATCACAGATTTTCCAGAAGACGAAGTACTTTACCGGAGAAAATTAACAAACTCACAGCATTTCAGACTCAAAGAACAGTTATACCACAAATTCCTCCATTAACAGAGGAAAAATCTAAGAAACAAAGTACCAAGAAAACAGGTGGTTGACCTGCAGCTGAGCACGCGATATAAAATGGATTGAGATCGCTAGCGAAGAGCTAATCTGTACAGATACACAGGAAGTGAGACTTTTGATTTCAACTAAACATTACAATACTACTGAGATATTTTTTATTACATTTCATAATAATCAAGTTTTTGTGATGAGCTATAATGGCTATGATGGCTACATGTCAATTTGTATTTTTAAAGAATATTACAGAAATAGAATATAATTCAGAATGTCAGCTGTGCAATCTGTTTCTAACCAAACATATGATAATTTTAAAGGTGGAGATCTTTGATTTGTCACACAAATCCAGTTTTATAAAGGTAACTTTTCAAACTTTCAAGAGTGCTAACCTACAGTTGACGAGTGGTTTCACGGTTTTTCTGTAATAGGTAACCTAGTAACTTACAACGGACTATTTTATTTATTTAATTAATTATTTGAAATTATTCTACTGCGTTAGTAATAATGAAGATTAAGCTTTGAACCAAACCTTTTTATTCCAGACTCAAGGTCAATTAAGGTCAAGGTCATGATTTGATACAATATGTATATGAGCAAATTCCAATCTTCTGTCAACTTCAAACTTTATTTCTAACGCTTCAGAATATTATCGATAAACTATATAGTTTATATAGCTGACAATCATATTCAACAGTAAAACCATGACTGCCATCACAGTAGGACATGAGCTAGCCTAGATCAACCAATGACCCTTTCTTCTGCTCAGGAGTTGTCACACCTTGAACTATCAAAAACAACAGGCAACAGTAGCAGCTTTTGACAGTTTAAGATGTGAGGACTCCTGAGCAGGTGAAAGGGTCATCAGTTAATCTAAGGCTAGCCATAGTAATAGTTTAAAATCCTCAATTATTAGTCTTAATCTATACAGCTGCTGCAAGCTACAAAAACTTTGGGTTAGCAATCTAAACGAATGGTAAGAAAGTGCAGCGGTAACTTGCGTTCAGTCTTCTCGTTGGATGCACACTAGATGTCAGATTCACAGCATATAAATTGACCTCTCCTCTTGTAAAGCTTTCCAAGAGTAGCCCCTTCACACAGAATTGGCAATAGAAATTAGAAACCCCAGTGTCAACCAATTTTATAAAAAAAATACATAGATAATAAATTTAATTTTGTCAAATATATCTTTGCATGCTTTCGCACCCTTTCTACCTGTATGGAAATCCCAAGATCCATTTTGTAGTAGTTACTGCACGTATCATCAATTAGTAGCTACAGCCACCACAGAATTTAGACAGGTTCATTGGAGGTATTGGTCAATGAAAGTACATGTCCTCCCTCACTCATTACATATAATAGTAGATAATTAAGAAAAATGCTAGCCATAATATAAAAATTATTTTAAATGAACTGGACCATTTTATGTTTATTTTTACTGTTGGCTATTTTGTGGGTAAATAGCATGCTTTGGGGGTATCGTTATCTTAAACTGACTGCTGCTATTCATTTTGGAAATAAACTGTCAAGGAGAAGAATAAACATTAGTAGTACAATCAACTTTTCATAATTTACATAGATTATTATTTACGTATCAATAAATTACTGCTCCTAACATTATGGAAGCATCAGTACTTTTTGATTCAAAGCAAACAATACAACAATGGTAATAAAAAATAAACCTATTTAATCCTGTTTGTCGGCCGTGGTATGTTTCATCACACCTTTCATATCTCCTGATTTGTCAGGGACTCACCTGATTTTTAGGTAAAACTGTTGAACTACCTGAAAACTCCTGAAGTTCGAATACACTCCCTAAAACCACCTGAAAACTTTACATATTGAACAAAAACTAGAATTTGGGATGATTCGGGGTGGAAATTTGTTTCATATTATCCTTCTACACAGTTTTAGCGTGTTTTGTACCGCATCCCATATTTAAGTTGCATTTACCTCAGCTATTGGCTTCCTGGACTAATAAACAAAATAAGTTACTGAATTTGCATCTACGCAATCATCCCATCTATACCCTCAAATCTAGTAGTGGTGATGGTCCGAAGCAACCAGTCCAATATATCACCCTCTTTTTTCAAGCCAACATGACAGGTATGTGTACCATTTATATAAACAAAACGTAACTAACACACAACAACATATTATTATACTGTGGCGGACGGCGCCGACAACAACACTCACCTATTACTCTATGTAGCACTATTTACTCGTTCTATGTTTGTACCGTCTTAATTGTTCGTTCTATGCTCACACTCTAAGACTATTCACTCTATGTTTATTTCTGTTACCATCGCATCAATTCTATTTTACACACAATTGTATATGTAGCACATGTGAGTGCATCCAGCCGTAGCTGTGAAGCCAGCCCTATTTTTCTGTATACTTATTCTTATTTGTCTAGCCTTTCTTAACAGGCGTGTCTTACAATATTCTTTTGTATTGTCTTGTTTACATATTTATCGGTTATGTAACCTTTTGTATAAATAGCCGTGTAAAGGCAGCAATAAAGCAGAGTCAGCTTGCCCCACTCTCAGAAGTTTCTTTGTTCTCTAACAATAATAACTTCACTGCGCTAGTACATGCTCGTACACCGAATGCTCTATTACTCGAGTAGTAATATATAAGCAGATCAGCCTGAACCTCTGCTGGCCGAACCTAGCTCTGACTAGTTCGCCTTCAAAGTTCGGTCACTGACTTGCACTCTGCAGAACAGTGCGAACCTCTGCTGGCCGAACCTAGCTCTGACTAGTTCGCCTTCAAAGTTCGACCTCTGCTTGCACACTGAAACAAGCTAACGCAACCGGCAGTTAGACTAGTAAAATAGGAATGGTTACACACCATTCCCAAGGATACTAGTCGACCTGTGGGCGGGTTGTATTGCTCAGCGATAGACATAGTTGCCAACTCAGTTCGGGAAGTTGTGCAGGTAGGCCGAGCTACCAACTCACACAGTGAAATCCTGCACAATACTAATTGGACAATACATAACTAAAAATAATAACAGCTTGTAATAAAAATAATCATCATACTCAGACTGCGGTATTGTTTTATATATTATTATTATTATTAGTTATTATCTGTTGCGGCCTAATACAAAAAAATAAGAAAAGTTTGTTATTATTATTACTATTTATTTACTAGCATTAATAATTATTATTATATTATTATTATTACTATTATTATATAATAAATAATTATCATCAACAATCAATCAATGAATAATAATAAATAATAATAATAATTAATTAATAATCAATCAGTGAGTGACTGTTTGTTGTTGTGTGTGTGGTGTCTGTTTTTTTGTTAGTGGGTGCAGTTGCAAGCAAAATAGAAAAAGCCCATCGAGTCAACTAACTTTCAACAAAATCTTTACATTCTTCTTTGAGCTCTGTGGTTTGTTGATATACATCTGGCTCTAGCACACGTATTTTATTTAACTCATCAAAATGCAGTCCAGCTTGTGCCAATGCTTCGTCTGCCATCTTGTAACTAGGAATGCAGTAGTGACCTGCGCAATTTTAATCCGGAAATTATAAGCAAAATGCAGAATGCAGTTACTAGCCCTAAAACCGAGTGTTGTCTTCTGTAATATACCGAGACTCGTCAGGTAACAAACATTATTATTTGCAAGTTCTTTGCTCAGATAATTCGCTAATCTTTGCTAATCATTGGATCACTTTTGGCTCACGGTCTGCTGGTCAACTGTGTAACGTGAACTTGTTGTTAAAGGAAACCATGGCATTGGTGAAATCGGTGCTGGCTGTTAGTATTGCTATCGTTTTGCCATTTTATGCTTGAACTTTTTTTGCATCGTATTTTCTGTAAAATGATAACATGGCATAATAAAAGGCTTTGCCGGTAAACAACAGCCAGCCTGCAAGTTTTTTTTTATTATTCAGAAAAAAGTTACGTAACAACTTGCTAATTATTATCAACTTACTATTGTTATTATAGTTATTGCCAACAAAAGTAATAAATGATCCACAAAATTTTTTATTGATTAATCAAGTTGTTGTTTTTTATTTTTGACAAATGGTTTTAATAATAATATATATTAATTAATTGTAATAATTATTATATTATTATTATTATATTATTTATTATTAATATAAATAATATCTCAACACCGACACTCTCTCTAGCAGTAGTACTATAGTAGTAGGTAGTAGTAGTCGTCCTATTATTATTATTAATATTATTTATGAATGTAAATATTTCCTTTTTCAACTGCTTAGAAAAACATGAAAAATTATTATTATTACTGATCATCTATTCTATTATTATATTAATTAATATTAACAGATAATAATATTATTTGATTTATGATCAGAATAGGTAGTGGAGGCATTGCCTACTAAGATTCGGTTTGACTGCATAATAATGTTATCAATAGACTAGAGAGTAAATAACTTGATGGTACTACTAAGGGGAGTAATGTTGTTGATACTAGTTATAATAATAATTATACTCATACCAATAATTGATATGAAAAAGTTAATTTAAAAAAATTCTTGTTCATCACTCCTTTGTTAAATGTGTGATAATAATAATTATTATTATTATAGACCAAAAAAGCATATATCATTAAATAATCATGAAGAGCCACCCGTGAGCATAATATAACACATCATAATCCTTCATATTTTTTGTTAAACAGATGCATATGATGAAATGAACATTACTATGAGTATCACTTTTCCTTGACCCTTTTACTCATGGTTTTAGAGATTGCCTCAAACATTCATTCGAACTCGTCATGTATCTCGCAGTTTCTCATCCACAACTCGGCTTGCTGCTTCTTCTTTACACGACTTGAGTGAAGATGAGAAGTTAATGAAAAGTACAGGTAATGCTGTAATTGCAAGGCTTGAATAAATTTAATTTATTTAACTAATTCAATTTTTATGGCATTTTTTGGTAGCATATTTCATAGATGCTTTCATGGGCACTAGCAACTGAAATAGCGTATGAGCTCTGCTTATACGAAAATTAATTGGAAAGATACAGTAGATAGCCTGGTGGTCTGTATTACGACACGGGCTTAACGGTTCTATCATTACCTGTTAGAGTTTTATGCAACGCAGCTGTATTTCCTCTTCAACTATCATAGAAATTCTAAAACTATTTAATAATTTGTCATATCATCTAAACACTCTTAATATTGTGCAGGTGATTTGAGACGGTTCGAATCATATTAACGCTTTGGAAATGGTAGGACTTATTTTGGATTCATCTGAGCAGTTTTTTTTTAGAATGTCCAAGCAGTTCTGGTAAACAAAAAAATCAGAAGTCGTTGATTTTTGCTTTTTGGTAGCTGTCTAATATACCCATCATAGACAAGATGGATGGACAATTGTTGGATCCAATTGCAAAGTTTGAATCATAAATCAAACAAATATTGAGAATTTGTATAAAGTTGTTTGGTAAATAATAAAAATAATTTTTCTCATTTGTTGTTATAGAAATTTCATTATCGATGTTTAGTAAAAGGTGAGTAGCCATGATCGGACTAGCCAGTCATTTCTGGTTTTCAAAGCTTGTTAATTATTTGGCGGGCTTTTTGACTATTTGCAGATATTTTTGTGTTTTTAAAAGCATTCAGACGGTTTAAAAAGAGTCTCAGGTTTTAAAATGCAAAACACAGAACAATCATAGTTAATATAGCGCTCACTGAAGTCCATGAGTAATTTTATAGGTAGCATAACTTGCAACTATTGCAAAATTATTAATGAATTATTCACTTTTACAGTTGAAAAGATATCGACAGATGTGATAGAGCCCTTAGTGCCTCGAATGGACAGAGACGCTTCCATGGATCCAGTAGTTATACAAACCTTGTTTGACAATGGGGTGGGTTAGTAGCAGCTATTTATAGTTTAATGTTATCCAAGTAGTACTGCATACACTCAGTTGTACTCAAGTAGGTCTGTTGTAGCTGATGGGTGTTGAAGTTCCCACTAAGTACGGCGGAGTTGGCTCCTCTTTTTTTACCTGCTGTCTGGTTATTGAAGAGCTTGCCAAGGTTGATGCTGCCGTTAGCGTTATGTGCGATGTACAGAACACTCTAGTTAACACTTTGTTACTCAAGCTAGGAACTGATGAGCAGAAGAAGAAATATTTACCTAAAACCTGTGTAGACACGGTGAGTATGTTGTGATATACTATAACTTCTATAGGACCCGCACATTTCTTAACGCTGCTGTTTTATATCTTAGATTGGCAGCTTTGCTCTCTCTGAGACCAACTCGGGCTCCGATGCGTTTGCTCTGGAGACATCGGCTACAAAGGATGGAGATAGTTGGGTGTTGAACGGAGAGAAAATGTGGATTACGAACTCATTCGAGGCTGGAGTCATCCTTGTATTCGCCAACATCAACCCCGTTGGCAGCGAGATTCCTGTAAGTAACCATAGTAACAGCAGTGACGTATTGTGCCTTCAGCGCACTGTATGGTCTGTGATATGTAGCCTGTGATTTTGTAGAGACATAGAGGTATCTCTTGTTTCATTGTGGAGAAAGGCACCCCCGGCCTCTCTCTGGGTAAGAAAGAGGACAAGCTTGGTATCAGAGCTTCTAGTACGTGTCCAGTGCATTTAGAGGACGTCAGGGTTGGTAGATTCCCTCCTATTAGATACCTACTGTATATCTACTAGTACCTGTCGTGTGTTGCATGAGATGTAAGTGTGGTTGTTTATCAGGTGCCTGCAGAGAATGTGCTGGGAGAGCTAGGTCATGGTTATAAGTACAGTATTGAGACATTGAATGAAGGAAGGATAGCCATAGGAGCACAGATGTTGGGGCTAGCGCAGGGTTGTATCGATAGAACCATACCCTATATTAAGGAGCGCAGGCAGTTTGGTCAGCCAGTCTTCTCATTTCAGGTACATTGCTTGTGGGTTATACCGCTGGTATATTTAGTGTTATGTATGCAGTCAGGTCTTCAGTTGATTGTGCGTGTTTTGGCCATTTCAGTCAATGCAACACCAGGTGGCACATGTCATCACTCAGATAGAGGCTGCGCGTCTGCTCGTGTACAACGCAGCTCGCATGAAAGATGCCGGACAGAATGTAGTGAAGGAAGCTGCTATGGCTAAATATTTTTGTGGAGAGGTATGTCTATGACCCATATGTGATAGATCTATGGACAGTGGATATGTATGTGATAGCTCTATAGACAATGGTTATGTATGTGATAGCTCTATAGACAGTGGTTATGTATGTGATAGCTCTATAGATAATGGTTATGTATGTGATAGCTCTATGGACTATAGACATACATGTGATATATCTATGTACAATAGACATGCATGTGATATATCTATGTGCAATAGACATACATGTGATATATCTATGTACAATAGACATACATGTGATATATCTATGTACAATAGACATGCATGTGATATATCTATGTATAATAGACACATAGACACTGCTAGCTTATACTATTATAGGTGGCTACGCTGACCACATCTAAATGTGTAGAGTGGATGGGAGGTGTAGGATTTACTAAGACTTATCCCATTGAGAAATACTACAGAGATTGTAAGATTGGTGAGTAGCAACTGTAGTTGTGGTACTTACACTGTATATATTGTGGTACTTACACCGTATATATTGTGGTACTTACACTGTATATATTGTGGTACTTACACTGTATATATTGTGGTACTTACACTGTATATATTGTGGTACTTACACTGTATATATTGTGGTACTTACACTGTATATATTGTGGTACTTACACTGTATATATTGTGGTACTTACACTGTATATATTGTGGTACTTACACTGTATATATTGTGGTACTTACACTGTATATATTGTGGTACTTACACTGTATATATTGTGGTACTTACACTGTATATATTGTGGTACTTACACTGTATATATTGTGGTACTTACACTGTATATATTGTGGTACTTACACTGTATATATTGTGGTACTTACACTGTATATATTGTGGTACTTACACTGCATGTATTGTGGTACTTACGCTGTATATATTGTGGTACTTACACTGTATATATTGTGGTACTTACACTGTATATATGGTGGTACTTACACTGTATATATTGTGGTACTTACACTGTATATATTGTGGTACTTACACTGTATATATTGTGGTACTTACACTGTATATATTGTGGTACTTACACTGTATATATTGTGGTACTTACACTGTATATATTGTGGTACTTACACTGCATGTATTGTGGTACTTACACTGTATATATTGTGGTACTTACACTGTATATATTGTGGTACTTACACTGTATATGTTGTGGTACTTACACTGTATATATTGTGGTACTTACACTGTATATATTGTGGTACTTACACTGTATATATTGTGGTACTTACACTGTATATATTGTGGTACTTACACTGTATATATTGTGGTACTTACACTGTATATATTGTGGTACTTACACTGTATATATTGTGGTACTTACACTGTATATATTGTGGTACTTACACTGTATATATTGTGGTACTTACACTGTATATATTGTGGTACTTACACTGTATATATTGTGGTACTTACACTGTATATATTGTGGTACTTACACTGTATATATTGTGGTACTTACACTGTATATATTGTGGTACTTACACTGTATATATTGTGGTACTTACACTGTATATATTGTGGTACTTACACTGTATATATTGTGGTACTTACACTGTATATATTGTGGTACTTACACTGTATATATTGTGGTACTTAGACTGTATATATTGTGGTACTTACACTGTATATATTGTGGTACTTACACTGCATGTATTGTGGTACTTACGCTGTATATATTGTGGTACTTACACTGTATATATTGTGGTACTTACACTGTATATATGGTGGTACTTACACTGTATATATTGTGGTACTTACACTGTATATATTGTGGTACTTACACTGTATATATTGTGGTACTTACACTGTATATATTGTGGTACGTACACTGTATATATTGTGGTACTTACACTGTATATATTGTGGTACTTAGACTGCATGTATTGTGGTACTTACACTGTATATATTGTGGTACTTACACTGTATATATTGTGGTACTTACACTGTATATGTTGTGGTACTTACACTGTATATATTGTGGTACTTACACTGTATATATTGTGGTACTTACACTGTATATATTGTGGTACTTACACTGTATATATTGTGGTACTTACACTGTATATATTGTGGTACTTACACTGTATATATTGTGGTACTTACACTGTATATGTTGTGGTACTTACACTGTATATATTGTGGTACTTACACTGTATATATTGTGGTACTTACACTGTATATATTGTGGTACTTACACTGTATATATTGTGGTACTTACACTGTATATATTGTGGTACTTACACTGTATATATTGTGGTACTTACACTGTATATATTGTGGTACTTACGCTGTATATATTGTGGTACTTACGCTGTATATATTATGGTACTTACACTGTATATATTGTGGTACTTACACCGTATATATTGTGGTACTTACACTGTATATATTGTGGTACTTACACCGTATATATTGTGGTACTTACACTGTATATATGGTGGTACTTACGCTGTATATATTGTGGTACTTACACTGTATATATTGTGGTACTTACACTGTATATATTGTGGTACTTACACTGTATATATTGTGGTACTTACACTGTATATATTGTGGTACTTACACTGTATGTATTGTGGTACTTACACTGTATATATTGTGGTACTTACACTGTATATATGGTGGTACTTACACTGTATGTATTGTGGTACTTACACTGTATATATTGTGGTACTTACACTGTATATATGGTGGTACTTACACTGTATGTATTGTGGTACTTAGACTGTATATATTGTGGTACTTACACTGTATATATGGTGGTACTTACACTGTATATATTGTGGTACTTACACTGTATATATTGTGGTACTTACACTGTATATATTGTGGTACTTACACTGTATGTATTGTGGTACTTACACTGTATATATTGTGGTACTTACACTGTATATATGGTGGTACTTAGACTGTATATATTGTGATACTTACACCGTATATATTGTGGTACTTACACTGTATATATGGTGGTACTTACACTGTATATATTGTGGTACTTACACTGTATATATTGTGGTACTTACACTGTATATATGGTGGTACTTACACTGTATATATTGTGGTACTTACACTGTATATATGGTGGTACTTACACTGTATATATGGTGGTACTCAGACTGTATATATTGTGGTACTTACACTGTATATATGGTGGTACTTACACTGTATATATGGTGGTACTTACACTGTATATATGGTGGTACTTACACTGTATATATTGTGGTACTTACACTGTATATATTGTGGTACTTACACTGTATATATGGTGGTACTTACACTGTATATATTGTGGTACTTACACTGTATATATTGTGGTACTTACACTGTATATATTGTGGTACTTACACTATATATATTGTAGGTTGCATATATGAAGGAACCACCAACATACAACTGAACACAATAGCTAAACATGTGTGATCTGTGTGCCAATCATTCACTCATTACATCACCTACAGACAGCATGCTGCCAGCCAGTGTTATATATAGCATACAGCAGTGACACACCACCAGTGCAGTGGATGCAGTAGCACACCCATTAGTGCTATCTTATCTCTACCATTTCTATTAGCTTGTCAAATACTTGATAAACTTCTTTTAATTAGGTCACCGTATCGTCCAATTACCAACTCTATACATTTTGTCCTTGAAATGTCAATAGCTATGAGATCTTTGAAGTCTATTTTTGTCAGAAACTATTTTAATAATCAGATTCTTTGTTAATAAACACGCAAAACTCGAAGTGATGTTTGTTATTTGTCATGTGGAGATAACTACCCACGATTGTAGAATATACATGTGATTGCTACAGCTGCAGTGATCAGTTTGTTCACTGTAAGTTGTGGTGAGCTGTTGTAGTAGTCTTCTTTGTAGAATGAGTAGCGTAATAACTTGTTGGCTCTCTGAAAGAACACATAGACTCTTGTGAATATGTCGCTGTTTCCTTTCTGTAATATGAATCGAATGATTTTAATGTTAGTTCATAACAATTACTTTGTCCGAAGAAAATTAAACAGCAACAAATGATAGTGAATGATTAGTATTTAGCGCTGATTTTAGCGATAGGGTTACATGGAATTTATATATATCTTGTTAATCGTTTTATGTTCTGCCATAATGCTGTTCATCGGGGTGTTATTTATAATTTTACACGCATCTCAGGTGAATGGAATATTACGTACCTCAGCGTTTGAATCTGTACTCTTCTCAGAACTGGTCTTTATACTGGGAGTGCGTGACACATTCATTGGTAGTTTGGAGGTCACACGATCTACAACAACCAATTCTAGTCATGCGCTCATGAATGGTAGGCCAGCGTTGCGCTAAGGTCGGCTATAAGTAAGCGCGTTAACCACCCATTCTAGATTTTTCCGAACATTTACAAAATAAAAAAAAACGTTTGCATCTCCGTTTCATTTAATTATAAATTTTTATAGATATTTCTAGTTTGTAGATTGGCACGTTGTGTTCTAGAATACAGCTAATCAGACAACCAGTTTTCTGAAGCTTTTTTAAACTCATTTTTTTAGGGAAACAGCTCTTTGCAGCTTTTGTAATTTCGCCTTTATCAACATACATTCATTAAAATCAACAGTTCTAAAGATTTGTTCTTTGGCTGACATCTCATTTACACTGTAGAAAGTAGCAACAATTGCTTCTCACTCTAACGTGTGACATGTGTATATTTCTCTTGTATCAGCAAAGGTCAAGAGGTCATCGGGATATTAGCCTAACATGAATGTGATATGTAGTTTTGCCCTGTATTTTTCCATTACCTTTAGATACAAGCGATGTTTCTCCAACGTCGGAAGTGTTAGAGTAGTTCCTCTCACTGAGTGAGTCTTGAATTGAACTCGTAGCGGCTGGGATTGAATTCTGAGAGTTGTTGGCTAACTGCTTACCTCTCTTCAATAAACCGGCAGTCTCGGTAATATGACCTGGCATTTTCTGTGGCAACCTGGTTGTTCTACGAGTTTGCGGAAAAGTATTCTGTCTAGCCAGTTGAGAAAAAAATGGTGTGTTTAAATTCTTCGAAAAAGTGGACTTTTTAGTAGAAGGCTTTAATTTTTGAGTGTCCGAAGTTGTCGGATGATTTAAAGCGTTACCGGGGTTGAAAGCTTTGGCAAGCTTTGGGTCATTCTGGCTGATTAAACTGGTGGTGCTGAGGGTGTTTGTGTCAACTGCTAGTTTTCTCTTCCCCTCTGCAGTGTGGTCGGACGTCTGTGTTGTCTGCTGTTCAAAATAATGTTTGCAGTAGACGTAAATCAACCTGCTGAGAACGGAATCCGTAGGCTTGCTTTTAGCGGACACTTTTTGATTAACATTGCTAGTAGAAGTAGTCAGTGTTAGCTGTTGTGCTGACTGAGACTGTTCTTGTGTTACATCATCATTGCTGTCGTTTGCAGAAATAATTCTGTCTTTCAGTTTTGTGATATTCTTATCTGACTTGACAAGGTTTACACAAGCCAAAAGCAAAGCTACGCATATGATGAAAATTTTCATATTCGCATTCCAATATTCTGAGTTTCAAGTGTAATTTGACAAAAAAAAGAATGCATTACATTTCCTGGCATTGTTAAAAATACTACTCATTCTTCGACAGATAATATTAGTTAAATGACATAGCAAGGTCAAGGTCTTCTAGAGAGGCTAAACCCTTTCTTCTATCACAAATAAAGGTGTAGCATTTTCTTTAATTGACAATGACGCCCTCGAGAGCTGTTGTGAGCCAACAGGTTGTTGAAGTAAATCTCCCATCATTTGCTTGTCTGGACATCTATGGCGAATTTTATGTAGCCTGCTAACCTATAATGTTAGCAAAAAATATATATTTTTTTATCAAAATTATAATCTATGCAAAAAATAATAAACAAAAACTGAATATGGCATAAATCATAGATTTGTCTCCACAATGAGGAAACAACTTTTTATGGGCATACATGAAGTTTTGTCCGACAATTTTTTCCAAAACTTGTCAACATCGTACTTTGCTGCGTTTGCGAAATCATTTTAACATGGCACAATTTTTTATCGATTTATTCAAAACTATTTGCTATTCAGTAAGGCCTTCATAATCCTTATCTAAATGAAATTACTTATTTGACCTGATAAGAGTCTTGCTGCATCGTTTCGTTGAAATTCAATACAAAAACTGTTTACACCCGGCGCAAATGTGTGTTAATAACATGTGAGTAAAACAGTTTGACCTATTTAGTAAGCTGATATTGGCTCCACCCCCTCCACAGCGCTACAATTCTTGCTGAATCATTCCCTTTTTATTCTTGTATTTGCCTCCCTGTAATTATTTTCATTTTTACCCACTGTCAACCTATTTATTGACCTGGTCAGTTTACAGGCTGCTAGTGGAGTAAGTTACATAACTTACGTCTGTAATGTCAAAGAAGTTGATATCCAGCCGTTTGGCAATCTTCATTCCCAGACTCCTCATCACAGTGTAGTTAGAAGAGCTTTCTACAAAAGCTGTAGGTTGTAGCATTCATCAATTTGAATTTGGTGATCAAAATAATTAGTTTCAGCATTTGAATGAAAAATGCACAACTCTGCATAAACCGACCAATAACTATTACGTAACTTTAGTTATTATGTTGCACCATAATGGCGCTGTATGTTCTCCTCAAATCTAGTTATCTGCTCAGAAGTTTTGTAAAAGTTTATTGGATAAAAAGGAATCAGCGTTGTTAGATAAATTGCCAATGAGAACAACAAAACAATCACTTTGGCTTTTTGGAAGTTGCCCGTCCTGTAGTAATAGCAACTTCTGATCAATACATACAAGAAAGAACAACTCCCAAGTTCAAAAGTTAGTTCCATTTTGATGTAAATAATTTGCAGAATCAGAAATCAGAGTACCAAAATTTTTTTTTGAATGCTTTGGAAAACAAGTTTGCTAGTTGCTGATAGTGTCATGGAGATACTAAAACATGTAAAAGCATATCTACATTAGTTTCGTATTAATAGCTTTTCTTACTCGATAGTGGGAGGGGTTCTATGCCGTACCCATCCAAAACTAGTTTCACTAACATTCTGTCATCACTCGCCACCTGTTTACTTAGTCTAATGTATATATTATGGTAGTGACCAGTTTGAGCAAGCTTGTCTCCGATGTAGAACTTATAGCAATGTCTGTCTGTATGTAGAATGTAGACTCTTTCATTATAGTAGTTTAGTATCTGGTATATCAGTATTAGGAAGAAGAACACGTTAATCACCTGCAAAAGCGTTGTAACAAACATTGTAGTAAACATTGTAACAAACATTGTAGTAAGCATTGTAGTAACCATTGTAGTAACCATTGTAGTAACCAATGTAGTAACCAATGTAGTAAGCATTGTAGTAACCATTGTAGTAACCATTGTAGTAACCAATGTAGTAACCAATGTAGTAACCAATGTAGTAACCAATGTAGTTACCAATGTAGTAACCAATGTAGTAACCATTGTACTAACCAATGTAGTAACCATTGTAGTAACCATTGTAGTAACCAATGTAGTAACCATTGTAGTAACCAATGTAGTAACCATTGTAATAACATTGTAGTAACCAATGTAGTAACCAATGTAGTAACCAATGTAGTAACCATTGTAGTAACCAATGTAGTAACCAATGTAGTAACAAATGTAGTAACCAATGTAGTAACCAATGTAGTAACCATTGTAGTAACCAATGTAGTAACCAATGTAGTAACCAATGTAGTAACCATTGTAGTAACCATTGTAGTAACCAATGTAGTAACCAATGTAGTAACCAATGTAGTAACCATTGTAGTAACCAATGTAGTAACCAATGTAGTAACCATTGTAGTAACCAATGTAGTAACCAATGTAGTAACCATTGTAGTAACCAATGTAGTAACCATTGTAGTAACCATTGTAGTAACCAATGTAGTAACCATTGTAGTAACCAATGTAGTAACCAATGTAGTAACCAATGTAGTAACCAATGTAGTAACCAATGTAGTAACCAATGTAGTAACCATTGTACTAACCAATGTAGTAACCATTGTAGTAACCATTGTAGTAACCAATGTAGTAACCATTGTAGTAACCAATGTAGTAACCATTGTAGTAACATTGTAGTAACCAATGTAGTAACCAATGTAGTAACCAATGTAGTAACCATTGTAGTAACCAATGTAGTAACCAATGTAGTAACAAATGTAGTAACCAATGTAGTAACCAATGTAGTAACCATTGTAGTAACCAATGTAGTAACCAATGTAGTAACCAATGTAGTAACCATTGTAGTAACCATTGTAGTAACCAATGTAGTAACCAATGTAGTAACCAATGTAGTAACCATTGTAGTAACCAATGTAGTAACCAATGTAGTAACCATTGTAGTAACCAATGTAGTAACCATTGTAGTAACCATTGTAGTAACCAATGTAGTAACCAATGTAGTAACCATTGTAGTAACCATTGTAGTAACATTGTAGTAACCATTGTAGTAACCACTGTAGTAACCATTGTAGTAACCAATGTAGTAACCAATGTAGTAACCAATGTAGTAACCATTGTAGTAACCAATGTAGTAACCATTGTAGTAACCAATGTAGTAACCATTGTAGTAACATTGTAGTAACCATTGTAGTAACCATTGTAGTAACCAATGTAGTAACCATTGTAGTAACCAATGTAGTAACCATTGTAGTAACATTGTAGTAACCAATGTAGTAACCAATGTAGTAACCATTGTAGTAACCAATGTAGTAACCATTGTAGTAACCAATGTAGTAACCATTGTAGTAACATTGTAGTAACCAATGTAGTAACCAATGTAGTAACCAATGTAGTAACCATTGTAGTAACCAATGTAGTAACCAATGTAGTAACAAATGTAGTAACCAATGTAGTAACCAATGTAGTAACCATTGTAGTAACCATTGTAGTAACCAATGTAGTAACCATTGTAGTAACATTGTAGTAACCAATGTAGTAACCAATGTAGTAACCATTGTAGTAACCAATGTAGTAACCATTGTAGTAACATTGTAGTAACCAATGTAGTAACCATTGTAGTAACCATTGTAGTAACCAATGTAGTAACCATTGTAGTAACCAATGTAGTAACCATTGTAGTAACATTGTAGTAACCAATGTAGTAACCAATGTAGTAACCAATGTAGTAACCATTGTAGTAACCAATGTAGTAACCAATGTAGTAACAAATGTAGTAACCAATGTAGTAACCAATGTAGTAACCAATGTAGTAACCAATGTAGTAACCATTGTAGTAACCAATGTAGTAACCAATGTAGTAACCATTGTAGTAACCAATGTAGTAACCATTGTAGTAACCATTGTAGTAACCAATGTAGTAACCATTGTAGTAACCAATGTAGTAACCATTGTAGTAACATTGTAGTAACCAATGTAGTAACCAATGTAGTAACCAATGTAGTAACCATTGTAGTAACCAATGTAGTAACCAATGTAGTAACAAATGTAGTAACCAATGTAGTAACCAATGTAGTAACCATTGTAGTAACCATTGTAGTAACCAATGTAGTAACCATTGTAGTAACCAATGTAGTAACCATTGTAGTAACATTGTAGTAACCAATGTAGTAACCATTGTAGTAACCAATGTAGTAACCATTGTAGTAACATTGTAGTAACCAATGTAGTAACCAATGTAGTAACCAATGTAGTAACCATTGTAGTAACCAATGTAGTAACCAATGTAGTAACAAATGTAGTAACCAATGTAGTAACCAATGTAGTAACCATTGTAGTAACCATTGTAGTAACCAATGTAGTAACCATTGTAGTAACCAATGTAGTAACCATTGTAGTAACATTGTAGTAACCAATGTAGTAACCAATGTAGTAACCATTGTAATAACCATTGTAGTAACCAATGTAGTAACCATTGTAGTAACCAATGTAGTAACCATTGTAGTAACATTGTAGTAACCAATGTAGTAACCAATGTAGTAACCAATGTAGTAACCATTGTAGTAACCAATGTAGTAACCAATGTAGTAACAAATGTAGTAACCAATGTAGTAACCAATGTAGTAACCAATGTAGTAACCAATGTAGTAACCATTGTAGTAACCATTGTAGTAACCAATGTAGTAACCATTGTAGTAACCAATGTAGTAACCATTGTAGTAACATTGTAGTAACCAATGTAGTAACCAATGTAGTAACCAATGTAGTAACCATTGTAGTAACCAATGTAGTAACCAATGTAGTAACAAATGTAGTAACCAATGTAGTAACCAATGTAGTAACCAATGTAGTAACCAATGTAGTAACAAATGTAGTAACCAATGTAGTAACCAATGTAGTAACCATTGTAGTAACCAATGTAGTAACCAATGTAGTAACCAATGTAGTAACAAATGTAGTAACCAATGTAGTTACCATTGTAGTAACCAATGTAGCAACCAATGTAGTAACCAATGTAGTAACCATTGTAATAACCAATATAGTAACCAATGTAGTAACCATTGTAGTAACCAATGTAGTAACCAATGTAGTAACCAATGTAGTAACCATTGTAGTAACCATTGTAGTAACCAATGTAGTAACCATTGTAGTAACCAATGTAGTAACCATTGTAGTAACATTGTAGTAACCAATGTAGTAACCAATGTAGTAACCAATGTAGTAACCATTGTAGTAACCAATGTAGTAACCAATGTAGTAACAAATGTAGTAACCAATGTAGTAACCAATGTAGTAACCATTGTAGTAACCATTGTAGTAACCAATGTAGTAACCATTGTAGTAACCAATGTAGTAACCATTGTAGTAACATTGTAGTAACCAATGTAGTAACCAATGTAGTAACCAATGTAGTAACCATTGTAGTAACCAATGTAGTAACCAATGTAGTAACAAATGTAGTAACCAATGTAGTAACCAATGTAGTAACCAATGTAGTAACCAATGTAGTAACAAATGTAGTAACCAATGTAGTAACCAATGTAGTAACCATTGTAGTAACCAATGTAGTAACCAATGTAGTAACCAATGTAGTAACCAATGTAGTAACAAATGTAGTAACCAATGTAGTAACCATTGTAGTAACCATTGTAGTAACCAATGTAGTAACCATTGTAGTAACCAATGTAGTAACCAATGTAGTAACCAATGTAGTAACCATTGTAGTAACCAATGTAGTAACCAATGTAGTAACAAATGTAGTAACCAATGTAGTAACCAATGTAGTAACCATTGTAGTAACCATTGTAGTAACCAATGTAGTAACCATTGTAGTAACCAATGTAGTAACCATTGTAGTAACATTGTAGTAACCAATGTAGTAACCAATGTAGTAACCATTGTAGTAACCATTGTAGTAACCAATGTAGTAACCATTGTAGTAACCAATGTAGTAACCATTGTAGTAACATTGTAGTAACCAATGTAGTAACCAATGTAGTAACCAATGTAGTAACCATTGTAGTAACCAATGTAGTAACCAATGTAGTAACAAATGTAGTAACCAATGTAGTAACCAATGTAGTAACCAATGTAGTAACCAATGTAGTAACCATTGTAGTAACCATTGTAGTAACCAATGTAGTAACCATTGTAGTAACCAATGTAGTAACCATTGTAGTAACATTGTAGTAACCAATGTAGTAACCAATGTAGTAACCAATGTAGTAACCATTGTAGTAACCAATGTAGTAACCAATGTAGTAACAAATGTAGTAACCAATGTAGTAACCAATGTAGTAACCAATGTAGTAACCAATGTAGTAACAAATGTAGTAACCAATGTAGTAACCAATGTAGTAACCATTGTAGTAACCAATGTAGTAACCAATGTAGTAACCAATGTAGTAACCAATGTAGTAACAAATGTAGTAACCAATGTAGTAACCATTGTAGTAACCAATGTAGCAACCAATGTAGTAACCAATGTAGTAACCATTGTAGTAACCAATGTAGTAACCAATGTAGTAACCATTGTAGTAACCAATGTAGTAACCAATGTAGTAACCAATGTAGTAACCATTGTAGTAACCAATGTAGTAACCAATGTAGTAACCAATGTAGTAACCAATGTAGTAACCAATGTAGTAACCATTGTAGTAACCAATGTAGTAACCAATGTAGTAACCATTGTAGTAACCAATGTAGTAACCAATGTAGTAACCATTGTAGTAACCAATGTAGTAACCATTGTAGTAAATGTTGCAGTAAACACTGTAATAAACAACATCGTATAACAATATTATACATTATACATTGATTGCGGATTTGAGGAAATCACAAGCGAGCTGCAATGATGTATTTTCTAACATTTTGTTGAAATAATTTCAAAAATTAAATTTTCAATGATCAGTATACTTGAATAGCTCATAGGATAATTTTTGTTAAATTACAACATTTAAAGCACCAGAAGTACATGGTTTATTTTTGGAAATAACCTAAAAACAAAAGATTGAAAAGTCAATTTTAGAGAAAATAGATAATGTCAAGGTCAAAGGTCACAGAGATTATCGGATAAAATTTACCACAACAGTTGTCTCCCCGCTGACAAAGAACACATAAATAACACTGATTGAATTGACGACCAGAAGTATAAGCGAGTAATAAAATTGTTTGGTTCTCTTTTTCAGCTGGTAGACGTTCATAGACAACTCGGTAAATGGCCAGTGTGGGTTCTTCTTCATATTGTTTATCACCTGAGAAGCAACTATATATTACTGTTACATAATAATGTTACATAAATAATAATGTAATAAAATAATTGCATTAGATTTATCTATGGGCAATAATAAACAGTTTACATCTAGCATCAATCAAACTCTTCTATCAAACTTATTTATATAAATTTTTTCTTTTTCAATTTAAGAAACCTCTGCAATATTTGGAGTTATCCTAACATGTGCTGAATGCATTAAAAATCTACCTTTTCCTCTGGACTTTTAATGGCAAATAGATTACCCATGATTTATAACTATTAATTAGCTAGTTGCCGATTGTAGACTTGCCAGCCAGCGTTCTTTAGGGTATAATCTGTCTGTTCGTCTGCTATTGTTGTGAGTAGAGTTGGGGAGCTATGTTAGAATTGTTCTGTGAGTGTACTTTACAATTTTATCTTTGGCTTGGCTAAATACCAGTTAGCCGCTGGTATTTGTTTCACAGGTGAAGTAATATATCGAACATCTGCTAAAGTACTAGTGCTAGATGCTCCTGAGCATACAGATAGCCAACCTGATATGAAACTCGTCAGATCTAGTTCTAACATTGCAAAGGTACGTATAACTATATGCACTACATAATAATAATAATATAGCCAGTTAAAATTTTATTGGTAATAAATAAAATATTTTATATCTGTAAGTCAGAGTAACATTACACAATAGCTAGAAAGTAGATAATAAACATTTTATATAAACTAACTTGTGTCTTGTAACAATTACTAGGTTATGGTAAATCTCTGCTGGAAACAATTGATGTGTGAGACAGACTATATTCTACTGCACTAGACATCAACTATTGACTGATAGATAGTGTCCTGTATATCTTTGGATGTCTATGGAAAGGTGAGGTTTTGTAGTACAAGTTTAGTTACTGTATTTAGCTGTAGAAAGCTTGTTTGTATGGAAGTGCTCAAACATTATGTCATATTTTGTTTGTTATATCCAGATCACTTGTTGGAGTGAAGGTCACACGAAGGTGAATCTAGGACATGACACGGATGGATAACTCAAGTAACTGCACCCGGAAGTTGTCACAAAGCCAATAAAGTCAACAAAGTCCATTATCCTATTAGCCTAGACTATGGTGAGTTTTATATAGCCTTAGTTTTCTGCAGCCTCTGTTACAACTATTGTATTCGTGTGTAACAAATGCTATTCAGTCACTTTGTGTATAAACTGTGGAGTAGGTCATCTGTACATGGAGACTTCTGATAACTTGGCATTGAGCCAGGTTCATTTACATCTGCAATAGGTCTGCCACATGAGCCGCAATATCACTGCTATTCGTCATTCTTTCATGCAGGATGGTACATCCAGCGGTGGATGAAGCAGAACGGACATGATCGATTTTTCATTCTGTCCGTCACGCTGTGATTAGTTGATTAAGCCTTAGCGATTCCATTTGACAAGATTTCGTTGACTTTCCACTTGTTTACAAATATTGTATAAGCTTCTAATATAGTAGTAGATATTATAACAACTTTATGATTGTTGGTGCTTGTCTGAAACTAACGCCAGCAGGTAATTTTTAGAATATTTAACATTAGTGGGAGAAAAAAGTATTAATAAATAATTAAAAACCATAAAAGTTATAAATGATAATGGATCGTATACCTGATAATAATAATTTTATTAACTGCTTGAATAGTAATGATAAGCTTAGCAATAAAAATTAGTTTCCATCAAAATAAATATTACAAGAATAATCAGCAGCAGGAACACACTAAATATTAATACTCCTTTTACTTGCTCGATCGAGCGCCACGTCCGTCGGATCAGTTGGCAGTCAAGCTCGTATGGCATGCTATTCGTCACCAGACTCTGGCTCTGGTTATCAAAGACAGGCTCATTTGGCAAGGGCATAAGTGTGCACTGGATTATCAACCAATTATCAAATGTTGGTGTAAGCTTTTTTTCATAATCTAGAATTGTCTTCTCTACAGGAGGGATTATTGTATCTTATCACAAATTACAGGTTGAAGAGTTTGAGAAGAGGCAACTAACATGCCATCGAAAGCTTACACTACAGAGTCCTGTAGACAAGTACAACATCTACCAAATGTTTGTTCATCAACAACAGAGCCTGGAGTGCGTGGAGTCAGTAAAAGTTTAGTCGGAAAAACGAACGAGACAAAAAACTTGAAATAATCAAGACGTGACATTGTGCTGGTTCGATAGAAGAGGTCAATGTTTGATGCAGCATATTCTTTCATTGCTGTCAGTGGCCGTGATCACCACGACTTCGGTTACCGCAGGAAGTACTGGAGACCATTGAAGAAGACTTTTTGAACATTTTCAGATGTTAATCTGATATGTCCCGGCCAAGGGAGGAAATGTACTTGTAGATTTTTGTTTTTCCATTCCCCGCTTGGATTTCATGGTCTCCAGCTGCATGAAGGCAGGAGTAGTAATATATGAGCAGATCTCCCTACCAAGTGTTTTTTTGTGGGGTCATAATCTGGGGTGATGCGATGGGTTACGGCGTTGGATGAATTCGCCGAGTTTATATTGTATTTTACTTGAGGGGTACTTGAGTGGCATTTGAATGGCATTTAAGTGGCATTTGAGTTTTGATTATTTTTTTACTTGATTTGAACTCATATGGCAACTAGATTTTGAATGTATGGCATTTAAGTTTTGATAATTTTTTTACATAACTCGAACTCATATAGCATCTTGAGACAGAGGAGAGAGGAGATACATCTACCTTGAATAAATTCATTGATTAAAAGCGAATCAATGTATGGCTATATACATTTATTACATAATAAGTAGGGTAAAATCTCCTCATATAATATAGCTAGATACATAATTCGAACTCATATATACATTGAATGCTATAAAATATATCAGATGATAAAGTTAAATATTCATCTATTCTTTATCGATATTTATAAGGATGATGAAAGATTTTTTGTATTTTATATACATATATAGTTATAGTAACTGTGGTAAAAGAAGTCTATTATGAAGGTTTTTATTTAAGCCAAAGTAGGCTCGGTAGATACTCCATCAGAACACACTCGTCTTTTAGCATAAAAATATGTGAGTCCTCGTTTTATTTGGTTGTATGTCAACATTTTTTGATCCTTTACTACAAATCCTCGATTTTTACCCATAAACGACTTTTTTGTGTTCAATACATTTAGATAACTGTCTTTGTTCAATTGATTAATTCGTTTGTTCAAACCTTTTGAGCTAAACTTGTTTCCTTTTTCTCCCCAGCAGTAATAGGATTTAGAGTTAAGTGCAACAATTCCATCTCCGGTAAATTCCTCTTTAAACAGCCCAGGTGTTCTTTTTCCGTGTTTTAGTACTTTTTCACAACAGTCTTGCATGCTCCATTCTAAACCCATTGTTTTGATTCTTAAAAACTCATCCCTATGTTTGTCACAGTATGGGCGTGGAAACCAATCACCATATCCATTGTAAAACTCTTTTTTCATACTTGGTTTTACCAGTGTTTCTAATGTTCCGCTCAACGCCATGTATGCGCTATCTGTATCCATTTCAACATATTGGAAATCACTTCTGTCAATATATCTATAAATAAAAAGTTTGTTTCGATTTCAATTATTTGGAAGTTTTACTTACTTACACATAATAATGGTAGGGAATTAGGTTTCACTTACTTATCCATAAAGTCGTAGTAAAACTGTAGCATTCTCAGTTTAGCATACTGTAGCACGGAGAAACCCAAGTGTACTGGAACATTCATAGTTAGCTGAAATGATGGTGATACTGATTAGCAAAGTAAACTTGTGGAATATAAATTTTGAATTGCAAAATAATTGTTTTAAAACTTACTAGCTTTTTACAGGTTACGATTTCATAAAAATCATCTGCTATCTCTTCCATGGCGATAAATTTGTTTCCTCTGATACGAAATGAAGCTTTTCTGGCGCCTTCGATGAACTTGATGGTGGTATGTTTTTCTTTATCAGTGATTGTTTTTCCATAAGCAGCATTTCCTACCAACTTGCTAGTAGTAGCGAGTAATTCTTGACTAGGGTCTGCATCTCCCATTCTCCTAGCGTCTGAAACCGATGTTCCAAAAGCTTCAAAAGCTTTTCTAGGAATATATTCTATTAGCTGATAAACTTTGGTGACTTTCAATCCTTGTTTCAAGTACCATTTCAACAAAGGACTCATTAGCAATATCTTATCTCCGTACATACTTCCAACTAATGAGCGTTGAGGAGTCTTTAAAAACCCTTCGGCTTCAGCAAAGACTTTCATTTCATCGCTCAAGTGTTCTCTGGTTAACATCGTATTTTTAAAAATCGGAGGCATTTCGGAGAACTTTTCTTCCTCTTCCTCAGGAACTTCGATGTCACATTCAACAAATCCGAAGAATTCTTCTGATTGAACTCTCTCCAACACTTCTTCTTGATTCAGCTTTTTTTCAAGTATTTTAGGGTAGAAAGAATTGTAAAACGTGTTGACAAATTTTTGTAAATTTGTATGAGTTTTTACACGATTCATCCAGTCACACTCCCAAATCGAGATTACAGTGTAACCTAATGCTCGAAGATATTCTTCATTTTCCATCGTAGTTTTAAACAGATTTGCTTTTGATTTTCTTCCAGTAGCTTGAAGCTCTTGTTCTTTAGCGTTGTTATAAGAGCAGTCGTGTCCATGCCAAAAACATCCGTGGAATTGAAAGACATGACGATTTTCAACACAGAAACCATCAACTGGTAATCCTCGCTGTCCGAGAGTAACTTCTCCTCCATTGAGCTGATGTCTGATATTGATTTTTTTTGAGAACATTTGGAACTGTAACCAGCTATGAGCTATCTTGCTAAATTTTACTGGTTCAGCGACAAAGGAGTTTTCGATTTTTCTTCTTCGAGGATAGCCAGTAGGCATTGATTGCATCATACACCATAAATAGAGCGCATTTGCATCAACTCCATAGATTCTATCACAAATCTTTGCTTCTTTTCCCAACCAATGTTCTCTAATTTTAGTTATACCTTTTTCGTGATATCTATGCATCACTAGACTTGGTCCACCAACTATATTTTTCTTTATTAGAGGATAAAGTTCTGCATTGCAGTTGTCAAGCAGACAAATTGGGAGAGTCTGACGAAACGAGTTACCAAGTTCATCAAAATTCAAGTATGTAGAGAGGTATGGAGGGGGTGGTTGAGGTGCTTTGTTAAACATCCATCGAATCGCTAATCCTGGTAAAGATATACCATCTTTTAACATATCAATCCCATGCTCTCTGTAGATTGATCTTTGTCTTTCCAACGCTTGAACAAATGGTTTTACATCCAAGTTGTTGTACCATTTTAAAAAATCCCTCATTGTCTTCATGTCGTTATTTTTCCATGCTTCTTGACAAATTATGTACTCTTCTTCACTGATATTCTTTTGTTTTAAAGAACTGTAAAAAGCTTCTCTTGGAGGTAGATGTTCTTGATTAAGTTGTTCCAAGTCTTTCATCCATTCATAAGGAAAAAATCCTTTTCCGGCTTCACATTTGTATGCTTTGAGATACATTTCATAGCTATATCCAGGAGCAATGAAGTTTGTGCAATCTAAAAACAAAAAAGATCCTATTCCGATAACGGGCATCTTGGTTCCTTTTTTTATAACAAAATCAAAATCTGTGTCGGAGACATCTTTCAATTTTTGAAGCAGTTTTCCTTTCATCACATTGACATCATAAGTCTGTGAATTGAAACCTAGAATAGGGAGTTTTTTCATATAGCTGTACAAATCATCCAGAACTTTTTCAGCTCCTGTTCTACGTCTGAAACGATTTTTTTCAAATTCACTACGAAACTTTTCTTCAGCTTCTTCCAGTCGTTCTAATTCACCTTCTATCTGTTTTATGATTCGCGAAAACTGTTTTTCCAATCGGCTATATGATTCTTCACTAATATCATCCAAGTATTCAATGAACTTTCCAACGCATTCATCATCATCCCCATTATTGACAATACAACGTGGGTTGTTGAAGCCCGGTACGTTTGAACAAATTGAAATACTTAAAAGTTTATGCTCATTCGTGTAAATGGTTGTGTCTGTATCTCGATCTTTTTCGCAATTAGGTAACAAACACTCTATGTCAAATGTTGCAAAAAACGGATAGTATCTCAAGGAATCATCTGACCCGATATCTATCCCGAATTGAACCTTCAGTTTGTCGAATATTGTAGCAGTAGGACTGTATTGCCCTCCAGAAAACTGCATAGTTGTTGCCTCTGAGATTGAACATCTGTGTCTTTTCAGATTCCCCAATCTATCATAACAAGTAGAACAGGTTGGACATCTGTAGGCTTTGACATATCCTTCCAAGTTTGTAATAAGACTGAAGTGATTGATATAAAGATCCAAATATAGATTCTCCTTATAACTGGAGTTTGAATTCCAAATAACTGTTGAAGTCATATCATCATTTAAAGAAAACACTGTTATCTTCAGTTGAAATGCTCGCTCCAAAAGCAATAAATCAGCTTCTGTCACTCCTTTCCCATCACACCTTTTACCACTATCACCATAGATGAAACTATGATATTGTTGTTGGTACTCCTTCACCTCCTTAATTATCGGATCTTTTGCAATTCCACCGTTTTTTTGTAGTTCTTTGTGTAATGCTAGACATCTAAAAAAACAAAGATTGTCGGTAATTCGTTTTCCTTTTGTGTTTTTTAACATGGTTCGTATGTGTCTGTTGTTAAGGAGGTGAGAGGGTAAATGCTCTGGTGGTGATCCAACTTTTCCCATTCCGAGTAGTTTGTAGAAATAAAACGAAATGTTTGTGATCAACATCAATCTCCAAGTCGTATTTGGTCTCCGTCTCAAGCTATTTGTACGATGATCAGTCTCCATAACATCAACAAAGAAGTCATCAAGATCTCCTTCAGTTTCAATCAGTTTAGCTTTTGGATATACAGTAGCATTGTTTGATGATGAGTGAAAGTATCGGAGTTCACCATCATTTTTATTTTCTAGTATACAACCTACGCTACAGTTGACTTTTGCTCTCGAGCTCAATTGTCTCCAAACTTTTTTTAGCAATTCTAACACTCTTGAATCATGATAGTCATTTTGGTAGGTATCAGCTTGGTCTCTTGGAATCCCATCCCAAAGTCTTACATTTAAAAGCTCTATGACTTTTCCAGCTCTATGTTTCGTTTTCATAGCTCCCCAATATCTAGCTATCAAATCATCCCATTCTTCATCTTGAAAAGTTGGAGCTGTGCTATCATCAACAATACCTAGGGTTGATGCTCGGGTAGGTCTTTCAATATTTAAATCTTCCATTTCTTCTTCTTGTTCTTCCTCTTGGGCTTCTTCATCTTCTTCTTCTTCTTCTTCTTCTTCTTCTTCATTTTCTATCATTGGATCATTCTCATTTTCTTCAACTATCTCCTCCACAACCGGCTCTATATCTTGAGCTATTATGCTAGTCTTTGGTGGTGAAGGCTCAGCACCAAAGCCTATTTGATTGATTGTTTCATCGGGTAAACGAAAACAAATGAGATTTTCTTCTAACCATTTCCAATTGGGGGAAATTTCAGGGTTTTTTTCTTCTACATTCTCCTCCTGATAATTTAAACTTTGTCTACAATAGAAATGTTAACACATAATAGTTGTTCTATAAAACATTCACATACATTTTACATAAAATGTAACAGAAGAAAAAAATGACTTAAACACTATTATCAATTAATTTTTAAAATGGAATTAGGAAAAAAGACTCAAACATTATTATTAGTTAAGTTTTTAAAAACTTACTGTGTACTATGACATGAATTCCTAACTCCCTCTTTTACATTAATTCTCTGATATTCTGAGTCCTGTCTACAATAAAAAGATAACGCATTATTTTTGCTGATTCATGAGATGGCTATAAGAAAAAAGCAAAAAAATTACTCTACTAATGTTATTAATTTATGATTTTAAAAACTTACTGCTTATCAAAGGCTATTGTATTTTCAGTAGTTGCTGAAACTTGAAAAGTCGAAGGTTTGTCTTGAAAAGCATTTTCAAGTTCCATCTCCATTTCATTTTCATATTCAGTATTGCTTTCATCATTCATGTATTCATTATCAGCGTTTGAAAAACCGATATCATTTTGATTTTTCATGAGCCATTCCCATTCCTTATGTATGTCTACATCAGTATCATCCTCTTCTGTTTCCATAGCACTATAATAACAATAAAATCATTACTTTTTAATAGAAGTGACAATAGCACATAAAAAGGTAAGTTAAATGTCTCAGCTAATATATTTTACCTTGTGAATAAAACTCCTAGTAGTCGGTTGGTATATTATATAGTAGATGTTGAGGCTTCAGTTACTGTTGTTAGAACGAGTGATTTATTATGTGAAAGCATTACTTTTTAAGTAGACAAAAACTTAAGTGAGATAATTAAGGCGGATAATTAAGTCTTAGCTTCAATGAAAATTTTCAAATTCACACAGAAAAACTTTTAATAGTCGTTGGATGTAGTAGTAGATGTTGCTCCTCCGATCACTGTTGTAGAACTGGATGCTTTCTGTGTGAAAACAGTGGCTCTTAAATAGGTAAAGTTGCACTGGTTGAACTCTATGAATACCAACCTTCTTTATAATATAACTATGATTCAGAATTTTGTCCACGCGAAAACCAATGCTTTCGCGGGAATAAATAATTTATTTTCACGCGAATAGAAACTGTTGCTTTCGCGGGAATATAAATTTTATTTTCACGCGGATACAAACCAATGCTTTCGCGGGAATAAAAACTTTATTTTCACGCGAATGGAAACAGTTGTTTTCGCGGGAATAAATACTTTATTTTCACGCGAATGGAAACTGTTGCTTTCGCGGGAGTACCAATTTTATTTTCACGCGGATACAAACCAATGCTTTCGCGGGAATAAATAATTTATTTTCACGCGAATAGAAACTGTTGCTTTCGCGGGAATACAAATTTTATTTTCACGCGGATACAAACCAATGCTTTCGCGGGAATAAAAACTTTATTTTCACGCGAATGGAAACAGTTGTTTTCGCGGGAATAAAGACTTTATTTTCACGCGAATACAAACTGTTGCTTTCGCGGGAATGCAAATTTTATTTTCACGCGGATACAAACTTGTTTTCGCGTGAAAATAAATTATTTATTCCCGCGAAAACAACGATTTCCATTCGCGTGAAAATAAAGTCTTTATTCCCGCGAAAACATTGGATTGTATCCGCGTGAAAATAAAATTTGTATTCCCGCGAAAGCAACAGTTTCTATTCGCGTGAAAATAAAGTCTTTATTCCCGCGAAAGCAACAGTTTGTATTCGTGTGAAAATAAATTATTTATTCCCGCGAAAGCATTGGTTTGTATCCGCGTGAAAATAAAATTTGTATTCCCGCGAAAGCAACAGTTTGTATTCGCGTGAAAATAAATTATTTATTCCCGCGAAAACAACCGTTTCCATTCGCGTGAAAATAAAGTATTTATTCCCGCGAAAGCATTGGTTTGTATCCGCGTGAAAATAAAATTTGTATTCCCGCGAAAGCAACAGTTTCTATTCGCGTGAAAATAAATTATTTATTCCCGCGAAAACAACCATTTCCATTCGCGTGAAAATAAAATATTTATTCCCGCGAAAACAACTGTTTCCATTCGCGTGAAAATAAAGTTTTTATTCCCGCGAAAGCATTGGTTTGTATCCGCGTGAAAATAAAATTTGTATTCCCGCGAAAGCAACAGTTTCTATTCGCGTGAAAATAAATTATTTATTCCCGCGAAAGCATTGGTTTGTATCCGCGTGAAAATAAAATTTGTACTCCCGCGAAAGCAACAGTTTCCATTCGTGTGAAAATAAAATATTTATTCCCGCGAAAACAACTGTTTCCATTCGCGTGAAAATAAAGTTTTTATTCCCGCGAAAGCATTGGTTTGTATCCGCGTGAAAATAAAATTTGTATTCCCGCGAAAGCAACAGTTTCTATTCGCGTGAAAATAAATTATTTATTCCCGCGAAAGCATTGGTTTTCGCGTGGACAAAATTCTGAATCATAGTTATATTATAAAGAAGGTTGGTATTCATAGAGTTCAACCAGTGCAACTTTAGCTATTTAAGAGCCACTGTTTTCACACAGAAAGCATCCAGTTCTACAACAGTGATCAGAGGAGCAACATCTACTACACTTTCCATTGCAACTACTAGAAACTTTCTCTTTATAAAAGGTAAAATTTAAAACTTATTATTCCCTACCTAACAAAGATCAAAATTAGTTTAGCTATAATGTAAAATATGAAATAAATAATCTTTTAGTTCCACATGAAAAGCTGAATTATATGTTATTTCTTTCTTTTTTAGAACACTATGGAGGATTTTTCTGCTTCTTACACGAATTTAAAGCCAATCGAAAACAAACAAAAAACGTTCAAAACACCCAAAAGAAAAAACTCTAACTCTGTCACAAAAGAAGCAGCGATAAAGAAACGAGCTCTTCCAAAACTGGTTTTACCCACAACATCAAACAATATGGAACAAAAAGAATTGCTCACTGATGCTGACAGAGCTCTCCAGATGGCCAAATCTCTCCAAAAATGGAAGGCATGTGATTTGAAAAAGATTGGAGGGTTTCTTACACTAGCATCACTTCCTGTTCCATCAGTTTTGCAAATCGTTTCTATTGAGCAGAGTACTGGTGCATACGGAAACTACTACATTCTCACTTATCTTGATAATTCAACTGGAGCGAATTTTCAGAAAGTCGTTTGTCCAAGTAGAGTAGTTGAAAGCTTCAATGTTGATAACTACCCATTACCTTTCAACATTTTGTACTTGGGTGAGATGGAAAACTCAAAAAAACCGGAGACTACTTACTACAATGTCAAACGTATCAGTACAAAACGATTAACCACAATGGAAGCTACTGCTGAAGCTGAAAAACTGAGAAAAATGAGTGAAGAAGAACTCAAACTCGCTTACGACATCGATTATCTCAGTAATTTCAAAGATTGTTCCATTTTTGCTTACATCGAAGTTGTAGAAAGATTCATTCCTTTCCGATTCAATGGAGAAGAATCCATTGTAAATTGCATTCGCTATGTCACTGAAAAGAATGGAAAAAGAGAGACGAGAACGCTTTTACTACCAATCAGATATAACGAGGAAGCTAAAAGATGTGCACCTGGTGTGATGATTTACAAAGGAAAAAAACAGAGTAAGAATGGAAATCCTATTCCATACCACAATGTTGTCTTCATTTCTTCAACCAACGCTAGTGATTGGGAGCAATATTGCACACAAACAAGCTCCAATGAGGTGCTAACAAAAACGAATAATGAGGATGAAGTTCTTAAGGAATTCCTAGAAAACGAATTGCAAGATTTTGATGAACCACTTGGTGTTGATGGTATGTAAACTCAATATCAAATGCTGACAACAGGTAGTCTCAAGCGGATAATGAATGAATAAAAAAAAGCCTGTGTATTCATTGACATTACAAGTTGTACTGTTTTGTATTACTTACTATTTACCGACTCTAACTATATTATATGGAAAGATTTTCCCTACTTATTATACAATAAGTCTATATAATCATATAATAATTCATAGAAAAGTCTAAAGGTTCTCAGGTGATTAACTCACCAAAAGTTCCGGTTTTGCAAAACATTTGAAGATCTTCCTATTTTCCCTACTTATTATACAATAAATGTATATAATCATATATTGATTCATAGAAAAGTCTAAAGGTTCTCAAGTGATTGACTCACCAAATGTTCCGGTTTGCAAAACATTTGAAGATCTTCCTATTCCAAGCATTATACGAGTGAGTGGTGTGATACATCCATCAAGTAAGGAGAAGTGTAGATATTCTCAAGTTTGCTACCATGATCCTTCAGATATAAATGAACTCGAACCCAAAATACTTTTTTGTCCAGTTGAAATAGCTAAAACCTTCAGCTGTGATGATTACCCCCCTCCGTTTAACGTTGTATATTTGGGTAGAAAGGGAAAACCGAAAAATAAAAGTGTTCTTTGGTATGATGTCAGACGTGTTACCACACCTCATTTGAGGATTTTTTAAGATACGACGTAAAGGAAAGGACTTTGCATTGATTATCATTACAAGACCTGGTGCTTTGTATTTCTTAGTCTTTACTAATATATTTGTTCAATGTAGATATACCTCCTCTCTCTATGTAGATATAAATATAGCCATAAATATGTACATAACTAACCATATATACATGAATGTATAGAAAACTAAAAAATCTCTCTCCTCTCTCATCTCCCATCTCTCCTCTCTCCTCTCTCCTCTCCCCTCTCTCTCAAGATAGCATATGAGTTCGAGTTATGTAAAAAAGTTATCAAAACTTGAATGCCATACATTCAAAATCTATATGCCATATAAGTTCAAATTAAGTAAAAAACTAATCAAAACTCAAATGCCACTCAAATGCCATTCAAATGCCACTCAAGTACCCCTCAAGTAAAATACAATATAAACTCGGCGAATTCATCCAACGCCGTAACCCATTGTCTCAACTCCAAGGTCAGATCCACAAAAAAACACTTGGTAGGGAGATCTGCTCATATATTACTACTGGCAGGGTTGGCCAGCAACCACTGCCTCCATGTGTGTTGGTGCTGTGGCAACCGAATTAGTAGCGTTCTCTTGGTTGGTGGCTGGTAGGGGTAGAGTGGAATTAAGCAATATTGTAAAGTTTTCATTTGCCACTGACAGCGTCCGACCAGAATGTTTGCTGATTTTGTAATGTTTAGTAAAAAGGAGATAACCTACTTTTAGATTTCTGCATGCCCATTTTTTTCCTGCACTTTTGCATGTTCGTTTACCCTGCACTGCATATCAGGTTTTAATCTATTCAAATTCCCTTATAGCCTTAGACGCCATGGTCTCCAGCTACATTAAGGCAGGGTTTGTCAGCAACCACCCTCCATATAAGTTGGTGCTGTGGCAACTGAATTAGTAGCAATCTCTTGGTTGGTGGCTGGTAATGTGTTGGAGCTGTGTGAGTTTATTTGATGTTCTAGGAGTTGAGATAGATTTATTATTGTTTTGGTAGGATTTATCTTTTTGAATGTTTGATTTGCCTCTGGTAGCGCCCGACCAGAATGTAATCTGATGTTGGTGTGTGGTGTGTTCTAGTTGGTGGTATGTGGGCCACCTTAGACTACCGATACTGAGTGAGATACGTATTGGATTATTTGATGAGTGAGTGAAGGTTGGTTTGTCAACAACTACCTGCATGTAAGATGGTTCTGTAGTAACTGAACTAGTAGTAGTGAGAGAACTTGTACTATTTCTACATCTCCTTGAGTTGATCTACTTGGGTGGTACATCTACTTGGGTGGTACATCTACTGCCTCCATCCTCTACCGAGCTGTTTAAACTGCAGATGTTCGAGTTGAGAGAAACAGTAGATGCAGTGCGCTGTTCAACACAGGATGTTACATCAGCCATGAATACCTTCTAGTGACAGCTGGTACAGACTTATGTAACTCATTCCTTACATAACCATTTCTTTAATCGAGGATCTTATATTTTAATGGCCGCTCTTTGTTAATAATTAATAAATCTCACAAGCAAACTCACTTTCTGATTCTTACTAACAACTCCACAAACGAAGCAGATCATCAAATAACAACTCCGCACACAAAATCAGATATTTGTATTTTTATCTGGCGTTTTATCCAATTTATAATACAATGCAGTGTTGTCAAGAAATGATAAACTTCACTGGAATCAATCAAAATATGGCAGCACCTAAAACTTACAAGAAAAAACTGACAGCAAGTTCTGAGCTTGTAGTTAGGCCTGAGGCCTGGTTCATTGTATAATTATAGTTTGAACTCTGCGAATGAAATACGAAAGTAATGAAACTATAATTGTTTTCTAAAACAAAGCCAAGCGTTTGCTTGATATTTTACCTTGCTTCTGTAACTCGAAAATATCAAGAGTTTTCAAAAAATTACTAGGAGTTTTCTTCTCTAACAAAGAGAAAACAACTACAAAAAACCCAAATTTTGTTTCTTTTACAACTGAATGACGAAGAAAAATGCATTTTGTTCAATATAATCCAATTAAGAAAAATAAATTAGTGAAGTTATGAAGTGAAAGCTTACTGCTTGTAAGAATACTCTTAAAAATTTTGCTTGTCAAGTAACGGTATTACAAGGGAGGCAACTTTTTCAGTTACGATGAAAGCTTCAATGATATCGCGTAAACGTGTTGGATGGGAGTAAACACTATTTTGGAACGATACCAAATTGAAAAACTTTGTGGACATCAAAGTTCTTCTAACACCAAAAACCAAATCCGTGCCGTTAGGGCTCCTACTACCGTCCACAAACAACAGCCGTTCACAGCGCGCAGCTCGTGAAGCAGCAAATCAACACCTCTCTCAGAGGCAACGCGGGGTTGGCCAGACCTGCAGAGTGCAACAGAGAAGTTGGTAACAACTTCACTACTAGTGAGCCCTCGGCTCAGACAAACTAAGTATAGTTTTATGTAATGAAATACATTTATTGTCCACATATTAAGCTCTAGGGAGGCAATCGCCTAGAGAAGTCTACAGCAGTAGCAGTAAGTGATAAGTGGCAAAGTATATACGCAAAAGCAGCATTTTATAGGCTGATCACAGGAAGTGTATTGCATCATGTTGGTGCAACCAATAAAACATAACAGGAAGCGCTACAACCAATCAGATAACAATACATACAATGGCTTACAATATTAAAAGGGTAAGGCGCCCAGTGGGAATGAATGAAACTACATAATCAAGTCCTCATACGGGAAGTTGAGGTAGTTAGGTTTTGGATTCGTCCTCCGGAATCAATACAGATCATCTTTGGAACTCTGGCTAGGGCGGCCATCTTGTTGCCGGCCCGGTATGTCACTGCAGGGTCGGTAGAGGTCAGCCCCGGGTCGGTAGAGGTCACTGCAGGGTCGATAGGAAAAGCTGAAGGGTCGGTATACAGTTTGCAGGGCCGGTATCACATCTACAGGGTCGGTGAGGGAAATCGTCTGCTCCTAAGCGATGGCTACTTGGTGCATCACTTGAGGAGGCCTGTCTGACTAGTTAATAGTGCCAGAGTCACCTCTGGGTTAGGGTATTGGTATGTACAAAGCATGTGTGCTGTCAAAATCCACCACAGGACTATGGGAAGTCTCCCAATCTGGAAAGAGTTGAACATTAACTAAAAACTATCCAGTGTTTGGGAGATATTAGAGATCCTGTGAGGACTACAAAGTTTTGGGAGCTTGAAGCTTTGGTCAGAGTAAGGTATAAGCAGGTGTTGCTAAAAATGTTTTATTAGACTAGTTCACCTCGGTGAAACCTGACAAAAACAAACAATGTACCAACAACTCCACTTGTAACAGCTATGCGTAACATAAAAGACGTAATTCAATATACGCAACAAAAAACAAAACGAAAAATAACTAACATGGAACAACTATAGCCTGAAGTACCTTTTTATCCCTCTCCTATTCTGTTACTAACCTATCTTTCAAACTAGCTGGCGTTGTCACTCATTGCTACACGTTGTGGGCACAATGTGCAACTGCAAACAAACTGTGCTCAAAGTTGCTGACCGTAATGTTGTTGCTGGCTACCCATGTCAGAGGCCAGCGCTATTGGACCGGGCTATCACGGGTGACACTTGCCACCTGACACTTGCCACCTGACAAGTGTCACTTGATAGGGCATGCCAACGGGACATACCAAACCACAGCATGCCACAACAAGTGAAAGCGATTTAAGAACAATGAGAAAAGGAAATAGTTGAAGTGCATGATGCCTAACCATCTGTTAAACAAGCCAGAGACTATTGGTGGAGTACTACACATACCAGTGGTACAGTCACTGGACAAGCTAGGTACTACATAAAGTGAGTTATTTAATACTGTTGAACCTGCCAGAGGTCTAGGAGGGAGTGGTAGTTCAGCTGAAGTATATAACTACAGTGATACAGAGCTCTAGGAGGGAGTGGTAGTTCAGCTGAAGTATATAACTACAGTGATACAGAGCACTAGGAGGAAGTGGTAGTTCAGCTGAAGTATATAACTACAGTGGTACAGAGCTCTAGGAGGGAGTGGTAGTTCAGCTGAAGTATATAACTACAGTGATACAGAGCTCTAGGAGAGAGTGGTAGTTCAGCTGAAGTATATAACTACAGTGATACAGAGCTCTAGGAGGGAGTGGTAGTTCAGTTGAAGTATATAACTACAGTGATACAGAGCTCTAGGAGGGAAGGGAGTGGTAGATCAGCTGAAGTATATAACTACAGTGATACAGAGCTCTAGGAGGGAAGGGAGTGGTAGATCAGCTGAAGTATATAACTACAGTGATACAGAGCTCTAGGAGGGAGTGGTAGTTCAGCTGAAGTATATAACTACAGTGATACAGAGCTCTAGGAGGGAGTGGTAGTTCAGTTGAAGTATATAACTACAGTGATACAGAGCTCTAGGAGGGAGTGGTAGTTCAGCTGAAGTATATAACTACAGTGATACAGAGCTCTAGGAGGAAGTGGTAGTTCAGCTGAAGTATATAACTACAGTGATTTACAGATTGTTGTCATCAACTAAGTCATAATATTTAGATAGAAAAAAGTGTGCAGCTAGAATGGTCTGAATATTAAAAGACTGCAAAACCTATAACGCGAAAGCTATAAAGCAGAAGCTATAACACAAACTCTATAACACAGAAGCTATAACACAAAAGCTATAACACAAAAGCTATAAAACAAAAGCTATAACACAACAGCTATAAAACAAAAGCTATAACACAACAGCTTCAAACCAGAATAAGATGAAAAATTAAACATTCACCTCATTACATTTTATCAGAATATCACCACCGTGAAGTGATACAGATAAGTGCTCAAATGCAAGGTGATCGGTGGAGAGGCGGTTTGATTTTTATCTCTCAGAATTTACCATTGCTGCATCGGTTAAACTTACCTAAATGTACTGCAGAGGTGATGGTCAGCAAATCGACTGGAGTGGCTGGTAACTAATAGACTGGAGTGGCTGGTAACTAATAGACTGGAGTGGTTGGTAACAAATAGTCTGGAGTGGATGGTAACTAATAGACTGGAGTGGCTGGTAACAAATAGTCTGGAGTGGATGGTAACTAATAGACTGGAGAGGCTGGTAACAAATAGACTGGAGTGGTTGGTAACAAATAGTCTGGAGTGGATGGTAACTAATAGACTGGAGTGGCTGGTAACAAATAGACTGGAGTGGCTGGTAACAAATAGACTGGAGTGGCTGGTAACAAATAAACTGGAGTGGCTGGTAACTGATAGACTGGAGTGGCTGGTAACTAATAGACTGGAGTGGCTGGTAACAAATAGACTGGAGTGGTTGGTAACAAATAGACTGGAGTGGTTGGTAACTAATAGACTGGAGTGGCTGGTAACTAATAGACTGGAGTGGCTGGTAACAAATAAACTGGAGTGACTGGTAACTAATAGACTGGAGTGGCTGGTAACTAATAGACTGTAGTGGCTGGTAACAAATAGACTGGAGTGGCTGGTAACAAATAGACTGGAGTGGTTGGTAACAAATAGACTGGAGTGGTTGGTAACTAATAGACTGGAGTGGCTAGTAACAAATAGACTGGAGTGGCTGGTAACAAATAAACTGGAGTGACTGGTAACTAATAGACTGGAGTGGCTGGTAACTAATAGACTGGAGTGGCTGGTAACTAATAGACTGTAGTGGCTGGTAACAAATAGACTGGAGTGGCTGGTAACAAATAGACTGAAGTGGCTGGTAACAAATGGACTGGAGTGGCTGGTAACAAATAGAAAGTTTATTGTAGTTATAAAAAACAAAACAAGACATAATATAAAAATTAAAAAAGACTGGACAATGTGTAGGTTTGGTAAAAGAGGTCGGTGTCAAAGGCGGCATATTCTGGTCGTAGCTGTCAGTGGCTGAGACCACTACACCTGCGGTTACCACAGGAAGTGCTGGAGACCATGGTAGATGATTTCTTTGACTTCTTTTGATGTTAATATGTCTAGTCCAAGGGAGGAAATGTACTTGCAGATTTCTGTGTTTCAATTTCCCCCTTGGACCTCATGGTCTCCAGCTACATGAAGGCAGGGTTGGCCAGCAACCACTGCCTCCATGTAAGTTGGTGCTGTGGCAACCGAATTAGTAGCAATCTCTTGGTTGATGGTTGGTAGCGTGATGGCACTGTGTAGGTTTATTTGATGTTGCAGGAGTTGAGGTAGATTTATTATTATTTTGGTAGGATTTATCTTTAAGTGTTTGATTTGCCTCTGGTAGCGCCCGACCAGAATGTAAGTTGATGTTGGTAGCTTTGTGTGTTGTGGTGGGTGGTATGTAGGCCACCTTAGACTACCGATACTGACTGAGATATGTATTAGAATGTTTGATGAGTGAGTGAAGGTTGGTTTGCCAACAACTACCTCCATGTAAGATGGTTCCGTAGTAACACATAATAAGGACAAACTGGCAGTTGACAACACATAAAAGACAAACTGACAACAAATGGCAGACAAACAGCCCCAAAGAGGTGTAAAAACCCACAGAGATAATATTGAGATGCATTTTTATGAGGGATTTCTCTGTTGGAATGCTGTTGTCATTGGTGTTGTACTCCGCATAATCATCATTTCTACGTAATGTCCTCACAAACTCCTCTGGACACTTCTCAAGGATAGTATCGATGTACTTCCTGTACGGGAGATTATATTTTATTGCTTCTGCAGCGCGTCTGATCCCCTACAAGTAGAACATACACAGCTCACAAAGAGAATAGATTTATACACGTACCACATGAGTGACAGTTATGGCCACCACAATACTGATTTACCTCTAAAACATCTTCATATTTTTCTTGTGAGTCAGAGCACTCCACGGTGACCTTGAAGTACGTCTGCTGCAGCATGTAATGAGAATGAGAAGACTGCCATACCGTACGTGGTATATCCACTAGACCATATCCATAAAGGAGTACTAGTAGAAAGAGGCCCCAGGTGTTACTCGCTGTAATACACCTTGAGATTCTCTCTATAAAAGTATCCGACGGGTGAAGGAAATAACTAGATCTTATAGGATATTATACCATAAAGTCATCTAGAACACAGAACACATACCCTGTTATTGTGAGGTCAGGTCGTGTGGCCACGTATACGAGGCAGACACAAAAGATGGCGGCGTACGAAGCGTAATATTTAGCGTTAGATATGAAAGCTGAGTGAATCTTTCCTAACACAGAGAGTTCTGCAGCATTTGCGTAAGACTGCATGATGGGCAGTACCAACCTAAAACCATCAGCAACAGAGTTAGTTAGTTAGATGTTAGCTAGTAGTTGAGAAGAGAGCAAACAACTCTAAAAATTCACACCATTAGTTCGTTTGGAGTGCTTTTGCATAGCGCTGAATGATCATTAGACGCTTTCAGCTGAGTTAACCCAAAGAGTTCTGGTAATATTCAAGCATTCTCAAAGCTCGACTCAGGTGAATCTGGCGAAACATGTAGCCATGGAGTTGTCTGCTCTTACAAAAGTTATCCGTTGTACAGGCTGAAAAATCCAAATTTAATAACAGTAAGGTTTCTACCAAAACAATGCAAACAAATAAACAATTACTTTTGGCATCGCTAATATACGTATACTGTAACACACAGATATTCCGCATAATAAGCTTCTATAATTATTATGGCATTGCAACAACAATCGTCGCTTGCATCATGGCGGCTTGATTTTTTGTTGCTGTATCCAAAACTGAAATTTTGATTGCCATAAACGGGCTTTGTTTTTTTTTTATTGCAATGCATAAATATGGAAAAGTTAACTGCTAATTTTCAAACCAGCATTGTTTATGCAAACGTCTTGGCACTAATCTTCTCATAAATCCACAGCGTGAAGAAATGCTATTTTGTACTGCCTAAAACAAGAAGAATTCGCTCATTTGTCACAATTGCGCTTCGAGTTATTTTCGCCGAAAGCACTTATTGAGGACTCATAGCATTTAATGCAAGTTTTCTGTCATTCGAAACATTGAATGCTCAATCTTTAGAAAGTCTATGAAACCTCTATAGCTAAAGAGAACCCCCCCCCTGCACTAGTTATTTTATGCAGTAACGCGTTGTCATGATTGTAAAACCAGAGAATAGAGAACTAGTAGATTGACTCATTAAACTTGCGGTCTGTGGCTGCTGACCTCAGGGATAGTGCTGTCGCTGACTATAGTGGAGGGCACAGAGGGGCAGATGAGCAAGTATTACATCACTCAACGACAAGGTTTATGAATTGTATCTGAATGGAAGCGCTGCATGCAGTTATGTAATCACAAATTAGTTCTACAGACTTATTGTTACTTATTTGGATTCATGCCAATTACTAGACAGCCCAAAATCACGAACAAAATGTGGAGTGTGATGTAAATAAAAACAGCACAGAAATCATGTTCACATACCTGCATTTGCTTTTACCCAAAGCAAGGACCTGTCTTATCATTTCTATTCAATACAATTTCATTCCGTGAGTGAAATAAACCACCCAGAGTGACTCACCTCTACACAAATCACAGCATTTACACAAACTCACCAGGTGAGAAGCTGAGTTGACCAATACGATACCATCCAGAACAAAGATGGCATAGGAGGTGGCAGACTTAGCCAAGGTTCCACACATGCACAGTCATCATCAGCAGTAAGAGAATGCACAGATCTCTTATTTGATCCTGTCAGGGTAGACTAAAACATACACTAGATGGTAAACAACAAAATTTATTGTCTTATTTTGGATTAAAAATTCATTTATAATATAGCGCTAATTGATTGCAAAGTTGTAAGAGGAAATTTGTTGACGAAATCATCATTAACTAACACAAAACTGTTTCTATTTCATACCAGAAATGTTGCTTTTGGCTGTAGTAACTGCTAAAGTAGTACTAGAGAGACATGAGTCATTGCAGTCTGCTATGCATTGCCTATACAATATCTACAATTTAAACATTTTAGTGAGCTGTTCACACATAGATAAAACAACTCCAAAGTCAAAGCACAATACAACATGGCAGTACATACGGCTGAGACAGCCAGGGGGAGTATGAATACAATGATGAAGGAGAAGTACCAGGCAATCAAAGTGGATACAGTAACTATTGCATGCATGTATGTAGTTTATAGCTGCTAATAGAACATAACAACAAACTGCGTAAGCTTTTAGAGCTTCAGAAGTATAAATTTATTTCTCATTGCAACAAGTATGGTATTGCTAATCTAAGGCTTTTGTTGTACGATTTATCCACCAATTATGGATTGGATAGATAACTCCGCCAAATAGGCGTCGAAACTTTTTTATAAGCAGCGGTTAGAGAGAAGATGGCTTCTCAAGACCATCATTGTGGCTTATGGATAGACCAACCAGTTAGACCAAAAACAGTTTCACAGCGACTCCAATGAAATAGGGAGTGCCACTGTGCAGTATAGTTTGCTATCTGGCACCATTCCAACAAAGTATAAATAATACAACCAAGCTTTGTGCTCCAGTGTCATTGAATTATGTGAAGTGATGTATTAGTATGGTAATAGACGACTGGTGACAAATAATAGTCATACAACAATATCTCATAGACATCTACATAAATATAGTGCATTATATTATTGTATATTGTACAGCAGATGGTTATGCATAGAGCTATGAAGTGGAGACAAAAACTAATCACTCAGTAAGATTTACTAAATTGAACCACATAGACATGGATATATTATAAACATAACCAACTCGCAAAGTATACATAGTATACATCTATGTGATGATCACAGAGCTGGTTGGTTCACTCATTTAGCTGGTAGAGTGAAAGCCGTTTAGAGCTGCAGGGAGGTACAACTAGGGTGGTACCGTACACATCTAGATCATACACATAACCAGCTGTACAGCTGTCTCTCATCTCTGATATAATGTTACCTACAATAATATATCAGTAATATCTACAGTATATTCCCTACTATATACCACATCTATATACCTACCTATAAGTATATATAACACAACAAACCAGTGCAGTATACAATATATATATAGTATACAATAACATACCTGTTGTGATGTCTAGTATGTATATTGTTGTACTCTTGCCTGCAGTTACTAATATGTAATCTCCATATTGTACCAGACCATGTGGTAGGTTCACATTAGAGCAAGTCCACACCACCTCTCCAGTTGTAATGTTCACCAGATATATGCTGGATGTACAGTAATCTGATAAGACGACAGAAGCTTCTCCAGCTGCACACATTCGAAAACTTGCAATGCTTGATAGAGGAGACGGAATGTGACGTAGAATTTTACCGTCGAGAGAATACACGGTTATTTTATTGTTTGTTGTGTCTGGTATGACCACCTGGTCAGATACGACAACCATCGCCGAGAAAAAATAGTCATTGCCATCAGAGTGATTCCATCTGGTGATGTGTCCACCAGACATGTCATACACACCTACTTTACAGGGACTACATCGAGATAATGTATAGATTTTATCTTTGTACACGGAGATGGAGTCTACATAACCAGAGGTGGAGATGAAAGAATCGTACACTTTGTAGTTACTGTCTACTTTAGTAACTGTTTTGTTATACAACCCGACATAAGTACTACCGTTGTAGTGACACACTGAGAGAGGGTTATCAGGTAATTGTATGGACTGGAGTTGTGTGAGTGATTGTGGGAGATGTTGTGGAGTTGTGTTTCTTTTCTCACCGGCTACAAACAGGTCATCCGAGCAGACAACTTCTAATTCCATCTCCCTGCACTCGCCTACAATATTATGACTCTGGCTAGATTTGATAGAGACAATAGAGCGGATGACATAAATTAATCTTAACCTCAGACACTATAGATTAATCAGTTAACTGTATCACACATACATATAATATAGGGTTCAGTAGATATAACACATTTGTAGAGTTAAATAAAAAACAATACAACAATATGTTTGTATGTGAGGTTATACTCAATGGTTTCACACAAGATAATTAAACTGTGTTGGCTCACTGCCAGATATATCTATCACAGCTATTCCAACTACACCGATGTAAATATTACTGAGGTATCCTAGTCTGAGGTACAACAAGTCTAGTCACTCACCCTTTAGCCTCAGTTCTTGCTGATCAGTAAGTTTTAGCTCAGGTAGTTGTTCTACAACAAAGTCTTGTATTTGTTGTTTTAGCTCTCTGTATCCCTTCACAAAATCTGCCTGTAAATAAAATGTAGATAAACGTGTAAGTAGCAGATATTGCTGTATATTGTAATACTTGGTACAGCTGGAAGGGGGGGGGGGGTGCTTACACCACAACAAAAGACAATGGCACTAAGGCTATATAAATGCAAACAATCGGTAAAGCCTGTTTTGAGGCAATCTGTAGGCTTCGATACGAATCAAAAAATTGGTAGACAATTGATGATTTGACCAATCATATCACTGTTCGTGGTTTTAATGTTTCCAGCAAAACTGTTTCTCAATTGCAATTATTTATAAATAGAGAGCCGTTTTTGAGCGTCCCGTCTTTGTTGTTTGAAAGCACTTTATGGCTAACTATGATATGAATACAGCGAGTTTGACCGGTATCGCGTGAGAATGGAACATGGAGAAAAAAAACAAGGAAACACCATGACGCCATCTCCAATCGGTAAGGACAAATCGGTAGCTATTCGGCAGATGTACATATAGCATTACTTTAAAGTCACAAATAAATAGATATCAATGTCCACAGTGATGCTCTAAGGCTAAAGCACTGGTAAAGCCCTAGTTATTGACTAGTGCACATTCTAGAAGCCACTCTACCACTAGACATGTGAAACATACAAACTATTCATACAAACATCTACCTGGTGACTATGTTTTACTCTAGTCTCTATCAGTTGTCTCTGATTTCTTATTTGAGTCCATTTCTTAAGTACAATGTCTTCCATAAACTCAGCCATATTTACCCTCCCTTTTTGTCTTTTCTCTCTCAGCTCTACCTCTAGTTTCTTGTATTTACTCTTGAGTGCATTTATCTACAACAGAAATGTGTCATTGAGTCAGCGCTGCCTCCCACAGTATCATTTAATCAAAGTATGATCGGATAGTCTAAAGTCAAACCTGCGCATCCCTAGTTTGATGTATCAATTCTACCATCTGTGATGTTTTGTTATCATATTCAGCTCTCATTTCTGATGTATTTTTGAATAGTCTCTCGTACTGATCCTCTTTGGCCAACATCTCAGCACTGACTCCTTCTTTGAGTAAGGCAGCAACACAGTCATCTAGTGACAGCAGGTTGTGAGAGGTGCCTGTTATACATATTATATAAAGTTGGTTGTGGAACAAACTAACTTTATTCCTGCAAAGGTTTGGTATTAATTGTGATACCTAACGATTACAAATTTACTCAGTAGACGTTCAACAATTATTATTATAATAAAAAACAACAAAAATAACAACAATCAATTGCCCTGAATGCTATAAAATACAACAAAAGTAAACAGTTGACATTTATTAGTGACATACCACATGTTTGGTGCACTTGGTGATGTCATAATTCTGTGACATAGAGGTATAGATAGAGACTGTGACATAGAGGTATAGATAGAGACTGTGACATAGAGGTATAGATAGAGACTGTGACATATAGGTATAGATAGAGACTGTGACATAGAGGTATAGACAGGGACTGTGACATAGAGGTATAGATAGAGGCTGTGACATAGAGGTATAGACAGAGACTGTGACATAGAGGTATAGATTGAGACTTTGACATAGAGGTATAGATAGAGACTGTGACATGGAGGTATAGATAGAGACTGTGACATAGAGGTATAGATAGAGACTGTGACATAGAGGTATAGATAGAGACTTTGACATAGAGGTATAGATAGAGACTGTGACATGGAGGTATAGATAGAGACTGTGACATAGAGGTATAGATAGAGGCTGTGACATAGAGGTATAGATAGAGACTGTGACATAGAGGTATAGATAGAGACTGTGACATAGAGGTATAGATAGAGGCCTACATATAGCATATCTCTTGTGCGGCAATAGTACGGTAATATATAATTGCTTTGTGTTCCTATTTGGTGTTAACACTGGTTGCCATAGAGATAATTACTAGTTTTGAAGGAATAGCCCAAAATAAAAATTTATCAGACGTTTAAAATGTAGCTTATTAGAGAAATGTATGGCGACTCAGAACATTTTGTTTTTGCTTTTTGAAACGTCCGAACGATTTACAAAACGTTTGATCTGTTTTGAAATACAGTGTACTCCTGATATATCGAATCCTGTTATATCGAAAATCCGGGTATATCAAACAAACTGCATCAGTCCCAGCTGAATGCATTGTAATTACCTACTCCTATATCGAATGATTTCTTACATATCGAACAATAAATTGCAATATTACACACTGTTAGAATCGTTTCCATGGGGGCTGCCATCTTGGAATATGAATGTCAAGGTCTATCATTCCAATTAAACACTCTGTATCGGTGGTGTAGTTCCGGTAGGTTGACCCCATATTATTATTGTTGTGATAATTGGTCCTTATTGTAGCTAGAGAGCATGCCCAGGCTATCCTCATTCAGTATGCACATGTTGTTGTTGACTTATTTCAAAATGTGGGGAGAGACATTTCTATTTATTTACAGTATTATTATTGTCACTGTGTGAATTGAGAGCAATAATCATCAAGAAAGGGAGTCAGGAAAAGTTCAAGAAGCAGTACACTTACTTACTACTGCTAATAATTTTAACTAGACTACTACTTAAAACAATTAATAATAATTAATTATTAATACATACATACACACACTCACACTCACTCACTGCTTATGATTATATTATTATTATTTATAATTATTATAGTTATTATTATTATTACTTCTTAAAAATTTATTATTTATTATCCTATTAATAATGCTGTTATTTTTTAGAGAAGCATTATTTATTATTGTTATAATAACAACATGATGATTTGTTAATAATAATAATTATTAATAATAATAATAACAATGACAACATCAATAACAATAAATAATATCATAAATAAATTAAATAACAAGTAACAGGTAGTAGCTGTTACGTTTGTTGTTATAGGTGGTTAGAAGTGATAAAACCAACTTAGTCTAACAGTAACTTAACTAACACAATAATATACAGCAACATCATGTGCAGCTACTACTACCTACATCATCATTGAATAATTGTTGTAATTTTCAGCTTCAACACCATTACTTTTAATTAATTATTACTTAACTAAAGACAGCAATCACAAAAGCCAAAATGCTTAATATCCTAGCTTAAATACATGTAATAGTAACTTATTATGTATACATGAAAAAGTCCGACGGTCATGATTTTATATATCAAACATCTCATATATCAAACAAAATTTTATGGTCCCCTCGGGTTTGATATATCAGGAGTACACTGTAGTCTGAAGTTTCGAAAATCTTCTGAGCAGTTTGTAAAATTGTTTGTGGGCTTTGAAAATTCGAGCCGATTTACTGGTTTGTTCTATTGATCTTAGATCTACAATCCATTTATGATTGATAATGTTTTTACTAAACATCGAACAGTTGAATTTTCTTCAAATAAATAAAATAATGTTGTTATTTATTAAATAGTATTTGTGTATATTATTTTAAATAGTAAATACAACCTAATTATAATCGTAAAAAAATTAATTTCAGAGATTATATTCAACAACAGTTTTATACAGTTAATTAATTTGCTCCCATGTCTTTTGATCTACGTCTATGTTGATAAAGTTGCATAGGGGCTATAAATAAAATGATGACGATCGCTTTTGGTTCGAAAGCCATGTGCTTTGCAAACTCTTCCAACTATTTCAAAATAGTTTAGACTATTTTGAAACAGTCCAGACTATCTCAAAATAGTTCATACGGTTTGTAAATAGTTCATACTCTTTCTAAAGCGTCCATACGGTTTGTAATTTTCTAAATCATCTGAATCATTTCTAAGCCGTCTGAATTATTTGCAAGACAACTACACACTTCGCAAAACCTACGATTGTCAGACAGGAAATACAGTTTTATAGCATGAATCCCAGAACTGCTGAGGCCAACGATTTTATTTATTATAACCAACAAGCCCGTTTTTAAAGATAGTTTCTTAGGCTATTTCACTACAATTACCCAATTATTTTCAATGTAAAAGACGCTTTACAAACCGTCTGGACTATTTAAAATCCATCCATATGCTTTGAAAACGAAACCGTCTAAAGTTATGAGCCACCAGAGAAATGTGTTTGTTCTCACAGTTACAATTGATCGCCGGTCAAGTGTAGAAGCAACCCTTCGGAAAAGGAGGGGCTTAATTTATCTAACGGCAACGAAATTGATATTCAGTAGACTGCTAGCGAGTGTCTTATATACCCAACCGACAACCTGACGAACTGAGTTTGTCGATCTACGCCTCCATCTACACCTCTATGAACAGTAAAAACAGGCAAAGCCACAGTAATTCACTACCAGGGCGCATCCTAATTAAGTTGTGTTGGCAAACTCATTTAAGCCCGAAATGAGAAACTAATGCTGCGTGTACAGCAAGGAAATCGGGGCTGCAAAGATCACAGATTAGTGATTAATCAATTGTTTTGACAATAATCGGGCAGAACGCGATGTTTATCGTTGTTAAAAAAAAATAAAGAATGGAATTGGCCAGCACAACAATTTCAACTTGAGTCGATAATATCAATTTCAAATAAATTAGTGAATGAAATAAGAGTTGGACTGATGACAAGTCATGTTTAACTGTTTCCAATTCAATAGCTATAGCATAGATCCATAGACCTATAACCATAGCATAGACTCATAGACCTATAGCCATAGCATGGACCCATAGACCTATAACCATAGCATAGACTCATAGACCTATAACCATAGCATAGACTCATAGACCTATAACCATAGCATAGACCTATAACCATAGCATAGACCCATAGACCTATAACCATAGCATAGACCCATAGACCTATAACCACTGAAATATACTTCCCCTAAATCATAGACCCATAGACCTATTTCAGAAACCCATCGGCTGTCAGATTACAATCAGCTGGTGCACACGCAGCATAACGTTCTACTACAGAGTATTTATGAGCAAACTCAATTGAGGCTTTTCAGGTGAAGAAAATCAAAATTATTTTATGAAAAACATTTTAAAGGCTGCATTAATCCCTTGAGCTTTCTCCACAAAATCATTTTTGTCTTACCAGCCGCTTGAAATGTCACAAATCAGGATAATAGCTAAACGTGTCGTGAGTTCTAATGATAAGTTATACGATCAACTAAACTATCTCTGGCAGCATCGGTAAAGGAAGATAACTCCTACTAGGACCCCATTACACAGATATATTACTTACCATTGTCACATTTATCCATATCAGGCAGACATTTCATGCACCCGAGAGTCAAACAAAGTTTACAAGCCACGCTGTAGGGTTCGTTAGTGTGTGTAGTGCAGTTCCTTGTCTGGCGTTTCTTAGCCTGAGCTCTAAACTCATCCATATTTATCTTGATATGCTGATCCATCGTATCATCATGCGACTAAAATACCAAAGGTAGATCTCATGCTACAATATGAGAAAGAAGTCCAGCTGACAAAAACCGACACAGAAAACAAACCTCACAGAATAATAACTGAACAATTAACAGATAAATCAATCGCTAGCCACGGTGGCTCAGAACATTTTGCGTTTTGGGTTATAAAACGTGTGGACGCTTTCCAAACCATCTGACTGCTTTTGAAAATGTTCGAACTTCTGCAAAAGCTTTTGGACGCTTTGCAAAGTCGTTCCTACACTTTGAAAGTCCAAGCAAACTTGCTGGTCCGCTCTATTGATGATATATCTACAGTCTACTTACGACTGATATATTTTGTACTAAACTATTGACAATTAAATTTCATTGAAATAAATGATAGAAATAATTTTCATTATTTATTTACATCATTATAATAAATTTTATATAATTATAAATAATATACAAAACCTAATTATTTTTTTTCAAAGTATATATTTTCGAGACTCAACAAATGTTTACATAGCTAAATAATTGGCTCTATTGATTTACGTTAGATGGTAAGAATAGAGGCTATAAAGTCAATGAGAGCAATCGTTTTTGGTTCAAAAGTCATGTGTTTTGCAATCCTAGCAAAGATTTGTTCAAAATAATTCAGAGAATAGTTCATGCCTGAGTGCGTAGTAGACTATATATCCACAGCCCTTGTTCATACTATTTTCAAAGCGTTCATACGATTTGTAATTTTCAAAATCGTCGGAATTATTTCTAAATCGCGCATATTATTTGCAAAATAATGATACGTCTTGTAAAAATTAACGATTGTTGGACAGGAAATACAGTTTGTATTGCATAAAATCCCGCAACTGCCAAGGCCGACCTTTATTTATTATAAACACTGAGCTAGTTTTTAGATAAATTTTTTAGGCCGATTTCTATATTTACTAATTATTTTCTATGCAAAAAACGCTTTGCAGAATGTTTAGATCATTTCAAAGTTGTTCATATCCTTTTGAAAGCAAAAGCATCTTATATTGTCATCTACCATAGCTAGGCGTATGAAATAGAAAAATCAACCAATCAGTAAACAGAGAAAACAAACAACCAATCACAACAATCGGCAGATACAATAACTTACATCTACGTGCCTATTACATAACTTTGTACAACAATATGTACAATAGCTGACAGCCTCCTCCTTAGACCTTTTCTTCCTAGCACAAATATCACACCATTTATTGTCTTCTCCGGGCATATCATGTGATGGGAGAGTATGTGGAGCCCCAGCAAACACCTCTCTGTGTTATATATATATATTGTATGGTAACTGTAGTATAACTTATATATAAGTATATATACTATAGCCTGTGAACTATAACTATACATATAGGGGACACTTACCCACACCCCGACGCTGGACATACTATTACGTGATTCTCCTCATAAAAGCCACTCAAACACTGTAAACAGTGCACGTGTGTACAAGGTAGGGTCTTAGGTTGTGGTAATGCCTCATCTTTTCTCAAACAAAATCCACACTCCACTGATGTTTGAGTTTTGTCCATTGTTGTCTGTCAACATAACAAACCTGTCATATAGTTTCTTGTATAACAAACGAGACAGACAGTGATACACAACTGCAGGTTGTATAACAAATGAGACAGACAGTGACACACAACTGCAGGTTGTATCACAAATGAGACAGACAGTGACACACAACTGCAGGTTGTATCACAAATGAGACAGACAGTGACACACAACTGCAGGTTGTATAACAAACGAGACAGACAGTGACACACAACTGCAGGTTGTATCACAAATGAGACAGACAGTGACACACAACTGCAGGTTGTATAACAAACGAGACAGACAGTGACACACAACTGCAGGTTGTATAACAAACGAGACAGACAGTGACACACAACTGCAGGTTGTATAACAAATGAGACAGACAGTGACATACAACTGCAGGTTGTATTAACAAACGAGTCAGACAGTGACACACAACTGCAGGTTATATAACAAACAAGACAGACAGTGACACACAACTGCAGGTTGTATAACAAACAAGACAGACAGTGACACACAACTGCAGGCTGTATAACAAATGAGACAGACAGTGACACACAACTGCAGGTTGTATAACAAACGAGACAGACAGTGACACACAACTGCAGGTTGTATAACAAACGAGACAGACAGTGACACACAACTGCAGGTTGTATAACAAACAAGACAGACAGTGACACACAACTGCAGGTTGTAACAAGAGAAAACAGGAATTTAAACTCACAAGAACAACAAAGACAACCAGCTTTGTTACAGTGGCAACAATTATACATGGAGTAGTAATAAGTATTATTGGTATTGACTTTAATTAATGCAGTTAAATTATAATTAATATTGTTATTGTTATTATCATCATTACTTTTGTACGTATTACGTAAAACAATTTGTACAATTTATATAGTTTTAATTAATTTCAGTTTTTTTATTGGTTTTGTATATCTTTTTTCATTGTGGTACTTTATTGAAAGCATAACATTTGTATGGCCAGATAAACAAACTGCAATAAATAAAGTACGCAAACAAATGTGTACCTGACGAAAAGATACGAGGGCATGTGTTGATGGCAATATTAGCCAGCCAAACCAAAGTATATGATAGGTGTATATGATAGGTGTATATGGTAGGTGTATATGATAGGTGTATATGGTAGGTGTATATGATAGGTGTATATGGTAGGTGTATATGGCAGGTGTATATGGCAGGTGTATATGGTAGGTGTATATGGTAGGTGTATATGGCAGGTGTATATGGTAAGTGTATATGGTAGGTGTATATGATAGGTGTATATGGTAGGTGTATATGGTAGGTGATATAGCCACCATGTCGAAGTTAAGAATGCTTTAGTGGCTTGTTGAGATGTTGAGAGGGTTCGGCTCTCTGATGGTCTTTGGTGGGGAATTGAGGGTCTTTGTTGTGAATCTAACGAGGGTAATGTGATAGAGTGAGCTGGAATCTTGTGAGTGATTTATTCGGATGTTATATGTTATGTGGATGTTATATGTTATGTGGATGTTATATGTTATGTAGATGTTATATGTTATATAGATGTTATATGTTATGTAGATGTTATATGTTATGTAGGTGTTATATGTTATGTAGGTGTTATATGTTATGTAGTTGTTATATGTTATGTAGATGTTGTATGTTATGTAGTTGTTATATGTTATGTAGATTTTATGTAGATGTTATATGTTATGTAGATGTTATATGTTATGTAGATGTTATATGTTATGTAGATGTTATATGTTATGTAGATGTTATATGTTATGTAGATGTTATATGTTATGTAGAGGTTATATGTTATATAGATGTTATATGTTATGTAGATGTTATATGTTATGTAGGTGTTATATGTTATGTAGGTGTTATATGTTATGTAGTTGTTATATGTTATGTAGATGTTGTATGTTATGTAGTTGTTATATGTTATGTAGATGTTATGCAGGTGTTATATGTTATATGTTATGTAGATGTTATGTAGATGTTGTATGTTATGTAGATGTTATATGTTATGTAGATGTTATATGTTATATAGATGTTATATGTAATGTAGATGTTATATGTTATGTAGTTGTTATATGTTATGTAGTTGTTATATGTTATGTAGATGTTATATGTTATGTAGGTGTTATATGTTATGTAGGGGTTATATGTTATGTAGATGTTACATGTTATGTAGATGTTATATGTTATGTAGATGTTATATGTTATGTAGATGTTATATGTTATGTAGATGTTATATGTTATGTAGATGTTATATGTTATGTAGATGTTATATGTTATGTAGATGTTATATGTTATGCAGATGTTACATGCTATGTATATGTTCTATGTTATGTAGTTGTTATATGTTATGTAGTTGTTATATGTTATATAGATGTCACACTGTGACGAAAATGACAGGAAACTTCTAGCAAACACCTTTATTAAACACTTCCTGAGTAGAAAATTTTATGAAATAAAAGAAACTTGACTGTACACAGGTAAGTACTGGCATGCTCAATCCATGTATAATCACTCTATGTATTTTTACATTTTCTATGCATTATGGCACTAAGTTACAAATACTGGGCAATCATTCTATGTTGTTATAATCATTTGCATGAGCCAGCCAGACCATTTCTTATATCATCTAAGGCTCCACTTGAAGTAAAAAAGACACGTTACATAATCTTTTGTATAAATACTGGCTGAAGCTCCCTAATAAATCAGAGTAATTGGAGGAGCCAAGCCAGAATAATACAATTACTCTCCACCACACACTCTCTCTTGTATTTGCACTCCTAGAAGTCTGCAATAATTACAACCTTACAGTTGCGGTCCTGTATTGAATTGCACACTTACACAAAGCACTGACTAGTGATTGCCCTACACCTATGTTGGACCCAGCAGTGGGCTATGCAGTCCAGCATTGGACTTGGTCCTGCAATGCAGGCCGAAACCACCAGCTCTCACCCGCACTGTGGGAAGTGCTAGTGCCTGCCTAAGTGAAGAAATCAAAGTGTTTTCAGCCGTTTCCAGCCCTATTTTATATAAGGACCACTCCACTGGAGCCAAATTTCATAAGTCATCATTGGCTGAAATATTTTTTATGCATTTATTCAATATTTGTAGCATAAAATGAATTTCTTTTTGCAGTGATACCCATGTGACCATATTTTGCTTCAATCTGGCACAACTTTTTATTTTGGACTTGGACAATAAAATTTTGTTTAAAACTTTTAACCGTCCCTGGAGCTAGGAATAAACAAGGAGTCATCTCCCCTTCGGAGGAATAACTCTACATTGAGCAGTACCGGACATTGATAAGTTTGCCGATACGCTTACTAAATATTACGTACCCTATTATGCAAAAACGTTCGCTTTCACCCCAGTGAATTTACATGACCCTTTGTATTGTATACAGGGCGCACAGTCGCATTAGTTACCATCCATATGGCACACACCCGAAATGCCACTTGGTTTTGTGGCAAAAACAAAATAATAAAACAAGTGGAATGTTTGTTATTTATTTTACTTAGCAGTATTTATTATTATTTTTCGTAAACATCTGACTGGATAACAAAAACACGTAATAGACTACTCTAAAGTCAAGTATGAATAATGTCAAAAAGTATGCTCATTTTGAAAAAAAAATGATTGATTTCGTAGGCACCGTAAAAAATAATTAGCTTTTTTGGAATATTTATGTTATTATTATTCAAACTACTTTGAGATTGTAATTCTATGAATCAATTTTGGCTATTATGTATGTCCAAAGGTATTAGTTATTTAAAATTTGATGTGAAAGTTGAATGGTACAAGAAAAGTAGTTTGTAATTCCTATTTTTTATAATACAAGTGGTAATATAGGCACTATATTTCGCCTCTTACTACTTAGCTTAGATTTTTTTGTTTAAAATTTCCGGTGGGCTGCGAGACATCCTGAGCTTTCAGATGAATGGTTGTTTTAAGCTTCAACTTGCCAATTTGCAGAGTTATTAGCTGTTGAAATTGAGCCTTTTTCCTATAAGTTATAGTGTAGTCACTCGAGCATTTGGCTCCAGAGGATCACGTGACAAGGGGAATTGGCCAAACTTTGAATTCTTCACTTAGGTGCCTGCTACCTTGCCAATGTTGTATGGTCACAAAAATCCTACATAATATGTTACGCCAATGTTATATGTTATGTAGGTGTTATACGTCATAATTTATTACACATATTGACAGAGGTGGGAATAAGTCGGACTAAGTCAAGTCATCTTAGAGTCAAGTCAAGTTATAGGTCATAACTTGACTTGACTTAGTTGAGCAGTGACTTGACTTGACTCTGACTTGATGCCTCATCTGACTCGACTCGACTTGACTCAAAAAGTCTTATGACTTGACTTGACTCGACTTCATAATACAGATGACTTTATTACAGTCATCATCAAGTCATTTGGAGTCAATCTCGCAGAGTTGTCTGCTCCTACCACAATTTCCTAAATTAACAGAATACCCGTTTGTCATTGCTGTTTGTATTTCCTGTTTGGTTATCGGAACCAGAGGTGTTATTTAGTGCACAACCCAGCTAATAGTTGGCCAACTGTATGCTTGCTGGAGTATGGTGATCAGAAAATTACATTAGGCCTTCCATTCAAATGTTTTCTACCAGAAAAAAAGATAGAATAATTGATGATTTTCTACCGTTTAAAAATATAAGAAGACAAGAAGAAGGTGCATATGCAGAATACTGTTTGTTTTGTCAACTAGAAATGTACTAAAAATAATTAGTGCACTCTGATTACTAAAGTTTGTGAAATGGGGAAGACTTTTTTTCAGTAGGGTTGTTGTTTTTAATGCGACTCCTCGTCAACTGCCATGTAGGTCAAATTCCCTGCTGGAAAAAAAAGTTGATTGCAACTTGTACAATTCCTGATGTTTTTTGACTTTATTAAACATGTGTTTCAAAATTTATTGCACAACTTTACCGCAGAGATTTTTTTGACAGAAAATGAAAAAGAACAAGTAATTTTACAAAATTAAGTTACTAAAATAAAATGGTGACCTTTTTTTCAAGTAGGGAAGGAGGAAAAACAACTGCCATGCAAGGAATAACCATTTAACTCATGTGAAGTGTCTACTGCTTGAACTGTGAACAGAATATTTTATTGGCTGCAACATTCTACTGGTTCTGGCTTTCCATAAGTACAAATGCTATACTGCCAGATTATTGTTCTGAACCACTGATTTATCATTGCCAATATTTTTGTCATCTGTTGCTGTTAGGGAAATCTTTCAATAAAAATCTTCTGATTTCTGTGAAAGTTTTGTATTAGTCATCTATTGGACATCTAAATTACCCCCTCTGAAATCTGCTGATCACGATGATGTCTTTGATAATGCTCTACGACCAATAGACTCTGAGATATTCAAGTGACTTGATATTTGACTTGTAAGTCATTTGAGTCAGACTTGACTTGACTTAAAATTTTTCATTACTCAACTCGACTTGACTCAACAATGTTTGTGACTTTACTTGACTTGACTCAGCTGAACCTCAGAATGGCTGCGACTTGACTTGACTCGACTCACAAAGTTCATGACTTGACTTGACTCGACTTTAAAGTCATTTTCTCCCACCCCTGCATATTGATGATAGATCAGACTGTTTAATGAGGATAACATGAGAGTATGTGACTAGTGGAGTTGAGAGAAGACCTGGAGAAATTTCTGTAACACAAAAAGTTCCAATAAGAGAGGGGAGGAATGGTGTATATTTTATTGGGTTTGTAGGCCTTTTACTAGCTTGATTAAACTATAGTGTGCCGGTCAGTAATAAACCTTAGCCCGCCCGATCTAAGCAAGTCAGAAAATCATTGGCAGCAGGTTCTACCTACTACAAAAAAATTGTGTTATTGGTGTAGGTAGGTGATTGATAATGATGATGAAAAAACATTGCATTTGTGTTGTTGTGGCAACAAAAAAGATAAGAAATAGGTAGATCTCAGTGGTGATGCGACGCGTGGACAGATTTTTGTGTGATGCCAGTATTGAAAAATTCACCAACTATCGTGTAATGATAAGAACAATAATAACATTATTGTTAATAATTATAATAATAATAACAATTATTATAGCAATAATAAAAATAATATCAAATTCAATGGATGAATCATCGATCAATCAATGAAAAATATTTCAAAGTCATCACTTATTATTATTGAATTAATACTTCAAATATAAGAATAATCATTTATTATAATTAATAATAATTATAATAATCATCATTTATAATAATAATAATAGTAATAGTGTACAGGAACTCGTGTCTGGGTGGTAGCCACCTGTACACTCTCCCGATATGCTCTGTCTTGACCCTAAGTCAGTGTTTAATAATGTGCTATTATTGTTTCAGGGTGCGTACATTGGCTTGTGCAGTTTCGTGTGCAACCGAATCTGGTGTGGAGTGAGTGCAATAATTATCTGGTAATTATTGGCTGCATCCGAACATGTCTACGTTCGACAATAATTGCGCTGTAATTATTGTTTAGTTTATAGTTTGTTGCGAACTGTGGCTCGGACAATAATGGTGCTGGGATTATTGTCTAGTTTATAGTTTGTTACGAACTGTTGTCTCCGACAATAATTGTGCAGGAATTATTTGGTGTCGAATCTGACTCAGTCGAGATCGACAATAATTACACTGAAATTATTGGTGTGCTATCTGGTCCCAAACTCTCAGAGTTCGTACCTTATGATGAATCGAACTATTAGGGCACTAGGTGTTTGCGTCGTATTTCTCACCTCAGGTGAGGGAATACGCAGTGATAGGGCGAACCGTTCTCACTTTCCACAGAGCCTCGTGCTTGCTAATAGTCGACCAGGTCAGCGCTTGTAGTTTTGCTGCTTCTAGCTGTGCTTGCTTCTGAGAGAGAGAATCTTCTGAGAGTCAGGCTAACTCTGAACTTTATTGTGCAAACATGAATTTAAATACAGAGTAGGCGGGTGCAAATTACTAACCACGCCTGGGGAAAAACATTGGTGCAAGCCACGCCTTGCCCTTACATCAGCTCCAAAATATAATAATTAAAACCGTGGAAAATATAATATACAGTAAATAATAATTATTTGGGTATGAGATAGAACGCACTAAATAGACTCTAGCAACATGGGCACAGGTAAACAATAGAACGCTGACACAGACAATGGGTAGTGAGTACGTATTGAGACATAAATGTAGACATTGCGTAGACAGAGAGTTACTTGTGAGTTAAAGGCTTAATTCTTACACAATAGAAATACAAAATGAGAGAAAGGCTCAGCCGATAATTGTGAGAGATTGTCTTAGGGTAAATAATAAAATATGAGAGAGTACTGGCGTCCCTCACAATAGTAATAGTAATAACAATATAATAATAATCATTTATAATAATAATAATAATCATTTATTATCATAATAATAATAATCATTTATTATAAAAACAACAACAACGGCGGCAACAATAATTAATACATACATACATACACACTTAATTGTAAATAATAATAATAATATTTAAATAAATAATATTATTAATAATAATAAATTTAATAATAATAAAAAAAATAACAGTAAAACTGATAATAATAATCATAATAATAATAATGTCAGATTATAGATATAGCAATACCTGGGGACACAAGAGTGATAAAGAAAGAAGAGGAGAAGATTGATAAGTATAAAGATCTAGCATTTGAAATTGGACGACTGTGGAAAGTGAAACCTAAGGTGATACCGATAGTGATAGGAGCACTTGGGACAATATCCAGCCGTTTGATATTTTACATGGCTGAGATTGGAGTACAGCTATCATTTGAAACAATTCAAAAGACTGCCCTGAGTCTACGGCCCAGATTCTACGAAAGGCTCTGCAGTAAAACGGAATAGTGATAACCCTTTGGCCCTTAGCTAGGGCCCGGGCTCACTTTACAGTTACACCAACCGCCAGGTTGTGAAATTTACTTCCCGAATAATAATAATAATAATAATAATCAAAATCAGGATACAGAGACAAGCAGAAAACAACACGTATAGATGAATGGGTTGAGAAACCGATGAATGGACAATACATCAGACAAACAAAAGAACACACGGCAGTAGAAAAGTGGAAATGGATGACACGAGGGAGCTTGAAAAGAGAAACGGAGAGCTTAATTGTCGCCGCTCAAGATCAGGCACTGAGGACAAATTACAGGAAGGCCAGGATAGAAAAGAGTTCGGATGACGCAAAGTGCAGACTGTGTAAGACCCGGGATGAGACGATAAGTCACTTAGTCAGTGAGTGCCCTAAAATCGCACAAACAGAATACAAACACCGACATGACAAAGTAGCTGCAGCTCTGCATTGGAGCATATGCAAAAAGCACGGTTTACCACACACAGAGAAATGGTATGATCATAGAGCTGAGCCAGTTATGGAAAACGAGAAAGTAAAACTGCTATGGGACTTAAACGTTCAGACAGATAAAATGATAGAAGCGCGGAGACATGACCTCATATTAGAAAATAAAGAGACTAGCGAATGTCAGATTATAGATATAGCAATACCTGGGGACACAAGAGTGATAAAGAAAGAAGAGGAGAAGATTGATAAGTATAAAGATCTAGCATTTGAGGTTGGACGACTGTGGAAAGTGAAACCTAAGGTGATACCGATAGTGATAGGAGCACTTGGGACAATATCCAGCCGTTTGATATCTTACATGGCTGAGATTGGAGTACAGCTATCCTTTGAAACAATTCAAAAGACTGCCCTGTTGGGTACGGCCCAGATTCTACGAAAGGCTCTACAGTAAAACGGAATAGTGATAACCCTTTGGCCCTTAGCTAGGGCCCGGGCTCACTTTACACCAACCGTCAGGTTGTGAAATTTACTTTCCGAATAATAATAATAATAATAATAATAATAACAATAAAACTGAGGATAACAATAATTAATATCATTAACAACTATAATTAACCATAGTTAATAATAGTAGTAGTAATAGTACCAAGAAATAATAATAAATTAGTTATTATTATTTTTTAATAATTTACGCCACAGCACAAGAAGGAAGTAGGAAAGAGAGTACTATACAGGAAATGGCTTCAGCTAGTCCCATATTAACATTTGTACGCTGCATAACTCTAGTATCATGAAGCGACCAAAGACAACTCCAAGTTGCCTACAAGAAGAACATTGAAAGATATTATTCGCCGCAGTCGTCTACCCACAGTTACGCGAACGGAAAAGGTTACCAAGGAAACAGGTCCAAACAATTACTGCCGATCATATTATAACTTATCATTAAAAATTGTTGATGTGGTATGAAAAAAAAAACATTTTTTTACCATACAAATACCTGTCCTATCTTGCACTCTTTTACAAAAATATGTCCTGAAGAGCCTATTTAACACACCCAATAGCCAACTATTGGTAACTTTTGGTAGCTAATACAGAAAATTAGCTACTTTGAACAGGGCTAAATAAATGCCATTTTGAGCATGAACAATATGAATAATGGGTGTTTGTATTTTGAAAAATTATTTCCCGTTACTAGCAAGCAAGATCTTTGGTATGGTATTTCAATGGAGAATTTTTTGCTTATGAAATTTTTCAACAAAATGATTTCAACTTACAGAGGTCTTTTTCAACAAAAATGGGAAGTTTTATGAAAAATTGACACTTTGATCTAATTATCTTTTCTTGGGCTGCCGATAGAAACTTAAAATTTGTATGCTTTTGAAGCTTTAGAGGTTTCTTGAATATTTTTTAATCACTGAAAACTCAAAAACCATGCCAATTTCTCCAGATAAATTTTTAGTAGGCCCTACAAAATTTTTCCATCGCAGCTTATATAAAAAATAGGCTCCGCCCCTTTATTTAGGACCTCAATTTCACTTTTATATAAGCTGCATGATTCGGGTAACTGTGACTAACTGTGACTACACTACTCTCCCCCCCTCCACCCCTCCCCTCCCCTCCCCCCCCCCCCTCCCCTCCCCTCCCCCCCCCCTCCCTCCACCCCTCCCCCCTCCCCCTCCCCCCTTCCGCCCTCCCCCTCCCCCCTCCCCCCTCCCCCCCTCCCCCCCCTCCCCCCCCTCCCCCCCTCCCCCCCTCCCCCCTTCCGCCCTCCCCCTCCCCCCTCCCCCCCTCCCCCCCCTCCCCCCCTCCCCCCCCTCCCCCTTCCCCCCTCCCCCTCCCCCCTACAATATCATATATGTAGATATATACAATATCATATATGTAGATATATACAATATCACATATGTAGATATATACAGTATCATATATGTAGATATATACAATATCATGTATGTAGATATATACAATATCATATATGTAGATATATACAATATCATATATGTAGATATATACAATATCATATATGTAGATATATACAAAGCTATAACACAATAGCTATAACACAAAAGCTATGACACAAAATATTTAAATCAGAATAACATAAAATATAAAATGTCTACCTCATTACATTTTATCAGAATATCACCACCACGAACTGATACAGATAAGTGATCAAATGCAAGTGAATCGGTATATATAGCGGAATTTGATTTTTCATTTCCCAGAACTCATCATTGCTGCATCCCTCAAACTTACCTAAATCTACTGCAGAGGTGACGGTCAGCAAATTGAGCCGCTGCTCAGTATCTGCTCATATCAATACTTGATTAAAAAACTTAAACAAGTCTGTCTGCAGATAGTGGCAAAAGGTATAAGAAACAGTAAGGAGTTGTCTTTTCTTACAAAGAGAACACAATTTCGGACATTCCAGCAATTGGTGACATTTCCTTAAACAACTCAAAATCTAGTTTAGACTCAACACACACTACGACCTTTGTTGTATTTCACAATCAACGCTACCACAATTTTCATTTATAATTTTGTGAAGGCTTCAACTGCTTATCTCAAAATCACACGTTTTTGATTTTTCTGAAACCTTAATATGCAGAAAAGTATTTGCAAACAAACTGTGAAGTTTTATTGTACAGACTGTATATAATCAGTGTAGTATATATTGTGTAAGTCTCACTGAATGTAACTAAATGTTTTATTTACTATAAATTATATCTCTACTAACCAATCTCTTATAGACAACGACTAACATGCCTAGCTAAGCTGTTATCTACCAATGTAAATCTACCAACAGATTACTGTATAAAACTATCAATACTAGTTCATTGGTAACTGAACAGTTTATTGGTTGTCTGACTTCACCTGGAGACCAACAATATCTCAGAGTACAGACTTCTATTGCTGGTAAGTAGGTGGAAAAAAGTGCTTTGTTCATTTCAGAACCCCATAAACACTCAAAGTAACATAAACCATCAGCAGGTAGATTGTAGGTGTATTAGAAGTTTGAGCGAGTTTAAACTAAATTGGAACCCACCAATATTTTAACCTAATTTGATAAAATACTTTCAATTGCAAAATTAAATGAACTGGACTGAGAGCGTGCTTGGCACGATTTATTGTAAACAAGAAAAATACAAATACATTGAATACTTAACGCAGAACTGTCTTGGTTTCCTGTTATTACCATAATAACAATGATTAGACTTTTAAAGCCGTCAATCATAACGCATGCACACACATCGGTGTCTATGTGATATATATTGAATGGCCAGCATCCCAAAAACTGCTGTAATGTCACCTTAGGAATAAAAAAAAAATTTCAAAGAAAATGGAAGCAGAAGATTCAAATTAGTTTAACGGTTGGAAATTCATCGATGGAGAGAAAAACATGCTAGAATTCTATTTTTAGTATAGTTGATGTATTACATAACAACAATAAATTATAAATCTGAATTGCACATTATTTGACTAGAAGATCTCAGGTAACATATAACGTAGACATAAAACCATAAAAAACTATTATATAATATCATGTGGCCTCAACTGAACACCAGTTTGTTTTGTAAAATGCTGCCAAGTCTTCTCAGATCAATAACTAACTGATCTGTGCAGTATAAAACCTGGCAACGATCTAAACAGCCTTTAGCAATGGAGTGTGAAAAGGACACGAAACAAATATTTGGTAGCTGTGTGTTCTTTTAAGGTTGGAGTTGTCTTCAATACCGGAGAAGCAACTTTACCTCTAAACAAAAAACAGACACAGAATTTTGGTAACAGTAGACTAGCATAGGGTGGAGTGGTTGGTAACAAATAGACTGGAGTGGCTGGTAACTAATAGACTAGCATAGGGTGGAGTGGTTGGTAACAAATAGACTGGAGTGGCTGGTAACTAATAGACTGGAGTGACTGGTAACAAATAGACTGGAGTGGCTGGTAACAAATAGGCTGGAGTGGTTGGTAACAAATAGACTGGAGTGGCTGGTAACAAATAGACTGGAGTGGTTGGTAACAAATAGACTGGAGTGGTTGGTAACAAATAGACTGGAGTGGCTGGTAACAAATAGACTGAAGTGGTTGGTAACAAATAGTCTGGAGTGGCTGGTAACTAATAGACTGGAGTGGTTGGTAACTAATAGACTGGAGTGGCTGGTAACTAATAGACTGGAGTGGCTGGTAACTAATAGACTGGAGTGGCTGGTAACAAATAGTCTGGAGTGACTGGTAACTAATAGACTGGAGTGGCTGGTAACTAATAGACTGGAGTGGATAGTAACAAATAGAAAATTTATTGAAGTCATAAAAAACAAAAAAACAAGACATAATACAAAAATTAAAAATGACTGGACCAAGTGTAGGTTTGGTAGAAGAGGTCGGTGTCGAAGGCGGCTTATTCTGGTCCTGGCTGTCAGTGGCTGAGACCACTACACCTTCGGTTACCACAGGAAGTGCTGGAGACCATGGTAGATGATTTCTTTGACTTCTTTTGATGTTAATATGTCTAGTCCAAGGGAGGTAATGTACTTGCAGATTTCTGTGTTTCCATTCCCCCCTTGGACCTCATAGTCTCCAGCTACATGAAGGCAGGGTTGGCCAGCAACCACTGCCTCCATGTATGTTGGTGCTGTGGCAACCGAATTAGTAGCGGTCTCTTGGTTGGTGGATGGTAGGGGTAGAGTAGATTGAAGTGGTGTTGCTATTGTATTACTTGCCACTGACAGCGCTGGACCAGAGTGTAGGGTGATGTTTGCTTTGTGAGTTTTGGTTGCTGGTATGAAGGCCGCCTTCGACAACCGATACTGCCCGAGCGTGTACATATAGTCCTCAGTAGATCTAAAACATGTACAAAATATTGTTTAGTGAATGAAGTTATGTAGATACAAGTGTACAAGCACAAATACGTGAGATAAAACAGAAACAGCAGTGGTAACTAGTACACTTACATTGGTAGAGGACTATATGTCCTTGGATCATCCCACTCCTCTTATTCGTCTTCTTCTCCATCCCCGTGGAGTGATCCTCTTGGGCAGCACGCCGGGTGCGGATCTTCCTTCTCATATTCCTTTACTAACATCACTTCCTTTATCCGCACCCGGCGCTCTCTTCTACCATATTGAGGGTCCTCACCCTCCTCCTCGTCCTGTGGAAACCAACATACAATATACTATAGCTATAGAATAATCCTACTCGAGGTGTTACACAGTAGATCATAGCCCTGCCCTCACACAAGATTATTTAAAATAATTAAAATATAATCACACTTACATGAAAGACAGTCAGTGCGCAGTAGGTTTCCATTGCAACAGAACAGTAGGATCAGTTTGTACAAGATTCGCTGTGAGAGAACATCTGATGCAGGAGCTCTGCTGAGCTCGCCTTTTATACTTTTGCTGACATCAGGACAATCAAACTCTTGTGATTGGTTGTCTTATGAATGGGTAGCCAATCAGACAAAGTTTTCTTTGAAGCCATCACTAAGGTGGGTCATGAGCCAATCAAATGCTTTTTCCTTTATGACACTCCTTAGAATGCATAATATTTCTTAAGAATTTAAACAATTGTTTCAAAAAAGTACACATGATTTAACAAAAACCAAACCAGTCGATGTAGGCAAAAGATTGGTGAATAAACAGACATGAAAGATGAGAAAGTGCAGGTAGGGAAAGAGGTTTCGTATTTTGTGAATTTATTTTAACAAGTCAGATTACCCATTTTTGCTAAACCAAAATCTAAAGAAACATGACTAGCATGCTAGAGCAAACTGTCTGGCGTAACATCACCAGCCAAATTTTTTTGGTAATAAGTAAAATATTTTATATCTGTAAATCAGAGTAACATTACACAATAGCTAGAAAGTAGATAATAAACATTCTATGTAAACTAACTTGTGTCTTGTAACAATTACTAGGTTGTGGTAAATCTCTGCTGGAAACAATTGATGTGTGAGACAGACTATATTCTACTGCACTAGACATCAACTATTGACTTATAGATAGTGTCCTGTATATCTTTGGATGTCTATGGAAAGGTGAGGTTTTGTAGTACAAGTTTAGTTACTGTATTTAGCTGTAGAAAGCTTGTTTGTATGGAAGTGCTCAAGCATTATGTTATATTTTGTTTGTCATATCTAGATTACTTGTTGGAGTGAAGGTCACACAAAGGTGAATATAGGACATGACATGGATGGATAACTCAAGTAACTGCACCAGGAAGTTGTCACAAGCCAATAAAGTCAACAAAGTCCATTATCATATCGGCCTAGACTATGGTAAGTTTTATATAGCCTTAGTTTTCTGTAGCCTCTGTTGCAACTATTGTATTTGTGTGTAACAAATGCTATTCAGTCACTTTGTGTATAAACTGTGGAGTGGGACATTTGTACATGATGACTTTTGATAACTTGGCATTAAGCCAGGTTCATTTACATTTGCAATAGGTCTGCCACATGAGCCAGAATATCACCGCTATTCATCATTCCGTCTCGCAGGATGGTACATCCAGCGCTGGATGAAGCAGAATGGACATGATCGATTTTTCATTCTGCCGTTCACCCTGAGATTGGTTGATTAACTCACAGCGATTCTGTTTGACAAGGTTGTATTGACTTTCCACCTGTTTACAAAGATCGTATAAGTTTCTAATATAGTAGTAGATATTATAACAACTTTATGATTGTTGGTGTTTGTCTGAAACTAACGCCAGCAGGTAATTTTTAGAATATTTAACATTAGTGGGAGAAAAAAGTAGAAATAAAGCATTAAAAAGCATAAAAGTTATAAACAATAATACATTGTATACTTGATAATAGTAATTTATTGACTGCTTGACAAGCAATGATAAAATTGGAAATAAAAAATAAGTTTTAATAAAAATAATTATTATAAGAATAATCAGCAACAGGAACGCACTAAATACTAATACTCCTCTTATTTGCTCAATCGAATACCACGTCCGTTGGTTGAGTTGGCCGGCAGGCTCGTGTGGCATGCTATCCGTCATCAGACTCTGACTTTGGTTATCAAAGGCACGCTCGTTTGGCAAGAGCATAAGTGTGCACTGGATTATCAACCAATTAGCAAATGCTGCTGTAATCTTGTTTCATCAATTAGAGTTGTCTTCTCTACAGGAGAGGTTATTGTACTTCATTACAAACTTACAGGTTGAAGAGGTTGAGAAAAGACGACTAACATGCCATCAAAAGCTTACACTGCAGTGTCCTGTAGACAAGTACAACATCTACCAAACGTTTGTTCATCAACAACAGAGCTTGGAGTGGGCGGTGTCAGGAAAAGTTTAGTAGGAAAAAGGAACAAGACAACAAAAACATGAAATAAAGACTGGACAATGTGTTGGTTTGGTAGAAGAGGTCGGTGTCGAAGGCGGCATACTCTGTTCGTAGCTGTCAGTGGCTGAGACCACTACACCTTCGGTTACCACGGGAAGTGCTGGAGACCATGGATGATGACTTCTTTGACTTCTGTTGATCTTATTATGTTGAGTCCAAAGGAGGAAATGTACTTGCAGATTTCTGTGTTTCCATTCCCCCCTTGGACCTCATGGTCTCCAGCTACATAAAGGCAGGGTTTGCCAGCAACCACTGCCTCCATGTGTGTTGGTGCTGTGGTAAGCGAATTAGTAGCAGTCCTCTGGCTGGTAACTGGTGGGATTTCTGTTGTGTGCATTTTTATTTCATCTTTTAGGAGTCGGGGTAGATTGATTATTGTATTGATGATTCTTATTTGCCACTGATAGCATCCGACCAAAGTGTCTGCTGATTTTGGTAATGTATTTTCAGATTTCTGCATGGCCATTTCTTTCCTGCACTTTTGCATGTCTGCCTCATATCAAGGTTTTACATTTTTGAATTTCTTTACACCTTATGGTCTCCGGCTACATGAAGGCAGGGTTTGCCAGCAACCACCCTCCATATAAGTTGGTGCTGTGGCAACCGAATTAGTAGCGGTCTCTTAGTTGATGTCTGGTAGCGTGTTAGCACTGTGTAGGTTTATTTGATGTTTTAGGAGTTGAGGTAGATTTATTATTATTTTGGTGGGATTTATCTTTAAGTGTTTGATTTGTCTCTGGTAGCATCCGACCAGAATTTAAGCTGATGTGGGTTTGTGGAACTGGAATTTGTATGATTGGAATCTTGGTAGCCCACCTTAGTCAATTGATATATCGATAGTACCATAATTTTGCATGAGAAGGTTTGATGAGTGAGTGAAGGTTGGTTTGTCAACAACTACCTGCATGTAAGATGGTTCTGTAGTAACTGAACTAGTAGTAGTGAGAGGACAATGTACTATATTAAATTAGAGAACTTGTACTACTTCTACATCTCCTTGAGTTGATCTACTTGGGTGGTACATCCTCTGCCAAGATCCTTCACCTTCTGGTTTCTGAGCTCAAAGAAACAGCAGAGATTGTGTAGTTCTACAAAGCATGTCGGATACCCTCCAATGGCAGCTGGAACAAACTTATGTAACTCATTCCTTACATAACCATTTCTTCCATCAATTATTCTATTTTTTAATGGCTGTACTTTGCTAATAATTAATAAATCTCACATGCAAACCCACTTTCTGATTCCTACTAACAACTCCACAAACGAAGCAGATAATCAAATAACAACTGCACAAACTAAATCAGATGTCTGTATTTTTATCTGGCGTTTTATCCATTTTATAATACAATACAGTGTTGTCAAGAAATAATAAACTGCACTGGAATCAATCAAAATATGGCAGCACCTAAAACTTACAAGATAAAACTGACAGCAAGTCCTTAGCTTGTAGTTAGAGCTGGCTCATTGGTTGATACGAGTTTAAACTGTCGGCTATACAAAGCAACTGAAACTATACTTGTTTTCTCTAAAACAGCAGCTTCGCGTTTGCTCGATATTTTACTTTGCTTCTGTAATTTGAGAATGTCAAATGTTAGCAAAACATTACTAGGAGTTTTCTTCTCTAACCAAGAGAGCACAACTACATAAAAAGACACAAAGTTTCCTTTTAATACAACTGAATGGCAAAGTGAAAATGGGTTTCATTCATTACAATTTGGGTTAGTTGATGCAATCGATAAACAAAAACTTGTGGGGATATCAAGTAAAAGGTTACCGCTGGTACAAGAATCTCCAAAAAAAACTTGCTTGCTCAAGAATTGTATTACATGGGAGACAATTCCTCCCAGGTACGATAAATCATGTTTTGTAAATTATGAAGTTAATGTTATTAACCAATTTTATTGCAAAAGCTGCCAGTTGTTTACCTGCAGAGAGAAAGTATTTGCAATTACATAATATGCCTGCTGTCACAGCACAGGCAGCAGAGTCAAACTTCAAGTTGTTTTTCATACACCTAGAGTCAGCGGGCACCTGCAGCTGGCAGCTTTCATATTGATAACTTTAATGAATGGAATTTGGGTTTTTTTTTGTCTAATTTGAACAGTCTGGTGGATTTTGTGATTATCTTGTCAATCAAGTGAAGTTGGTTTTGTGCAAGAAAATATATAAAATAATGATCATATATTTACTGGAAGAAAATGAATTAATAAAGATAAAATTACTCGTAAAAATTTTCCATTTGCTAAACTTTCTGAGACAGTATTTCCCATTTTCATTTATTTTTCAACTTTCATTTTGTTGTTTAAGCAAACAATTCAGATTACTGTTTTACAATCTCCATAGCTCGAGCTGTTTCAGTATTTCCTCTGTAGGTACTTCCTGTTACATAAAGGGACTGACAACTCCTCCGGCGAGCTATTCCAACATATCCGTCCATTTAAATAATCAAAACTTTTCTACCATGGCGGAAGCTAGTAAATATAATCGATGACAATTTGCTCTCTCAAGGTTTCGTGTTGGTTGGTTGCTAGATATTTATTGCCACGAAAAAGTTAAATACCCTGTCGCTTATATGTTTAGCATATAGCTGTCAACTCTGTTATTTCTATTGGCAGGGTTGGATACAAGAAAATAGGCTTTCATGAATACTCCTAAAGTATACCGTTTTGCTGCTTAGAAAATATTTGTAACTACGCAATTATTCTGGTGACCATGATTGAAGAGAGATCGGATACATCATTTTAGTTTCGGTTTCATCTACTGATTGTTGGTTTCATAATCCATCTTTCTCTGCGTCCAATCCTTATTTTGGTTGATAGCATAGCCGGTGCATTACAGGATTTATTTCTAGGGATTTATTTCTGGGGATGTTCTGGTTCAGATTCACTTCAGCGGAATAGCCAGATTCTAATAATTATTTACTGAATCCGCAAAAATACATCGAAATCGGTTCACTCGCATTGCTGTTCAAAGATCTTTTCACCAACAATAATTATCAGGCAGATTAGCTTCAGCTACCAATGTTATTACTGCAGTTGCCTCGTACAATAGCAATGCCAACCAGTATCAATGTGGCTAGGTTGCTCTTGCACCTCCTATTATGATGAGGAAAGGCATAACCTACGATGTATTTAGCTCGCAATCCCGGAGAAAAATAAAATGATCGGATTGTTTTTTAGTGGTATTTAAGTGAGTAAGTACACTGAGATTATTGCTGCAAAACTACCCTCAATTTTATTTGTAATCTGGTTCGGTTTGAATCAGAGTTGGATCGGTTCAATGGCAAAATCGGTAGAATCAGGATCAAATCAGTGAAAATTTTGTGAATCGGAGCATCTCTAGAATTTTGCTGACAAATTGCTTAACAGTCTCAATAACATGACTCGCTGACATAGAGGACCGACTGACCGTATGTGAGGTATTCACATCCCTGATATTTGAATAAAGCATTGAATAACTAGTTGCTAGTAGAGAAATCTATACCTCTTACTTACCTTCAGCTATATTTCACTCAATATGAGTGATGGCAACTTGGACTATAAAATGTGTTTTCAGTAATTGTCTACCCTTAGTTTGAGTGTAGTTTTAAATATAAAGTTCATTTCAACTGCTAAGCATTAAAGCTAACTTATTGATGTTGGCATGGTAGTTAACCATACTATGGCTTAACATATTCTTTCAACTGTGTTATAAATGTTATGCATGGAAATTTAGGTCCATGCATCAACCAAAAGCATGCTTTTGGTTTAATGCGTTTTGGCATGTACAGACAAAAACTTCCAAATTAAAACAGTAGCATGGTGTTTTGTATGGTACAGTATATTTCATCTGGTCTAACCAAGGATTGAATCATTCCATCATGGACCTCTAACAGTTAACCAATAGCCAACATTTCATAATATTCACCTTCACTTTCACTTCCAATGTTAAAAGATATGCTGCAACGTACAAAAATACTTGACTGCATTTATTTGAGCAAAAATCTAGCTTCTACTCCAATTGGTCTAGTAAAGGGGGTAATATACACCCCCCTACTGACTAGCACTCCACTATTGTATAGAAGAATGTGGTGAAACTGCATAAAATTATTGGGAAGGCAAGTAATAAAATAATGTATGCTAGCTTGTATTCTAGTTAATAATACAGTAAAGGTGAAGGTCAAATGTAGACAACTTTGTTGTCACTGAATGCTGATTGGTTGCTTTTAGTTATCGGCTGCTAGCTATGGATGGCGCATATTTTCTCATTGGAGCACTTCCCATTCTCTGCCCACTCGCACTGTGAGGGGATCTTGTTACTGCAAAAGATAAATTGCAAAATTATTACACTTATAAATATTATTACTACCGGAAAAAATGCTCAAAACATCAAATGGTTTAAATAAAATGGTTTTACAGCAGTTTTTACTTCTCCCAGTGGTATAAGCATACATCCAGGTGGAAAACACAAGAATGGACAAGTTTTGTCTTTTTTATGTATACAGGTATTGGTATTTTAACTGAGGTAATGCAAGTTTAATACAAGAGAACATAACTCACTGAGGAAATGCAAGTTTAATACAAGAGAACACAACTCACTGAGGTAATGCTAGTTTAATACAAGAGAACACAACTCACTTAGGTAATGCAAGTTTAATACAAGAGAACACAACCCATTGAGGTAATGCAAGTTTAATACAAGAGAACATAACTCACTAAAGGTAATGCAAGTTTAATACAAGAGAACATAACTCACTGAGGAAATGCAAGTTTAATACAAGAGAACACAACTAACTGAGGAAATGCAAGTTTAATGCAAGAGAACATAGCTCACTGAGGAAATGCAAGTTTAATGCAAGAGAACATAGCTCACTGAGGAAATAAAAGTTTAATACAAGAGAACACAACTCACCGAGGAAATGCAAGTTTAATACAAGAGAACATAACTCACTGAGGTAATGCAAGTTTAATACAAGAGAACATAACTCACTGAGGTTATGTAAGTTTGTTACAAGAGAACACAACTCACTGAGGAAATGCAAGTTTAATACAAGAGAACATAACTCACTGAAGTAATGCAAGTTTAATACGAGAGAACACAGCTCACTGAGGAAATGCAAGTTTAATACAAGAGAACATAACACACTGAGGTAATGCAAGTTTAATACAAGAGAACACAACTCACTGAGGAAATGCAAGTTTAATACAAGAGAACACAACTCGCTGAGATAAGGCAAGTTTAATATAAGAGAACATAACTCACTGAGGTAATGCAAGTTTAATACAAGAGAACACAACTCGCTGAGATAATGCAAGTTTAATACAAGAGAACACAACCCATTGAGGTAATGCAAGTTTAATACAAGATAACACAACTCACTGAGGTAATGCTAGTTTAATACAAGAGAACATAACTCACTGAGGAAATGCAAGTTTAATATAAGCGAACATAACTCACTGAGGAAATGCAAGTATAATACAAGAGAACATAACTCACTGAGGTAATGCAAGTATAATACAAGAGAACATAACTCACTGAGGTAATGCTAGTTTAATACAAGAGAACATAACTCACTCGGTGATTTACAAATAGTACCAGTAGTATGTGGTCTTCTCTTTTGTTGGTCGAGATCGGAGACGGTATTCTCTTTGTTGGTGGAGGTAGTATTCCTGTATTTACAAAAACTTATAGTATAGACACTAGCAACCCAAAATTATTTTTTGTGAAGAAAAATGTTTTACTTTTTTAAAAAGTAGATTGTATTTTCTTAGGTGATTAAATTACAGATTTACAAATTACTCATATACAAGTTTAGAATATTTAAAAATGTTATGACATTTTAAAATATGTCCATTGTAAAAGCTATATAGCTACTTAGGTAAACAGCATGAGCTATCATAGAGTGAGCAAATATAGAGTGAGCTATCATAGAGCAAGCAAACACAGAGTGAGCTATCATAGAGAGAGCAAACATAGAGTGAGCTATCATAGAGTGAGTAGACATAGAGTGTGCTATCATAGAGCAAACAGACATAGAGTGAGCTATCATAGAACAAACAATCATAGAGTGAGCTATCATAGAACAAACAATCGTAGAGTGAGCTATCATAGAGAGAGCAAACATAGAGTGGGCTATCATAGAGTGAGTAGACATAGAGTGAGCTATCATAGAGTGAGTAGACATAGAGTGGGCTATCATAGAGTGAGTAGACATAGAGTGAGCTATCATAGAGTGAGTAGACATAGAGTGGGCTATCATAGAGTGAATAGACATAGAGTGAGCTATCATAGAGCAAACAAACACAGAGTGAGGAAATATAGTGTGAGCTATCATAGAGCAAACAGGCATAGAGTGAGCAAACATAGAGTGAGCTATCATAGAGTTATCAAGTAGAGAGCAAACAAACGTAGAATAACTTCACAGAGAGTGATCAAGCTTAAACTGAGCAAACATAGAATAAAGAAACAGAGTGATGTGAGCTATCATAGAGTGAACTAACATAGAGTGAACAAACATAGAGTGAACAAACATAAAATGAACAAACAAGAACAAGCAAATGCGGGTGTGAAATAATAGACCCAAAGATGGCAACACAGCCACATCCAGTTCAAATTATAGCATCTGTTAGGCAGCAAGCAGTCATGTGATCACAAAGGGCTGCCAGAAATGAACTGAAGATGAACCCAGAGCTGTCAACTAACTGGTTTTGGTGGATGTTAGGAAGATGTAGCTCAGCATCAGGATTGTGATTTAGAATACAATCTCTTAACCTATTCAACAGAGCATAAACTTTGTAATGGAGTTGTCTCCTCTTTTCTATAGCATCAAATGATACCAGGCAGAGCTGCAGCTTTATCAAAACATAAATACCTCAAAAATTGCTGATTAATTGGACTCAAGCGAGTCTTTTAATTTCTGTTTTAAAAATTCCAAATAAATAGACTGAGTGACTCGTGGACAGTAAAAACCTTTTGAGCCCTACAGTGGAACCAGCGCTACTCTCTGTGAGGCCTTTAGAGCTCTGTGCTGGAGTTAACATCTGTAGCATTCGTATACTGGTAACAAATTGACTGGAGTGACTGGTAACAAATAGATTGGAGTGGCTGGTAACAAATAGACTGGAGTGGCTGGTAACTAATAGACTGGAGTGGCTGGTAGCTATTAGACTGGAATGGCTGGTAACTAATAGACTGGAGTGGCTGGTAACAAATAGACTGGAGTGGCTGGTAACAAATAGACTGGAATGGCTGGTAACTAATAGACTGGAGTGGCTGGTAACAAATAGACTGGAGTGGCTGGTAACAAATAGACTGGAGTGGTTGGTAACAAATAGACTGGAGTGGCTGGTAACTAATAGACTGAAGTGGTTGGTAACAAATAGACTGGAGTGACTGGTAACTAATAGACTGAAGTGGTTGGTAACAAATAGACTGGAGTGGCTGGTAACTAATAGACTGGAGTGGCTGGTAACAAATAGACTGGAGTGGCTGGTAACTAATAGACTGGAGTGGCTGGTAACAAATAGAGTGGAGTAGCTGGTAACAAATAGACTGGAGTGGCTGGTAACAAATAGACTGGAGTGGTTGGTAACAAATAGACTGGAGTGGCTGGTAACAAATAGACTGGAGTGGCTGGTAACAAATAGACTGGAGTGGCTGGTAACAAATAGACAGGAGTGGCTGGTAACTAATAGACTGGAGTGGTTGGTAACAAATAGACTGGAGTGGCTGGTAACAAATAGACTGGAGTGGCTGGTAACAAATAGACTGGAGTGGTTGGTAACAAATAGACTGAAGTGGCTGGTAACAAATAGACAGGAGTGGCTGGTAACTAATAGACTGGAGTGGTTGGTAACAAATAGACTGGAGTGGCTGGTAACAAATAGACTGGAGTGGTTGGTAACAAATAGACTGAAGTGGCTGGTAACAAATAGACAGGAGTGGCTGGTAACTAATAGACTGGAGTGGCTGGTAACAAATGGACTGGAGTGGCTTGTAACAAATAGAAAGTTTATTGAAGTTTTAACAAAAACATAATATAAAAATTAAAAAAGACTGGACAATGTGTAGGTTTGGTAGAAGAGGTCGGTGTCGAAGGCGGCATATTCTGGTCCTAGCTATCAGTGGCTGAGACCACTACACCTTCGGTTACCACAAGAAGTGCTGGAGACCATGGTAGATGATTTCTTTGACTTTTTTTGATGCTAATATGTCTAGTGCAACCAAAGGAGGAAATGTACTTGCAGATTTCTGTGTTTCCATTCCCCCCTTAGACCTCATGGCCTCCAGCTACATGAAGGCAGGGTTGGCCAGCAACCACTGCCTCCATGTATGTTGGTGCTGTGACAACCGAATTAGTAGCGCTCTCTTAGTTGATGTCTGGTAGCGTGTTGGCGTTGTGTAGGTTTATTTGATGTTTTAGGAGTTGAGGTAGATTTATTATTATTTTGGTGGGATTTATCTTCAAGTGTTTGATTTGCCTCTGGTAGCGCCCGACCAGAATGTAAGCTGATGATAGTAGCTTTGTGTGTTGTGGTGGGTGGTATGTCGGCCACCTTAGACTACCGGTACTGAGTGAGATATGTATTAGAATGTTTGATGAGTGAGTGAAGGTTGGTTTGCCAACAACTACCTCCGTGTAAGATGGTTTTGTAGTAATACATAATAAGGACAAACTGGCAGTTGACAACACATAAGAGACAAACTGCCCCAAAGAGGTGTAAAAACCCACAGAGATAATATTGAGATGCATTTTTATGAGGGATTTCTCTGTTGGAATGCTGTTGTCATTGGTGTTGTACTCCGCATAATCATCATTTCTACGTAACGCCCTCACAAACTTCTTTGGACACTTCTCAACGATAGTATCGATGTACTTCCTGTACGGGAGATTATATTTTATTGCTTCTGCAGTGCGTCTGATATCCTACAAGGAGAACGTACACAGTGCGCACAAAGATAATAGATTTATACACGTACCACATGAGTGACAGTTATGGCCATCACAATACTGATTTACCTTTAAACATCTTCATGTTTTTCTTGTGAGTCAGAGCACTCCATGGTGACCTTGGCGACCTTGAAGTACGTCTGCTGCAGCATGTAATGAGAATGTGAAGACTGCCATACCGTACGTGGTATATCCACTAGACCATATCCATGAAGGGGTACCAGTAGAAAGAGGCCCCAGGTGTTACTCGCTGTAATACCTATCACCTTGAGATTCTCTCTATAAAAGTATCCGGCGGGTGAAGGAAATAACTAGATCTTATGGGATATTATACTATAAAGTCATCTAGAATAAGGGACACATACCCTGTTATTGTGAGATTAGGTCGTGTGGCCACGTATACGAGGCAGACACAAACGATGGCGGCGTACGAAGCGTAATATTTAGCGTTAGATATGAAAGCTGAGTGAATCTTTCCTAACACAGAGAATTCTCCAGCATTTGCGTATGACTGCATGATGGGCAGTACCAACCTAAAACCATCAGTAACAGAGTTAGTTAGCTAGATGTTAGCTAGTAGTTGAGAATAGAGCAAACAAATCTAAATATTCACACCATTAGTTCATGTGGAGTGCTTTTGCATATTCGCTGATTGATCATCAGATGCTTTCAGCTGAGTTAACCCAAAGAGTTCTGGTAATATTCAAGCATTCTCAAAGCTTGACTCAGGTGATTCTGGCAAAACATGAAGCCATGGAGTTGTCTGCTCTTACAACAGTTATCCGTTGTACAGGCTGAAAAATCCAAATTTAATAACAATAAGGTTTTTACCAAAACAATGCAAACAAATAAACAATTACTTTTGGCATCGCTAATATACGTATACTGTAACACACAGATATTCCATATAATAAGCTTATATAATTATTATGGCATTGCAACAACAATCGTCGCTTGCATCATGGCGGCTCGTTTTTTTGTTGCTGTATCCAAAACTGAAATTTTGATTGCCATAAACGGGCTTTGTTTTTTTTTATTGCAATGCATAAATACGGAAAAGTTAACTGCTAATTTTCAAACCAGCATTGTTTCTGCAAACGTCTTGGCACTAATCTTCTCATGAATCCACAGCGTGAAGAAATGCTATTTTGTACTCCCTAAAACAAGAAGAATTCGCTCATTTGTCACGATTGCGCTTCGAGTTATTTTCGTCGAAAGCACTTATTGAGGACTCATAGCATTTAATGCAAGTTTTCTGCCATTTGAAACATTGAATGCTCAGATTTTTAGAAAGTCTATGAAACCTCTATAGCTAAAGAGAACGTAACGCGTTGTCACAACTCCAAAACTAGGGAAAAAAGAACTAGTAGATTGACTCATTGAACTTGCGGTCTGTGGCTGCTGACCTCAGCGATAGTGCTGTCGCTGACTATAGTGGAGGACACAGAGGGGCAGTTGAGCAAGTATTACATCACTCAACGACAAGGTTTATGAATTGTATCTGAATGGAAGCGCTGCATGCAGTTATGTAATCACAAATTAGTTCTACAGACTTATTGTTACTTATTTGGATTCATGCCAATTACTAGACAGCCCAAAATCATGAACAAAGTGTGGAGTGTGATGTGGATAGAAACAGCACAGAAAACATGTTCACATACCTGCATTTGCTTTTACCCAAAGCAAGTTCCTGTCTCATCAATTCAATACAATTACTGTTTCATTCCGTGAGTGAAATAAACCACCCAGAGTGACTCACCTCTACACAAATCACAGCATTTACGCAAACTCACCAGGTAAGAAGCTGAGTTGACCAATACACTACCAACCAGAACAAAAATAGCATAGAAGGTGGCAGACTTAGCCAAGGTTCCACACATACACAGTCATCATCAGCAGTAAGAGAATGCACAGATCTCTTATTTGATCCTGTCAGGGTAGACTAAAACATACACTAGATGGTAAATAACCAACTTTATTGCCTTATTCTTGATTAAAAATTCATTTATAATAAAGCGCTAATTGATTACAAAGTTGTAAGAGGAAATTTGTTGACGAAATCATTATTAACTAACACAAAACTGTTTCTATTTCAAACCAGAACTGTTGCTTTTTGCTGTAGTAACTGCTAAAGTAGTACTAGAGAGAGATGAGTCATTGCAGTCTGCTATGCATTGCCTATAGTGTCTACAATTTAAACATTTTAGTGAGTTGTTCACACATAGAGAAAATAACTCCAAAGTCAAAGCACAGTACAACATAGCCAGGGTGGCTCTCTATGAGGGTGGCTCTCAAACCCCGCCCACCATCATAAACCCCGCCTCTTGAGAGCCGCCCCGGCTATGTACAACATGGCAGTACATGGGGGGGGGGGGGGGGGGGGGGAGTATGAATACAATGAAGGAGAAGTACCAGCAATCAAAGTGGACACAGTAGCTATTGCATGCATGTAAGTAGTTTATATCTGCTAATAGAACATAAAAACAAACTGCGTAAGCTTTTAGAGCTTCAGAAGTATAAATTTATTTCTCATTGCAACAAGTATGGTATTGCTAATCTAAGGCTTTTGTTGTACGATTTATCCACCAATTATGGATTGGATAGATAACTCCACCAAATAGGCGTTGAAACTTTTTTATAAGCACCGGTTAGAGAGAAGATGGCTTCTCAAGACAATCATTGCGGCTTATGGATAGACCAACCAGTTAGACCATAAACAGTTTCACAGCGACTCCAATGAAATAGGGAGTGCAACTGCGCAGTATAGTTTGCTATCTGGCACCTTTCCAACAAAGTATAAATAATACAACCAAGCTTTGTGCTCCAGTATCATTGAATATTGAATTATGTGAAGTGATGTATTAGTATGGTAATAGAGGACTGGTGACAAATAATACACATATAAAAATATCTCATAGACATCTACATAAATATAGTGCATTATATTATTGTATATTGTACAGCAGATGGTTATGCATAGAGCTGTGAAGTGGAGACGAAAACTAATCACTCAGTTAGATTTACTAAATTGAACCTCATAGACATGGATATATTATAAACATAACCAACTCGCAAAGTATACAGAGTATACATCTATGTGATGATCACAGAGATGGTTGGTTCACTCATTTAGCTGGTAGAGTAAAAGCCGTCCAGAGTTGTAGTGAGGTACAACTAGGGTGGTACCGTACACATCTAGATCACACACATTACCAGCTGTACAGCTGTCTCTCATCTCTGATATAATGTTACCTACAATAATATATCAGTAATATCTACAGTATATTCCCTACTACATACCACATCTATACACCTACCTATAAGTATATATAACACAACAAACCAATGCAGTATACAATATATATATAGTATACAATAACATACCTGTTGTGATGTCTAGTATGTATATTGATGTCTTGTAGAGTGCAGTTACTAATATGTAATCTCCATATTGTACCAGACCACATGGTTGGTTCACATCAGAGCAAGTCCACACCACCTCTCCAGTTGTAATGTTCACCAGATATATTCTGGATGTACGGTAATCTGATAAGACGACAGAAGCTTCTCCAGCTGCACACATACGAACACTTACAGTGCTTGATAGAGGAGAGGGAATGTGACGTAGAATTTTACCGTCGAGAGAATACACAGTTATTCTATTGTTTGTTTTGTCTGGTATGACCACCTGATCGGATATGACAACCATCGCAAATAAATACGAATCGCCATCAGAGTGATTCCAGCTGGTTATGTGTCCACCAGACATGTCATACACACCTACTTCACAGGGACTACACCGAGATAATGTATAGATTTTATCTTTGTACACGGAGATGGAGTCTACCCTACCAGAGGTGGAGATGAAAGAATTGTACACTTTGTAGTTACTGTCTACTTTAGTAACTGTTTTGTTATTCAACCCGACATAAGTACTACCGTTGTAGTGACACACTGAGAGAGGGTAAGAAGGTAATTGTATGGACTGGAGTTGTGTGAGCGATTGAGGGAGATGTTGTGGAGTTGTGTTTTCTTTCTTACTGGCTACGACCAGGTCATCTGAGCAGAAAACTTCTAACTCCATCTCCCTGCGCTCACCTACAATGTTATGACTCTGGTTAGATTTGATAGCGACAATAGAGCTGATGATATAGATTAATCTTAACCTCAGACACTATAGATTAATCTTAACCTCAGACACTATAGATTAATCAGTTAACTGTATCACACATACATATAATATAGGGTTCAGTAGATATAATACATTTGTAGAGTTAAATAAAAAACAATACAACAATATAATGTTTGTATGTGAGGTTATACTCAATGGTTTCATACAAGATAATTAAACTATGTTGGCTCACTGCCAGATATATCTATCACAGCTATTCCAGCTATACCAATGTAAATATTACTGAGGTATCATAGTATGAGGTACAACAAGTCTAGTCGCTCACCCTTTAGCCTCAGTTCCTGCTGATCAGTAAGTTTTAGCTCAGGTAGTTGTTCTACAACAAAGTTTTGTATTTGTTGTTTTAGCTCTCTGTATCCCTTCACAAAATCTGCCTGTAAAAAAAATGTAGATAAATGTGTGAGTAGCAGATAGCTGTATATTGTAATACTCGGTACAGCTGGAAGGGGGGGGGGGGGTGCCTACCCCACAACAGAGGACAATATAGCACTAAGGCTTTATAAATGCAAACAATCGGTAAAGCCTGTTTTGAGGCAATCGGTAGGCTTTGATACGAATCAAAAAATTGGTAGACCATTCATGATTTGACCAATCATATCACTGTTCGCGGTTTTAATGTTTCCAGCAAAACTGTTTCTCAAATGCAATTATTTATAAATAGAGAGCCGTTTTTGAGCGACCCGTCTTTGTTGTTTGAAAGCACTTTATGGCTAACTATGATGTGAATACAGCGAGTTTGACCGGTATCGCGTGAGAACGGAAAATGGAGAAACACCCTGACGCCATCTCCAATCGGTAAGGACAAATCGGTAGCTATTCGGCATATGTACATGTAGCATTACTTTGAAGTCACAAATAAATAGATATCAATGTCCACAGTGATGCTCTAAGGCTAAAGCACCGGTAAAGCCCTAGTTATTGACTAGTGCATATTCTAGAAGCCACTCTACCACTAGACATGTGAAACATACAAACTATTCATACAAACATCTACCTGGTGACTATGTTTTACTCTAGTCTCTATCAGTTGTCTCTGATTTCTTATTTGAGTCCATTTCTTAAGTAGAATGTCTTCCATAAACTCAGCCATATTGACTCTCCCTTTTTGTCTTTTCTCTCTCAGCTCTACCTCTAGTCTCTTGTATTTACTCTTGAGTGCATTTATCTACAACAGAAATGTGTCATTGAGTCAGCGCTGCCTACTACAGTATGATTGGATAGTCTAAAGTCAAACCTGCGCATCCCTAGTTTGATGTATAAGTTCTACCATCTGTGATGTTTTGTTATCATATTCAGCTCTCATTTCTGATGTATTTTTGAATAGTCTCTCATACTGATCCTCTTTGGCCAACATCTCAGCACTGATTCCTTCTTTGAGTAGGGCAGCAACACAGTCATCTAGTGACAGCAGGTTGTGAGAGGTGCCTGTTATACATATCATATAAAGTTGGTTGTGGAACAAACTAACTTTATTTATGAATAAGTTTGGTATCAATTGTGATACCTAACGATTACAAATACCCCTCTATAGACGTTCGATAATTATTATTATAATAAGAAACAACAAAAATAATAATAATCAATTGCCCCGAATGTTATAAAATACAACAAAAGTAAACAGTTGACATTTATTAGTGACATACCACTTGTTTGGTGCACTCGGTGATGTCATAATTCTGTGACATAGAGGTATAGATAGAGACTGTGACATAGATGTATGGATAAAGACTGTGACATAGAGGAATAGATAGAGACTGTGACATAGAGGAATAGATAGAGACTGTGACATAGAGGTATAGATAGAGACTGTGACATAGAGGTATAGATAGAGACTGTGACATAGAGGTATAGAATGAGACTGTGACATAGAGGTATAGATAGAGACTGTGACATATAGGTATAGATAGAGACTGTGACATAGAGGTATAGATAGAGACTGTGACATAGAGGTATAGATAGAGACTGTGACATAGAGGTATAGATAGAGACTGTGACATAGAGGTATAGATAGAGACTGTGACATAGAGGTATAGATAGAGACTGTGACATAGAGGTATAGATAGAGACTGTGACATAGAGGTATAGATAGAGACTGTGACATAAGGGTATAGATAGAGACTGTGACATAGAGGTATTTTCATTCATTCATTCATTAATGTTATACCTCTATCAACATTGAAAACAGGCCACGCCACAGTAATTCACTACCAGGGCGCATCCTCATTAAATTGTGTTGGCAAACTCATTTAAGCCCGTAATGAGAAACTAATGCTGCATGTACACCAACGAAATTGGGGCTGAAAGGATTGCCGGCTTACGATCAGACAAAACAGCATGTTTATATTTGTTCAAAAAAAACAAAGGACTCGGCCAGTACAACAATTTCAACTTGAGCCGATAAAATCGATTTCAAATCAATTAGCGCATGAAATACGAGTTGGACTGATGACGAGTCATGTTTCACTGCTTCCAATTCAATAGCATAGACCCATGGACCTATAACCATAGCATAGACCAATAGACTTATAACCATAGCATAGACCAATAGACCTATAACCATAGCATAGACCCACTGAAATATACTTCCCCTAAACCATAGACTCATAGACCTATTTCAGAAACCCATCGGCTGTCAGATTACAATCAGCTGGTGCACACGCACCATAACGTTCTACTACAGAGTATTTATGAGCAAACTCAATTGAGGCTTTTCAAGTGAAGAAAATCAAAATTTTTTTTATGAAAACATTTTAAAGGCTGCATTGATCCCTTGAGCTTTCTCCACAAAATCATTTTTGTCTTATCAGCAGCTTGAAATGTCACAAATCAGGATAATAGCTAAACGTGTCGTGATTTCTAATGATAAGTTATACGATCAACTAGACTACCTCTGGCAGCATCGGTAAAGGAAGACAACTCCAACCAGGACCCCAGTACACAGATGTATTACTTACCATTGTCACATTTATCCATATCAGGCAGACATTTCACGCACACGAGAGTCAAACAAAGTTTACAAGCCAGACTGTAGGGTTCGTTAATGTGTGTAGTGCAGTTCCTTGTCTGGCGTTTCTTAGCCTGAGCTCTAAACTCATCCATATTTATCTTGATATGCTGATCCATCGTATCATCATGTGACTAAAATACCAAAGGTAAATCTCATGCTACAATATGAGAAAGAAGTCCAGCTGACAAAAACCGACAACACAGAAAACAAACCTCACAGAATAATTACTGGACAATTAACAGATAAATCAATCGCTAGGCACGATGGCTCAGAACGTTTTGCGTTTTGGTTTATAAAACGTGTGGACGCTTTCCAAACCATCTGACTGCTTTTGAAAATGTCCGAACTTCTGCAAAAGCTTTTGGACGCTTTGCAAAGTCGTTCATACACTTTGAAATTCCAAGCAAATTAGCTGGTCTGCTCTATTGATGATATATCTACAGTCTACTTACCACTGATATATTTTGTACTAAACTATTGACATTTAACTTTCATTGAAATAAATGATAGAAATAATTTTCATTATTTATTTACGCCATTATAAAAAATTTTATATAATTATAAATAATATACAAAACCTAATTATTTTTTTCCAAAGTATAAGTTTTAGAGACTCAACAAATGTTTACATAGCTAAATAATTGACTCTATTGATTTACGTTAGACGGTAAGGATAGAGGCTATAAAGTCAATGAGAGCAATCGTTTTTGGTTCAAAAGTCGTGTTTTGCAATCCTAGCAAAGATTTTATCAAAATAATTCAGATTATTTTGAAACAGTTCAGACTATTAGAGAATAATTCATGCCTGAGGGCGTAGTAGACTACAAATCCACAACGCTGGTTCATACTATTTTCAAAGCGTTAATACGATTTGTAATTTTCAAAATCGTCGGAGTTATTTCTAAATCGCGCATATTATTTAAAAAATTAACGATTGTTGGACAGGAAATACAGTTTGTATTGCATAAAATCCCGCAACTGCCAAGGCCGACCATTTATTTATTATAATCGCTGAGCTAGTTTTTAGATAAGGTTTTAGGCCGATTTCTATATTTACCAATCAGTAAACAAAGAGAACAAACAACCAATCAGTAAACAGAGAGAACAATCAACCAATCAGTAAACAGAGAGAACAAACAACCAATCAGTAAACAGAGAGAACAAACAACCAATCAGTAAACAGAGAGAACAAACAACCAATCAGTAAACAGAGAGAACAAACAACCAATCAGTAAACAGAGAGAACAAACAACCAATCAGTAAACAGAGAGAACAAACAACCAATCAGTAAACAGAGAGAACAAACAACCAATCAGTAAACAGAGAGAACAAACAACCAATCAGTAAACAGAGAGAACAAACAACCAATCAGTAAACAGAGAGAACAAACAACCAATCAGTAAACAGAGAGAACAAACAACCAATCGGTAAACAGAGAGAACAAACAACCAATCAGTAAACAGAGAGAACAAACAACCAATCAGTAAACAGAGAGAACAAACAACCAATCGGTAAACAGAGAGAACAAACAACCAATCAGTAAACAGAGAGAACAAACAACCAATCAGTAAACAGAGAGAACAAACAACCAATTAGTAAACAGAGAGAACAAACAACCAATCAGTAAACAGAGAGAACAAACAACCAATCAGTAAACAGAGAGAACAAACAACCAATCAGTAAACAGAGAGAACAAACAACCAATCAGTAAACAGAGAGAACAAACAACCAATCAGTAAACAGAGAGAACAATCAACCAATCAGTAAACAGAGAGAACAAACAACCAATCAGTAAACAGAGAGAACAAACAACCAATCAGTAAACAGAGAGAACAAACAACCAATCAGTAAACAGAGAGAACAAACAACCAATCAGTAAACAGAGAGAACAAACAACCAATCAGTAAACAGAGAGAACAATCAACCAATCAGTAAACAGAGAGAACAATCAACCAATCAGTAAACAGAGAGAACAAACAACCAATCAGTAAACAGAGAGAACAAACAACCAATCAGTAAACAGAGAGAACAAACAACCAATCAGTAAACAGAGAGAACAAACAACCAATCAGTAAACAGAGAGAACAATCAACCAATCAGTAAACAGAGAGAACAAACAACCAATCAGTAAACAGAGAGAACAAACAACCAATCAGTAAACAGAGAGAACAAACAACCAATCAGTAAACAGAGAGAACAAACAACCAATCAGTAAACAGAGAGAACAAACAACCAATCAGTAAACAGAGAGAACAAACAACCAATCAGTAAACAGAGAGAACAAACAACCAATCAGTAAACAGAGAGAACAAACAACCAATCAGTAAACAGAGAGAACAAACAACCAATCAGTAAACAGAGAGAACAAACAACCAATCAGTAAACAGAGAGAACAAACAACCAATCAGTAAACAGAGAGAACAAACAACCAATCAGTAAACAGAGAGAACAAACAACCAATCAGTAAACAGAGAGAACAAACAACCAATCACAACAATCGACAGATACAGTAACTTACATCTACGTGTCTGTTACATAACTTTGTACAACATAATGTACAATAGCTGACAGCCTCCTCCTTAGACCTTTTCTTCCTAACACAAATATCACACCATTTATTGTCTTCTCCTGGCATATGATGTGATGGGAGAGTATGTGGAGCCCCAGCAAACACCTCTCTGTGTTATATATATAGATTGTATAGTAACTGTAGTATAACTTATATATAAGTATATATACTATAGCCTGTGAACTATAACTATACATATAGGGGACACTTACCCACACCCCGACGCTGCACATACTATTAGGTGATTCTCCTCATAAAAGCCACTCAAACATTGTAAACAGTGGACGTGTGTACAAGGTAGGTTCTTAGGTTGTGGTAATGCCTCATCTTTTCTCAAACAAAATCCACACTCCACTGATGCTTGAGTTTTGTCCATTGTTGTCTGTCAACATAACAAACCTGTCATATATTTTCTTTTATAACAAACGAGACAGACAGTGACACACAACAGCAGGTTGTATAACAAACGATCAGTGATGCACAACTGCAGGTTGTATAACAAACGAGACAGACAGTGACACACAACTGCAGGTTGTATAACAAATGAGACAGACAGTGACACACAACTGCAGGTTGTATAACAAACGAGACAGACAGTGACGCACAACTGCAGGTTGTATAACAAACGAGACAGACAGTGACACACAACTCCAGGTTGTATAACAAACGAGACAAATGCGTACTTGGAGAAAACATAAGAGGGCATGTGTTAATGGCAATATTAGCCAGTGAAACCAAAGTATATTGTAGATGTATATGGTAGGTGAAGTTAAGAATGCTTCAGTGATTTTTTTATATGTTGAGAGTTTTGGGCTCTCTGATAGTCTTTGGTGGGGAATTGGGGGTCTTTGTTGTGAATCTAACGAGGGTAATGCGATTGAGTGAGCTGGAATATTGTGAGTGATTTATTCGGATGTTATATGTTATGTAGATGTTATATGTCATGTAGGTGTTATATGTTATGTAGATGTTATGTTATGTAGGTGTTATATGTTATGTAGATGTGATATGTTATGTAGATGTTATATGTTATATAGATGTCATTTGTTATGTAGATGTTATATGTTATGTGGATGTTATATGTTATGTAGACGTTATATGTTATGTAGATGTTATGCAGGTGTCATATGTTATGTAGATGTTTTATGTTATGTAGATGTTATATGTTATGTAGATGTTATATGTTATGTAGATGTTATATGTCATGTAGATGTTATATGTTATGTAGTTGTTATATGTTATGTATATGTTATGTAGATGTTACATGTCATGTAGATGTTATATGTTATGTAGATGTTCTATGTTATGTAGATGTTATATGTTATGTAGATGTTATATGTTATGTAGATGTTATATGTTATGTAGATGTTATATGTTATGTAGATGTTATATGTTATGTAGATGTTATACATCATAATTTATTACACATATTGATGATAGATCAGACTGTTTAATGAGGATAGCAGAAGAGTATGTGACTAGCAGAGTTGAGGGAAGACCGTGAGAGAATTTCTGTAACGTAAAAAGTTCCAATAAGAGAGGGGAGGAATGGTAGATATTTTATTGGGTTTGTAGGCCTTTTACTAGCTTGGTTAAACTATAGTGTGCCGGTCAGTCATAAACCTCAGCCTGATCTAAGCGAGTAAAAAAATCATTGGCAGTGGGTTCTGCATATAATAATATAATACTACAAGAAAATTGTCTTATCGGCATAAGTAGGAGATTGATGAAACAAACTTTCGATTTGTGTTATTGTGACTAAAAATGATAAGAAAGAGGTAGATCTCAGTTGTGATGCGTGGACAGATCTTTGTGAGATGCCAGCATTGAAAATTTCGCCAACTATCATGATGTAAGAAGCAAATAGTTATAATAATAAATAAGAAGATCACCTCTCTGTATTACCTCTGTGACAATAGGACACTCTAAATCACTAGGTGCAAGTGGAGTGCCTCAGGAGGAAAACAGTGTGCTACAGTGTTATTACATGGTTACAGCATGTAGCTGTCTAACGGTTATACGGTTTCCGGTAGCACTCTCATGTCATGTATAGTTCTAGGTAAAAAGCTGTTGTGAAGCATACTGGAGGTTGCATATATGGAAGTGAGCTCTCCACGGCTAGCAGCCCGTGTGACTATCGTTGTTTTAGAGCTGTTATTGATTATTTCACCATAACTGGATGAGAGTACACTGTGTCGTTTCTCGTCTTGGAGGATTCTGGTAAGCAACGCTACCCTATGGTTTTGCCTGCGCCTCATTAATGTCGGGAGACCTAACTGTTCTCTGGCTTCACTGACACTGTCGAGACCTTTCAGACCACTCACAAATCTAACAGTTCTATTCTGAACGCCTTCGATTGAGTTTATGATAGCCTTGTTGGTAGGGTCCCACACTGTATCGGCATATTCTAAAATTGGTCTACATAGACTGGTGTATGCAAGCAGTCGGCTATTTTTGGGCGCAGTACAGAGTGTATATTTGATCGCACCGAAGATTTTACTAGCTTTCTCAGTTTTCAAGGCTATGTGTTGGTCGAAATGTAAATGGTGTTGAAGGATGACGCCTAAATATTTGGTGCTCTCCACCCATGAAATGTGTGAGGAGCCAAGCTTGTAATGTAACTGAGGTTTAGGATTTGGTCCAAAGCACATGGCATGACACTTATACATCGTGTACATCTACCAATTAGCTCCCGATTTGCCTTACCGACCGAGGATCTCCTTGCATCCGTTTCCTGTGTGACGTAATAAAATAATCGGTAGCATTTTATTTCAGGCTATCGGTAGGTTCTGCTCATGAGCAAAAAATCGGTAAGCATTTTGTGATTTGACCAATCATATCACCCTTCGCGGTTTTGATGTTTCCAACAAAACTGTTTCTCAAGTGCAATTATTTTTAGATGAAGAATCGTCTTTTAGCGTCCCGTCTTTGATGTTTGAAATCACTTTATGGCTAACTATTAAAAAAATGCAGCGGGTTTCACCGATATTGCGTTTGAATGGCAAACGGAGAAAAATTAGGGGAAACACCCTAACGTCATCTCCAATGGGTAAGCAAAATCGGTAGGTAATCGGTAGATGTACACGTAGCATTAGTAGAATTAAAAGGCATTTTCCATCGTTGTCACCACCTTTCTACGGAGCTAATTGTCTCTTGGAAGGCTACCATTTCATCGACATTATTGACTTGTCGGTATAGTAAGGTGTCATCAGCATATAAGTTGACTCTACAGTTGACAGCGGCTGGTAAGTCATTGATGTACAGAAGAAAGAGGGCCGGCCCCAGCACCGAGCCCTGTGGTACACCAGACGATACTGCACATGAAGTTGAGTACTCGCCCTTCAGTGCGACTCGCTGCATTCGTTCAGTAAGAAAATCTTGTATCCAGTTTGTCAGAATGGGGCTTAAGTCGAGGATCTGTCTCAGTTTAGGAGAGCATGTGGTACTTTGTCGAATGCATTTTTGAAGTCTAATATCAGCGCATGAGTAGTTTTGTGTGTTTCTGCTGTCTCAGCAAGGTAATGGTACGTCGCGCAAAGCTGTGTTTCGCATGATAGGCCTTTCCTAAACCCACGTTGTTGGTTGTGGAGGATATTATCAAGTCTTTCGTTGAGGCAGTGAAGCACTATATGTTCTAATATTTTGCATGGTATGGAGGTTAGAGAGAATGGCCTGAAGTTAAATGCACAGGTTGTGTCGCCACCCTTATGGATGGGTGTTACATTTGCTAATTTCCATTGTTTTGGTAGGCGTCTGCAAGCAAGTGAGGCACGGAATACATGGCCTAGGCATGCAGCAGTACTTTGCAAGCCTGTCATCATAAGTTCCGGTTTTCTGATGCCGTCGGGACCAGGAGACTTTCTGTTCCCCAGTGACGTATCAGCTTCACTATTCCAGTGTCAGATATACTTATCTTTTCCGCAGGATGATTGATTTGTGGTATGGTATCTATTTGCTGGTTTCTACAGAATTGCTTCTGGAAGAAGTTGTTGAGCAGCTCAGCACAACAATAATTATTATAATAATAAATAATAATAATAATAATTGAATAATAACAAAAAAACTGATGACAATAATTAATAACGTATAATTACTGTTATCAGCTTTATTATTCTTATTATTAATAACAGTTAACAATAGTAGTAGTTGCAGCAACAGTAACAACAACAGCAATAAATAATAATAATAATATCAGGTTAGTAATTATAATAATAATACTAACTACTATCGTTGATGTTGATGTTCCCTAGGAAATGCAACGGAAGTGAGAGTTGATAGGTCAGATGAACACTGATTTCAGAAGTCCTACAGTTTGATAGAATCTATGATTTTTCCCGTGTCTGTGAAAATCTTAGCCGTATTGTACAGGATTTTGGTTGTTGCGGTAGTTGGCACACCTGCACAACTCCCCACAATCACAAATGCAACTGGAAGTGGCTGTTCGGCCCTTTCTGTTATCAGTCAGTGCAAACAAGGGTCGACTTGTTTGTGCCGAATCTCAATGCAACTGCAAATGGCTGTTCGGCCCCTTTTGTAATCAGTCAGTACAACAAGGGTCGACTTGTCTGTGCCGAACTATCGGGTGAGTAGAAATGCTTGGCACCGTACACCGACAAGCGGGAATACGCAGCAAGGATCGAGTTGATCGATTGCTTTCTACCAAGTTCCTTACTACACTGATAGTCGGTAGTGCACATGGGCGGATTTTGCTATGGTCGCATGGGTCTCACGACCCCAATTTCATATAGAACAAAAAAAATTAGAGTTGTCTTGCCATGGGTGTCTACAACTTTCAGCATTATTTGTTTAGATTTCAGCTTGGATTCTTCCATTGTTACCTAGCAACTAACAGGAAGCAGTTGCATAACCAGTAATCTTCGAAGTATGTGGAGTGCACCACCCTACTTCATCATACATAACCATGAAGCTTTAGGGCTGCATTTCCGGATTCATTAGGTCAAGGTTAACTTTACTAGTGCGTATTTCAATCAAAAGTTTCGTTGGATAATGAGCACATGATAGATCTGCATCCCCTGTTGCATCTTCACAGTTGTAAATTTCAGTGTCTACTTCCTATTGACTAGTACTATCTCCCTTGGGTGATGGTTGCTGTAGCCAAAAACCCTTAGAATTAGTATTGTGGTGGTAGAATTTTTATTATTAATATTTATTTATTGTTATTTATCATAATTATTATTTAATTATAATAATAATAATGGTTATTCTCAATATGTGAAAACTAGCTATTTTTCTCATGTACAGAGCTTTCATATTATTAATTATTATCTATGATACATCATACTACTACAATCTAACCATAATAATCAAATAAGACTACTGCTGTGTAATTGATAATTAATAATTAATTAATAATAATAATATAGCAACAAACAAGCGACTAATTTTTTATTATTATCATCATTATTGTTCATCATAGTCATAGTAATGATCAATTCAATAGTATTTTTATTATTTTTGAAATTTAACTAACCATCATAACAATTTCACCAGTATAATAATTTACCAAAGTCATTTTTTATTTATTATTATTAGCAGCCTATTCAATATCATTGTTCAATCATCAATATTATCGGCAAATTGTTGTTGCTGGTTTTGAAATTATAAGTTATAGCTCTTATTGTTAGTGAACTAAAAAAATACTGATTATTATTATTATTCAATTTTTTGCCAATCACAAAAATTTACAATCATTGATTTGTTACTAATACTGCTACTTTTTTACTAAAGCTTATTTCTCTCCCAATCTCAAGACAAATATATGTATATCTATCATTCCTCAGATGTGAGGGTTTAACTATGGTGGCTCACAACATTTTGTGTTTTGCATTTTAAAATGTCTGAGCGATTTACAAACCGTATGAACTTTTTTGAACTAATCTGAAGCTTTGAAAACCTTCTGAATGCTTTGTGAAATCGTTCAGGGGCTTTGAAAATCCGACTCGATTTACTTGTTCGCTCTATTGATCTAGTCAATCACTGGATACTGATGGTGATGTCGATAATAATAATTATTGCTAATAAGTATTATTATAATAATAGATAATAAATTTGATAGGTAATAAATAGGTAATAAAATGATGATTATTACAATTTGATAAAAATGAAACAATAATAAATTGTGGTTTTAATAATCATAATAATAGTTATTATCATCACGCTTGTTGTTATTCTAATTCTTGTCGTTAGCATTATTATTGAGTGATATTATTTGGTTTTCTTATTATAATTATTATCATTATGATGATGATGCTTGTTATTATTATGAGTTATAATAATAATCATATGAGAATTATAATAATTTAAAGAATAGCGACAACTGTTCCAATTAATTTTTAGTTGATGGTAATAATTACACTACAATTTTTACTACTTCTATACTTCTAGTTTCTGTTTATTGTTATCATGTGAGTTGGCAGAAAAATGGTTAAGTAGTGTAGTAGTGTATCATAACTAATTCCATAAAAGTGCGTATAAATTATTATTGATATTCTTATAATTGACAATAACATTTATTTATCACACCAAATAGCGGTATCTTATTGTACATACTACATTTGTTATACGATATTTACATCGATAAGATTTGAATAAATTTACTATCAGTTTTTCTCACATAGCCATAGGTGGTTAAAGAGAGATTTCTTTTTGTTGTAATAATACCAATGTGTACACTCATACAGCACTGACTTTGATTGTTGCTATTTAAATGTCATTCTAATTTACTAGTCATTAATAGCCCTTACTTAGCTTTCTTGGCCAACAGAATCAGTAAAATTTGCTTTTAAAACTGATGAAAACACCTTTTTCCAACTAGTTGATTCTCAAAAATTTTCGACATGCGGGAGGGCGCTCTGCCGCCCCTCCCGCACCCACCCCGGCACGGGCCTCCGGCCCGCAGTCGGCCCCCAACCCGAGTTTGTTCGACCCCTACCATCCCATAAAATTATTTTTGAACTACGGCCCTGGTAACACATAGGCGGAGACCCCTATTAAGTATGTTGAAAATCCGCCCCTGGTGCAAGCTGTAGTCTGTATCCTGTGCTTATTGTTTGTGCTACTGACTAAAGTCTGTGTAGTAGTAAACAATCATTTGAGGCTCACAGTTGCTCTGATTTTATTATTGCTTACATCCATATTTATACATAGCATTACATAATGTAAAAGTGGTATACAAAAGGTGGCCACACCTTGCACAAATAATTGGCCAGAGTGTACCAATAAAACGTAGTAGGAGGTGTTAGAGTGTTCGCATGGATAGTTGCACGTGGCTAATATATATAATTGCGTGTACAGAAACTGATAATAATAAATGCATAGAATGATGATGCGTTAGAGTGTCAACATAGAACTAGGTAAGGTAATGGTTGCAATTGTTCGTACTGGCGTCCCTAACACACTTCCCCCCATTGGCAACATTAGGCCAATAATAAACTGGGGTACGACATAGAACATTGTCACGGTTGGTAATGTGCTGGCTTACAGTGAGTTCTTTGCTTTCGTAATTCTATCCTTTAACTCCTCGACGCGTTGCAGCCGTCGGTATGCCTCCTTGGTAATCTGATACATCTCGTCCTCGTACCTTTTGATCCGTTGTTGTATCTCTTCCCTTCGCTCTGCCTCTCTCCTGGGTGACCTTAACTTCTCCGCTGTGTCTGGTTTATCGGTCCTTAGGCGGGGGGTGCTTTCTCTAGGTGCCTTGTCGATGGGTTTGGCCATCGGTAACTCCAACTTCATAATCTTGGATGGCGGCTCATCTGTCCGTGGCCCCAGCCTGTGTTTGACACTGGTGTTCGCTGTACTGTCCTTGATAGGGATTGGTGTGCCGAACGCTGCTGGCTTTTTCCACCTTACATATTGGCAGAAGTCCTCATATGATGCTGCGTCTACCTCGAAGAGGGGCCTAGAATCTCCTCCGTGGGCGAGGTCTCCGTCCTGTTGTCGGATATGCTTCAATATGCTATCCCTCGAGCTACTTTTTTTGCTACACTTGCAAAAGTAAAATACGAAGTGTTGACGAGTGTGGTACACAATTCGTTTTCGTGGTAACCGTAGTCGACAAATGGTACATTCCCACTCGTCGGTGCTTGCGAGCTGTTTAGCTGCCTGTTTAATGGCTTTCTTTGTGTTGTCGGTCACCCATACCTCTGTTGGCTTTGCTGTCGGGGGTGGAGGGATTGTTAGTTGTTCTCTCCTTTCTCGACATCTAGCTGCCCCTGGCTCTGGTACCACCACTCTCCTTACTCGTGTCGGTGATGTTGCTTCGAACATTTCCTTCTGAGGTATTCGGCTCCTGCTCTGTCTCTCTTCTCTTGCTACTAGCCTTGCTGCTGCGTCGGCATCCTCTTCTATCGACAAGTAGCCATCGTTCTGTTCGGCCATTTCTTTCTCGAATAAGTTAATTACAGTAATTATTCTCTGGAGGTTGTTGTCTAGGTGTGGTGCTGCCGCTGGAGAGAATGACTGTGATTTCTTTTTCCCGCAGTACTTGTTGTTATCGTTTCTGTCATTGGTCAACCTCTCCTCCCCTTCTTTTGTTTCCAGGTCCCACGTGGTGTGACGTAGTGGGTGGGGGGCGTCGCTATGGTTATCTCTATGTTGTGGGTTTATTTCTATGCTCCTCGGGCGGGGAGTTATCTGTTCCTTGCTGTTTTCGTATTTCTCTGTTGATTGCACCCCTATTTCGGTACCCCCACCGACAATGGGTGATTGTTTTTTCGATAATTTAATTCCCAACCGACTTTGTGTGTCTTGGATGTTCGTCCAGGGTTTGGGGGTGAAATTTTCTCCTCTATCAGCTGGTGGTAGTTTGGGGTTGTTTTCACCCCCCCTTGTATGGTAACAGTGGTAGTCAGTAAATTTTACTGGCTGCCTCTTATTCCTTTGTGGTCTTTCTGTTGTTGGGTTAGTTTCGGTTTGGCTAGGTAATGCTGGCTGCCTCCCATTTCTTTGTGTCCTTTCTGTTGTTGGGCTAGTTTCGGTTTGGCTAGGTAATACTGGCCAGGCCTCTTCATCTAGCTGATTTGGTTCCTCATTTCTTTGCTCTGAGGCCACCTCGTGTTCTCTGGGGGTTGTGGGCCGTGTAATCTCTGCCCTCCTTTCTGTTATTTCTTCCACTACTTCTGGTGGTTCTATGGGTTCAGGCTCTGGTGGCATGGCTGCCAGCAATTCTGTCTCTTGCAATGCGGTGCCCCGTGGGTTGGTGACCTCTGGCGCTGTTGGGGGTGCCGGTCTAGGAGGTAGTTCTCTTGGGAGTTGTCTCTCCTCTCTCTGTGTGGGTGGCTTTCTCTTGCATGCGCCACGCATGTTCGGTCTAACCGCCTGTTCTCTGCTCGTAGGTGCTCGGCCGATGGTCCCGTCGCAGGTCCTATATAGTTTTAGCCGCCGACCGTTCTGTACGAAGCCCTGGCCGTCTTTCTCCAACCGGTATGTATGGTTGAGATAGGCATGTGTGCCCGTGTACGGGCCCACATAGCTTGGCTGTAATTTTGGGTTGCTGCCCTTTGTCCTCCGGCGGTTCTCCATTACCACCAAGTCCCCTTCTTCGAATCGGGGTGGCTCTCCCGTCTCCTCTTGCCGGATCTGGTGTTGCTGCTGTCGGACATAGTCGTGGGCCAGGCGCAGGTTCTCCTGGACCCGTAAGGTGTACTCAGTCAGCCCGTAGCTGTCTAGGGTGGGGGGTGAACCGGTCAGTTGATCTGGGAGCCGAACTTCTCTACCCAGCATCATCATGTTCGGAGTCTCTTTCGTCGTAGAGTTGGGGGTGCCTCTGCACGCACGCATGATCTGGGGGAGCAGCTGGTCCCATTCATCCTGCCCCTTTGTCAGTATGAGGGTTCTGAGGGCGTCACCAAGCGTCCTGTTCTGACGTTCGACCATGCCGTTCCCTTGCGGGTGATACGGCGTGGTTCGGGTTTTCTGTACGCCCCAGAGTGTGCACAACTCTTCCAGTATGGTAGATTCAAATTGTGCACCCTGGTCTGTGTGTATTTGTTCCGGCAATCCCCAGTAGCTGAAGACGCGTTCGTCCAGTGTGCTAGCCACGGTAGGTGCTGTGGCATCGGGTATGGCGATGGCATCTTGCCATCTGGTGAAGTGGTCCGTCATCACCATGATCCATCTATTCTTCCTTTTTGTGAGGGGAAGGGGGCCCACCAGGTCCACCGCCAGTTTCTGGAAGGGTCTCCCAGCGTAGAGCCTCTGGCCTTCTGGTGGGGTGGGTTTCTTGCTCTTCTTAGCAACCTGACATATCTCGCAGCTATTTACCAGCCTGCGGGTCAGAGCGGACATGCCGGGCCAGTACCAGTCCAGCATCAATCGTGCTTGGGTCCGGTGTATCCCGGCGTGTGCCAGTTGGTGTTTCCCACACGGTCTTCTGTCTCCAGGATGGGGGACAGACTGCACAGAACTTAGTTCTGTCTTGTTGGTCGAACCGCATGACCAATACTTTGTCAGCTCGGATACTCAGGGCTTCCTTCCTGTCGTACAGGATCCTAAGCTCGGAACTACCTTCCTCCAGTTCCTGCCGGGTCAAGGTCCCTGGACTCTGTACCTCTGCATACAGCCTAGCCACGGGGTGACTCCCGTCTTTCTGTGCCTGGGCCAGCTCCTTTCCACTAGTAGTTGGGTTGGTAACCATGAGGTTGACTTGTCCGGGTGGTGGGTCCTGTTGCAACTCGGTGTGAGTGGGGCCACCATCTCGCTGTTCGACCGAATTGCACTGCTTGCAATCAAGGCACTGTTCCTTTCTGCTGAGTCCGTCAGCGTTCCCGTGGCGGGATCCAGCTCGGTGTTCTAGCTTGTATTTAAACTCCGCCAGGATTTCCAACCACCTGGCTATTTGATTCGACGGCTCCTTGCGTCTGCACAGCCAGCGGAGCGATGCATGATCCGTTCTTAGTCTGAACTCCTGTCCGTATAGATAGGGACGGAAATGCTTGACGGCCTTTACCACCGCCAGGAGTTCCCTGCGAGTCACACAATAGTTGCGCTCGGCTGGCGACAACGTCTTGCTGTAATATGCAATCACTCTTTCCTTCCCATCCTGCTCCTGTGAGAGTACGGCTCCTAGGCCCACGGCGCTAGCGTCCGTGTCTAGGGTGTACCGGAGTGTGGGGTCTGGGTATCCCAATACTGGTGCTCGGCTAAGACCAACTTTCAGTCGGTTGAACGTCTCTCGTTCCTCTTCCCCCCATTTCCAAGGAATACCTCCTCCGGTGAGTACTGTTAGGGGTTTTGCCGTAGTGGCATAGTCTGGCAGGTATTGTCGGTAGTATCCGGCGGTCCCCAGAAATGCCTGTAACGTACGAACGTCCTTGGGTTCCTGCCACCTCTCTACCGCCGCGACCTTGTCCGGATCTGTGGCTACTCCGTCGGCACTGACTACGTGGCCTAGGTACCTGACTCGTTGGCTCAGAAGTTCACACTTCGAGGGCTTTGCCTTGAGGTCCGCTCGTTGGAGGCGGGAGAGCACCTCCCCTAGCCGCTCTATGTGTGTGGAGAAGTCTGGAGCTATGATGATTACGTCGTCGAGGTACAAGAGGAGGGTTTTCCAATGTAATCCCTTTAGGACCCTTTCCATTAACCGTTGGAACGTAGCGGGGGCCGAAGTGAGGCCGAAAGGTAGCACTTTCCACTTCCAGAGGCCGCTCCGGGTGATGAACGCCGACTTGTTCTGAGCATCTTGGTCTAGTGGGACTTGCCAATAGCCGCTGGTCAGGTCGAGGGTAGAAAAGTATTTACTTCCGGCTAGTGCATCTAGGGAGTCATCTATTCGGGGAATAGGGTAGGCGTCTTGTCTGGTGGCGTCATTCAATTTCCTATAGTCCACGCAGAATCTCCATGACTCGTCTTTTTTTCTAACAAGCACGACGGGTGAGCTCCATGCTCCGTCTGCTGGCTCGATCAAATCTTTGGCCAGAAGCTCTTTCACTTGGCGCTCCGCCTCGGCTTCCTTCTCTGGTCCCAGCCTATGGGGTGGACAACGGATGGGTCGGGTCCCCGGCTCCGTTGGGATGGAATGTTCGGCGAGGTGTGTCCGTCCGATATCACTATCCGACCGGCTGAACACATCTTGATATGTCAACAGGAGTGTTCGTAGTTGCCTCTCTTCCCTGGTGCTCCTGCACCCTTGTCGCGCCTGTTGGAACAGAGCCTGTAGGTGGTCGGGAAGGTCGCCATGTATGGGTCCGGCCTGAGGTTCTCCAGAGGGGAAGGGCTGTACCTCTTCTCGTCCGATGCCCGTGTATGTACCTATCACTTCGCCCGCTGGTATTTGGAGGGCGTTTTGTGTGGGGTTGATGCAACGTACCAGCACTCTTCCTCGGCTGTCAGGGGTGTTGACGCTGGCAGCAAGCATTAGTCCGCCCTCCAAGCTTTCGATCATCCCTTGTTCGCAGGGGTCCCTGTCGGTGAGGTGGCAGGAGACGGTGGCTTCGGCTTGGGGGGGTATGCTTGTATTCTGGCGTACTTGCACTTTGGAAATCAGGTTTCTCCCATGTCGATCCGTGCAAGTCAACTCCTGCTCCTGTATCCTCAGGACGGGTCTGTCGAACCCCATTTGGCAATGGTGGTTCGTTAGGAAGGGCATACCTAGAATGATATCCTCGTTCACTTGGCTAACGACGAACGTCTCCCTATATTTTACTTGACGAATGCGGCCAGTCAGGGTGATGAGTCCATAGAATGGCAGGCGGGTCCCATCTGCCATCAGTCCATGTGAATCATAGTCTTGCAGATGTTCCTTCACCCTGTTTGGTAGCTGGTCGAATATTCGTTTTGACAACAGGTTTGTATTGCATCCTGTGTCGATCAGGTATGACACGGCGCGTCCTTCTATTCGTCCGGGCAAGTAATAACTTGATTTGTAGGGGCGCTCAATCTGGTTGAGGTGAATGGTCATAGGCTGTCGGTCGACCTTTGGGTCTTCCGGCGGTGGTGGTGTCTGGCTAGCCTTGTGTCGTGGCCGCCTAACCTTGGCGGGGGGTTCTGTGGGCCCTTCGTCTTCTTCGTCTGTATCCTCCTCCTCGCTTGTTAGGGGTGCATATCTATTTGTTATGGGGACTGGAAGGGGTGGCGTAGGTACGTGTCTGGGACGCCTGGTGCTTTCCTGCGCCACTGTTCGGGGGTGCTGGGAGGTTCGGGTGTGATTTGGTGCCCTGCTGCAACGAGTAGGTGGCCCTACTGTTGCGGGCCGTACCCGTTTCCCTGGGCGTTGGTCCAGGGAGCCGTCCTACACTCCTTCCTCAGGTGTCCTGTCCTTTGACATCCCCAGCATCGTTTGGGTGGGGGGTCCCTGGTTTTACCCTTCATCTCTGCCACCTCGCGGCTTAGTTCGGCTATACTGGCCATCAGCTTCCCCAGCGGATCCTCTACCTCCTTGCAAGCAGTCGGTGGTACCTCCTCTGGTTGGTCTTCATGCACTACCCTTACATTGGTGTGTGTTAGTGGCTGGTGCTGAATTTGCAAAAATTCACTGCCCGCCTGTATGGCCTCTTCTACTGTAGTAGGCCGGATAGCCAGTAGGTGTCTTTGTAGATACGTGTGGCCTAACGTGCTCTGAAACGTTTGTAACGTTAGCTCCGTTCTATTCCTTTGTGGGAGGTCTTGGTACGCTGCCTCTATCAGCTGTTCTACCATAAGTGCGTGCTCCCGTAGGGTGTCTCTCTGAGGTTTTCTATAGTGCATAAGCTTATTTTGAGCTTCGGTTCGGGTGAGTCCAAAACTGGCTTGTAAGGCTTGCATAATTGCCTGTAGCGTCAGGCTGCGTCCGCACTGTTCAGCTTTGCCTAGTAGTGACTGTCGGAGGTGTATGGTTGCCTCGTCCTCTGTCCATCTGTTGGCTCCGGCTACCTCCTGAAAGCGCTGTAAAAAATAATTAACATCACCTTCCCCATTGAATTTGGGGGCCTGGAACTTGTTTCTGTTATTTGTGTCTGTCATTCTATCTAGAATGTTTGTCAGGGTGCCCATAATGTGCATGGGTGCTCCCTCTCTGTCGGTGCTGACTGCTCTTCTTCTGGTGGCCATATTTCTGTCACTTTCTTGCCTTTTTGTGTACTGGTGTGGGAGTTATCTTCTCTGGGAACTGTTCCTATCCCACTGCTGCCACCACTGTACAGGATTTTGGTTGTTGCGGTAGTTGGCACACCTGCACAACTCCCCACAATCACAAATGCAACTGGAAGTGGCTGTTCGGCCCTTTCTGTTATCAGTCAGTGCAAACAAGGGTCGACTTGTTTGTGCCGAATCTCAATGCAACTGCAAATGGCTGTTCGGCCCCTTTTGTAATCAGTCAGTACAACAAGGGTCGACTTGTCTGTGCCGAACTATCGGGTGAGTAGAAATGCTTGGCACCGTACACCGACAAGCGGGAATACGCAGCAAGGATCGAGTTGATCGATTGCTTTCTACCAAGTTCCTTACTACACTGATAGTCGGTAGTGCAAGCTGTAGTCTGTATCCTGTGCTTATTGTTTGTGCTACTGACTAAAGTCTGTGTAGTAGTAAACAATCATTTGAGGCTCACAGTTGCTCTGATTTTATTATTGCTTACATCCATATTTATACATAGCATTACATAATGTAAAAGTGGTATACAAAAGGTGGCCACACCTTGCACAAATAATTGGCCAGAGTGTACCAATAAAACGTAGTAGGAGGTGTTAGAGTGTTCGCATGGATAGTTGCACGTGGCTAATATATATAATTGCGTGTACAGAAACTGATAATAATAAATGCATAGAATGATGATGCGTTAGAGTGTCAACATAGAACTAGGTAAGGTAATGGTTGCAATTGTTCGTACTGGCGTCCCTAACAGTATTTCCACTGAAATGAACGGGTCAAGCTCTATGTTCCGACGTGCCTAAGTTCCGACGGCTCTATGTTCCGACAATTTCGGCTCTATGTTCCGTGACCAAAAAGTTAATAAAAAGAACCTACTATAGAGCAACAACATGCCTCAACATACTTATATGATCGTGGCTTGTATATAGAGGTCCTATAAGGAATACCATATCGAATTTTTGATATGCCGAAAATTACCTGTTATTGTTGTTTCCAGTTGTTATGCACTCTACTATGACATTTTTTTATCATTTTTTTTAAAACAACGTTAGGTGATAAATTTTTCTGTGTTACTTTTTAACCCTGGGTTCTATCACTTTTGTCATACCCAAGCTTATAACTAAACACAAGCATTGGCAATAATAGTAGTAGTAGCTGGTAATAAGTAGTGGTAATTATGATGATTATTATTATGATTATTATAATTATATTATTGTGCAGGATTTTGTGGTGACGTGGCCAGTCACCTTGGTAGCGCACCTGCACCCTCTAGGTAGCAGAGCTGTTGTCCTGTCAGACAAGCTTGCTGCCAGCTCGGCCTCCTCAGCGTCTGCCCTTCAGTATTGCTGCCAAAGGTAGGCTGTGGTAGGCGAGAGTCTGTCAGGCAAGTCTGCCTCGAGCCTACTACTCGTCGCTCAACACTGGTGCTGCCAGACCTAGTAGGTCGTCTGAGCTGGTTGCCTGGTAGAGTAATAGCGTGTAAATTGTGTAGTAAATCAATACTAAAGCTTGAGAGAGTGTTTAGCTGTATATATTCTCAAAGGAATTGTCTAGCTATGCCTCGCGGTGAACACTGATTATTGTGAGGCATAGCAGCTCTATTTATATAAAACGTTATGTAATATGCAGTACAGTCAAGGCTTAAAATGACAGTCAATGCCTAGCACAGGAAAATAGAATAATTAATATTGTGAGGGACGCTAGTACTCTCCATATTTTATTCTTATTATTTTATACTCACTAAGACATTCTCTCACTTATTATTACTCCGTGAGACATTATCTCGTAATTACTGTCTAAGCCTATATCTCATTGTCCGTATTCCTTTGTGTACGATTTAAGCCATTAACTCACTGTCTACGTTACATCTCAATATCTACTCGCTACGCATTGTATACGTCTGTGTATAGTTCTATTGTTTGTATGTATCCACGATACCAGAGTCTATCTCAGTACGTTCTATCTTGTACACCAAATAATTATTTACTACATGTTATACTTTTTCCACGATTTTTAATTATTGCAATTGGGTGCTGACTGTAAGGACAAGGCGTGGCTTGTACCAATATTTTTGCTCAGGCGTGGTTTGTAATGTGTACCCGCCTTCCCTGTATTTAAATGGATGTAAGCATAATAAATATCAGAGTTAGCCTGACTCTCAGAAGAATTTCTCTCTCTTGAAGCAAGCACTACTAGGAGCAACAAAACTACCAGCGCTGGACAAGTCGACTATTAGCAAGTACGACGCTAAGGTGGAAAGTGAGAACGGTACGCCCTATCACTGTGTATACCCTTGCCTGAGGCAAGGATTACAACACAAGGCCTAGTACACTAATAGTTCGGCTCTTACTAAATTCGGATTCGGGGAATCCCACAAGTTAGCTAGCAATAATTACAGCGAAGTTATTTGTCGATCTCGACTGAGTCCAGATTCGACTGCAAATAATTCCAGCATAATTATTGCCGACAGTGACAGTTCGAAACAAACTATAAACTAGACAAGTAATTCCTGAGGAATTAATGTCAGAGCACAGTTCGAAACAAACTATAAACTAGACCATAATCCTGACAGTGATTATTGTCGAACCTCAGAAAGGTTCAGAGGCAGCCAATAATTCGGATATAATTATTGTCTACTGCCAGCACACATACAAGCCAGATTCGGCCGCACCCATAAATGCACAAACCAATAAAGGCTCTCCAGACAATACGAACAATAATAGCAAGTTATTGTAAGTAGACTTGGGCAGAAGTAGAGCACGTCGGGAGTGTGTACAGGTGGCTACCACCCAGACACAAATTCCTGTACAATATTTGCTATGTGAAAGTAGAAAAGTTCGTAGCTTGGCTCGCTATAAATGTCCTTGACATCGTGCGATATGTTTCCTGTACATTATTATAATATTATTAATAAATAATAATAATTATTATTATAATTGAATCTATTCATATAATATTTATTATATTATAATAATCATTATTATTTGTTATTATTTAAGTTATTATTATTAGTTACTAATAAATAGTAGCAATAATAATTAGTTAATATTAATGATTGTTATAATATTACTATTAATTGTATTGTAGTAAATAAAAATAATATTATTTAATAATTATAATAATATATATACTAATAATTGTTGTTGTTGTAGTGTTGTATGGCTACTCTCTCACTGTTTGTGTTATCCTGTTACTACCTCCTTGCTCTTTGTCCACTTTCTCTTTTTTACCTTCTCACTCTTGCTATCCTGCCTTTGCTTCAATCCTCTTGCTTTCAATCCAGGATTTTCTTGACCTTCTTCAATCTCTTATCCATTTCTTTAATAATGGGCCACACCACTTCTCTTCTGAATCTGAGATGTCGCTGCTGTTGTCCGTCCCGTCTCTCCTAGCCCTATTTAAATTCTTCCTTAAGCCCTGTCTCACTTCTTCCTTAGGCCCTGCCTAACTTACTTTCATTGGATCTGTTGTTCCCCTCAGCATGGTGTGAGTAGATGATAGTCCTTTACTTCGAAAGCAAACTCCATCCGAGTGTCTCTTCTCTCTCTTCTCCTGCCCTCTATCTCTTTGTCAGTGGCGGCAGCTCTCCCTCGCGCTCACACCTCACTTTTTCTATCGTTTTCCAAACCACTGTTTCTTTCATTATACATGACTTCAGCTCTTTATTTGTATTCCCTGTCGTTGTTTTCTAATTGATGCTTTAACTTTTCAGTATATCGCTTCCTGATCTATTCCACCTCTTCGTGCATTTCTTTTACATTTTTCCTTCTCATCTCTTCCTCTCGTTTATCTCTCCTCTGCCTTGCCTCTGACATCCTTTCTTCTTTAACTCACTTCTTTTCACTCCTAATCTTCTCTAACATTTCTCCCTGTTTTTCTTCCTTCTGTCTAGCTCTTCTCTGCCCGGCCTCTGACGCTCTCTTCTCTATCTCTTTGCTCCTATCCTCTCTAGCATTTCTCCTTCTTACTTTTCAGAATCTTAGATACCGCCATTGCCGATTCATATTTATTGCACATTATTTTGACTTTCTCGAAGTCCATATACTTATCAAGAAGGATCTCATTTCTCAGTTTATTTTTGGCCATTCCTTTAATTACAACCTGAGTAATCATTTCATTTGTCCGTCCTCCAAGTCTACATGTCGTTCCTACCCTGTCTATATTATATACTATGACTAATAGCCATTTCCGGTTGGATGTAGAAAGTTCAAAGAGAATTAACTCTCAATGTTACAACCCCATTTGGATAGTCTTGCCTCATTTTTCTTTGTTGCTTTGTTGTCTTGCTTTCCAATGACATTCTCACAAGGCTTGAGCCTAACAACGCTATCTCAAGTCGTTTATTGAAAAGTTTCCATCCTTCCAATTCAGCACCTGTTCTAAAGTGAGGGTTGGTGTCCGTACTGACTTTCCAAATTTACTCTCCATGTTCTTACGAGTGTAATTAATTAACTACAATATCTTTAACCATTCTAACAATTTTTCGCTGAATTAATAAATAACATGCACTATCCTCTTAACTCACCATGTAGTATGGCTACTTACTGTTTGTGTCTTTCTGTTACCTCCTTGCTCTTTGTCCACTTTTACCTCCTCACTGTAGCTATCCGTCTTTGCTTTAATCCCCTCGCTTTCTATTCAGGATGTCCTTGACCTTCTTTGATCTCTCGCCCATTTCGTCATCAGGCCGCACTGCAATAACAATTACAATTGAAATAATTAATAATAGTATTTATTTGGTTTATTAAACTTCCTACGCTAAAATGAATAATAATAAGGGATTTATGTTTTGAGTACAAAACGCCAACCTTCATTAATTCAATGTAGTAATAATATTATGAGCAGAATCTTTGATTTATATTTTTCCCTATTGCTTTTATAAAAATTCTTCCTTTTAAGAGTTGTCGCAGAAAAGACAAATAATAATTTTCATATATTTGATTTGATAATACAAATTGATTTAACAGAAGTTGCCCCTCTCTGCCGATAAAATAGTATTAAGTAAATTTCCTCCTGTTTGTCTAATGATATATATCAACCTGATACTCAAACACATAAGTTCAGCCCAGAGCTAGCAACTGGCCAGTCTACTAAATAAATTAATAGAAACACAGATAAGCAAATGATTCTAAAACTCGGCAGCAAATGAAACCGATCAACATGTAATCAAAAAGAAACTCACTACCTAACCTTTCTATCCCCAACATTCATGGGATGGTAAAAGGATAGTGAATGAAGTGAGAGTGGGCAAAGATATACCATACGACTTATACAAATGGAGCTAACAGTAAGCTGTTGTTGTAGATACACTGTCAAAAGTGCCAGCCCTGCTTACTCACCCTGTGCTTACCCACACCGATAAAGGACCGTGTACATTATTACTTGCATGGATGGAGATAGTATTTGATGAGTCGGTCATAAAACTTAGTAAGTTAAATGTAAACCTCAGATTTTATACACATAAATAATGATATCATCATCATGTATTACTTTTTTCACAATGACTCCGACTGTAAAATTGTGATCATTATAGTAAATACTGTGCTTTGTTCCTATAGTTAATAAATCTATTTTTAGTGACATGAGCAGAAACCATTACTGAATAAGATAATTGTACTGATAAGTGGAATAATTGGCTACATAAAATGTATATAATTAACAATTGAAACAAGAAGTAATTATTTTTGCAAACCAACAGAAGCAGTTTGTTTCGAAACTTGCATTTCATCATATCCTATGAATTTTGCTTGCTGGTGAGTTTGGACAAACGAAAGATGCGGATGAACAGAGTTTATTAGTTACTACTCTTGAGCAGGCAAAATGATAATGGGCTGATGAGCTGGAATATGTGGTTTGCGCCGACCAACGCACAAAGCATTTGATATTGGCTTTTTAGCTATTTATCTTATTAACTTTTTGTGATTTTTGTCCACCTACATTATTGAATAAAATATTAAATTTGCAATTATTTTCGGTTTGAGAACAAATGTCTAACTTAAACCCCTGCCATACACCAAATTTGTTTAATAGAATGTTTTTTCAGCAGTATTTATTTCTCTATGTTGCAGTTTAGACGTCTATTCAAGTGGAAAATCCACATATATATACACAAACAGGCATTTTTTAACGTTTAAATATATAGGTTATTTATCAATTTCCATTAATCTATAACAACTTCAAGTCAGACGCATAAAACACAAAAGGTGTTGCCAATGCCAGTGATAAATTTTACAAAGACTGTGCAATAATTTGTATTTTGATGTTATGTTGTAGATGATGGCAGAATGGACGTAAGACAAACAGACTGACCTCTAAAAATCTTCTATAGTGTCCAGAAAGCAACAAGTTTTCCTATTCAGCGCACAAGACATTGACCTAGTCCATATTCGTTAAACGACAAACAAGAATGTGTCGGTGATAGTCACAATCAAGTTAAGTGGGCTATAGTTTAAGAAAGCCAGCTAGTGTTAGGTGAGCATGTAACAACAAAAAATGAAAACAAGAGGTCAGCTAATGTTCAGGACAGCGTTTCGAATAAACAATGAAGGTTGCTATACCATGAACATAACTGTGCATGTGTGTGACTGTTGTTGGATTCAAAATATTTTCAAAATTGTCAGATGCTATGAACTATTTTATGTCTGTTCGAAAATTTGTCAAGCCGTTACAAAAGACTTGCTTTTAAATGCTGCTGTTATGTATCTGTAGATGGCTGAATTCAAATAGTAGAATATTATTCAATTGATGAACAAATGGCAAGCTTAGCTGATCTGATGTAAGGCACCGGGAATCATCGTAAATGTGATGAAAAACACCAGGCTAAGAATAGAAGAATGGTGCATCAAACACGGCAAAAAGCTATAAAGACTGTAATAACCTGTGATTTTTATCTGCTTTAGTAAACAGAATAGACAAAGCCAAATCATAATACATGTGTTAATATCCCTGGTGGTGTAAGGCATGGGAACCGGTTTTGTTGGAATTTAAAACAATTAATGATTAATACCTGTGTGAGTTACACTAAAATAGACTTTTTGTGGTTCAAATTTTGTACCTGGTTTGACTTGAATATTTTTTTTGTACGAATAATTGACTGCTATATGTTATATATAAGCTATATGTTATATATAATTTCGGTTCTTTGTATATTACATGCATATTATATCGCTACGTTGCATGTTATAGCATACAACCACATAACTATCTGTATTATAATATATAACATACAACACACAGATAATATGTTATATGTGATTACTCAAAGTGTCACTTTTGTCCGAGTAGCGTCAATGTATTATTTGATACGACGTCGATCCATTTTTGTATCGTAATTTAGTGTGACATTAGCGCATCTCCCCTTGTCTTTATCATCAGAAAATTTAAATACAAAAAATATCCCATACCTTTGCTCTCTTTCCACTGAAAATTTTTTTACACTATGAAAGTCCAAGTACATGCTAACAGAAACAGTTCACTGATATATATTAAATGCAGCAGAACATACCCTTGATGAACATCATCTACAACATGCTAAGTAACAGTACTGTCAGTGAGAGTCTTTATGTAACATCAGTTAGAGAAGACAACTCATGTCATGAGCAGGGGTGCTCATCAGCTACAGCAGCAAGTCTCAGAACTATGTTCTCCTTTTGCTATTTCTTGGATGGTGGCTAATGCAAGCAATCCCAATGAGCATTTCATGTGTTGTTAGAAATGCCAGCTGGTGTTACATCATATCACAAACAGAAAGCTGTTAGACATGTTTCAACACAAAGTAGCATAATTTAATTTCTATGGTCTTGGCTAATTCTTTTCGTTTTGGTTTATTCTATAAATCTATTGATGAGATGAAACTTTTGAATCGTTTCTACAGCAATCACCACATGCAGATACATACTTATGTGTCTAGCAGCTAAATGTAACAGATCAATTTCAAGTTTCGAAGGTTAATTATAATAACACTTGGTGATTTAGGCAGCCTGTTGCTACAAGTAATATATTTTGCTGTACAAATAATATTGTTCATTTTAATATCGCTGCCCACCAATAGTTGTAACACTAGTACTGGAACTGCTCTGCTCTATAACCATTTGTTATCAATAGCTAAATTGAAATTGACGTTCAGACTATTCAGCTTGAACAAATATACATATAGTTGTGGCATTGTGTAATTGCTAGACGAAATGTTGTGAGGCTGAATGATGTGCTATCAGTACTAGTGAAGCACTGAGGGGGCGCAGGCTACTACACAAATAAACAGAAACCTCAGGTTGCTATGTCTCAAACTTGGGAACTAAAGCTCCAGTTCACTATAAAAGCCGTTATATTCAACATCTGAGTCTCATCCTGATTTAGTATGGAACCACTCTGATGTTTCACGCAGCCACTTTGCTTCTGACCGAGTCTTTCAATAACTGCATCCTCCCACAGATTCTCTGCTGACTCTGTTTGTTCCAACACCACACTATCAAACTAACCACAGTCAACAATGGTTACCAGCTAGACAAACAACTGGATATTTTTCAGTCTTATAACTTGAATGATAAGGCCATTACAAGTCACACTTTAGGTTTGTGTCACACCCAAACCTGCAATATGAGGCAGGGAGGGATTTTATTTTTATTACACCATAAAAAATTGATTCGGGAGGTTACATTTTGGAGTTTACTTTTTTGTTTACCATAACATTGGCGAGCGACAACAAAATTTTTGATTCAATCATAATTCAAAATATAATGATCAATATTGAAAGTAAAAAAAATTAGCTACATTCTTTTAAAAAAAGCTCTCACAATGATGAAACTAGTTCACAATATTTCACCAAGTTGTATGTAAGTCTAACCTATGAAGGTTAGAATGGAAAGTCACTCAGGAGTTTTTAACTTATTGGTAAAATACTATGGAATATGCTGAGTTATTTAAAATACTTAGTTTAAAGTTGGAGTGAGAAATTCTGAAGCACTTCAAGTTATTTGTCACAGATATAAATAGCATGAGGGAGATAAAGTTTTACGTTTTATTTTTATGATTGCTTACAAACTGGTGCAGGAGAGAGGAATTTGTGTTTATAGGGAGTTTTTAAATCCCACGAGAGACACAAACCTAAAGTGTGACTTGTGTTGATCTAAAATGGCACAAAAATACATAAAAGTTCACTATGTCATTTCTCTGGTGAAACTTAAACAAAGCTGTTTTTTTTCCTTTGGTACCATTCTTTCTGCTTTCTCCATGGTTCTTGGAGAATTATATCCTTTTTTGGTATTCTGGTATTATCTCCAGATCCAAAGGGTGAATACGTTTTCTGGTTTCAGTTTGTGCCGGTTTAAACTTGGTAGGAGCTGTCTGTGAAAATTCAGATTTTATTCAAATTTGTGAGACAAGATCCAAGTTTAAAATTAATTTTAAAAACCCTGAAGGTGAGAAGACAACTCACATTTTGTAGAATCAACCGATTATGGGTCACCTTTACAGGAGAGGGACCTGAAGCCTGTTTGGTTTAGGGAAAAAATCACAAACTTGCTAGACAGATAAAGAGGGTTTTTGGGAAGAAGCTGTGGGTGTGGAGGGTACCAAAGTGTAGAATTTCTCATAGTAGTCACCTTGTAGGGGTTGATATATCCACTACTGGAGCTGGGGAGCATCTGTAGGTGGGCGTATCTCTTGGGTAATAGTGGGTCGAAGTGTCTAGTTATAGGACGAGGGTGAGACCTTGTGAAGTTGTGTGAATTTTTCCGCAGTAATGGTTTGTAGCCATAAAAAGGTAGTATGGTGATGAATACACACTACTTTTACTTTCATACATTGTTTGAAAGTTGCAAAGAAATAATTAATCACCCGGTTGAAAACCACAGATAACAATTACTGATAGCCGAACAAAAATAATTAGCAAAACACTCATCGAGCATAAATGTAGTTGAATTTTATGTTTGTTGAAAATTAATTAAGATGATTAAATGGATAATATCCAATTTTGATGGCATGGAGTGTTGTTCATAATTGAAATTAAAACTACACATATCCATATACAGTATTCATACATATACTGTATAGTAAACTTTATACAGCAAACATATATATACACATTGTGGTAGATTTTGGTGAATACCAATGGTAAAAACCACCCTTGCCACTGAAACACCAGTCAGAAGTGCGCTGAAATGCTACCTCCAGCCCTACACAAGGTGCTGTGCCAGTGGAACAACTTGCTGTGCAGGTAGCACAACCTGCAGGGCCAGTATCAACCCTTGCTAGGCCAGTAGTGACCCTTGCTAGGCCAGTAGTGATCCTTGCTAGGCCGGTAGTGATCCTTGCTAGGCCAGTAGTGACCCTTGCTAGGCCTGTAGTGACCCTTGCTAGGCCTGTAGTGACCCTTGCTAGGCCTGTAGTGACCCTTGCTAGGCCTGTAGTGACCCTTGCTAGGCCAGTAGTGACCCTTGCTATGGCGGTATGCTGGTACTGGGCCAGCACAATATGGCTGCCTGTATCCCATGGAATTCTGTACAAAAAAAATTAATTTGACGAGAATTGCAAACCATAAAGTAACTTGGCAAGATTCTAAAAGAGCAGTGCTGCTTCTCTCAATTCATCTATATACATTATGTATGGATTTGTTTCTGCATTCAATTATACACTCATATATGCACATACACATGAAACACACTCAAAAACTGTCTGCTACACATGTATGACATATGGTTCACACAAAACAAATTATTTGTAATTGGTCTGGTTACAAATTTTGCAAGCAACAAAAAGCCTTGTTCAAGTACAAAATACACTGTACAATTTGGAGTTGCCTACACAATAAGTCATCTTGATCCACCAAACAGGAAAGACAAAGGCCAAAGGAGCCCATTCTAACATTCACTACTGGTAACCTCGGGAGTGAAATATCTCTGCATTTATGCAATGTAAAGTTAAAAACATCAGTGAGTGTATCTTTGTGGTAGATTTTGGTGAACAATCATAGTAAACTGGGAGTTTACTACACTATCTCCACACCGAATGCGCTAGAGCTATACCCACAGCCATTGGTAAGATGCTGTGCTGGTAGGAAAGCCCTACTGTGCTGGTAGCACAGTGTGCAGGGCCGGTAGTGACCCCTGCAGGGCTGGTATTGACCCCTGCCGACTCGTTTGTGACTCAGGGCCAGTCAAAGATGGCTGCCATAGCAGAGGACTTTTAAAACTAGTCAGGATCCTGCTCTAAGCCAAGAACCGAAGATACCGTTCCTTGTATCCGGAGTAACCCAGACCACAAGCTAGCCAGAGCCTTGGGACCCTGTGGGACACTGTGATTGGACAATGGGAGATAGGACTCCGCCTCTAGCCACTTGGCTCTTATTTCATTTAACCCTTGTACATTGCATGATTGGTTAGTTATTTATATATGTAATCGCATTGGTCTAATAACTTCCTGTGCCTTTACTGTTATATCGTTTTAAGCTAATTGCTTCCTGCCAGTTACCTATAAAAGGGATGGCATTGTTCATATTGATTGCATTCATTCTCATGTCTTGCCAATAACCCTAGTGGATTGCCACCATAGGACTTTTCCTATTGAGAATAAAGCCAGTATTCAAACTGCACGCTATGTTGTTTGTGTGAGCCATGGGCTCTGACTATACCGGATAATTTGGTTGTATTATTACACAGTTGTCACTGTCAAGCAGCACAGTGTCCCCTCTGGAGAGAGAGACGTAATATTTGAGCATAGTGGATATCCGTGGAACCAGACCGGAATCCATTACATCTGTGTGTTCTAAGCATGTATGCCTATTTCACTGAGATGGTCAGAAACTGTTTTACTGTTAGTTGTTTGCAGCAGTTGCTATAACAACTAGTTACTCCATCCTCACAAAGAGTCCAATAATACATACAAGTCCACACAGGTTGGAGAGTCATCGTACTAAAAACTCTACTGTTTTATTTCTTCATTGGATCAAACAACCAGTCTTTGTATTACAGGATGATTTCTCTCAACAATTCCAATACCGCTTGTTCTGTATGCACAAACTGAATATTTGATCTCCATTTTATTGTTTTAAGATTTCTGTGTCTCATGCGTTTCTTTGGTACACGGTCCGTGTTCTTTGACATTTACAGATGTTAACTTAGTAGTTTTTGGCACAAGGTAAACATACTTGGACCACAGGCCATGAGCATTAGATATGGCTGTGAGTTTACATGTTTAATGCCAGCAGTAATGTTACATGTACATCAACCAAATAGCTACTTATTTGTCCTTATACCCCATGTACATCTACCGATTAGCTCCCGATTTGCCCTTGCCGATTGGGTGGCTTTGCTGTTTGTCTTTCCGGTTAAGTCGCCAAACAATCGGTAGGGATTGATTTGCAGTAATCGGCAGGTTTTGATCCGCATCAAAAAATTGGTAGACAAGTTGTGATTTGACCAATCATATCACTACTAGCGGTTTTGGTATTTCCAAGAAAACCGCTTCTTAAGTACAATTATTTATAGACAAAGAGTTGTTTTTGAGCGTTCCGCTTTTGTTGTTTGAAAGCACTTTATGGCTAACTATGATGTGAATACAGCGAGTTTGACCGGTATTGCTTGAGAATGGCAAAAAAAGGAAAAAACTTGGGAAATACCTTGACGTCATCTCCAATCGGTAAGGAGAAATCGTTAGCTAATCAGTAGATGTACATGTAGCATCACCGATTGGAGATGGCGTCAAGGTGTTTTCTTAATTTTTTTGTTCCACTTGCCATTCTCGCACAATACCTACCAATTAAACTCACTATATTTTATGTCATAGTTAGTCATAAAATGCTTTCAAACAACAGAAACGGGACACTTAAGAGCGCCTTTTTGTTTGTTTGTTTGTTTGTTTTATTTTCATCATGAATTGTTGCTAAACAGTGAGAAAAAAAATTGAGCAGTGATGAGGGTCCATGTGCGCAGTAGCATAGCTAATCGAGGCGCTGGACCCGGTTGTCAGCTAGAAAAACAATATACAGAAGCAAGAAGCCACTACATGGAATCAAGCAGGTGTTGCCTTAAGGCCTCTTTAAATCTTGATGTTGAAGCCATCACCCGCAGCCCCACAGGCAGCGAGTTCCATACATCAGCAGATTGGTAGGTGACCTGCTTTTGGCCACAGGCAGAAGAGGAGACTGGGTACGGCAAAGAATATTGAGAGTGTCGGGTATTATGAGAGTGGGCTGGCGATGATATTAAGCTATAGTGTTTATAAGCAAGCAAACCTAGCCGGTGTTTGTATAACAGAGAGATGGGTAAAACTTTTGTCTTTTTGAACAAAGGAGAAGTGTGGGTGTTAGGCTTTTTGTGACAAATTATACGGATCAGACGCTTTTGCACTATCAATATTGTGTTTATATAGCAAGCTGGAGCATTACCCCATGCCTCAAGACAATACAAAATCTTGCTATTTATCAGGGTGTTATAAAGTAGCAGTAGTGTGCTGCTTGGAAAATATGTGGATGCTTGATAGATTAGTCCAAGGCTTTTGTGGAGTTGATTCTTTAAGTTTAGTATATGGGAAGACCAATTTAGGGTTTTATCTATGGTAACTCCAAGAAATTTTATGGAACTGGCTTCAGCTATTTCAGTATTGCCCATTTTTACTGTGTTGTACATGGTAAATTTATTTTGTGGATTTTTAATAACAATGTAGTTTGTTTTGTCAGTGTTCAGGGTTAACTTGTTGTTGTCACACCAGCCTGTGTATAAATAATTGTGCTTGAGAAACATTTTTGTTATGCAAGCAGTGCTATGATTGGTCAAATTACAAATTGGCTGCCAATTTTGCGATGTGAATTGAAACCTGCCAATTACCTCAAATTAGACTCTACCGATTGTATGGCGATTTATCTAGAAACAGTGGCCGTGGAATCGCGCAATTGGTAGAGCAAATCGAGAGGTAGTCGGTAGATGTATACGGGGCATTAGTCATTGTCACATCTCTGGAACATCTCAAGTACTGTGATCCCATTTTGAAGTCCCTGGGTGGACATTTCTGCACATCTGGCAAGCTTTCACTACCTCTTTGACAACTCTCTTGTCTGTACAACTACAAAGTATTCTTTCCGCAATGTATGCAGTATTCCAAACAGCTAAACACAGCTCACTCAAAACTTTTTGTATCACAGTGATGTCATCATATGTAGGCGGGATAACTCCCACCCAAGTTGATTCCCCAACTTTGGCGTATGTTTGTCAACGCATCAGCTATATCAGCTGCTGACTTGACTAATTTGATAGTCAGCACCAGGTTGTACCCCTGAACTGATCACTTTATAGTTCTCAGTCTATGTCAGATAACCATTTCACTGAGTCCACTTTTTAAGTCTCAGTGTATTGTAAAGTGCTGAATATACCAAACCATCCACTCTGGCTGTGTATAAACCACATCAAATCCTAGCTAAGTGGTGCTCATTAATTACAACAGAATCTGAACTGATTGTCAAGTTTTGGAATGTCGAAAAGCTGGTGGGTGACAGTTGAATCGCTTGTCAACAGATTCGACCAGATCGTTGACTAGCCTAGACTTGAGTACGATGACCTCAACTTGTAGTGTAGCCAATAGGATATGTTAACAACATTCCGAAGACACAATTTCCGACTAGAATTCCCAGGATTACCCAGTCAAACTCTTATATAATATCATTCATATCATTCTTATATCATTCACTGAGTATTCACTTTCTCTAATACTGAGTATTCCTGGGAATTCCAAAATGATGCATTGTGGGATACACCTTAACATGCCCCATTACTAAGTAAAACCCGATCTGTACTACAAATTGAATTGAAGAACAGTCCAGCAGTAACTTTAAAGGATGAAATGAATGTTAAAGGTTGATTGGTGGAAGTAAAAAATTGGTAAAATCAGGTCGCAATAGAAAATTACGTTAAAATAATTTTGTGAGAAATCAATAGGTTTGAATTGAAATAAATAATCCTTGATTGCTGATTCTCATTAAAATCACGCGTGGTCTAGCAGTTAAAGTGCTTGCACTTCAATCCAGGATCTGGGGTTCGATTCCAAGCACTGTTATCTGTGAGCAAGATATTTGGCTTCCTACATGCTCTGCCTGGTTGGATGAGGGCATAAAAATAATGTGGTCCCTAGTTTGATTGCACTCTCCATAATAACAATGAAGTCATGCCAGTAAAGTGCCCTTCTGCTTTTGTCGGAAGAGTAGCCGGTGTAACGGCGGGCATGGGATGCTGCTCACACAAGCTCCGCTTATGAGACCCGTCTTTAGGGTTGCCCACGAGGCACAGAACAAACAAAACAAACAATTATCCTATTGTGAGGGAGGGTGTGGGGGTAGTCGTAAACGAAAAATGCAAATAATGCGTAAAATTTTCTCCACATGACAAAGGATGGGACAACTCTTTCTTAAAACCTTGATTATCGAAGACCTGTGCTGAGATTGATAGTATCCTCCTCCTCCTTGCATGAATATCGAGGTTTTAAAAGAGGATAACTCCTAACTTCAATATCAGTCAATTTTCTTTCAAAGCAGCATAAAAAAAATAAACATTAGTGCAAAAGTAATTATTTATATTCAAATTCAGTGTAGTGCTCGCAGAGTGAGTCCTTGTAGATCGTTCCACAACTACCAAAACAAGCCAATTTTTGAGTGCTTGCCTTTATCGCGTTTTATGGCATGCACCGTCTTTGTAAAATATTGTCATATAGGTCAGCAGAGGTTGTGTTTATATGATAGATCATGGCGAGAACACAACTCCGCTACAACAAGTTACTGAGGCCTGAGATTGGAAGCAGCTGCTCAAGACAAGCCAATTACTGGTATCGCTCAACCACTTTAAGCAACAATGAGATAATCTGCAGTATCATGGTGTGTCATTTTATACTAGATAAAGTGGAATCACTACAGCTCACATGGCTCTATGTGTAGAAAGGGATCATTGCTGAAATAAGACATCTATTATCACTGCCATGTCTCACACAATAGACTGTGGACCAAGTAGGTTTGTTTTGAGGCAAATACTATATAAAGTGAAATGGCTGACACAGGCATATGGCAGCTAGAACAGGTGTTCAGAAATGACTTACTCCTCATTAACCAGCCAGCAGTAAGTCAGGTAATGGTGGAAGTGAACAGTTCCAGGTGTTATGTGGCTAATATAAGACTAGCTGGGTATGACAGTAGAACTGTTATATCATTCATAGCCTCAGTTCCATGGACTACTTCAGTGATGTCTAGTCAACATAGCCTTCAGTACAAGGAACTACCACAGTGATGTCTAGACAACATAGCCCTCAGTACAAAGGACTACTACAGTGACGTTTAGTCAACATAGCCATCAGTACAATGGACTACTACAATGATGTCTAGTCAACATAGCCTTCAGTACAAAGGACTACTTCAATGATGTCTAGTCAACATAGCCATCAGTACAAAGGACTACTACAGTGATGTCTAGACCCTGCTGGACCAACACAACAAAAAAGTAACCTATTACAGCGATTGTGGGTTTTGCAGCTTCCATTTCCAGTGAAATCTCAAAGCAATTGCTATAGCATTTTATTTGAGATTATAGCTGGGTTTTGATCGAGATCAAAAGTTCACAAGCCGATTCCTTGACAGGCCAACCAATCACAACCCACAAATGTCATACCACTGATTCCAATAATATTTTACCAGTTGCATCGCACCGATCTATCGGCAGCCATATAATAATATAATACATAATTTGTAGCAGCGGGTTTGACCGGAATCGCTGAAGAATGGATAGTAGTAAACAAAAATATAATAATTTTGTAGGCCATATTTTGCATGCATTAATTTTTGATTATAATGTGTCAAAAAGTCAGCAATGAAGGTGCACGTGCACAACAGCAGAGCCAATCTTGGCACCGGACCCAGAACGGCAGTCAAGGCAGAAAGAACTATCGCAAAGTTGATTTACTACTACAGCCTGTCCAGCATGCATTAGTTTAAGGCCACTTTAAATGGAATAGCTGTGGGAGGTTTTTGTGCTAAACACAGTCAGAACCAACACCCCCCCCTCACCCCTTGTATTAGATCCCTTCTACACCCCTTTCCCTATCCCCCAGCGTCAGTTTTATTTGGACCAGGGATTCTCCCTTTATAACCATGTAAAACCCATACCGGGTTAAGGTTACCAGCTATACCTGGTCTTGTACCGGGCCCGTGGTTAAAATGAGTAAACTGCTAACCGATTCTTTAATCAACCAATCACAACACACAAATGTCACACAGCCGAGTCCAATAGTATTATACCAGTTATATTTATAATACATAGAGTGATATATATAATACATAGAGTGATATATATAATACATAGAGTTATATATAATGGATAGATCCAACAACGTTTCATAGACATCTGCATCAATCTAATGGTGCATACTGTTGTATACAGGACCATGAGCTATCCATTTATAAAATTGATCTGCCAAGTGCATACGCTATACTAAACCTCATAGACATGGATATTGTACGCATCATCAACTCGTAAAATCAAAGTATATAAAGCATACATCAATGTGATGATTACAGAGATGGTTGGTTCACTCATTTAGCTGGTAGAGTGAAAGCCGTTGAGAGCTCCAGTGAGGTACAACTAGGGTGGTACCGTACACATCTAGATCATACACATCACCAGCTGTATAGCTGTCTCTCATCTCTGATATAATGTTACCTACAATAATATATCAGTAATATCTACAGTATATTCCCTACTATATACCACATCTATATACCTACCTATAAGTATATATAACACAACAAACCAATGCAGTATACCATATATATATAGTATACAATAACATACCTGTTGTGATGTCTAGTATGTATATTGTTGTATTGTAGTGTGCAGTTACTAATATGTAATCTCCATATTGTACCAGACCAAATGGTTGGTTCACATCAGGGCAAGTCCACATCACCTCTCCAGTTGTAATGTTTACCAGATATATTCTGGATATATCTGATAAGACGACAGAAGCTTCTCCAGCCGCACACATACGAATATTTGCAGTGCTTGGTAGAGGAGAGGGAATGTGACGTAGAATTTTACCGTCGAGAGAATACACAGTTATTTTATTGTTTGCTCTGTCTGGTATGACTACCTGGTCAGCTACGACAACCAACGCAGATAAATACCGACCGCCACCAGAGTGAGTCCAGCTGGTGATGTGTCCACCAGACATGTCATACACACCTACTTTACAGGGGCGAGAACGAGATAATGTATAGATTTTATCTTTGTACACGGAGATGGAGTATACACAACCAGAGGTGGAGATGAAAGATTTGTACACTTTGTAGTTACTGTCTACTTTAGTAACTGTATTGTTATTCAACCCGACATAAGTACTACCGTTGTAGTAACACACTGAGAAAGGGTAAGCAGGTAATTGTACGGACTGGAGTTTTGTGAGTGGTTGTTGGAGATGTTGTGGAGTTGTGTCTCCTTTCTCACTGGCTACAACTATGTCTTCTGAGCAGACAACTTCTAATTCCATCTCCCTGCACTCACCTACAATATTATGACTCTGGTTAGATTTGATAGCGACAATAGAGCTGATGATATAGATTAATCTTAACCTCAGGCACTATAGATTAATCAGTTAACTACACCGATGTAAATATTACTGAGGTATCATAGTCTGAGGTACAACAAGTCTAGTCACTCACCCTTTAGCCTCAGTTCCTGCTGATCAGTAAATTTTAGCTCAGGTAGTTGTTCTACAACAAAGTCTTGTATTTGTTGTTTTAGCTCTCTGTATCCCTTCACAAAATCTGCCTGTAAATAAAATGTAGATAAATGTGTGAGTAGCTGATAGCGGTATATTGTAATACTTGGTATAGCTGGAAGGGGGGGGGGTGCCTACCCCACAACAGAAGACAATAACACTAAGGCTTTATAAATGATGTATGTTATTCAACTGTCTATACAAAGCCCCGCCCTTCTACTTATTACCTAATGGCATTGTGCTCCTTTGGGTACTCAGTCTATGAATATTTGTTACTTTAAAGTCACAAATAAATAGATGTCAATGTCCACAGTGATGCTCTAAGGCTAAAGCACTGGTAAAGCCCTAGTTATTGACTAGTGCACATTCTAGAAGCCACTCTACCACTAGACATGTGAAACATACAAACTATTCATACAAACATCCACCTGGTGACTATGTTTTACTCTAGTCTCTATCAGTTGTCTCTGATTTCTTATTTGAGTCCATTTCTTAAGTACAATGTCTTCCATAAACTCAGCCATATTTACTCTCCCCTTTTGTCTTTTCTCTCTCAGCTCTACCTCCAGTCTCTTGTATTTACTCTTGAGTGCATTTATCTACAACAGAAATGTGTCATTGAGTCAGCGCTGCCTCCTACAGTATCATTTAATCAAAGCATGATTGGATAGTCTAAAGTCAAACCTGCGCATCCCTAGTTTGATGTATCAATCCTACCATCTGTGATGTTTTGTTATCATATTCAGCTCTCATTTCAGATGTATTTTTGAATAGTCTCTCATACTGATCCTCTTTGGCCAACATCTCAGCACTGATTCCTTCTTTGAGTAGGGCAGCAACACAGTCATCTAGTGACAGCAGCTTGTGAGAGGTGCCTGTTATACATATCATATAAAGTTGGTTGTGCAACAAACTAATGCTACATGTACATCTACCGATTTGCTCTTGCCGATTGGAGATGACGTCAAGGAGTTTCCTCTATTTTTTTTATCTACTTGCCATTATCACGCAATACCGGTGAAACTCGCTATAATTTTGCCATAGTTAGCCATAGATTGCTTTTAAACAAAAAAAACGGGACGCTAAAAAACAACTCTTCATCTAAAAGTAATTGCACATGAGAAACAAATTTGTTGGAAACATCAAAACCACAAACAGTGATATGATTGGTCAAATCACGAATTGTCTACCGATTTTTTGACCACGAACAAAACCTACCGATAGCCTAAAATAAAATGTTACCAATAATTTCATTACGTCACACAGGAAACGGGAGCTAATCGGTAGATGTACACGAGGTATAACTTAGGAATTGAAAAAATGATGATGCAAGACCTGGGAAATCCAAGACAGCAAACAACATAACAGGGAAGTGACACTGTTCCATATGGAGCTAGTAGAAGTTGGTACTAAGAAAACCAGACGTGTGGTTGCTAGGATACTACAAAAGTCTGGTTGCTATGATACTACAAAAGTCTGGTTGCTAGGATACTACAAAACCATTAATATTAAAGACACTTGACTCAATTATCTTTTTTTTTTACTTTAGATTTTTCCTCTCACTATTATATCAGTTTTACCTTGAAGTTAATTGTGCTTCATCGCCCTGTACTCAGGTCCCGGCAGAGCAGTTTCACTTTAGCGATGCAACCGAAGGTAGCTTAGTCGATGGTTGAACTGATCATTAGAAATCACGACTTGCTTGACTATTATTCTGACGTAAGGAAGTTTGAGCAAATAATATGACAAAAATGATGTTGTTGAGAAAGCTCAAAGAATCAATAAAGCTTTTGGAAGTTCTCTTTTGAAAAAGACTTGGTTTATTCAGTTAAAAAAAAAATAATTAAATATCATGTTCATGGGTAAAACCATAGTTTTGCATTTCGGGTATATTTGAGTTTGCCAACGTAAACTAATGAAAGCACGCCCTTGAACGATTACTGTGGTTTGCTTTCATAGTGTCGTTGGAGTTTTACAATTTATGTTGATGGCGCACCATCAATAATGTATACCCCAAATTTATAAGCCGCCGTGAATAAAAAAATGTTTCTTTTGTAATTGTTAAAATGAATTCACTTTCGTTGTAATAGTATTGTTGGTGGAAACCGGGCTTTCGGAATCTTTAATAATAGATTTTGGACAAAAATCTGCCTCGACTCTTATTGCTTTGTACACGCTAATCGCTGTGCATTAACCCAAATCATCACTTTGTTATCAGCGCAAACTATCAATGATTATAAATAAATTATCTTTGCTAACAATACTACTATTATGGAGGGAGTGGTAGGAGTTATCTCCCAGCTGGATATTCAGACTTTATTACAGCCATTAGTGACATACCACATGTTTGGTGCACTTGGTGATGTCATAATTGGTTATTATTTTATATTCATAAAACAGCCAACAAAAGAGTCACAAGTAGCGGGTAGGTCTGGGATATATAATACTGGCTGCATTTAATTCATCTGTACTAGCCTACTATATAGAGACTGTGACATAGATGTATATATAGAGACTGTGACATAGAGGTATAGATAGAGACCGTGACGTAGAGGTATAGATAGAGACTGTGACATAGAGGTATAGATAGAGACTGTGACATAGAGGTATAGATAGAGACTGTGACATAGAGGTATAGATAGAGACTGTGACATAGAGGTATAGATAGAGACTGTGACATAGAGGTAGAGATAGAGACTGTGACATAGAGGTATAGATAGAGACTGTGACATAGAGGTATAGATAGAGACTGTGACATAGAGGTATAGATAGAGACTGTGAAATAGAGGTATAGATAGAGACTGTGACATAGAGGTATAGATAGAGACTGTGACATAGAGATATAGATAGAGACTGTGACATAGAGGTATAGATAGAGACTGTGATATAGAGGTATAGATAGAGACTGTGACATAGAGGTATAGATAGAGACTGTGACATAGAGGTATAGATAGAGACTGTGACATAGAGGTATAGATAGAGACTGTGACATAGAGGTATAGATAGAGACTGTGACATAGAGGTATAGATAGAGACTGTGACATAGAGTTATAGATAGAGACTGTGACATAGAGGTATAGATAGAGACTGTGACATAGAGGTATAGATAGAGACTGTGACATAGAGTTATAGATAGAGACTGTGACATAGAGGTATAGATAGAGACTGTGACATAGAGGTATAGATAGAGACTGTGACATAGAGGTATAGATAGAGACTGTGACATAGAGGTATAGATAGAAACTGTGACATAGAGGTATAGATAGAGACAGTGACATAGAGGTATAGATAGAGACTGTGACATAGAGGTATAGATAGAGACAGTGACATAGAGGTATAGATAGAGACTGTGACATAGAGGTATAGATAGAGACTGTGACATAGAGGTATAGATAGAGACTGTGACATAGAGGTATAGATAGAAACTGTGACATAGAGGTATAGATAGAGACAGTGACATAGAGGTATAGATAGAGACTGTGACATAGAGGTATAGATAGAGACTGTGACATAGAGGTATAGATAGAAACTGTGACATAGAGGTATAGATAGAGACTGTGATATAGAGGTATAGATAGAGACTGTGACTAGAGGTATAGATAGAGACTGTGACATAGAGGTATAGAGACTGTGACATAGAGGTATAGAGACTGTGACATAGAGGTATAGATAGAGACTGTGATATAGAGGTATAGATAGAGACTGTGACATAGAGGTATAGAGACTGTGACATAGAGGTATTGATAGAGACTGTGATATAGAGGTATAGATAGAGACTGTGACATAGAGGTATAGAGACTGTGACATAGAGGTATAGATAGAGATTGTGATATAGAGGTATAGATAGAGACTGTGACTAGAGGTATAGATAGAGACTGTGACATAGAGGCATAGATAGAGACTGTGACATAGAGGTATCGATAGAGACTGTGACATAGAGGCATAGATAGAGACTGTGACATAGAGGTATAGATAGAGACTGTGACATAGAGGTATAGATAGAGACAGTGACATAGAGGTATAGATAGAGACTGTGACATAGAGGTATAGATAAACACTGTGACTTAGAGGTATAGATAGAGACAGTGACATAGAGGTATAGATAGAGACTGTGACATAGAGGTATAGATAGAGACTGTGATATAGAGGTATAGATAGAGACTGTGACATAGAGGTATAGAGACTGTGACATAGAGGTATAGATAGAGACTGTGACATAGAGGTATAGATAGAGACTGTGATATAGAGGTATAGATAGAGACTGTGACTAGAGGTATAGATAGAGACTGTGACATATAGGTATAGATAGAGACTGTGACATAGAGGTATAGACTGTGACATAGAGCTATAGAATGAGACTGTGACATAGAGGCCACTAACAGTATACCACTATAACTTCCATCAAAATAAATTTATCAGCTGCAATGTCATTCTATCAAAATTTGAAATGTGTTTGTTCTCACTGTTAAGGCCGGTTCACACGACGCGTGATTAATGCGGTGCAGTGATTGCTATTTCCAAAACGTGGAAAGCACTTGCGCGTTAAAAACTGGTTGTTGTTCACACACAACGTCTCCGTGCGATAGCGTCCTTGCTCTCAACCAATAGAATTGCAGTGTACGCAATACGCGGGATCATTGTACTACTAGTAGTACTAGTACGCAAAAATGATTGAACAAGCTGAACGAATTACAATTAATTAAGTTATGAGCAGTACAAAAGAAATACGAGCATTAAAAGCAATCAGAACATCATCATGTATTAAGATGGAGTAAAATTTCAGTGAAATCATAAATTATTATTGCATAATGTTTAAAGTTAATACACAAGAAGAAGAATCAATAAATGTCTGACACACAACAGTGACATACATAGTAGATGTTAATAATAATTACTAGTGGGATAATTAAATGATTATTGTTATGTTATAAAAATAAACAGTGCTATCAAATGATATGGATTGTTACTTATAATAGTCATAATAATTATAATAAATACATAATCTGTTTCATGTTGTCATTGATTAATTAATAATAATAAATAACTTTTTTTAATTAATTTAAAACCATCAATTATTAATTTTTTATACCATAACTAACTATCACCATCAGCACTTTCATTTAGCTGGGAAATATCTGGGAGATATTGTAGTATACAATAAATACATCAAACCAATGTTTGCGGCTTTCTTCATCAATTCATCACTAATCCAATTATCAGTCAACTCTTGCTACATGCATACAGCGCGCCCTTGGCTATTAACAATGTTTGGTTGTCCAATCATCTAGCGCGACGGTGACCTTTTGCTAATATTGCGGTGACAAAGTTCAACATGTTAGACATCCAACGCCCGCACTAGGGAGTTTGCGAAAAACCCTGACTAACGAGTACGTTAACGTAGGGTACGCGCCAATTGGCCTAATTATTAAGTTCTGGGATAAGCTCACCAAGTACATTGCGACAATCTCGCCGTGCGAGCCAATTCCCTGACTGAAAATCATTTCCGTTTTCACAGCGATAGCATTTACACCTTTTGTATTTTTATTTTACTAATAATGGCCTCCCAAACAAAGTTGTAAGTTACTAATAACACACAGCTGTATTTATTTATTATGAATGGTGGTGGCTTCCTGTACATGGATTACTGGCCTAACTGATGTTTATTCAAAATGTGTATACGCCAGTGAGTGATTGTAATTTTCATGTTTTTTTATGGCGTTTAATCAACAATGATAAAAATAATAATTAATAATAAAATTTGCGATGGCGGTAACAAAATTCCCTCCAGTGTAAAAGAGGCGCCTCACGTAGCAAATATTCCCTTCCGTCAAAACAGTAAATTGACGTAAAAAATCTCACGTTTACGAGAGGTACTACGTGGGACGAGAAAGCTAATCACCGATAATCCGCTCTAGTGGTACCACGTGACCTCTCTCACGTACTCGTTAACGGCCTCGTTGGGCTTTCGCAAACTCCCTACTATTTCACGCCAACGAGCGCGGTTTACCAGTGAGTCATCGCAGTTTGTTTTGTGGCGACCGCCGAAACAGTCACTGTACAGTGATTTCACGCGTCTTGTGAACCAGCCTTTACAATTGATCGCCGGTCAAGTGTAGAAGCAACCCTTCAGAAAGAGAGGGGAGGGGCTTAATTAACCTAACGGCGACAAAATTGATGTCCAGTAAATTGCTAGTGTGTGTCTTATATACCCAACCGACAACCTGATGAACTGAGTTTGTTGATCTACACCTCCATCTACACCTCTATGAACAGTGAAAACAGGCCACGCCACAGTAATTCACTACCAGGACGCATCCTCATTATGTTGTGTTGGCAAACTCATTTACACCCGAAATAAGAAACTAATGCTGCATGTACACCAAAGAAATCGGGGCTGAAAAGATCACTGATTAGTGACAAATCATTTGTTTGAAAATAATTAGGCAAAACACAATGTTCATCTTTGTTAAAAAAACCGATGAAATCGGCGGGCACAACTATTTCAACTTGACCTGATAAGATCCACTTCAAACGAATTAGAGCATGAAATACGAGTTGGACTGATGATGAGTCATGTTTAACCGCTTCCAATTCAATAGCATTGACCCATAGACCTATAACCATAGCATAAACCCATAGATCTATAACCATAGCATAGACCTATAGACCTATAACCATAGCATAGACCTATAACCATAGCATAGACACATAGACCTATAACCATAGCATAGACCTATAGACCTATAACCATAGCATAGACCTATAGACCTATAACCATAGCATAGACCTATAACCATAGCATAGACACATAGACCTATAACCATAGCATAGACCTATAGACCTATAACCATAGCATAGACCTATAGACCTATAACCATAGCATAGACCCATAGACCTATAACCATAGCATAGACCCATAGACCTATAATCATAGCATAGACCTATAACCATAGCATAGACCTATAGACCTATAACCATAGCATAAACCCATAGATCTATAACCAATAGCATAGACCCATAGACCTATAACCATAGCATAGACCCATAGACCTATAAACATAGCATAGACCCATAGACCTATAACCATAGCATAGACTCATAGACCTATAACCATAGCATAGACCTATAGACCTATAACCATAGCATAAACCCATAGACCTATAACCATAGCATAGACTCATAGACCTATAGCGATAGCATAGACCCATAGACCTATAACCATAGTATAGACCTATAACCATAGCATAGACCCATAGACCTATAACCATAGCATAGACCTATAGACCTATAACCATAGCATAGACCTATAGACCAATAACCATAGCATAGACCCATAGACCTATAACCATAGCATAGACCTATAGACCTATAACCATAGCATAGACCCATAGACCTATAACCATAGCATAGACCCATAGACCTATAACCATAGCATAAACCCATAAACCTATAACCATAGCATAGACCCATAGACCTATAACCATAGCATAGACCCATAGACCTGTAACCATAGCATAGACCCATAGACCTATAGCCATAGCATTGATCCATAGACCTATAACCATAACATAGACCTATAACCATAGCATAGACCCATAGACCTATAACCATAGCATAGACCCATAGACCTATTTCAGAAATCCATCGGCTAGATAATAATCTATCAGATTACAATCAGCTGGTGTACATGCAGCATAACATTCTACCACAGAGTATTTATGAGCAAACTCAATTTAGGCTTTTCAAGTGAAGAAAATCAAAATTTATTTTATGAAAAATAATTCAAAGGCTGCATTGAACCCTTGAGCTTTCTCCACAAAATCATTTTTCTCTTATCAGCTGCTTGAAATGTCACAAATCAGGATAATAGTTAAACGTGTCGTGATTTCTAATGATAAGTTATACGACCAACTAGACTATTTCTGGCAGCATCGGTAAAGGGAGACAACTCCTACCAGGACCCCATTACACAGATATATTACTTACCATTGTCACATTTATCCATATCAGGCAGACATTTCATGCACCAGAGAGTCAAACAAAGTTTACAAGCCAGGCTGTAGGGTTCGTTAGAGTGTGTAGTGCAGTTCGTTGTCTGGCGTTTCTTAGCCTGAGCTCTAAACTCATCCATATTTATCTTGATATGTTGATCCATCGTATCATCATGTGACTAAAATATTAAAGGTAAATCTCAAGCTACAATTTGAGAAAGAAGTCCAGCTGACAAAAACCGACAACACAGAAAGCAAACCTCACAGAATAATTACTGGACAACTAACAGATAAATCAATCGCTAGGCTCGGTGGCTCAGAACGTTTTGTGTTTTGGGTTTTAAAAGGTGTGAACGCCTTCCAAACCATCTGAATGCTTTTGAAAATGTCCGAACTTCTTCAAAAGCTTTTAGACATTTTGCAAAGTCGTACACACACTTCGTAAGTCAAAGCCTATTAGCTGGTCCGCTCTATTGATGGTATATCTTCAGTCTACTTATGACTGATATATTTTGTACTAAACGAATGACAGTTAAATTTCATTGAAATAAATGAAAGAAATCATATTTATTATTTATTTACGCCATTATATGAAATTCCATATTACTATAAATAGTATACAAAACCTAATTATATTTTATCCAAGTATAAGTTTTAGAGACTCAACAAATGTTTACATAATTAAATAATTTGCTCTATTGATCTGCGTTAGATGGCAAGCATAGAGGATATAAAGACAATGAGAGCAATCGTTTTTGTTTCAAAAGTCATGCGCTTTGCAATCCTATCAAAGATTTTTCAAACTAGTTCAGATTATTTTGAAACAGTTCAAATGATCAGAAAATAGGTCAAACGTTTTATAAAATAGTTCATGCCTGAGCGCACAGTAGACTATAAATCCACAGCCCTGGTTCATACTATTTTTAGAGCGTTTGTAATTTTCAAAATCATTTGAATCATTTCTAAACAGAGCTCATTAATTTTATTCAGTGAGCTACTTTTTGTTGACCCACGAGTTACGAACAAAATGATTATTTATTGATTAAATTTATTGCCGGTCTGATTATTTTTATTGCACAGTGTTCGGCGAACAAAGGTAGCGAATACTCTTACTACTTGCAAAATAATGATACATTTTGTTACGATCGTTTGATTGATTAATTGCTTTGATACGATTGTTGGACAGGAAATACAGTTTGTTTTGCATAAAATCCAGCAACTGAGCCAGTTTTTAGAAAAGGTTTTAGGCCAATCTACTACATTTACCCAATTATTTTCTATATAAATGAAGCTTTGCTAAATGTTCATATTATTTCAAAGTCGTTCATACGCTTTTGAAAGCAAAAGCCTCTAATGTTGTCAGCTGACATGGTTAGGCATGTGATATAGAGAAATCAACCAATAAGCATACAGAGAGAACAAGCAAACCAATCACAACAATCGACAGATACAATAACTTACATCTACATGACTGTTACATAACTTTGTACAACAATGTGTACAATAGCTGACAGCCTCCTCCTTAGACCTTTTCTTCCTTACACAAATATCACACCATTTATTGTCTTCTCCTGGCATATCATGTGATGGGAGAGTATGTGGAGCCCCAGCAAACACCTCTCTGTGTTATATATATAGATTGTATGGTAACTGTAGTATAACTTATATATAAGTATATATACTATAGCCTGTGAACTATAACTATACATATAGGGGACACTTACCCACACCCCGACGCTGCACACACTATTAGGTGATTCTCCTCATAAAAGCCACTCAAACACTGTAAACAGTGCACGTGTGTACAAGGTAGGGTCGTAGGTTGTGGTAATGCCTCGTCTTTTCTCAAACAAAATCCACACTCCACTGATGCTTGAGTTTTGTCCATTGTTGTCTGTCAACATAACAATCCTGTCATATAGTGACACACAACTGCAGGTTGTATAACAAACGAGACAGACAGTGACACACAACTGCAGGTTGTATAACAAACGAGACAGACAGTGACACACAACTGCAGGTTGTATAACACACGAGACAGACAGTGACACACAACTGCAGGTTGTATAACAAACAAGACAAACAGTGACGCACAACTGCAGGTTGTATAACAAACGAGACAGACAGTGACACACAACTGCAGGTTGTATAACAAACAAGACAGACAGTGACACACGACTGCAGGTTGTATAACAAACGAGACAGACAGTGACACACAACTGCAGGCTGTGTAACACACGAGACAGACAGTGACACACAACTGCTGGTTGTATAACAAACAAGTCAGACAGTGACGCACAACTGCAGGTTGTATAACAAACGAGACAGACAGTGACACACAACTGCAGGTTGTATAACACACGAGACAGACAGTGACACACAACTGCAGGTTGTATAACAAACAAGACAGACAGTGACACACAACTACAGGTTGTATAACAAACGAGACAGACAGTGACACACGACTGCAGGTTGTATAACAAACGAGACAGACAGTGACACACAACTGCAGGTTGTATAAAGGCTGGTTCCCATAGAGTCGTAACAGTCGTAGAAAAGACGGCGACTGGTCGTAAGATCGCAGCAACAAGTCTATGTGAACCACAATCGTAATCAGCTTACGATTCACTATGATGTGTTACAACAATCGTAAGGTCGTAAGATCAAATCGGGAAAGTTTGAACAAGCCAAACTTTTACGACTAGTTTACGACCTTACGACTACGATAGTTATGCAACAGGTCTATGTGAACCAGTCGTGCGATTGCATCAGATCATCATCAGATAGTGTAACCACAATGCACTTGCTCGTTCCGCTTTATTTCCACCTGGCAACGAACTAGCAGTGGTTTGTTATATTATTGGTATTGTGCAGGATTTCACCGTGGGGGTGTGAGGTGGTAGCTCGGCCTACCTGCACAACCTCCCGAACTTGTAATGGCAACTGTATTTGCTACGCTAGCGATACAACCCTTCCACAGGTCGACTTAGTAGACTGGAGAATGGTGACTGACCATCTCAGTTACTAGTGAGCTGCCGGTTGCGTTAGCTGTTATCTGTGTGTGCAATGGGTTCGAACTTTGAAGGGCGAACTAGTTTAAACTAGGTTCGGCCAGCAGAGGTTCGGCTGTCTTGTTGTAGTGCTGTGCAGAGGTCGAACATTGAAGGCGAAGTATAGACAAGCTAAGTTCGGCCAGCAGAGGTTCAGACTGATCTGCCTGTATATTACTACTCGAGTAATGATGCGCAAGTGAAGTTATTTGTATGTACAAAGAAACTTCTGAGAGTGTGCAAGCTGACTCTGATTTATTTGACTGATACATTCACATTTATACAAACGATTACATAACATGATTTGGTAGATATGGATAAAACAAAAGAAGCCACACCTAGCACAACTGGTTGGCTAGCATGAGCGAATCACATATAAAGGGTGGCACTTAGACTGATGGTTGATTGCACTCACATGGTGTACATATAAGTTTACATGTAGAATAGAAAATAATAAATGATATACATAGAACTACTTGCCCTAAAGCGCGGGCATAGAATTGCGACATGTAGACAGTACTGGGATAGATGTGTAAACATAAGGTAAGTGTAAGCATAGAATTGTCACCGATAGAACGTTCGTAATGGCGCCGGTCCTTCACAATATTATTGAATATGATATAATTCATTATTATTAATAATTACTTAATATAAATAATAATTACAATAATAATAAATAAATAATATATTTATTTTTTATTATTATTATTATAATTATTATTACTGTTGTCTGTTTGTTAAATAATTTGAAAGCCTTAATTTTTACTATTACCCGAACTATTATGATTGTTCTAAACGAAAGTTATAGAAACTATTGCTACTTACACTGACTGGCACTTGATGCATTGACTAGGATAGCGGTAGATAATCAAAGAGAGTATTTCACACTTCAAAATACTGTGAAGGACCGGCGCCATTACGAACGTTCTATCGGTGACAATTCTATGCTTACACTTACCTTATGTTTACACATCTATCCCGGTACTGTCTACATGTCGCAATTCTATGCCCGCGCTTTAGGGCAAGTAGTTCTATGTATATCATTTATTATTTTCTATTCTACATGTAAACTTATATGTACACCATGTGAGTGCAATCAACCATCAGTCTAAGTGCCACCCTTTATATGTGATTCGCTCATGCTAGCCAACCAGTTGTGCTAGGTGTGGCTTCTTTTGTTTTATCCATATCTACCAAATCATGTTATGTAATCGTTTGTATAAATGTGAATGTATCAGTCAAATAAATCAGAGTCAGCTTGCACACTCTCAGAAGTTTCTTTGTACATACAAATAACTTCACTTGCGCATCATTACTCGAGTAGTAATATACAGGCAGATCAGTCTGAACCTCTGCTGGCCGAACTTAGCTTGTCTATACTTCGCCTTCAATGTTCGACCTCTGCACAGCACTACAACAAGACAGCCGAACCTCTGCTGGCCGAACCTAGTTTAAACTAGTTCGCCCTTCAAAGTTCGAACCCATTGCACACACAGATAACAGCTAACGCAACCGGCAGCTCACTAGTAACTGAGATGGTCAGTCACCATTCTCCAGTCTACTAAGTCGACCTGTGGAAGGGTTGTATCGCTAGCGTAGCAAATACAGTTGCCATTACAAGTTCGGGAGGTTGTGCAGGTAGGCCGAGCTACCACCTCACACCCCCACGGTGAAATCCTGCACATTGGTGGCAGCAGTGGGATTGACAGACACTCACAAGCAGCACCTCCCAGAGGAAGAATGGCGACCAGAAGAAGAGCACTGAGTACTGACAGGGACCCTTCCAGCCTGCAGATGATGGGGACGCTCACCAATATCCTAGACCGCATGACAGTAGCCACAGCCAGAGATAGGTTCAGAGTACCACAGTACGATGGTACAGGGGATGTGGACTACTTCCTACAACGGTTTCAGGAGGTGACCAGAGCAAACCATTGGCCGGCGGAAGAAGCAGTCATCCACCTACGCCAAGCCTTGACAGGCAAGGCCGAACGGTGTGGTCGAGGTGAGACCACTGAAGAGGTGACGCGGACTCTACAGGCGACCTTTGGTATGACCCGCTCGGAAGCCCAAGCCAAGTTGCTAAGCTACCGACGGAACCCCAGAGACAGCCTCAGAGACCATGCCCTCATGGTCGAGCAACTCATTACGGCAGCCCACAGCACTCTGCCGCGACAGAATAGGGACGAACTGGTGATGCAGACGTTCCACAGCACTCTAGGGCACACGTACCTGCAGCGTCACTTGTTGGCGGTACGCCCTCAGAACCTAGAAGAAGCGATCCTGGCAGGAAACGAGTTCCTGCAGGTGCCTCACCAACCCTTGGGAGGACCTCACATCAGGGCAGTGGAGGCCGACCCCCTGGAAGAGGAGATGACCTCACAAAGAGAGACGGCTCGACACCAAGAGGTACAGGACCCCTTGGCACAGCTGCTTAAGACCGTAGAAGGGTTGAGCAAAGAAATTGCTAGCCTAAAGACGGAAAAGAAGCCTGAGCCGCCCAAAAGATGTTGGGGATGCCAACAGATAGGCCATACCCGGAAGGCATGTAGGACCGTCCCGTGGCCTAGCCGCCAGGGAAACGACTACCGCCCGCAGCAGTAGGGAGACCCGCTGGCTGCACACGGGCAACGACACCTCAGAAGGAAAGGGCACAGGCGCCCTCCAGTGGACCGGCAACAGTGCGTCGAGCAACTCCTCCCCTGGACCTCCTGACTAGTCCCCCTATCGCCCTACACAACCGTTTTGCCAGCCTGTCGGCACTCGACAGCTCAGTGGCGGAAGAAACGGACGGCGACGGGACTCTAGAGCAGCAGGAACCAAGGCCCAGGAAGAAGGACAGGCAGACCCAGACGCCCCCACTGGAGAAGGAAGAGTTCATTCCGAAACCTGTGACCCTCCAGAGCAACCAGATCGAGCGACCATATCGCTCGAGTTACTACCTACCTGGAAGGGTAGAAGGAGAGGCGGTAACACACCTCATAGACACGGGCTGCAACACTAACCTGTTGTCCAAGCGAGTCTTTGATCGGTTACCGAGCCACGTACAGCGCAACCTGCAGCACTACGATTCCCATGGGATCATGGCCGACGGTACGAGACTTCCGTTCTACGGCTTGCTCGCACTGAAGGGAAGGATACGGCACGTCAAGTTTGAGGAGACCTTTGTAGTCAGCCAGGTCAACGAAGACGTTATCCTAGGAATGCCCTTCCTGACAAGCCAAGGATGCCAGATGGGATTCGACCGTCCAGTGCTGGTGATACAAGGAAAGGAGCTGGCCTGTACCGACCGCCACGGGAGAAATCTCGTGTCCAAGGTACAAGTCCGACAGGACACCCAGCTTCCACCACAGACAGAAGTGACCATTCCATGTCACTTGAGCTCCAGGGATACGTTCCCTCAGGGAGTGATTGAAAGTATTCAGGGTGGGATACCCATCGCCACCAGCGTCAACAGGCCTGACGCTCAGGGACACGTGCTGGTTAGATGTCTGAACCCGACGCAGGACACCCTAAAGCTACCCGCAGGAGAGGTTATTGGTACCTTTACGGGAGTAGAAGAGGGTGGCGTCCAAGAACTGACAAAACCAGACGGACAACAGAGGAACAAGACGGGAGGAAGAGAGTTACCCCCCCATCTGCACGACCTCTTCCAGCAAGCCAAGAGAGGGTGCCAGGACCCACGGCAGGAGCAGCAAGTGAAGGAGCTGCTGATCGAATACCAGACGGTATTTAGTAGCCACGGTGGAGACCTGGGCCGGACGACGCTGGCAGAACACTCGATCCCCACGGTAGAAGGGGCTCGGCCCATCCGGTGCCCACCACACCGCCTGGGACCCGAGAAGGAGGCGGAACGCCAGATCAAGGACCTTTTGGAGAAGGATTTAATTGAGCCGGCCGACGGAGCTTGGAGCTCCCCTGTGGTACTAGTGAGGAAGAAGGACGACACGTGGAGGTTCTGTGTGGATTACCGGAGGCTGAATGACATAACGAAGCAGGACGCCTACCCCATCCCCAGAATCGATGAATCGTTGGACGCCCTGGCCGGGAGTAAGTACTTCACTACGTTGGATCTCACTAGTGGATACTGGCAGGTACCCCTGGACCAAGATGCCAGTGACAAGTCGGCCTTCACCACAAGAAGCGGCCTGTGGAAATGGAAGGTGCTACCCTTCGGGTTGACGTCGGCCCCCGCCACCTTTCAGAGGCTCATGGAAAAGGTCCTAAAAGGTCTTCACTGGAAGACACTGCTCTTGTATCTAGATGATGTGATTATCATCGCGCCCGACTTCCAGACACACTTACAGAGGCTTGGAGAAGTGCTAGGACGACTCCACCAGGCAAACCTGAAGGTAAAGCCCTCCAAATGCGAGCTGCTACAGGAAGAGGTCAAGTACCTCGGACACGTAGTGAGTGCAAAAGGAGTGGCCACCGACCCAGGGAAGGTGGAGGCCGTCAGGAGATGGGAGGCACCGACAGACGTAAAGGGACTACAGGCGTTCCTAGGAACCGCCGGGTACTATCGCCAGTAACTCCCCGACTACGCTACGATCGCTAAACCTCTCACCGTGATGACAGGCAAGGAGACGCCATGGAAGTGGGGACAAGTAGAGCAGACAGCCTTCGACCAGCTCAAAGCCAGACTCACTCGAGCCCCGGTACTTGGGTACCCCAACCTACCGTACACACTGGACACGGACGCCAGTGCGGTAGGAGTCGGTGCTGTGCTCTCACAGGTACAAGAAGGCAAGGAACGCGTCATTGCATATTTCAGCAAGACGTTGGCCCCAGCGGAGAGGAATTACTGCGTCACTCGGAAGGAGCTGGTCGCTGTCGTCAAGGCAGTGAAACATTTCCGACCCTACCTCTATGGGCGGGAATTCAAGCTCCGGACGGACCACGCCTCCCTCCGCTGGCTGTGCAGGAGAAAGGAGCCATCGAACCAGATAGCTCGCTGGCTAGAGATATTGGCTGAATTCCGATATAAGCTCGAGCACCGGGCTGGAACTCACCATGGCAATGCTGATGGACTCAGCCGACAGGGACCCTGTACGGACTGTAGGCAGTGCAGCTCCATCGAGCAGAGAGATGGGGGACCTTCCCATGTAGAGCTACAGCAGGAGGCTGGACAGAGACCTCAGAGAGAGGTGAGGGACAACCTCAACACATCGAACCCGGCACATTCCCCCCAGAGTTCGGCTCAGAAGCAGTCGGAGGGACGGAATGCGGTAGGCCGGGCTTGTACCGAGCTGAGACGGCCGGGAGACATGTTGGAGAGGGAGTCTACAGAGGAGAGAGAGAAAGAGGAGCGGGTCAACCTCACTGTGACAAACCCGGTACACTCTACCCAAACCTTAGCTCAAGAGCAAAGGGATGGGCAGGATGCGGTAGGCCGGATTTATGCCGAGCTGAGACGGCCGGGAAGCGTCACAGAGAGAGAGCTGGCCGAAGGAAGTGTCGAGTTGAGGACACTGTATGATCGGAAGGAGGCGATGAGGATTCGCCCTGACGGAGTGCTCGTGATCACGCTGCACCACCCTTCCCGACTAAAGCAATGTGTAGTCTGCCCACCAAGCCGGAGGACACAGGTCGTCTGGGAGACGCACAGGATGATTCATGCAGGGATTCATCGGACGAGACAGCGCATCCTGATGGATTGGTACTGGCCAGGCATATCCCCCCTGGTCAGGAGACTAATCAAGGATTGTGAGGTATGCCAAGTCGCCAAGAATGGGAAAAAGGCAGAGAACCCTCACCGACAAAGGATGTATGCAGGACGACCTTTTCAGAAGCTGGCGGTCGACCTGGTCGGCCCCCTGCCCTTGACGAAGAGGAAGAACCGTTGGGTGTTGGTCCTCACCGACCACTTCACCCGTTGGCAAGACGCGATAGCTCTGCCTGATGCCACAGCACCTACGGTCGCCGTCGCGCTAGATGAAAGAGTGTTTGCCTACTGAGGCTTGCCCGAACAGCTGCACTCCGACCAAGGGGCTCAGTTTGAGTCGGTGCTGTTGGAAGAACTATGCAGTCTGTGGGGTATCAAGAAAACCAGGACCACCCCCTACCACCCGCAAGGAAACGGAATGGTGGAGCGCCAGAATCGGACGCTAGGGGACGCGCTCCGTACTCTAATATTGACAAAGGGCCAGGACGAGTGGGACAGTCTGCTACCGCAAATCATGCGGGCCTGTCGCAGCACCCCCCACTCAGCAACAGGAGAGACACCCAATATGTTGGTGATGGGACGGGAGGTTCGCCTTCCTGACCAGCTAACAGGTACACCTCCTACCCTGGACCCCCGCAACATATCGGAGCACACGACAGAGGTGCAGGAGAACCTCCAGAGAGCACACGAATACCTCCGACACCAGCAACAAGAAATCAGGAGCCAGGACGACGAGGAACCCTCCGTATTTCAGAAAGGGGAGCTCGTCGTATTAGAAAATAAAAGAAGAGTGAAGGGTAGCAACCCGAAGCTACAACCCCGATTTGTGGGCCCGTATGAAGTGACAGAGGTATTCCCAAATCATACTTATAAAGTACAGAGAAATGGACAGTGGTCGATACAGAACGGAATGCGATTACGTCACTACAGGACTTGCCAAGAGCCGGTCGGCCGGGCACCCCCCTGTCGGGAACCCGCCCTCCAGCCCAATATGAAAGGAGCCAGAAGGGGACGGCCCCCCAAAGTACGCCCAACACCCACCGAAGTCGTGGAACCACTGCCGCTGCCTTTACCAGCGCAGTTACCGTTGCCATTGCCGTCACCCCCACGGGACAGGTCGCCGCTCGTCAGAGAGCCACCAACACCACCACCCACTCAGGGAGCTGAGAACCCCCTTCCAAGAGGTGGGACACCCCACCCCCAGGAGTTGTCACCCCCGCCTTCACCTGCGCTCCACCGCAGTCCAACCCAAAGGCCAGAAGTAATAGAATACGAAAGAATAGAGAGAAGGAGCCTAGAAAGAGCTAGTACACCACCCGAGGTCGTTCAAAGGTCACCCAGCCCTCAGGGACCCCCAGCCCTCAACGAAGAAGACTGGCCACCCTTGCGGCAAAACCAGACACCTACATCACCCCTGGACCGACCACAGAGAGAGCGACATAAACCAAAGAGGCTCAATGACTATCATTGCTACACAGCAATGGGTGAACAACAGTCATCCAACAAACCACCCACTGGGACAGGAGAGGGCAATAGGGCAATCATACAAACCCTAGCCCCCACACCAGTGGATACACTAGAAGAAAACCCGGCCGAAATCGGCTGGACAGTTGTACAAAGAAAGAGAAAACAAAACGATATACAAAAACGAGAGACGAGTTATCAACAAGAGGGGCGAGGAAGAAAACAGGAGCAAGAGGACACAACCCCCGAGAACAATGAAACCGTCACCGAAAAAATTAACAAGCAAGGAGAGATAACTTCCACTTACCATCAACATACACCCGCCACCCTACGTCATCAAAACGGAACCACGTGGGGAGAGGCAACGAAAGGGCACGTGAGCATCAGCACCAATCAAAATAAAGAGAGAGGGAGAAGCCGCCAACGGTCAGTTCATAGTCAGCAGCGAGGGTGTTCACTACCCACTCGAAGCGTAGAACAACTGGACAACTCCCTGCAACCAACGATGTCTCGAACCACCCAACTACAGAAGGACAAGATCGACATAACGTCAACCACTACAGGTGAGGCCCTACCGAACATCTCTATCACCTCATTGACGAGGGCGCTCGATCAACAGATGAAGCCAGCTGTGACTATCCCCCGCAAGGAGGATATGTTACAAAAAATTACAGCCACACCAGTAATTAATATCCGACGTGTTGCTGTTTCAGAAGAGAACGACATCACTACACCAAAGCCTGCAAACGTCGCCAGAGAGATTTGGCTGAGTGGCGACACACTATGGGAAATCAAAGGCATGGCCGAACAGATTGGAGACAGTGACCAATGGAGATGTCGCCGTTGTGATTTTCAACAAGTAAAGAAGAGGGTCACCTATCACGTTCGGCAGCACCTGACTTACTTCTTTTGTAAGTGCGGCAAGAAGAGCGCCTCCAGAGACGCTATCCTTAAACACATCAGGACACAGGGAGGCACAGCAGAACATGGAGGGAAGGGTAAACCTCTGTACGAGGTCGATAAAGACAGATACGAAGAATTCTGTACAGCAATGGGCTGGGCAGCACCTCCACCCTTTGGTAACCCTACCCCTATCATAGAGAAGGCACCAGCAGAAAAGAAACAAGAGGAAAAGACACCAGTACATAAACGATTGGGGAGACAACCAGAGTCACCTCCCCCGACGAAGAAGAGAAGGACAACTCCCCCTCGACGCTCGACCTCACCCAGGAGGGAGCACCCACCGTCAAACACTTATAGTTGGCGAGCCGAACGTGAGCGTTCGGCCGAAGCAGAAAGGCTTAGGAGAAGGAGGGAACACAGACACCGTATGGAGGCGTTAGACCGTGAGTTACACGCCATCACGCATGAAGCCTGCCAGTTGCTGCTGAGAGCAGAGGACATAAAGAAGGAGCTGACCCGACCATTTAGAGAGTAAAGAAGACACCGTTCGTAGCCACCGACCAGTTTATTGGCCACCATCGCCAATGGGGCGGAGTATGTGAAGGACCGGCGCCATTACGAACGTTCTATCGGTGACAATTCTATGCTTACACTTACCTTATGTTTACACATCTATCCCAGTACTGTCTACATGTCACAATTCTATGCCCGCGCTTTAGGGCAAGTAGTTCTATGTATATCATTTATTATTTTCTATTCTACATGTAAACTTATATGTACACCATGTGAGTGCAATCAACCATCAGTCTAAGTGCCACCCTTTATATGTGATTCGCTCATGCTAGCCAACCAGTTGTGCTAGGTGTGGCTTCTTTTGTTTTATCCATATCTACCAAATCATGTTATGTAATCGTTTGTATAAATGTGAATGTATCAGTCAAATAAATCAGAGTCAGCTTGCACACTCTCAGAAGTTTCTTTGTACATACAAATAACTTCACTTGCGCATCATTACTCGAGTAGTAATATACAGGCAGATCAGTCTGAACCTCTGCTGGCCGAACTTAGCTTGTCTATACTTCGCCTTCAATGTTCGACCTCTGCACAGCACTACAACAAGACAGCCGAACCTCTGCTGGCCGAACCTAGTTTAAACTAGTTCGCCCTTCAAAGTTCGAACCCATTGCACACACAGATAACAGCTAACGCAACCGGCAGCTCACTAGTAACTGAGATGGTCAGTCACCATTCTCCAGTCTACTAAGTCGACCTGTGGAAGGGTTGTATCGCTAGCGTAGCAAATACAGTTGCCATTACAAGTTCGGGAGGTTGTGCAGGTAGGCCGAGCTACCACCTCACACCCCCACGGTGAAATCCTGCACAATACCAATAATATAACAAACCACTGCTAGTTCGTTGCCAGGTGGAAATAAAGCGGAACGAGCAAGTGCATTGTGGTTACACTATCTGATGATGATCTGATGCAATCGCACGACTGGTTCACATAGACCTGTTGCATAACTATCGTAGTCGTAAGGTCGTAAACTAGTCGTAAAAGTTTGGCTTGTTCAAACTTTCCCGATTTGATCTTACGACCTTACGATTGTTGTAACACATCATAAACTATCTGCAACTTATCTGGGATCCCTTAAAGCCTATGGGAACCAGCCTTAACAAACGAGACAGACAGTGACACACAACTGCAGGTTGTATAACAAACGAGACAGACAGTGACACACAACTGCAGGTTGTATAACACACGAGACAGACAGTGACACACAACCGCAGGTTGTATAACAAACAAGACAGGCAGTGAAGCACAACTGCAGGTTGTATAACAAACGAGACAGACAGTGACACAAAACTGCAGGTTGTATAACAAACGAGACAGACAGTGACACACAACTGCAGGTTGTATAACAAACGAGACAGACAGTGACAAACAACTGCAGGTTGTATAACAAACAAGACAGACAGTGACGCACAACTGCAGGTTGTATAACAAACAAGACAGGCAGTGACGCACAATCGCAGGTTGTAACAAGAGAAAACAGTAATTTAAACTCACAAGAACAACAAAGACAACCAGTTTTGTTACAGTAGCAACAATTATACATGGAGTAGTAATATAACAATTATAATTATTATTGGTATTGACTTTAATTAATGCAGTTAAATTATAATTAATATTGTTATTGTTATTATCATCATTACTTTTGTACGTATTACGTAAAACAATTTGTACAATTTATATAGTTTTAATTAATTTCAGTTTTTTTATTGGTTTTGTGTATCTTTTTCATTGTGGTACTTTATTGAAAGCATGAAATTTGTATGGTCAGACAAACAAACCGCAATCAATAAAGTACGCAAACAAATGTGTACCTGACGAAAAGATACGAGGGCATGTGTTGATGGCAATGTTAGCCAGCCAAACCAAAGTATATGGTAGGTGCATATGATAGGTGTATGCGGTAGGTGTATATGACAGATGTATACGGTAGGTGTATATGGTAGGTGTATATGGTAAGTGTATATGGTAGGTGTATATGGTAGGTGTATATGGTAGGTGTATATGGTAGGTGTATATGGTAGGTGTATATGGTAGGTGTATATGGTAGGTGTATATGGTAGGTGTATATGGTAGGTGTATATGGTAGGTGTATATGGTAGGTGTATATGGTAGGTGTATATGGTAGGTGTATATGGTAGGTGTATATGGTAGGTGTATATGGTAGGTGTATATGGTAGGTGTATATATTAGGTGTATATGGTAGGTGTATATGGTAGGTGTATATGACAGGTGTATATGGTAGGTGTATATGGTAGGTGTATATGGTAGGTGTATATGGTAGGTGTATATGGTAGGTGTATATGGTAGGTGTATATGATAGGTGTATATGGTAGATGTATATGGTAGGTGTATATATTAGGTGTATATGGTAGGTGTATATGGTAGGTGTATATGGTAGGTGTATATGGTAGGTGTATATGGCAGGTGTATATGGTAGGTGATATAGCCACAGTGTTGAAGTTAGGAATGCTTCAGTGGCTTGTTGAGATGTTGAGAGGGTTTGGCTCTCTGATGGTCTTTGGTGGGGAATTGAGGGTCTTTGTTGTGAATCTAACGAGGGTAATGTGATAGAGTGAACTGGAATCTTGCGAGTGATTTATTCGGATGTTATCTGTTATGTAAATGTTCTATGTTATGTAGATGTTATATGTTATGTAGATGCTATATGTTATGTAGATGTTATATGTTATGTAGATGTTATATGTTATGTAGGTGTTATATGTTATGTAGATGTTATATGTTATGTAGATGTTATATGTTATGTAGATGTTATATGTTATGTAGATGTTATATGTTATGTAGGTGTTATATGTTATGTAGATGTTATATGTTATATAGATGTTATATGTTATGTAGGTGTTTTTTGTTATGCAGATGTTATATGTTATGTAGATGTTATATGTTATGTAGATGTTATATGTTATGCAGGTGTTATATGTTATGTAGATGTTATAAGTTATATAGATGTTATATGTTATGTATATGTTATATGTTATGTTGATGTTATATGTTATGTAGATGTTATATGTTACGTAGATGTTATATGTTATGTAGATGTTATATGTTACGTAGATGTTATATGTTATGTAGATGTTATACGTTATGTAGGTGTTATATGTTATGTAGGTGTTATATGTTATGTAGATGTTATATGTTATGTAGATGTTATATGTTATGTAGATGTTATATGTTATGTAGTTGTTATATGTTATGTAGATGTTATATGTTATGTAGATGTTATATGTTATCTAAATGTTATATGTTACGTAGGTGTTATATGTTATGTAGATTCTATATGTTATGTAGATTCTATATGTTATGTAGATTCTATATGTTATGTAGATGTTCTATGTTACGTAGACATTATATGTTATGTAGTTGTTATATGTTATGTAGTTGTCACACTGTGACAGAAATGACAGACAACTTCTAGCAAACACCTTTATTAAACACTTCCTGAGATTAAAATTTTACAAAATAAAAGAAACTTGACTGTACACAGTTAAGTACTGGCATGCTCAATTCATGTATAATCACTCTATGTATTCTTACATTTTCTATGCATTATAGCACTAAGTTACAAATACTGGGCAATCATTCTATGTTGTTATAATCTTTTGCATGAGCCACCCAGACCATTTCTTATATCATTTAAGGCCCCTCTTGAAGTAAAAAAGACACGTTACATAATCTTTTGTATAAATACTGGCTGAAGCTCCCTAATAAATCAGAGTAATTGGAGGAGCCAAGCCAGAATAATACAATTATTCTCAACCACACACTCTCTCTTGTATTTGCACTCCTAGAAGTCTGCAATAATTACAACCTTACAGTTGCGGTCCTGTATTGAATTGCACACTTACACAAAGCACTGACTAGTGATTGCCCTACACCTATGTTGGACCCAGCAGTAGGCTATGCAGTCCAGCATTGGACTTGGTCCTGCAATGCAGGCCGAAACCACCAGCTCTCACCTGCACTGTGGGAAGTGCTAGTGCCTGCCTAAGTGAAGAAATCAAAGTGTGTTCAGCCGTTTCCAGCGCTATTTTATATAAGGACTTTTCCACTAGAGCCAAATTTCATAAGTCATCATTGGCTAAAATAGTTTTTATGCATTTATTCAATATTTGTAGCATAAAATGAATTTTTTTTGCAGTGATACCTATGTGGTTATATTTTGCTTCAATCTAGCACAAATTTTTATTTTATTGAGTGGACTTGGGCAATAAAATTTTGTTTAAAACTTTTAACCGTCCCTGGAGCCAGGAATAAACAAGGAGTCATCTCCCTTCGGAGGAATAACTCTATATTGAGCAGTACCGGACATTGATAAGTTCGCCGATAAGCCTACTAAATATTACGTGCCCTATAATGCAAAAACGTTCGCTTTCACCCCAGTGAAGTTACGTGATTTTTTGTAATTGTATACAGGACGCACAGTCGCTTTAGTTACCATCCATATGGCACACACCCGAAATACCGAAGTGCCACTTGGTTTTGTGGCAAAAACGAAATAATAATAAAACAAGTGAAATGCCTGTTATTCATTTTACTTAGCAGTATTTATTATTATATTTCGTAAACATCTGACTGAATAACAAAAACACGTAATAGACTACTCTAAAGTGAAGTATGAATGATGTCAAAAAGTATGCTCATTTTGAAAAAAAATTGATTGATTTCATCGGCACCGTAAAAAATAATTAGTTTTTTTTGGAATATTTATGCTATTATTATTTAAACTACTTTGAGACTGTAATTCTATGAATTAATTTTGGCTATTACTTATGTCCAAAGTTATCAGTTATTTAAAATCTGATGTGAAAGTTGAATGGTACAAGAAAAGTAGTTTATAATTCATATTTTTTTATAATACAAGTGGTAATATAAGCACTATATTTCACTCCTATTACTTAGCTTAGATGTAGATTTTTTTGTTTAAAATTTCCAGTGGGCTATGAGACATCCTGAGCTTTCAGATGAATGGTTGTTTTAAGCTTTAACTTGCCAACTTGCAGTGTTATGAGCTGTTGAAATTGGGCCTTTTTTCTATAAGTTATAGTGTAGTAACTCAATCATTTGGCTCCAGAGGATCACGTGACAAGGGGAGTTGGCCAAACTTTGATTTCTTCACTTAGGTGCCTGCTACCTTGCCAATGTTGTATGGTCACAAAAATCCTACACAATGTGTTATGCCAATGTTATATGTTATGTAGGTGTTATACGTCATAATTTATTACACATATTGATGATAGATCAGACTGTTTAATGAGGATAGCAGGAGAGTATGTGACTAGCGGAGTTGAGGGAAGACCTTGAGAAATTTCTGTAACGAAAAAAGTTCCAATAATATGAGAGGGGAGGAATGGTGTATATTTTATTGGGTTTGTAGGCCTTTTACTAGCTTGGTTAAACTGTAGTGTGCCGGTCAGTAATAAACCTTAGCTCGCCCGATCTAAGCAAGTAAGAAAATCATTGGCAGCAGGTTCTACCTACTACAAAAAAAATTGTGTTATCGGTGAAGGTAGGTGATTGATCATGATGAAAAAACATTGCTGCATTTGTGTTGTTGCGGCAACAAAAAAGATAAGAAATAGGTAGATCTCAGTGGTGATGCGACGCGTGGACAAATTTTTGTGAGATGCCAGTATTGAAAAATTCACCAACTATCGTGTAATAATAATAAGAACAATAATAATAACATTATGATTAATAACAATTATTATTATTATAGCAATAATAATAATAATTAATAATCTAATGTCAAATTCAATAGATGAATCATCGATCAATCAATGAAAAATATTTTAAAGTCATCACTTATTATTGAATTAATACTTTAAATATAAGAATAATCATTTATTATAATATAAGAATAATAACAATAATAATAATATTATAATAATTAATTAATAATAATAAATAAAATAAATAATAATAATTTATAATAATAATCATCATTTATTATAATAACAACAACAACAACAACAGCAGCAGCAGCAGGCAGCAGCAACAATAATACATACATACAAACTTAATTGTAAATAATAATATTAATAATAATAATAATATTTAAATAAATAATAATAATTATAATAATAATAACAAATTTAATAATATTATTTTATTATAATATTAAAAAAATAACAGTAAAACTGATAATAATAACAATAAAACTGATGATAACAATAATTAATATTAATAACAACAATAACAACAATAATTAACAATAGTTAGTAATAGTAGTAGTAACAGTAATAGTAATAGTAACAAACAATAATAATAAATTAGTTATTATTTTTTTAGAAAGTTACGCCACAGCACAACAAAAACAAGAAGTACTATACAGGAAATGGCATCAGCTAGTCCCATATTAACATTTGTACGCTGCATAACTCTAGTATCACGAAGCAACCAAAGACAACTCCAAGTGGCAGCCTACAAGAAGAACACTGAAAGATATTAATTGCTACCCTTGTTGCAACTTGCGAGTCATACAAAACTGCGTACACGACATACCTATTGTGCTCTTTTCTTTCACTAGTCACCTGTTATCACTAAGGCTATTATCTTACTTAATTACGATACCTTATGCTAGCCCATTTATTTTTTGTATGTATCATTGGCATTGGGCTACTGTTACACAAAGAAATATTATGTAACCTTTTATATAAATACTGGCTGCTGCTGCCTAACCAGAAGTACGAAGAAACACAGACTACACCTCTCTCCCTCTCTCTCAGTCAGGCAGCCGACCTAGCCAGCACTCAGTCCAGCACACAGCCCAGCCATGCCGGCCTGCACTACTGACCAGTAGTGCCTCCCCAAGCTGCTGAACTTCTGCCTGCGATCTAGTCTGGTACTGAGGGAGGTGCAGGTGCCTGCTACCAAGTGAATTGTCACAGCAAAAAAATCCTGCGCTGTACTACTACTAGTAAATAATGGTAAATCAATGCAAAAAAGCGGATTGCGTTGACAATCGGTTGGATTCATGTAATCCAACTCCTTATTCTTATCCGCGCATCACTGCTAGGTGCGATTGAAACCATACAACTATCGACCGTCTGCGGGTTTTAACAAAATTATTAGTTTCATCTGTAACATTGTTGTTCAGCAAAGATATGCATCTTCAAAGGCTCTTTGAGATGTTGTTCCCTAGAAAATGCAACGGAAGTGAGAGGTGATAGGTCAGGTCATGGGTTATGGACTTAGTCATAGGGAATTTGGAACGAATGTGGACAGGAATGAACGTCGATAGGAATGAATGCAGACATAGCTGGAATGAACATAGACACATTTTGGAATGAACGTCGACAGACCAGGAATGAAAATCGACTATGTGAGAGAGAGGAAAAATTCGACGCTCATTCTAGGAAGTGTCAAAATTCATTCCTGGCAACATAAAAATTTCCGTTTCGACGTTCATTCCAGGAATGAAATAAATTATCGTTTTTTCCCAAAGTAGACAACTCCTGAAACAAAAGTCGAAATGATATTTTATATATTGCCGAGAACGAACGTAGACACATCCGGGAATGAAAGTCGAAATTCTCTTGTTTGTAGCATAGTCGACGTTCATTCCAGGAGGTGTCTACATTCATTCCAGCTGTGTCTGCATTCATTCCTGTCGACATTCATTCCTGTCGACGTTCCTTCCAATTCCCAGTCATAGACCTATAACCCTTCTAGACCACGTACCTATGATGAGCGCATGGTCGTAGTATTTCTAATAATAAATACCACGTCCATGCATGGATCTACTAGGTCCATAGACCTATAACCCCCTAAAGGTTATAATGATATAGATATATAGTACGCATTGTATTTCATTCGCGTATGGCGCGCATGTCACTATATACTTATTATGCTACATGTGCATCTACCGATTAGCTCCCGATTTGCCTTACCGATTGGGGATTTCCTTGTGTGTGTTTCCGATGTGATGTAATAAAATAATCGGTAGCATTTTATTTGAGGCTATCGATAGGTTTTGCTCATGGTCAAAAAATCAGTAGACTAGAAACCCTACAGGGTCACTACGGCAGATAATTCGTGATTTGACCAATCATATCACTGTTCGCGGTTTCAATGTTTCCAGCATAACTTTTTCTCAGGTGCAATTATTTTTAGACGAAGAGTCATTTTTGAGCGTCCCATCATTGTTGCTTGAAAGCACTTTATGGCTAATTATGGCAAAAATATAGCGAGTTTGACCGGTATTGCGTGAAAACGACAAGCAGAGAAAAGAATAGGAGAAACACCTTGACGTCATCTCCAATCGGTGAGGCAAATCGGGAGCTAATCGGTAGATGTGCATGAGGTATTATTGTTGTCAGTTGTCGCTTAGGAAACTTAGCTTACACACTCTTTGATTATGAAGGTAATAAAATTAAATCCCGAGCAGTCGGAGGGTTTTTTATACTTATTTATTTATTGTTGCTGCATGTATTGAATGACTATCAACAATATCATTCTTGGATTTGATAGCAGTTTTCCATTTTGTACCTCACAATATGTAAGGTATACATAACAAACATCGCAGTAAGTATGAGTATTTTCAAAATTCTGTTTTTCATGCCAAGTGACTAAATGTTGAATCAGAATTTTTACATTGTGCTGTAACATTTTTTATTGGTTTTCATTTATATTGTTTAATTTTCTGATCAAAAGTTTTGGGTTTATTCTAATTAAAATTAGTGTTGTATTAAAAAATGTGAAAACATACAATTTTTACTTTGCTTCTTTAGTAGTTATTGTTTTAGCGTTTCATCACCGGCTCTCAATCATCACATGAAACAAACTCAAGTAATACAAGTCACGTAATTGGTAGAAAGAGAGTGCTACTGACCAATCAACAGAAGCAGTCTAGCTCTCGTGAGTCATTCCAGACTGAACTTGACAAATCTACCAAGTTTTTGGTTTCCAGTTCTCACCAAATGGTAAGACAACTACACTGATGATTGAATCAGTTTTTAGTAATTTCAAAACTTTTTTCATCATTCTCTTTGGTTCATTTTTGAATGCAATTATTGATTCATTTCCTGGCTACAATGTTTGTTTTGTATAGCAAAACCGCCTTAATTTTTGCCATACAATAAGCAGCATGCATCAGCGAATAATGATGACAATTAAATTTTGCAGCCAGTCACTTTTTTTTTCTCAGGTGTAAAAGCAGACAACTCCTAATCACTATTTCAGATACACCTGGACACACTAATTGCTCGTACACGTGTCTTTTTTTGTAATGTATTTAGGAATTTGAGGCTATCTTAGAGAAACTACTGGGCGGTGTAGAATACAGCCGTAGTAAAGCTGTATATCTAGCACAAGATATATCTGATGCTATAAAAGCTAGATGTAAGAGAGAATACATAGAGAGATACAAGTTTGTGGTACATACAACAATTGTAGACTGCACAGCTGTAGCTAGTGCTACATTAGTCAGTAAATCTATGTGGAATACGGACACAGACACAAGCTGTAATATTTCTTATAAGAATAAAAGTCTGCAATGTTTTGTTACTGTGTATGCGTTGTATGCTGAGTGATATAACTGTGTGTTTTATATCTGTTGTTCTATTGTACGTGATACGACAGCTTTATTTACTCTGCTTTTCAAGATATGTAAGGGTATGTTTTTGAATTAAATAGAGAAATAATTTTTAAAAACAATGTTGCACCTTGAGTATTATGTAACATATCACTCTGCTGCCAATATATTGTTTATTTATATAAGCAACTTGGTCAACATCACCAAATTCTCATCATTTCTCTGATCGATTTGGTGGCTAATGTGGCGAGACAACATTAAACTCTAATGAGTGTTGTCTTCTCTCATGTGCAACTTCCGCTTGCTCAAAGGTTTTAGAGGTTGGTGTATTAAGACTAACCAAGTTGAGGAACATTTCTGGATGAATGGCTCACCAGCTATCCTACTGTTGTTGTGCAATAATGGAACTAACAAGAAATGGTAAAGAAAAAAATCAAGCTATCAAAATGAATCCGTGATGTAAAAAAACTGGCAAAAGTTATTCGAAGTTGTCAGTTTTTGATCAGACAACTCCTGTTGTAGCCAATATTTGCATCCAGGCGTTGTTTGATGCATAAAATCAGCGATGGATTTAACCTGCATATAGATATATACAATATCATATATGTAGATATACAATATCATGTATGTAGATATATACAATATCATATATGTAGATATATACAATATCATATATGTAGATATATACAGTATCATGTATGTAGATATATACAATATCATGTGTGTAGATATATACAATATCATGTACGTAGATATATACAGTATCATGTACGTAGATATATACAATATCATATATGTAGATATATACAATATCATATATGTAGATATATACAATATCATGTATGTAGATATATACAGTATCATATATGTAGATATATACAGTATCATGTATGTAGATATATACAGTATCATATATGTAGATATATACAATATCATATATGTAGATATATACAATATCATATATGTAGATATATACAATATCATATATGTAGATATATACAATATCATATATGTAGATATATACAATATCATATATGTAGATATATACAATATTATATATGTAGATATATACAATACCATGTATGTAGATATATACAATATCATATATGTAGATATATACAATACCATGTATGTAGATATATACAATATCATGTATGTAGATATATACAATATCATATATGTAGATATATACAATATCATATATGTAGATATATATAATATCATATATGTAGATATATACAATATCATGTATGTTTTCCAATAGGACTCTAGAATATGCCAGGAGTAGACAGTTTTCACAAGAGCTCTTTCAATTTAAGAGAACACAACTTCTGTATAATTTTAGGGCGGCCATATTGTAGCTGGAACCTTTGATGATTAAACATAATATATTTTTCTACTATTTTTAATGCACAGTTAAACAGTTAATCTAGGCAGTAATAAACCTGGCAACTCTCTAGAACTTCTTTGGCAATAAGCCAGGTCCTACTGGTTTGTTCTAAGGTGTAATCTGGTACATGAGACAATAATGTGGTCTCATGTTTATTCTTGTAGTTTGCAGTTGTCTTCTCCACAAAAAGGGTTCTCTGCTAATACAAATGACCGACTGAACAGTTTAACAGATAACAATTATATATTTTGTACTGAATCATTTCAGCAGGTAAGTTCAGGGTTTTATAACAGAAGTGAATATAACCACGAAGCCTGTCTGAACAGAGCTTCAACGATATAAGTTGGATGAGAGTAAATACTACTTTGGAACAGTAAACAAATAAAATCACTTTGTGCGCATCAAAAATTCTTTAAAAACAAAAAAATAAACGTTCTACACAGGACTATGGGAAGTCTCCCAACCTGGAAAGAGTTGAACATCACAACAAACCTTAACTATAAACTATCCAGTGTTCGAGAGATGTTAGAGATCCTGTAAAGACTACAACAATAAATTATAAATCTGAATTGGACATTATTTGAGCAGAACATATCAGGTAACATAAAACGTAGACAAAAAAAATCATCTTGAAATGCAATAAAAAACTATTAGATAATATAATGAAGCCTCAACTGAACACCAGTTTGTTTTGTAAAATGCTGCAAAGTCTTGTCAGATCTCTAACTAACTGATCTGTGCAGTGCAAAACCTGGCAACGATCCAAACAGCCTTTAGCAATGGAGTGTGAAAAGGACACAAAACAAATATTTGGTAGCTGTGTGTTCTTTTAAGGTTGGAGTTGTCTTTAATACCGGAGAAGTAATTTTACCTCAAAACAAAAAACAGACACAGAATTTTGGTAAAGTGGCTGGTAACTAATAGACTGGAGTGACTGGTAAGAAATAGACTGGAGTGGCTGGTAACAAATAGACTGGAGTGGCTGGTAACTAATAGACTGGAGTGGCTGGTAACAAATAGACTGGAGTGACTGGTAACAAATAGACTGAAGTGGCTGGTAACTAATAGACTGAAGTGGCTGGTAACAAATAGACTGGAGTGGCTGGTAACTAATAGACTGGAGTGGCTGGTAACTAATAGACTGGAGTGGTTGGTAACTAATAGACTGGAGTGACTGGTAACTAATAGACTGGAGTGGTTGGTAACAAATAGACTGGAGTGACTGGTAACAAATAGACTGGAGTGGCTGGTAACTAATAGACTGGAGTGGCTGGTAACTAATAGACTGGAGTGGCTGGTAACTAATAGACTGGAGTGGCTGGTAACAAATAGACTGAAGTGGCTGGTAACAAATAGACTGGAGTGACTGGTAACTAGTAGACTGGAGTGACTGGTAACTAGTAGACTGGAGTGACTGGTAACTAGTAGACTGGAGTGGTTGGGAACAAATAGACTGGAGTGACTGGTAACTAATAGACTGGAGTGACTGGTAACAAATAGACTGGAGTGGCTGGTAACCAATAGACTGGAGTGGCTGGTAACTAATAGACTGGAGTGGCTGGTAACAAATAGACGGGAGTGGCTGGTAACTAATAGACTGGAGTGGCTGGTAACAAATAGACTGGAGTGACTGGTAACAAATAGACTGAAGTGGCTGGTAACTAATAGACTGAAGTGGCTGGTAACTAATAGACTGGAGTGGCTGGTAACTAATAGACTGGAGTGACTGGTAACTAATAGACTGGAGTGACTGGTAACTTTTAGACTGGAGTGGTTCGTAACAAATAGACTGGAGTGGCTGGTAACTAATAGACTGGAGTGGCTGGTAACAAATAGACTGGAGTGGCTGGTAACTAATAGACTGGAGTGGCTGGTAACTAATAGACTGGAGTGGTTGGTAACTAATAGACTGGAGTGACTGGTAACTAATAGACTGGAGTGGTTGGTAACAAATAGACTGGAGTGACTGGTAACAAATAGACTGGAGTGGCTGGTAACTAATAGACTGGAGTGGCTGGTAACTAATAGACTGGAGTGGCTGGTAACTAATAGACTGGAGTGGCTGGTAACAAATAGACTGAAGTGGCTGGTAACAAATAGACTGGAGTGACTGGTAACTAGTAGACTGGAGTGACTGGTAACTAGTAGACTGGAGTGGTTGGGAACAAATAGACTGGAGTGACTGGTAACTAATAGACTGGAGTGACTGGTAACTAATAGACTGGAGTGGTTGGTAACAAATAGACTGGAGTGACTGGTAACAAATAGACTGGAGTGGTTGGTAACTAATAGACTGGAGTGGCTGGTAACAAATAGACTGGAGTGACTGGTAACTAATAGACTGGAGTGGTTGGTAACAAATAGACTGGAGTGGTTGGTAACTAATAGACTGGAGTGGCTGGTAACAAATAGACTGGAGTGGTTGGTAACTAATAGACTGGAGTGGCTGGTAACAAATAGACTGGAGTGGTTGGTAACAAATAGACTGAAGTGGCTGGTAACAAATAGACTGAAGTGGCTGGTAACTAATAGACTGGAGTGGTTGGTAACAAATAGACTGGAGTGGCTGGTAACAAATAGACTGAAGTGGCTGGTAACAAATAGACTGAAGTGGTGGGTAACAAATAGACTGGAGTGGCTGGTAACAACTAGACTGGAGTGGTTGGTAACTAATAGACTGGAGTGGCTGGTAACAAATAGACTGGAGTGGTTGGTAACTAATAGACTGGAGTGGCTGGTAACAAATAGACTGGAGTGGTTGGTAACTAATAGACTGAAGTGGCTGGTAACAAATAGACTGAAGTGGTGGGTAACAAATAGACTGGAGTGGCTGGTAACTAATAGTCTGGAGTGACTGGTAACTAATAGACTGGAGTGGCTGGTAACTAATAGACTGGAGTGGATGGTAACAAATAGACTGGAGTGGCTGGTAACAAATAGACTGGAGTGGTTGGTAACAAATAGTCTGGAGTGGCTGGTAACATATAGACTGGAGTGGTTGGTAACTAATAGACTGGAGTGGCTGGTAACAAATAGACTGAAGTGGCTGGTAACAAATAGACTGGAGTGGTTGGTAACAAATAGACTGGAGTGGCTGGTAACAAATAGACTGGAGTGACTGGTAACTAATAGACTGGAGTGGCTGGTAACATATAGACTGGAGTGGTTGGTAACTAATAGACTGGAGTGGCTGGTAACAAATAGACTGAAGTGGCTGGTAACAAATAGACTGGAGTGGTTGGTAACAAATAGACTGGAGTGGCTGGTAACAAATAGACTGGAGTGACTGGTAACTAATAGACTGGAGTGGCTGGTAACAAATAGACTGGAGTGGGTGGTAACAAATGGACTGGAGTGGATAGTAACAAATAGAAAGTTTATTAAAGTTATAAAAAAAACAAAAAAACAAGACATAATATAAAAATTGAAAATGACTGGACCAAGCGTAGGTTTGGTAGAAGAGGTCGGTGTCGAAGGCGGCATATTCTGGTCCTAGCTGTCAGTGGCTGAGACCACTACACCTTCGGTTACCACAGGAAGTGCTGGAGACCATGGTAGATGATTTCTTTGACTTCTTTTGATGTTAATATGTCTAGTCCAAGGGAGGTAATGTACTTGCAGATTTCTGTGTTTCCATTCCCCCCTTGGACCTCATGGTCTCCAGCTACATAAAGGCAGGGTTGGCCAGCAACCACTGCCTCCATGTATGTTGGTGCTGTGGCAACCGAATTAGTAGCGGTCTCTTGGTTGGTGGATGGTAGGGGTAGAGTGGAATGAAGTGGTGTTGTTATTGTATTACTTGCCACTGAAAGCGCTGGACCAGATTGTTGGTTGATGGTTGCTTTGTGAGTTTTGGTTGCTGATATGAAGGCCGCCTTCGACAACCGATACTGCCCGAGCGTGTACATATAGTCCTCAGTAGATCTAAAACATGTACAAAATATTGTTTAGTGAATGTAGTTATGTATATACAAGTGTACAAGCACAAATACATGAGATAAAACAGAGACAGCAGTGGTAACTAGTACACTTACATTGGTAGAGGACTATATGTCCTTTGATCACCCCACTCCTCTTCTTCGTCTTCTTCTCCATCCCCGTGGGGTGATCCGCTCGGGCAGCACGCCGGGTGCGGATCTTCCTTCTCATATTCTTTTACTAACATCACTTCCTTTATCCGCACCCGGCGCTCTCTTCTACCATAATGAGGGTCCTCACCCTCCTCCTCGTCCTGTGGAAACCAACATACAATATACTATAGCTATAGAATAATCCTACTCAACGTGTTACACAGTAGATCACAGCCCTGCCCTTACACAAGATTATTTAAAATAATTAAAACATAATCACACTTACATGAAAGACAGTCATTGCGCAGTAGGTTTCCATTGCAACAGAGCAGTAGGATCAGGTTGTACCAGATTCGCTGTGAGAGAACATCTGATGTGGGAGCTTTGCTGAGCTTGCCTTTTATACTTTCGCTGACATCAGGACAATCAAACTCTTGTGATTGGTTGTCTTAGCAATGGGCAGCCAATCAAACAAAGTTTTCTTTGAAGCCATCACTGAAATGGGCCATGAGCCAATCAAATGCTCTTTCCTTTATGACACACCTTAGAATGCATAATATTTCTTAAGAATTTAAACAATTTTTTCAAAAAAGTACACATGATTTAACAAAAACCAAACCAGTCGATGTAGACAAAAGATTGGTGAGTAAACAGACATGAAAGATGAGAAAGTGAAGGTAGGGAAAGAGGTTTTGTATTTTATGAGTTTATTTTCACAAGTCAGATCACCCATTTTTGCTTAACCAAAATCTAAAGAAACATGACTAGCTTGCTAGAGCAAACTGTCTGGCGTAACATCACCAGCCAAATCTTTTTTGGTAATAAGTAAAATATTTTATATCTGTAAATCAGAGTAACATTACACAATAGCTAGAAAGTAGACAATAAACATTTTATGTGAAGTAACTTGTGTCTTGTAACAATTACTAGGTTGTGGTAAATCCCTTCTGGAAACAATTGATGCGTGAGACAGACTATATTCTACTGCACTAGACATCAACTACTGACTGATAGATAGTGTCCTGTATATCTTTGGATGTCTATGGAAAGGTGAGGTTTTGTAGTACAAGTTTAGTTACTGTATTCAGCTGTAGAAAGCTTGTTTGTATGGAAGTGCTCAAACATTACATTATATTTTGTTTGCTATATCTAGATCACTTGTTGGAGTGAAGGTCACACAAAGGTGAATAGAGGACTTGACATGGATGGATAACTCAAGTAACTGCACCAGGAAAGCCAATAAATTCAACAAAGTCTATTAGCATATTAGCCTAGACTATGGTGAGTTTTATATAGCCTTAGTTTTCTGTAGCCTCTATTACAACTATTGTATTTGTGTGTAACAAATGCTATTCAGTCACTTTGTGTATAAACTGTGGAGTGGGACATTTGTACATGATGACTTTTGATAACTTGGCATTAAGCCAGGTTCATTTACATCTGCAATAACCCTGCCACATGAGCCAGAATATCACCGATATTCATCATTCCGTCTTGCAGGATGGTACATCCAGCGCTGGATGAAGCAGAGTGGACATGATTTTTCATTCTGTCCGTCACGCTGTGATTAGTTGATTAAGCCTTAGCGATTCCATTTGACAAGATTTCGTTGACTTTCCACTTGTTTACAAAGATTGTATAAGCTTCTAATATAGCAGTATGTATTATAACAACTTCATGATTGTTGGTGTGTATTTGAAACTAATGCCAGCAGGTAAGTTTTAAAATATTTAACATTAGTGGGAGAAAAAAGTAGAAATAAAGCATTAAAAAGCATAAAAGTTATAAACAATAATACATTGTATACTTAATAATAGTAATTTATTGACTGCTTGACAAGCAATGATAAACTTGGAAATAAAAAATAGGTTTTAATAAAAATAATTATTATAAGAATAATCAGCAACAGGAATGCACTAAATATTAATACTCCTCTTATTTGCTCAATCGAATACCACGTCCGTTGGTTCAGTTGGCAGTCAGGCTCGTGTAGCATGCTATCCGTCGTCAGACTCTGACTTTGGTTATCAAAGGCATGCTTGATGGCAAGGGCTCAAGTGTGCACTGGATTATCAACCAATTAGCAAATGTTGCTGTAATCTTGTTTCATAAACTAGAGTTGTCTTCTCTACAGGAGAGGTTATTGTACTTCATTACAACTTACAGGTTGAAGAGGTTGAGAAAAGGCGACTAACACGCCTTCAAAAGCTTACACTACAGTGTCCTGCAGACAAGTACAACATCTACCAAACGTTTGTTCATCAACAACAGAGCTTGGAGTGGGTGGAGTCAGGAAAAGTTTAGTAGGAAAAAGGAACAAGACAACCAAAACATGAAATAAAGACGGGACAATGTGTTGGTTTGGTAGAAGAGGTCGGTGTCGAAGGCGGCATATTCTGGTCCTAGCTGTCAGTGGCTGAGACCACTACACCTTCGGTTACCATAGGAAGTGCTGGAGACCATGGTAGATGATTTCTTTGACTTCTTTTGATGTTAATATGTCTAGTCCAAGGGAGGTAATGTACTTGCAGATTTCTGTGTTTCCATTCCCCCCTTGGACCTCATGGTCTCCAGCTACATGAAAGTAGGGTTTGCCAGCAACCATTGCCTCCATGTGTGTTGGTGCTGTGGCAACCGAATTAGTAGCAGTCCTCTTGCTGGTAACTGGTAGGATTTCTGTTGTGTGCATTTTTATTTCATCTTTTAGGAGTTGGGGTAGATTGATTATTGTATTGATGTTCTTATTTACCACTGATAGCGTCCGACCAGAGTGTCTGCTGATTTTGGTAATGTACTTTCAGATTTCTGCACGGCCATTTTTTTCCTGCACTTTTGCATGTCTGCCTCATATCAAGGTTCTACATTTTTTAATTCCTTCATACCTTATGGTCTCCAGCTACATTAAGGCAGGGTTTTCCAGCAACCACCCTCCATATAAGTTGGTGCTGTCGCAACTGAATTAGTAGCGGTCTCTTGGTTGATGTCTGGTAGCATGTTGGTGCTGTGTAGGTTTATTTGATGTTGTAGGAGTTGAGGTAGATTTATTATTGTTTTGGTAAGATTCATCTTCAAGTGTTTGATTTGTCTCTGGTAGCATCCGACCAGAATGTAAGCTGATGTGGGTTTGTGGAACTGGAATTTGTATGATTGGAATCGTGGTAGCCCACCTTAGTCAATCGATATATCGATAGTACCATAATTTTGCATGAGAATGTTTGATGAGTGAGTGAAGGTTGGTTTGTCAACAACTACCTGCATGTAAGATGGTTCTGTAGTAACTGAGCTAGTAGTAGTGAGAGAACAATGTACTATATTATATTAGAGAACTTGTACTATTTCTACATCTCCTTGAGTTGATCTATTTGGGTGGTACATCTACTTGGGTGGTACATCTACTTGGGTGGTACACCCTCTACAAAGTTCCTTCACCTTCTGTTTTCTGAGCTTAAAGAAACAGCAGAGACTGTGTCGTTCTACAAAGCATGTCGAATACCCTCCAATGGCAGCTGGGACAAACTTATGTAACTCGTTCCTTACATAACCATTTCTTCCATCAATTATTCTATTTTTTAATGGCCGCTCTTTGTTAATAATTAATAAATCTCACATGCAAACCCACTTTCTGATTCCTGCTAACAATTCCGCAAACGAAGCAGTTAATCAAATAACAACTGTACAAACTAAATCAGATGTCTGTATTTTTATCTGGCGTTTTTGTCATTTTATAATACAATGCAGTGTTGTCAAGAAATAATAAACTGCACTGGAATCAATCAAAATATGGCAGCACCTAAAACTTACAAGATAAAACTGACAGCAAGTCCTTAGCTTGTAGTTAGAGCTGGCTCATTGGTTGATAAGAGTTTAAACTGTCGGCTATACAAAGCAACTGAAACTATACTTGTTTTCTCTAAAACAGCAGCTTAGCGTTTGCTCGATATTTTACCTTGCTTCTGTAATTTGATAATGTCAAATGTTTGCAAAACATTACTAGGAGTTTTCTTCTCTAACAAAGAGAGCACAACTGCATAAAAAGTCACAAAGTTTGCTTTTAATACAACTGAATGGCGAAGTGAAAATGGGTTTCATTCATTACAATTTGGGTTACTTGATGCAATCGATAAACAAAAACTTGTTGGGATATCAAGTAAAAGGTTACCGCTGGTACAAGAATCTCCAAAAAAAACTTGCTTGCTCAAGAATTGTATTACATGGGAGACAATTCCTCCCAGGTACGATAAATCATGTTTTGTAAATTATGAAGTTAATGTTATTAGCCGGTTTCATTACAAAAAATGCCCATTTTTCACCTACAGAGAGAAAGTATTTGCAATTACATAATATGCCTGCTGCCACAGCACAGGCAGCAGGGTCAAACTTTAAGTTGTTTTTCAAACACGTAGAGTCAGCGGGTGCCTGCAGCTGGCAGCGTTCATGTTGATAACTTTAGTGAATGGAATTTGGGGTTTTTTGTCCAATATAAACAGTCTGGTGGAGTTTGTTATATTTTGTGATTATCTTGTCAAGGGTAGTTGGTTTTGAGCATGAAAATATACATATAATGATGATATTGTTTACTGGAAGAAAATGAATCAATAAGGGTAAAAATACTTAAAAAGAATTTCCATCTACTAAATTTTCTGAAACAGTATTCCTTGTTTTTATTTAGTTTTTAGATTTCATTTTATTGTTTAAACAAATAATTCAGATTACTGTTTTACAATTTCCATAGCTTGAGTTATTTCAGTATTTCATCTGTAGGTAGTTTTTGTTACATAAAGGGACTATATCCACCATATCAGAAATAATATAACATCTTTAAAAGTATATATGGGGGCTAACAACTCCTCGCGCGAGCTAATCCAATATATCCGTGCATTTAAATAATCAAAAATTTTCTACTATGGCAGAAGCTCGTAAATATTATCGACGGCAATTTGCTCTCTCAAAGTTTCATGCTGGTCAATTGTTAGATATTTATTGCCACAAGAAGTTGAATACCCTGTAGTTGATATGTTTACATAGCATATAACTGTCAACTCTGTGGTTTCACTTGGCAGAGTTGGATACAAGAAAATCAGTTTTTCAAATATAAAATATTCCCAAAGTACCGTTTTGCTGCTTAGAAAATATTTGTAGTTGTGCAATAGGGTCCCGGCAGAGTATTTTCACTTTAGCGATGCAACCGGAAGTAGCTTAGTCGATCATTGATGTGAGGAAATTTGAGGAAATAATATGACAAAAATGATGTTGTTGAGAGAGCTCAAAGGATCAATAAAGCCTTTTTGGTTGTTCTTTTTTGAAAAAAAATTGGTTTATTCAGTTAAAAAAATAATTGAATATCTTGTTCACACGTAGAGTAGAACCATAGTTTTGCATTTCGGGTTTAACTGAGCTTGCCAACGTAAACTAATGAAAGCGCGCCCTTGAACGATTACTGTGGTTTGCTTTCACAGTGCCGTTGTAGTTTTACAATTTATGTTGATGGCGCATCATCAGTATTATATACCCCAAACTTACCAGCTGTCATAAATAAAAAAATGTTTTTTTAGTAATTGTAAAATGAAGTGACTTCCGTTTTAATAGTATTGTTGGTGGAAAGCGGGCTTCCGGTTTCTTTAATACTAGCTTCGCACAAAATTCCGCCCAGACCCCATTATTCTGGTGACCATGATTGAACAGAGAGATAGGATACACCATTTTAGCTTTTTTTTTTCTCTACCGATTGTTGGTTTCATAATCCATCTTTCTCTACGTGCAACCCTTATTTTGGTTGATAGCATAGCCGGTGCATTACAGGACTTCATTTTTAGAGATGTTCTCATTCAGATTCACTTTATCGGAATCGACAGATTCTATTAATTATTTACCGAATTCGCAAAAATACTCGAAATCGGTTTACTTGCATTTCTGTTCAAAGATCTTTTCACTAACAATGAATAGCAGGCAGATTAGCTTCAGCTACCAATGTTGTTACTGCAGTTGCCTCATGCAATAGAAATGCTGATTAGTATCAATGTGGCTAGGTTGCTCTTGCAGGCCCTATTACAAGAAGGAAAAGCATAATCTATTATGTAATTATCTTGTAACTCTGGAAAACTTCGGTTTGAATCAGAATCGGATCGGTTCAATGGCAAAATCAGTAGAATCAGGATCAAATCAGTGAAAATTTTGTGAATCGGAGCATCTCTAAAATTTTGCTGACAAGTTGCTCAACAGTATCAATAACATGACTCGCTGACATAGAGGACCGACGGACCGTATGTGAAGTATTCACATCCCAGATATTTGAATAAAGCATTGAATAACTAGTTGCTAGCAGAGAAATTTATACCTCTTACTTTCAGCTATATTTCGCTTAATATGAGTGATGGCAGCTTGGACTATAAAAGGTGTCTTCAGTAATTGTCTACCCTTTGTTTGAGCTTAGTTTTAAATATAAAATTCATTTCAACTGCTAAACATTAAAGCTAACTTATTGATGTTGGCATGGTAGTTAACCATACTATGGCTTAACATAAATGTTATGCATTGACATTTCGTTCCATGCATCAACCAAACGCATGCTTTTGGTTTAATGCGTTTTGGCATGTACACACAAAAACTTTCAAATTAAAACAGTAGCATGGTGCTTTGTATGGTACAGTATATTTCATCTGGTCTAACCAAGGATTGAATCATGCCATCATGGACCTCTAACAGTTAATCAATAGCCAACATTTCATAATATTCACCTTCACTTTCACTTCCAATGTTAAAAGATATAGTGCAACGTACAAAAATACTTGACTGCATTTATTTGAGCAAAAATCTAGCTTCTACTCCAATTGGTCTAGTAAAGGGGGTAATATACACCCCCCCCCCCTACTGACTAGCACTCCACTATTGTATAGAAGAATGTGGTGAAACTGCATAAAATTATTGGGAAGGCAAGTAATAAAATAATGTATACTAGCTGGTATTCTAGTTAATAGTACAGTAAAGGTGCAGGTCAAATAAGGTCATGTCAAATGTAGACAACTTTGTTGTCATTGAATGCTGATTGGTTGCTTTTAGTTATCGGCTGCTAGCTATGGATGGCGCATATTTTCTCATTGGAGCACTTCCCATTCTCTGACCACTCGCACTGTGAGGGGGTCTTGTTACTGCAAAAAATAAATTGCAAAATTATTACACTTATAAATATTATTACTACTGGAAAAAATGCTCAAAACATCAAATGGTTTCAATAAAATGGTTTTACAGCAGTTTTTACTTCTCCCAGTGGTATAAGCATACATCCAGGTGGAAAACACAAGAATGGACATGTTTTGTTCTTTTATACAGGTATTGGTATTTTAACTGAGGTAATGCAAGTTTAATACAAGAGAACATAACTCACTAAGGTAATGCAAAGTTAATACAAGAGGTCATAACTCACTGAGGTAATGCAAGTTTAATATAAGCGAACATAACTCACTGAGGAAATGCAAGTATAATACAAGAGAACATAACTCACTAAGGTAATGCAAGATTAATACAAGAGAGCATAACTCACTCGGTGATTTACAAATAGTTCCAGTAGTATGTGGCCTTCTCTTTTGTTGGTCGAGATCGGAGACGGTATTCTCTTTGTTGGTGGAGGTAGTATTCTTGTATTTACAAAAGCTTATAGTATAGACACTAGCAAACCAAAATTATTTTTGTGAAGAAAAAAGTTTTACTTTTTCAAAAAGTAGATTGTATTTTCTTAGGTGATTGAATTACAGACTTACAAATTACTCATATACAAGTTCAGAAAATTTAAAAATGTTATAACATTTTAAAATATGTCCATTGTAAAAGCTATATAGCTACTTAGGTAAACAGCGTAAGCAATCATAGAGTGAGCAAACTAGAGTGAGCTATCATAGAGCAAACAAACATAGAGTAAACTATCATAGAGAGAGCAAACATAGAGTGGGCTATCATAGAGTGAGTAGGCATAGAGTGAGCTATCATAGAGCAAACAGACATAGAGTGAGCTATCATAGAGCAAACAAGCATAGAGTGACCTATCATAGAGAGAGCAAACATAGAGTGGACTATCATAGAGTGAGTACACATAGAGTGAGCTATCATAGAGCAAACAAACATAGAGAGAACAGACATAGAGAGAGCAAACATAGAGTGAGCTATCATAGAGCAAACAAACAGACATAGAGTGAGCTATCATAGAGCAAACAAACAGACATAGAGTGAGCTATCATAGAGCAAACAGACATAGAGTGAGCAAACATAGAGTGAGCTATCATAGAGTGATCAAGTAGAGAGCAAGCAAACATAGAATAACCTCACATAGAGTGGTCAAACTTAGACTGAGCAAACATAGAATAAAGAAACAGAGTGATGTGAGCTATCATAGAGTGAACTAACATAGAGTGAACAAACATAAAATGAACAAACAAGAACAAGCAAATGCGGGTGTGAAATAATAGACCCAAAGATGGCAACACAGCCACATCCAGTTCAAATTATAGCAGCAGGTAGATCAAGCATCTGTTAGGCAGCAAGCAGTCATGTGATCATAAAGGGCTGCCAGAAATGAGTGAACTGAAGATGAACCCAGAGCTGTCAACTAACTGGTTTTGGTGGATGTTAGGAAGATGTAGCTCAGCATCAGGATTGTGATTTAGAATACAATCTCTTAACCTATTCAACAGAGCATAAACTTTGTAATGGAGTTGTCTCCTCTTTTCTATAGCATCAAATGATACCAAGCAGAGCTGCAGCTTTATCAAAACATAAATACGTCAAAAATGGCTGATTAATTGGACTCAAGCGAGTTTTTTAATTTCTGTTTTAAAAATTCCAAATAAATAGACTGAGTGACTCGTGGACAGTACAAACCTTTTGAGCCCTACAGTGGAACCAGCGCTACTCTCTGTGAGGCCTTTAGAGCTCTGTGCTGGAGTTAACATCTGTAGCGTTTGTATACTGGTAACAAATAGACTGGAGTGGCTGGTAACAAATAGATTGGAGTGGCTGGTAACAAATAGACTGGAGTGGCTGGTAACAAATAGACTGGAGTGGCTGGTAACTAATAGACTAGAGTGACTGGTAACTAATAGACTGGAGTTGCTGGTAACAAACAGACTGGAGTGGCTGATAACAAATAGACTGGAGTGGCTGGTAACTAATAGTCTGGAGTAGCTGGTAACAAATAGTCTGGAGTGGCTGGTAACAAATAGACTGGATTGGATGGTAACAAATAGAATATTTATTGAAGTTATAAAAAACAAAACAACACATCATACAAAAATTAAAAAATGACTTGACCAAGTATAGGTTTGGTAGAAGAGGTCGGTGTCGAAGACAGCATATTCTGGTCACAGCTGTCAGTGGCTGAGACCACTACACCTTCGGTTACCACAGGAAGTGCTGGAGACCATGGATGATGATTTCTTTGACTTCTTTTGATGTTAATATGTCTAGTCTAAGGGAGGTATTGTACTTGCAGATTTCTGTGTTTCCATTCCCCCTTGGACCTCATGGCCTCCAGCTACATAAAGGCAGGGTTTACATTTTTGAATTTCTTTACACCTTATGGTCTCCAGCTACATTAAGGCAGGGTTGGCCAGCAACCACCCTCCATATAAGTTGGTGCTGTGGCAACCGAATTAGTAGCAATCTCTTGGTTGGTGGCTGGTAGCGTGTTAGCACTGTGTAGGTTTATTTGATGTTTTAGGAGTTGAGGTAGATTTATTATTATTTTGGTAGGATTTACTTCAAGTGTTTGATTTGCCTCTGGTAGCGCCCGACCAGAATGTAAGCTGATGTTGGTAGCTTTGTGTGTTGTGGTTGGTGGTACGTAGGCCACCTTAGACTACCGATACTGACTGAGATATGTATTAAAATGTTTGATGAGTGAGTGAAGGTTGGTTTGTCAACAACTACCTCCATGTAAAATGGTTCTGTAGTAATACATAATAAGGACAAACTGGCAGTTGACAACACATAAGAGACAAACTGCCCAAAGAGGTATAAAAACCCACAGAGATAATATTGAGATGCATTTTTATGAGGGATTTCAATGTTGGAATGCTGTTGTCGTTGGTGTTGTACTCCGCATAATCATCATTTCTACGTAACGTCCTCACAAAACTCCTCTAGACACTTTTCGTAGTATTGATGTACTTCCTGTACGGGAGATTATATTTTATTGCTTCTGCAGCACGTCTGATATCCTATAAGGAGAACGCACACAGTGCGCACAAAGATAATAGATTTATACACGTACCACATGAGTGACAGTTATGGCCACCACAACACTGATTTACATTTAAACATCTTCGTATTTTTCTTGTAAGTCAGAGCACTCCACGAGGACCTTGGCGTTCTTGAAGTACGTCTGCTGCAGCATGTAATGAGAATGAGAAGACTGCCATACCGTACGTGGTATATCCACTAGACCATATCCATAAAGGAGTACCAGTAGAAAGAGGCCCCAGGTGTTACTTGCTGTAATACCTATCACCTTGAGATTCTCTCTATAAAAGTATCCGGCGGGTGAAGGAAATAACTAGATGTTAAAGGATATTATACCATAGAGTCATCTAGAATAAGGGACACATACCTTGTTATTGTGAGGTCAGGTCGTGTGGCCACGTATATGAGGCAGACACAAAAGATGGCGGAGTACGAAGCGTAATATTTAGCGTTAGATATGAAAGCTGAGTGAATCTTTCCTAACACAGAGAATTCTCCAGCATTTGCGTAAGACTGCCTGATGGGCAGTACCAACCTAAAACCATCAGCAACAGAGTTAGTTAGTTAGTTGTTAGCTAGTAGTTGAGAATAGAGCAAACAAATCTAAATATTCATACCATCAGTTCATTTGGAGTGCTTTTGCATAGTCGCTGATTGATCATCAGATGCTTTCAGCTGAGTTAACCCAAAGAGTTCTGCTAATATTCAAGCATTCTCAAAGCTTGACTCAGGTGATTCTAGCAAAACATGTAGCCATGGAGTTGTCTGCTCTTACAACAGTTATACGTTGTACAGGCTGAAAAATCCAAATTTAATAACAATAAGGTTTCTACCAAAACAATGCAAACAAATAAACGATTGGTAACTTTTGGCAACGCTAATATACGTATACTGTAACACACAGATATTCCACATAATAAGCTTATATAATCATTAGGGCATTGCAACAACAATCGTTGCTTACATGATGGCGGCTCGTTTTTTGTTGCTGTATCCAAAACTGAAATTTTGATTGCCATAAACGGGCTTTGTTTTTTTTATTGCAATGCATAAATATGAAAAAGTTAACTGCTAATTTTTAAACCAGCGTTGTTTCTGCAAGCGTCTTGGCACTAATCTTCTCATGAATCCACAGGGTGAAGAAATGCTATTTTGTACTCCCTAAAACAAGAAGAATTCACTCATTTATCACGATTGCGCTTCGAGTTATTTTCGCCGAAAGCACTTATTGAGGACTCATAGCATTTAATGCAAGTTTTCCGTCATTCGAAACACTGAATGCTCAATTTTTAGAAAGTCTATGAAACCTCTATAGCTAAAGAGAACCCCCTGCACTAGTTATTTTATGCTGTAACGCATGATTGTAAAACCAGAGAATAAAGAACTAGTAGATTGACTCGTTGAACTTGCGGTCTGTGGCTGCTGACCTCAGGGATAGTGCTGTCGCTGACTCTCGTGGAGGGCACAGAGGGGCAGATGAGCAAGTATTACATCACTCAACGACAAGGTTTATGAATTGTATCTGAATGGAAGCGCTGCATGCAGTTATGTAATCACAAATTAGTTCTACAGACCTATTGTTACTTATTTGGATTCATGCCAATTACTAGACAGCCCAAAATCATGAACAAAGTGTGGAGTGTGATGCGGATAGAAACAGCACAGAACAAATGTTCACAAACCTGCATTTGCTTTTACCCAAAGCAAGGACTTGTCTTATCAATTCAATACAATTACTATTTCATTCCGTTAGTGAAATAAACCACCCAGAGTGACTCACCTCTACACAAATCACAGCATTTACACAAACTCACCAGGTAAGAAGCTGAGTTGACCAATACACTACCAACCAGAACAAAAATAGCTTAGAAGGTGGCCGACTTAGCCAAGGTTCCACACATACACAGTCATCATCAGCAGTAAGAGAATGCACAGATATCTTATTTGATCCTGTCAGGGTAGACTAAAACATACACTAGATGGTAAACAACCAACTTTATTGCCTTATTCTTGATTAAAAATTCATTTATAATAAAGCGCTAATTGATTGCAAAGTTGTAAGAGGAAATTTGTTTACGAAATCATCATTAACTAACACAAGACTGTTTCTATTTCATACCAGAATTGTTGCTTTTTGCTGTAGTAACCGCTGAAGTAGTACTAGAGAAAGATGAGTCATCGCACTCTGCTATGCATTGCCTATAGTGTCTACAATTTAAACATTTTAGTGAGTTGTTCACACATAGATAAAACAACTCCAAAGTCAAAGCACAGTACAACATGGCAGTACATATGGCTGAGACATCCAGGGGAGTACGAATACAATGAAGGAGAAGTACCAGGCAATCAAAGTGGATACAGTAACTATTGCATGCATGTATGTAGTTTATAGCTGCTAATAGAACATAACAACAAACTGCGTAAGCTTTTAGAGCTTCAGAAGTATAAATTTATTTCTCATTGCATCAAGTATGGTATTGCTAATCTAAGGCTTTTGTTGTACGATTTATCCACCAGTTATGGATTGGATGGATAACTCCACCAAATAGGCGTCGAAACTTTTTTATAAGCACCGGTTAGAGAGAAGATGGCTTCTCAAGACAATCATTGTAGGCTTATGGATAGACCAACCAGTTAGACCAAAAACTGTTTCACAGCGGCTCCAATGAAATAGTGATTGCAACTGTGTAGTATAGTTTGCTATCCGGCACCATTCCAACAATGTATAAATAATACAACCAAGCTTTGCGCTCCAATATCATTGAATATTGATTTATGTGAAGTGATGTATTAGTATGGTAATAGAATATTGAATTATGTGAAGTGATGTATTAGTATGGTAACAGAGGACTGGTGACAAATAATAGACATACAACACTATCTCATAGACATCTACATAAACATAGTGCATTATGTTATTGTATACTGTACAGCAGATGGTTATGCATAGAGCTATGAAGTGGAGACAAAAACTAATCACTCGGTCAGATTTACTAAATTGAACCTCATAGACATGGATATTATAAACATAAGCATCTCGCAAAATCAAAGTATACATAGTATACATCAATGTGATGATTACAAAGATGGTTGGTTCACTCATTTAGCTGGTAGAGTAAAAGCCGTTTAGAGTTCCAGTGAGGTACAACTAGGGTGGTACCGTATACATCTAGATCCCACACATTACCAGGTGAATAGCTGTCTCTCATCTCTGATATAATGTTACCTACAATAATATATCAGTAATATCTACAGTATATTCCCTACTACATACCACATCTATATACCTACCTATAAGTATATATAACACAACAAACCAATGCAGTATACAATATATATATAGTATACAATAACATACCTGTTGTGATGTCTAGTATGTATATTGTTGTACTGTTGCTTGCAGTTACTAATATGTAATCTCCATATTGTACCAGACCAAGTGGTTGGTTCACATCAGAGCAAGTCCACACCACCTCTCCAGTTGTAATGTTCACCAGATATATTCTGGATGTATCACGTTCTGATAAGACGACAGAAGCTTCTCCAGCTACACACATACGAACAACTGCATTGCTTGGTAGAGGAGAAGGAATGTGACGTAGAATTTTACCGTCGAGGGAATACACAGTTATTTTATTGTTTGTTCTGTCTGGTATGACCACCTGATCGGATATGACAACCATGGTAGAAAGGCCCGTAGCTCTGGGATGATTCCAGCTGGTGATGTGTCCGCCAGACATGTCATACACACCTACTTGACAGGGACGAGATCGAGATAATGTATAGATTTTATCTTTGTACACGGAGATGGAGTCTACCCTACCAGAGGTGGAGATGAAAGAATTGTACACTTTGTAGTTACTGTCTACTTTAGTAACTGTATCGTTATACAACCCGACATAAGTACTACCGTTGTAGTGACACACTGAGAAAGGGCAAGAAGGTAATTGTACGGACTGGAGTTGTGTGAGTGATTGAGGGAGATGTTGTACAGTTTTGTTTCCTTTCTTACTGGCTACAACCAGGTTATCTGAGCAGACAACTTCTAATTCCATCTCCCTGCACTCACCTACAATATTATGACTCTGTTTAGATTTGATAGTGACAATAGAGCTGATGATATAGATTAATCTTAACCTCAGACACTATAGATTAATCTTAACCTCAGACACTATAGATTAATCAGTTAACTGTATCACACATACATATAATATAGGGTTCAGTAGATATAATACATTTGTAGAGTTAAATAAAAAACAATACAACAATATAATGTTTGTATGCGAGATTATACTCAATGGTTTCATACAAGATAATTAAACTGTGTTGGCTCACTGCCAGATATATCTATCACAGCTATTCCAACTACACCAATGTAAATATTATGAGGTATCATAGTCTGAGGTACAACAAGTCTAGTCATTCACCCTTTAGCCTCAGTTCCTGCTGATCAGTAAGTTTTAGCTCAGGTAGTTGTTCTACAACAAAGTCTTGTATTTGTTGTTTTAGCTCTCTGTATCCCTTCACAAAATCTGCCTGTAAATAAAATGTAGATAAACGTGTGAGTACCTGATAGCTGTATATTGTAATACTTGGTACAGCTGGAAGGGGGGGGGGGTGCGTACCCCACAACAGAAGACAATAGCACTAAGGTTTTGTATTATAAAGTATATAATTGGCAGATTGTCTATACAAAAACTATGCTACAGGCACAACTACTGAATAGCCACAAATTTTCCCCAACCAATCGGAAATGATGACAGGGTGTTTGCTCTATTCTTTTCTCCACTTGCCATTCTCATGCAATACCAGTTAAACTCACTGTATTTGATGTCATAGCCATAGAGTGCTTTGAAATAACAAACAAGGGGCGCCCATAAGCCACCCTCTTTACATAAACAACTTTATTGGAAACACTGAAACTCAATTGCGATTTTTTTATCCTGATCAAAACCTGTTGATGGCCTCAAATAAGGCGCTACTGATTTTTTCAACTCACCGGAAACAGAAATAAGAAAATCCTCAATCAATGAGCAGAATTGGTGCATAATAGCTAGATGTACATGGGGCCTTATTCTACCACTTATAACCTAATGATACTGTACCCCCTTGGGTACTCGGTCTATGAAAACTGAGGTGTTACTATAAAGTCACAAATGAATAGATATCAATGTCAACAGTGATGCTCTAGGGCTAAAGCACAGGTAAAGCCCTAGTTATTGACTAGTGCACATTCTAGAAGCCACTCTACCACTAGACATGTGAAGCATACAAACTATTCATACAAACATCTACCTGGTGACTATGTTTTACTCTAGTCTCTATCAGTTGTCTCTGATTTCTTATTTGAGTCCATTTCTTAAGTACAATATCTTCCATAAACTCAGCCATATTTACTCTCCCTTTTTGTCTTTTCTCTCTCAGCTCTACCTCTAGTTTCTTGTATTTACTCTTGAGTGCATTTATCTACAACAGAAATATGTCATTGAGTCAGCGCTGCCTCATACAGTATCATTTAATCAAAGTATGATCAGATAGTTTAAAGTCAAACCTGCGCATCCCTAGTTTGATGTATCAATTCTACCATCTGTGATGTTTTGTTATCATATTCAGCTCTCATTTCTGATGTATTTTTGAATAGTCTCTCATACTGATCCTCTTTGGCCAACATCTCAGCACTGATTCCTTCTTTGAGTAAGGCAGCAACACAGTCATCTAGTGACAGCAGGTTGTGAGAGGTGCCTGTTATACATATCATATAAAGTTGGTTGTGGAACAAACTAACTTTATCTATGAATAAGTTTGGTATCAATTGTGATACCTAACGATTGCAAATTTCCCTCAATAGACGTTCAACAATTATTATTATAATAAAAACAACAAAAATAACAATAATCAGTTGCCCTGAATGTTATAAAATACAACAAAAGTAAACAGTTGACATTTATTAGTGACATACCACATGTTTGGTGCACTTGGTGATGTCATAATTGGTTATTATTTTACATTCATAAAACGGCCAACAAAAGAGTCAAGTAGCGGGTAGGTCTGGGATGTATAATACTGGCTGTATTTAATTCATTTGTACTAGCCAACTATATAGAGATTGTGACATAGAGGTATAGATAGAGACTGAGACATAGAGGTATAGATAGAGACTGTGACATAGATGTATAGATAGAGACTGTGACATAGAGGTATAGATAGAGATGTGACATAGAGGTATAGATAGAGACTGTGACATAGAGGTGTAGATACAGACTGTGACATAGAGGTATAGGTAGAGACTGTGACATAGAGGTATAGGTAGAGACTGTGACATAGATGTATAGATGGAGACTGTGACATAGAGGTATAGATAGAGACTGTGACATAGATGTATAGATAGAGACTGTGACATAGAGGTATAGATAGAGACTGTGACATAGATGTATAGATGGAGACTGTGACATAGAGGTATAGATAGAGACTGTGACATAGAGGTGTAGATAGAGACTGTGACATAGAGGTATAGATAGAGACTGTGACATAGATGTATAGATGGAGACTGTGACATAGAGGTATAGATAGAGACTGTGACATAGAGGTGTAGATAAAGACTGTGACATAGATGTATAGATGGAGACTGTGACATAGAGGTATAGATAGAGACTGTGACATAGAGGTGTAGATAGAGACTGTGACATAGATGTATAGATAGAGACTGTGACATAGAGGTATAGATAGAGACTGTGACATAGAGGTATAGATAGAGATGTGACATAGAGGTATAGATAGAGACTGTGACATAGAGGTATAGATAGAGACTGTGACACAGAGGTATAGATAGAGACTGTGACATAGAGGTATAGATAGAGACTGTGACATAGAGGTATAGATAGAGACTGTGACACAGAGGTATAGATAGAGACTGTGACATAGAGGTATAGATAGAAACTGTGACATAGAGGTATAGATAGAAACTGTGACATAGAGGTATAGATAGAGACTGTGACATAGAGGTATAGATAGAGACTGTGACATAGAGGTATAGATAGAGACTGTGACATAGAGGTATAGATAGAGACTGTGACATAGAGGTATAGATAGAGACTGTGACATAGAGGTATAGATAGAGACTGTGACATAGAGGTATAGATAGAGACTGTGACATAGATGTATGGATAGAGACTGTGACATAGAGCTATAGATAGAGACTGTGACATAGAGGTATAGATAGAGACTGTGACATAGAGCTATAGATAGAGAATGTGACATAGAGGTATAGATAGAAACTGTGACATAGAGGTTTAGGTAGAGACTGTGACATAGAGGTATAGTTAAAGACTGTGACATAGATGTATAGATAGAGACTGTGATATAGAGGTATAGATAGAGACTGTGACATAGAGGTATAGATAGAGACTGTGACATAGAGGTATAGATAGAGACTGTGACATAGAGGTTTAGGTAGAGACTGCGACATAGAGGTATAGTTAAAGACTGTGACATAGATGTATAGATAGAGACTGTGACATAGAGGTATAGATAGAGACTGTGACATAGAGGTATAGATAGAGACTGTGACATAGAGGTATAGATAGAGACTGTGACATAGAGGTAGAGATAGAGACTGTGACATAGAGGTATGGATAGAGACTGTGACATAGAAGTATAGATAGAGACTGTGACATAGAGGTATAGATAGAGACTGTGACATAGAGGTATGGATAGAGACTGTGACATAGAAGTATAGATAGAGACTGTGACATAGAGCTATAGATAGAGACTGTGACATAGAGGTATAGATAGACACTGTGACATAGAGCTATAGATAGAGAATGTGACATAGAGGTATAGATAGAGACTGTGACATAGAGGTATGGATAGAGACTGTGACATAGAAGTATAGATAGAGAGTGTGACATAGATGTATAGATAGAGACTGTGACATAGAGGTATAGATAGAAACTGTGACATAAAGGTATAGATAGAGACTGTGACATAGAGGTATAGATAGAGACTGTGACATAGATGTATATATAAAGACTGTGACATAGAGGTATAGATAGAGACTGTGACATAGAGGTATAGATAGAGACTGTGACATAGAGGTATAGATAGAGACTGTGACATAGAGGTATAGATAGAGACTGTGACATAGAGGTACAGACAGAGACTGTGACATAGAGGTATAGATAGAGACTGTGACATAGATGTATAGATAGAGACTGTGACATAGAGGTATAGATAGAGACTGTGACATAGAGGTATAGATAGAGACTGTGACATAGAGGTATAGATAGAGGCTGTGACATAGAGGTATAGATAGAGACTGTGACATAGAGGTATAGATAGAGACTGTGACATAGAGGTATAGATAGAGACTGTGACATAGAGGTATAGATAGAGACTGTGACATAGAGGCCACTAATAGTATACCACTATAACTTCCACCAATATAAATTTATCAGCTGCAATTTCATTCTATCAAAATGAAGTTTAATAGAGAAATGTGTTTGTTCTCACTGTTACAATTGATCGCCGGTCAAGTATAGAAGCAATCCTTCGGAAAGAGAAGGGAGGAGCTTAATTAATCTAACGGCGACAAAATTGACATTCAGTAGACTGCTAGTGAGTGTCTTATATACCCAACCGACAACCTGATGAACTGAGCTTGTTGATCTACGTCTCCATCTACACCTCTATGAACAGTGAAAACAGGCCACGCCACAGTAATTCACTACTAGGGCGCATCCTAATTAAGTTGTGTTGGCAAACTCATTTAAGCCCGAAATAAGAAACTAGTGCTGCATGTACTCCAATGAAATGGAATGAAAGGAAATATCACTGATTACTGATCAATCAAGTTATTTGACAATAATCAGGCAGAACGCGATGTTTATCTTTGTTAATAAAAAAACAATGGAATGGGCCGGCACAAAAACTTCAACTTGACAAGGTAACCATAGACCTATAACCATAACATAGACCCATAGACCTATAACCACAGCATAGACCCATAGACCTATAACCATAGCATAGGCCTATAACCATAGCATAGATCCATAGACCTATAACCATAGCATAGACCCATAGACCTATAACCATAGCATAGATCCACAGACCTATAACCATAGCATAGACCCATAGACCTATAACCATAGCATAGATCCATAGACCTATAACCATAGCATAGACCCATAGACCTATAACCATAGCATAGACCCACAGACCTATAACCATAGCATAGACTCATAGACCTATAACCATAGCATAGACCCATAGACCTATAACCATAGCATAGACCCATAGACCTATAACCATAGCATAGACCCATAGACCTATAACCATAGCATAAACCCATAGACCTATAACCATAGCATAAACCCATAGACCTATAACCATAGCATAGACCGACTGAAATATACTTCCCCTAAACCATCGACCCATAGACTTATTTCAGAAACCCATCGGCTGGATATTAATCTGTCAGATTACAATCAGCTGGTGTACATGCAGCATAACGTTCTACTACAGAGTATTTATGAGCAAACTCAATTTAGGCTTTTCAAGTGAAGAAAATCAAAATTATTGTATGAAAAACAATTCAAAGGCTGCATTGATTCCTTGACCTTTCTCCACAAAATCATTTTTGTCTTATCAGCCGCTTGAAATGTCACAAATCAGGATAATAGTTAAATGTGTCGTGAGTTCTAATGATAAGTTATATGATCAACTAGAATATTTCTGACAGCATCGGTAAAGGGAGACAACTCCTACCAGGACCCCATTACACAGATATATTACTTACCATTGTCACATTTATCCATATCAGGCAGACATTTCATGCACCAGAGAGTCAAACAAAGTTTACAAGCCAGGCTGTAGGGTTCGTTAGTGTGTGTAGTGCAGTTCCTTGTCTCGCGTTTCTTAGCCTGAGCTCTAAACTCATCCATATTTATCTTGATATGCTGATCCATCGTATCATCATGTGACTAAAATACCAAAGGTAGATCTCATGCTACAATATGAGAAAGAAGTCAAGCTGACAAAAACCGACAACACAGAAAGCAAACCTCACAGAATAATTACTGGACAATTTACAGATAAATCAATCGCTAGGCACGGTGCCTCAGAAGGTTTTGTGTTTTGGGTTTTAATAAATCATATGTGGTATTTATTTACGTCATTATCATAAATTGCATATAACTATAAATAATATACAAAACCTAATTATGTTTAGCTAAAGTATAAATTTTAGAGACTCAACAAATGTTTACATAATTAAATAAATTGCTCTATTGATCAACGCTAGATGGTAAGAATACAGGCTATAAAGACAATGAGGGCAATCATTTTTGGTTCAAAAGTCATGCGCTTTGCAATCCTATCAAAGTTTTTTCAAACTAGTTCAGATTATTTTGGAACAGTTCAAATTATCAGAAAATAATGAACGTTTTATAAGATAGTTCATGCCTGAGCGCACAGTAGACTATAAATACATGCCTGAGCGCACAGTAGACTATAAATACATGCCTGAGCGCACAGTAGACTATAAATACACTGGTTGGTGTTGGATAATGTAATGCCACCAAATCCGAGAGCACCGCACTAGAACTATCACTGAGCCAGTTTTAAGATAAGATTTCAGGCCAATTTAGTACGTTTACCCAATTATGTTTTATATAAAAGACTCTTTGCAAAAACCGTTTGCTAGGCGTGTGAAATAGAGAAATCAACAAATCAGTAAACAGAGAGAACAAACAATCAATCACAACAATCGACAGATACAATAACTTACATCTACATGTCTGTTACATAACTTTGTACAACATAATGTACAATAGCTGACAGCCTCCTCCATAGACCTTTTCTTCCTAACACAAATATCACACCATTTATTGTCTTCTCCTGGCATATCATGTGATGGGAGAGTATGTGGAGCCCCAGCAAACACCTCTCTGTGTTATATATATAGATTGTATAGTAACTGTAGTATAACTTATATATAAGTATATATACTATAGCCTGTGAACTATAACTATACATATAGGGGACACTTACCCACACCCCGACGCTGGACATACTATTAGGTGATTCTCCTCATAAAAGCCACTCAAACACTGCAAACAGTGCACGTGTGTACAAGGTAGGGTCTTAGGTTGTGGTAATGCCTCATCTTTTCTCAAACAAAATCCACACTCCACTGATGCTTGAGTTTTGTCCATTGTTGTCTGTCAACATAACAAACCTGTCATATAGTTTCTTTTATAACAAACAAGACAAACAGTGACACACAACTGCAGGTTGTATAACAAACGAGACAGGCAGTGACACACAACTGCAGGTTGTATAACAAACGAGACAGACAGTGACACACAACTGCAGGTTGTATAACAAACGAGATAGACAGTGACACACAACTGCTGGTTGTATAACAAACAAGACAGACAGTGACACACAACTGCAGGTTGTATAACAAACGAGATAGACAGTGACACACAACTGCAGGTTGTATAACAAACGAGACAGACTGTGACACACAACTGCAGGTTGTATAACAAACGAGACAGACAGTGACACACGACTGCAGGTTGTATAACAAACGAGACAGACAGTGACACACAACTGCAGGTTGTATAACAAATGAGACAGAGAGTGACACACAACTGCAGGTTGTATAGCAAACGAGACAGACAGTGACACACAACTGCAGGTTGTATAACAAACAAGACAGACAGTGACACACAACTGTAGGTTGTATAGCAAACGAGACAGACAGTGACACACAACTGCAGGTTGTATAACAAACGAGACAGACAGTGACACACAACTGCAGGTTGTATAACAAACGAGACAGACAGTGACATACAACTGCAGGTTGTATAACAAACGAGACAGACAGTGACACACAACTGCAGGTTGTATAACAAACGAGACAGACAGTGACACACAACTGCAGGTTGTATAACAAACAAAACAGGCTGTGACGCACAACTACAGGTTGTATAACAAACAAGACAAACAGTGACGCACAATTGCAGGTTGTAACAAGAGAAAACAGGAATTTAAACTCACCAGAACAACAAAGACAACCAGTTTTGTTACAGTAGCAACAATTATACATGGCGTAGTAATAATTATTATTGGTATTGACTTTAATTAATGCAGTTAAATTATAATTAATATTGTTATTGTTATTATCATCATTACTTTTGTACGTATTACGTAAAACAAATTGTACAATTTATATAGTTTTAATTAATTTCAGTTTTTTTATTGGTTTTGTGTATCTTCTTTCATTGTGGTACTTTATTGAAAGCATAAAATTTGTATGGCCAGATAAACAAACTGCAATAAATAAAGTACGCAAACAAATGTGTACCTGACGAAAAGATACGAGGGCATGTGTTGATGGCAATATTAGCCAGCCAAACCAAAGTATGTGACAGGAGTATATGGTAGGTGTATATGGCAGGTGTATATGGTAGGTGTATATGGTAGGTGTATATGGCAGGTGTATATGGTAGGTGTATATGGTAGGTGTAGATGATAGGTGTATATGGTAGGTGTTTATGGTAGGTGATATAGCCACCATGTCGAAGTTAAGAATGCTTCAGTGGCTCGTTGAGATGTTTAGGCTCTCTGATGGTCTTTGGTGGGGAATTGAGGGTCTTTGTTGTGAATCTAACGAGGGTAATGTGATAGAGTGAGCTGGAATCTTGTGAGTGATTTATTCGGATGTTATATGTTATGCAGATGTTATATGTTATGTAGATGTCATATGTTTTGTAGATGTTATATGTTATGTAGATGTTATCTGTTATGTGGATGTTATATGTTATGTAGGTGTTATATGTTATGTAGATGTTATGTAGATGTTATATGTTATGTAGATGTTATATGTTATGTAGGTGTTATATGTTATGTAGATGTTATATGTTATATGTTATGTAGATGTTATATGTTATGTAGTTGTTATATGCTATGCAGATGCTACATGCTATGTATATGTTATATGTTATGTAGATGTTATATGTTATGTAGATGTTATCTGTTATGTGGATGTTATATGTTATGTAGGTGTTATATGTGATGTAGATGTTATATGTTATGTAGATGTTATATGCTATGCAGATGTTACATGCTATGTATATGTTATATGTTATGTATATGTTATCTGTTATGTAGATGTTATCTGTTATGTGGATGTTATATGTTATGTAGGTGTTATATGTGATGTAGATGTTATCTGTTATGTGGATGTTATATGTTATGTAGGTGTTATATGTGATGTAGATGTTATATGTTATGTAGTTGTTATATGTTATGTAGATATTCTATGTTACGTAGACATTATATGTTATGTAGTTGTTATATGTGATGTAGTTGTTATATGTTATGCATTTGTTATATGTTATATAGATGTCACACTGTGACGGAAATGACAGGAAACTTCTAGCAAACACCTTTATTAAACACTTCCTGAGTAGAAAATTTTATGAAATAAAAGAAACTTGACTGTACACAGGTAAGTACTGGCATGCTCAATCCATGTATAATCACTCTATGTATTTTTACATTTTTCTATGCATTATAGCCCTAAGTTACAAATACTGGGCAATCATTCTATGTTGTTATAATCTTTTGCATGAGCCAGCCAGACCATTTCTTATATCATCTAAGGCTCCACTTGAAGTAAAAAAGACACGTTACATAATCTTTTGTATAAACACTGGCTGAAGCTCCCTAATAAATCAGAGTAATTGGAGGAGCCAAGCCAGAATAATACAATTACTCTCAACCACACACTCTCTTTTGTATTTGCGCTCTTAGAAGCCCACTGGAGCCAAATTTCACAAAAGCTCATACAAGTCATCATTGGCTGAAATAGTTTTTATGCATTTATTCAATATTTGTAGCATAAAATGAATTGTTTTTGCAGTGATACCCATGTGACCATATTTTGCTTCAATCTAGAACAAATTTTTATTTTTTCAAGTGGACTTGGGCAATAAAATTTTGTTCAAAACTTTTAACCGTCCCTGGAGCCAGGAATAAACAAGGAATCATCTCCCCTTTGGAGGAATAACTTTATATTGAGCAGCACCGGACATTGATAAGTTTGCCGATACGCTTACTAAATATTACGTACCCTATTATGCAAAAACGTCCGCTTTCACCCCAGTGAATTTACGTGACCCTTTGTAATTGTATACAGGGCGCACAGTCGCTTTAGTTACCATCCATATGGCACACACCCGAAATGCCAGTTGGTTTTGCGGCAAAAACCAAATAATAAAACAAGTGGAATGTTTGTTATTTATTTTACTTAGCAGCATTTATTATTGTTTTTCGTAAACATCTGACTGAATAACAAAAACACGTAATAGATTACTCTAAAGTCAAATATGAATAATGTCAAAAAGTATGCTCATTTTGAAAAAAAAAATGATTGATTTCGTAGGCACCATAAAAAATAATTAGCTTTTTTGGAATATTTATGTTATTATTATTCAAACTACTTTGAGATTGTAATTCTATGAATCAATTTTGGCTATTATGTATGTCCAAAGTTATTAGTTATTTAAAATTTGATGTGAAAGTTGAATGGTACAAGAAAAGTAGTTTGTAATTCCTATTTTTTTATAATACAAGTGGTAATATAGGCACTATATTTCCGGTGGGCTGTGAGACATCCTGAGCTTTCAGATGAATGGTTGTTTTAAGCTTTAACTTGCCAATTTGCAGAGTTATTAGCTGTTGAAATTGAGCCTTTTTCCTATAAGTTATAGTGTAGTCACTCGAGCATTTGGCTCCAGAGGATCACGTGACAAGGGGAATTGGCCAAACTTTGATTTCTTCACTTAGGTGCCTGCTACCTTGCCAATGTTGTATGGTCACAAAAATCCTACATAATATGTTACGCCAATGTTATATAGATGTTATTTGTTATGTAGATGTTATATGTTATGTAGATGTTATATGTTATGTAGTAGTTATATGTTATGTAGGTATTATACGTCATAATTTACTACACATATTGATGATAGATCAGACTGTTTAATGAGGATAGCAGGAGAGTATGTGACTAGTGGAGTTGAGAGAAGACCTTGAGAAATTTCGGTAACACAAAAAGTTCCAATAAGAGAGGGGAGGAATGGTGTATATTTTATTGGGTTTGTAGGCCTTTTACTAGCTTGATTAAACTATAGTGTGCCGGTCAGTAATAAACCTCAGCCTGATCTAAGCAAGTCAGAAAATCATTGGCAGCAGGTTCTACCTACTACAAAAAAATTGTGTTATTGGTGTAGGTAGGTGATTGATAATGATGATGAAAAAACATTGCATTTGTGTTGTTGGGGCAACAAAAAAGATAAGAAATAGGTAGATCTCAGTGGTGATGCGACGCGTGGACAGATTTTTGTGTGATGCCAGTATTGAAAAATTCACCAACTATCGTGTAATAATAAGAACAATAATAACATTATTGGTAATAATTATAATAATAATAACAATTATTATAGCAATAATAAAAATAATGTCAAATTCAATGGATGAATCATCGGTCAATCAATGAAAAATATTTCAAAGTAATCACTTATTATTATTGAATTAATACTTTAAATATAAGAATAATCATTTATTATAATTAATAATAATTATTTATAACAATCATCATTTATTATAATAATAGTAATAGTAATAATAATAATATTGTAGCGGACGGCGCTTGACAGTAACATTTACTTGTTTGTTCTATGTTTGCATTCTAACACTATTCACTCTATGTACATTTATTCTACCGTTCTATTTACGCACAATTTTATATTAGCACCATGTGCGTGCATTCAGCTATGGCTGAATGCACGCACATGGTGCTAATATAAAATGCCCAACAATGCAAAAATCAGGTAACTCTTTCAAAACTTTAAATTGGAAAGAATTGAAAAACTGATTTTATGTTTTTTTTTCAATTTTTGCACTTTTAATTACTTCGATTAGCATATTTTTACTCATTTCATTTTGTTCCATAATTTTTACATCGTTAAAAAACAGATTATTTTAGTGTTAAAACTCATTCCCATGCAAAAATCAAGCAAGTTAGGACTTGCCTGGTTTATGCATTGTAAAGTAAAAATTCTGTACATATTTCCATTGCAAAAGTCAGGCAAGTTGGCTGAGTTGCTTGATTATTGCATTGCATTCAACATCATCATTGCAAATATCAAGCAACTCAGCCAACTTGCCTGATTGTTGCATTGTGATTACTGACTGCAAGAAGTTGGCTTTAAATTGCCTCTTCACTGCTTTTACGAGTCGAGTAATCAACGTTGTGCGTTTACCTTTCGGGTTTCCTGCGGTTTTTCCTCGTTACGAGCCGATCCAAGTGACCAACAACCAAACAGATAAAACAGTGACAGTTTCATATTTCACGCCTGCCAGAAATGGATCTGTATTCAGGTAAGACAATTTATTTAAGTAATCTGGAGTCAACACTGACCAGTTATGATTTTGATTATCATTCTACCCTAACTGAAATGTTGTGTCTGCATAAAAAATGACCTTGACATACCCTTTGCTTTCGGCACACCCCTATTAAAGTTAAGATCGCCAGCAAACAATGTTCAGCTTTTTTCTGGTCAAGGTCAAAGTTTTCTATATAAACGATGCAGTACAGTTAATCTTCCCATTCTCTCGTACAACTTCGTACCACTCACATCTAGTAACTCTCTGGTAATATTTATTTACTCTCTCTAAATAACAATGCCTTTCACAAGAGCTCAGCTTGCTAAAGAGAAGGCGGATATAGAGGCGACAACAGCTCTATCGTTACAAGGTATTCAATAACAAGCTTGCTCTGTTCTTATAGTAAACTAATTTTTATTGTTTTTATTATTTTATGTTCCAATGCATGTTGTTTTCAACTAGGCTGTTTCACATTTTTTAGACGTTGAGCCATCTACCTCCGCTTTCGATGCAGCCGATGACAGCGATCTCGATCCTGATTTCGTCCCGGATGAGCGGGACGCCGCTTCAGGCCAGGACCGAATGACGGACGATGATGCTGCTGACGTTGCGCTTGATATGGATGCTCCAGCTGAACCTGCAGCTCAACCAGTCACACGGCGTTTGAGAACGCCAGCCTGGAGGACGGAGCAGCAAAGAGGAAAGCGTGCCTGTCGGGGCTTGTGCCCTCTTAACTGCCGGATGGGGTGCCGCACCAAGTTCTCGTTAGCAAGGCTTCACGATATCTGGGAGTCCTTTTACTCGATGAACTTTGACGCGAGGCGGCAGTGGGTTTACAGTTTTGTGAGCCGCAAGACAAGATCCGACCAAAGGCCTCATTATATCTACCACCTGCCGGATGAGCAAAACAACCGAGTTGCTGTGTGCCGCAAGCTCTTCAATCGGTATGTTTGCACAAATTATCCAAACAAATTTGTGGAAGTTTTCATTTTTTTAAACATCCAAGAAAATTGTAAAAGTTTTCATTCTTTTAAACAAAGTTTTGATATGCAGCCATTTTTATATTCTACAGCACCATTGGGTACAGTGACAAGAGTAATCTTGTCATCCACATGATGCGTAATACCGCAGAAGGGATGCTGTGTCCGGACATGGACAAGAGAGGCAAGGCCACCGACCCGAGAGCAGTCAATCGTGATGCTGTCAAGCGTCACATTCTCTCGTTTCCTGGTGGAATCTCGCACTACCGGTAAGAAATCGATTAAAATAATAATTTATATCTATTTCTCTTTTTGTGATTATCATCCATCAGGCGATGAAGCGAAATTGCTAACCAGCTCTCTCAGATTTTTCTGTTTATTCGCAATTTCAGGCGTTCTCATGCCGCTAATGTAAGATACGTAGCACCAGAGCTATCTTTCGCTGCCATGTACGACCTCTACAAGGAGTCTCCAATTTACCAGGAGATGAATGCCGCTTGCTGCTATGAGGTCTATCGTCAAGTAAGTTCAATAAAATTCAATATTTCATACATTTAATACAAGCACCTTAACCACATCATTTAAAAACTTACTTTCAACTTTGATACAAAATTTTGTTCTTGTGATAGGTGTGTCATGAGCTGCACATCAGTACAGCCAAGCTTGGTCACGAAGAATGCGAGCAATGCGAGCTTCTGAAAGACCAGCCAGCTGAACTGGCACGACACAAGAGACGGGCGAGACGCAGCAGGAGGCATTATTGCCAGGATGCTGATCAGCAAACAGACCTTGAGCCTGTTTATACGCTTGATCTCCAGAAGATCCTGATGCTGCCAAGGTAAGCAAATGTGCTATTATTACTTTATTATCATCAGCATCGCGTAACTACTTATTTATTATTACTGTAATTATCTTCTGCTTGTAGTTTTACAAATCTGAACTTGACAACCTGAATGACATTTTGTTTGTATTTCAGGTTGGAACAATTCAAGCAGGTAATCTTCACCAAGAGAATTGTTGCCTTCCACCACACCATGGCTCCTGCTGGAGGTACCACTGCCAACCGTCCCACGCTTTCAGCCGTCTGGCATGAAGGCATTGCTGGGAGGTTGGGTAAGGAAATCGCGAGCATGGTGCTGCTGATGTTGAAAGATTCACCCTTGAGAGAGAAGCTCAAAATAACCATCTGGCTGGATAACTGTGCTCCACAGAATAAGAACTACACATTATTCACAACTCAGTGGGCACTGGTAAACTCTGAACTGGTTGACACTGAAACACTGACTTTGAAGTATTTCGAGTCTGGGCATACCTTCATGGCTGCTGACAGTGTCCACGCTTCCGTTGAACGTCAACTCAAAAAGGCAAAGAATGTCATTGACATCCATCACCTGATTGATTGTGTTCAGAAGGCAACCAAGAACACCAAGGTGTTCCAAGCCAGTTTCAGACAGTTTCTGGATCTCCAAGCCCACTCTTCGGCCCGTAGGCTATCTAAGGAGCGCCCAAAGCTCTCAAAACTTTCCGTGATTGAGTTCAGACGCGGTTCAAACGTCTTGAGCGTCAAGCGGAAGTTTAATGACGAGTTCATGGAGTTTGACTACCTCCAGAAGCGCACCAAGAGGACCGGCCTTGACCTGGATGCCATTTCTCCCTTGTATCAAGGTCCGAGAGGCATCCCCAGGAGTAAGAAAGAGGAGATGATCAGAGGAATTGTGCCCATTATCAAGTCAATTGATGACGGCAGACACGCTAGGCGTGCCCGTTTCTTTGAAAAGCTCCAGACCAGCTTGGATGTTGTTGACCTCGCGGTCAGTGATGATGACGATGCAGATGGCTTGGATGATTGAGTCTCCACTAAAAAGACCGTCCTGTTGTGATTCCATTCCGGATAAACAATCAGGATGGGCGCCTAAAGATTTTAGGAACCCCAACAGCGAATGCCAACTTTGACGCAGTGTTGGGGCTCAGTAACAGGCAACTTAAAGAAAACTTGCCCGTGAAGCCAATCTGCATTCAAGAAAAACATTTTTAATACAACAGGCAGTTAAAAATAAGACATAAAATTATGGAATTTTAATACCATGCAATAATCAAGCAACTCTCAGTTGCTTGATTTTTGCATTGCAACATTTTAATATTTCTAACATGCCTGATTTATGCGAATGTTTTTGATCATAACTTTTTAACATGGTTTGATCCAGAATGAGAACTTTTTGGAAATATTTTTATGGTTATTAGAAAACTATTTTAAACAAAAAATTGATTTTTTCAATTTTTTTTAAAAGTTGGAGTTACCTGATTTTTGCATTGTAGGGCAACCCATATATTTTCCTATTTGTCTAGTCTTTATTGTCAGGCGTGGCTTACAACCTTTTCTTTGTCCTTGTCTGTTTACGCATTTTATATTACATAACTGTCAGCATAAATACCCATGTCATGGAATAATAAATCAGAGTCAGCTTGCACACTCTCAGAAGTTCTTTTGTCTTAAACAATTAACTTCACTTGCGCTAAGTACATGCACGTACAAACAAAGCACATTACTACGACTAGTAATTACTGAAGCAGTATACTGAACCTCTGCTGGCCGAATCTAGCCAAGGCTGATTCGACCTTCAAAGTTTGGGCCACTGGCTTGCGCTCAGTAGCAGTTTACGCAACCGGCAGTCAGGCAGCAGCCTGCAATGGTCGATCACTATTGCTAAGGAAGTCTGTCGATCTGTGGGCGGGTTGTATAGCTGTTAGCTATGACACAGTTCGGGCAAAGCTGTGCAGGTAGGCCGAAGCTACCAAAACCGACCTACAGTGAAATCCTGCACAATATAATAATAATCATTTATAATAATAATAATTAATAATAATCATTTATTATAATAATAATAATCATTTATTATAAAAACAACAACAACAGCGGCAACAATAATTAATACATACATACATACAAACATAATTGTAAATAATAATAATATTTAAATAAATAATAATAATATAAATAATAAATTTAATAATAATAAAATAACAGTAAGTAAGTAAACTGATAATAATAATAACAATAAAACTGAGGATAACAATAATTAATATCATCAATAACAACAATAATTAACCATAGTTAGTAATAGTAGTAGTAACAGTAATAGTAACAAACAATAATAATAAATTAGTTATTATTATTTTTTTAGTAATTTACGCCACAGCACAAGAAGAAAGTAGGAAAGAGAGAAGTACTATACAGGAAATGGCTTCAGCTAGTCCCATATTAACATTTGTACGCTGCATAACTCTAGTATCATGAAGCAACCAAAGACAACTCCAAGTTGCCTACAAGAAGAACATTGAAAGATAGTATTCGCCGCATTCGTCTACCCCATAGAATTCTATGGTCTACCCACAGTTACGCGAACGGAAGTGGTTACCAAGGAAACAGGTCCAAACAATTACTGCCGATCATATTATAACTTATCATTAAAAATTGTTGATGCGGTATGAAAAAAAAACATTTTTTTACCATACAAATACCTGTCAGTAGTAATATACGAGCAGATCTCCCTACCAAGTGTTTTTTTGTGGATCAGATCTTGGAGTTGAGGCAATGGGTTACGACCTTGGATGAATTCGCCGAGTTTATATTGTATTTCATTTGAGTGGCATTTGAGTGGCATTTGAGTGGCATTTAAGTGGCATTTGAGTTTTGATTATTTTTTTTACTTAATTTGAACTCATATGGCAGCTAGATTTTTGAATGTATGGCGTTTAAGTTTTGATAATTTTTTTACATAATTATGCATTAGCCCTCTAGATGATTAAAATTTACAGTAAATTTTGTGTAATACAAAGTACTTTAACTTCATTTATTCACTTGAGACTACATATCATTAGCATTTGAGATTGAGTTTACATATAAGAATAATTGTATTTGTATACATCTAGAGAGGGGAGAGAGGAGAAAGGAGAGTAGTTAGAGAGAGAGAGGAGATATCTTGAGAGAGAGGAGAGAAAATACCATTAGTCCTTTAGATGATTAAAATTTACAGTAAATTTTGACTCATATGATATCTTGAGATGTATGGTGTTTAAGTTTTGATAATTTTTTTACATAACTCGAACTCATATGATATTTTGAGAGAGAGGAGAGAAGAACAAGGAGATATAACTACATTAAACCAATATATGATTATATACATTTATTACATAATAAGTGGGAAAATATCCTTGTATAATATATCTAGAGTTAGTAATACTAAGTAATACAAAGCACTACAACTTGTAATGACAATCAATGCATAGTCTTTTTTACAATGATGTCATTGATGTACTGATGTTATATCTTAGGAAGGAAGACTTCTGTTCTATATACTTTTGATTCCATAATGAACTAAAATAAAAAGTTATGTATTAGTATAGGATAATTAAACAAAAATGAAAGTTATGTATTAGTATAGAATGGATAAACAGAAATTTAAAACAACTACAAACTCTTACTAAATAGTATTTTTTTTATTAATTATTACCTTATCATCAAAAATTGACTGTTAATCAGATGTTTTTGTAGCTCGTCGTGCCTTACGTTGTTGAGTCCTTACCCTTCTAGCTTGTCTTTGAGCGGACTGTTGCTGTATGTTTCTTCTTTTTAGAACAAGCTCTTTACGAGCATGCTCAATAGAAATTGGTGTGTTTACCTGTTCTAGTTGATATTGTCGTTGTTGTAATACATAATGTAACCTCTGAATGTCTGATGTAACATCATTCCCTAAGAGCTTTAATGTTAGAAAAGATTCAGTTCGAAAACTATATAGCTGTTCTATCAAGTCTTTCTGTATGAATTTACAATTGTTTGAGATAATTCGCACTCTCTCTTCAATTTTTTTATTGCATATGTTTTGTAGAAGTATCAAGTCCTCTTGAGTCAAAGGTTTAGGCTGAGTTTCTGATTCTGTGTTGTTAACTATTTCCATTTTTTTGTGATTGAATCTAAAAAAAATACAGATGATTAATTTTTTTCAGTTGTTTTAGTATAATAAATAATGTATGAGTAAAAACTGTAATTTATTAAGTTTTTACCTTGATGCTCTCCTAATAGCTGTAGTAGATGTTGCTTCTCTGTTAGCTGTTGTAGAACTGGATGCTTTCTGTGTGAAAACGATGGCTCTTATATAGCTAAAGTTGCACTGATTAAACCCTATGAACACCATCTCGTGTCAATCTCTATGAATCAGCATTTTTCACACGAAGGAAATTCAATGCTTTCGCGGGAATAAATAAATTATTTTCACGCGAATACAAACCGTTGCTTTTGCGGGAACAAATAATTTATTTTCACGCGAATGGAAACCGTTGCTTTCGCGGGAATAGATAGTTTATTTTCACGCGAATAGAAACCAATGTTTTCGCGGGAATAAATGATTTAATTTCCCGCGAATGGAAACCATTGCTTTCGCGGGAATAAATACTTTATTTTCACGCGAATGGAAACCGTTGCTTTCGCGGGAATAAAGAATTTATTTTCACGCGAATGGAAACCGTTGCCTTCGCGGGAATAGATAATTTATTTTCACGCGAATAGAAAGCAATGTTTTCGCGGGAACAAATACTTTATTTTCACGCGAAAGCAGGTTGTTTTCGCGGGAAAATAAAGTATTTATTCCCGTGAAAGCAACGGTTTGTATTCGCGTGAAAATAAAGTATTTATTCCCGCGAAAACATTGCTTTCTATTCGCGTGAAAATAAATTATTTATTCCCGCGAAGGCAACGGTTTCCATTCGCGTGAAAATAAATTCTTTATTCCCGCGAAAGCAACGGTTTCCATTCGCGGGAAATTAAATCATTTATTCCCGCGAAAACATTGGTTTCTATTCGCGTGAAAATAAATTATTTATTCCCGCGAAAGCAACGGTTTGTATTCGCCTGAAAATAACAGTTTTATTCCCGCGAAAGCATTGGTTTGTATTCGCGTGAAAATTATTTATTTATTCCCGCGAAAGCATTGACTTTCCTTCGCGTGAACAAATGTTGATTCATAGAGATTGACACGAGATGGTGTTCATAGGGTTTAATCAGTACAACTTTAGCTATATAAGAGCCATAGTTTTCACACAGAAAGCATCCAGTTCTACAACGGCTATCAGAGAAGCAACATCTACTACAGCTATTAGAAGAGCATCAAGGTAAGAAGTGCTAAAATAATTATTTGTCTTTAATTAATTGAATCATCTAGGTTTTTGAATCTTAGTTTTTAAAAACAATCTTTTAATAAAACAATAATTTCAGTATATTTACATAATTAAACTAAGTTCTTTTACTTTTTGTAGGTATGATGACATCACACTCCAAAGCACTCCCTAAGCTTCATATTGAACCAACTACAGCTAGCAACAACACTGACAATATCTCCACTACAACCATCAATTCCACCACCAATGACATTCACATTGATGATAGAAGACCCAATCCTAACACCTTTAATGATACATCTTCTCGCTCAAACATCAACACTCCTGCTGATATAGCAATGAAATGTCATGTAGTTTCAGCTGACTCTCCTTTGAGCCCTACACCGGACTACACATATCTGCATGAGAACAGTGAAGTCAAACGAACAGAGGATAACAAAAAACCAACAGTGACATTATCTCGAGCTTCAATTTCCTTTCTACTCAGCAACACTAAGAATAATACCGTAAACAAACTTAGAGAGTTCGAATTGCTTGAGATGGCTGGAATAATGACCGGCGCTATGCAGAAAGGGATGTTGGAAATCGGAAATTTTGTGAGTTTGCCGGATTTACCAATTCCTACGATATTGGAGGTTTTCGATGTCAATTACGTTGAAGATTATGGTATATTGGATTATGAATATGTTTTACCAAACAATCATTGAATTCGAGTCAAGTCGCTGATTGACAAAAAACTTACGATCGAGCTACAGGAACTCGATTCCCGCTCTCCACATATCCTAGTGTACATGGGAAAACTAGAAGAAAATCAACCCGATCTACGTATTGTAGGAGGTAATCATCATCAAGGGATAGAACAACGAGTTATAGCCAAAATCTTGAGAAAGAAATCATTGCAGCAGTTGCAAGCATACTTTGATATCATCACTTTCGATAATATTCCTGTCAACACTCTTCTAACATTCACTAGACTTTCAGTTTGGAAAAATTTGAAGTTGAAGCAGCAAAAACGAAAACAAGATACAACACCTCTTCGTATCACTCACACTGTCACTTACAGATACATGATGAATGACGGAACTTTGATGACTGGGAAGATTGTTGTCCCTCCTGAGAACGTTTTGAAGATCAAAAATCATGAACGCGGTATGATTCACTATAAAAGTACGATTTCAACTCAAAGTGGTACAAAGAAACACATTCTCACGATTCTGGGTGTTGAAGAAGCTTTAATGCTCCTATCTACTTCAAGTGAAAAAGAAGGAATAGCTTTCAGATTTTCCCTATTTGATGATGCTGAGCGGATGAAAAGTCATGATGATGATAACATTGATGTTTATACTGATGATGAAGAAGATGATAATATGACAGATGATGACTCTGAAAACAAAAACTTTGAGGAGGATGAAGTCGTCAACAATGATAGTGAGAAAAGCAATGAAGATAACAATCACATTTCAAGCGAAGCTAGCAGGATTTTGATATCGGAAATTTGATTAAGGTATGTAAATCTTCACTAGTAATAAGTAACTACTAATAACCGTATTTTTCACCATAGTACGATGTAGTTGTTATAACGACGTCTATGTATGCTTTTAGATAGAATACGTGTACAAGTGAATAACTGATGACTCGCCAAATCTATCAGCAACAACTAATGAACACTAAATTATATATTATTCGTAATGTGGAATAAGTTGTATATATTTAGCGCAATAAAGTATTTTTAGTTATATTTAACATTAGTAATTTAGTCAATTTGTAAAACTTTCGGGGTTACAACTCTAAAAATATTACAAAATTTCAATGTTCCGACACAAAAATAAATATTTCAAGTTATCGTCACATTTTTCAAAATTGTTAAGACAACCCCCATTTATAATTTCTAGGCTTCATTTTTGAAAAATATGTAAAAGTTGTCGGCACATTTTGTCAAAATGATAAGACAACTCCGCTTTTACACAAAAAAATTGTGAAAATGTTTTATAATTTGTTTGAGAAACCAAGACAGTAGAAGACTTTTTACAACTGCAAGCATTATACTTTAGGATTTACAGTTTTGTGAATTGGGTGTTGATAGTTTGTCATGATATGACACGATAATTAAGTAATTATAGTCTTTTTCATAACAATGTTATAGATTCAGTAATACAGATGTGAACCTTACTGCTTCATAACTTGGATGTGGTATGAAGGCGGTTAATGCAATATTTATTTTGTAATATTATGTAAAGTAATACAGTAAGAATGAAGCGTAATACAGTAAGAATGAAGCATATGAAGTTCTCAACCACAAATCAAAATAAAATAATGCATTAGGTAAACTAATGACAGAACATTTTTTACATGAAATGTATTCATAAAAACACAGACTATTGTCTGTATATATAATATATATATATATAGAGAGTATTTATAAAAAAACATCCTATTTACTATATATTTTGTGGTAAGAAATTATAAAATGGGGTAGTTGCATAAGACCTATTCCAGAGCCATGATAATATTAAAAAATAAAAAGTGAAATAAAAATTTTAAAACTCACCTAAGAGTGCAGTTAGTACAAGAACTTCTTCTTGAGAAAAGTCTGAGTTTTTCTGCATTTTTTGTCTAATAGACGCTAATTTCAATTTAACACAATCATTAAAACCCTTTTTTTTCAGTCCATCTTTTATATTCAAAATTAATTTAAGTGAAGTTAAATCAATTTTCTTATCATCAATCTTTTGGCTTTCTTTTAAATCTACTTGAGTTTGAGGTTTAACTGTTATAGTATTAGATTCTAAAACACTGGTTTTTGGACTGCACTGTGAACTAGCGACAGAAATTAAGTCATTATTACTTTCTTCAGTTTCTGAAAGATCAGAACCTGAAGATATAAGTGCTCTCATTTTTTTACACTGGTTTTCAATCAAAAGCTTTCGATCTTCAGCAGCAGGTTTTTTAGCTATCGCCAACCATTTACTCCCTAATTCAAAATCTAAAACAATGTTTTCAGAAAAATAACCTTTTATTGGATAGAGATACACTAACGCAAAATTTTTTGGAAAAGTAATATCCATAAGTAATTCAGAATATTTTTTATTAATAAATAAAACAAAATTATTGTAACTAGCAATATCAACAATAAAAAACATTTTAGTTTTTAAAATACAACTATGTTGCTGAAGATCTCTCAAAGTTGTATGCGATTTTCCACATAAACAATAAAAAATAAACAAGTGAGCACAAAAATGTCTTGAAAGAACTCGGCCAGGCTCATGCAATCCCCTAATTTAAACTTCTTACCACAAAATATACACGAGATGTTGTTTTTGTTTCCTTTCAGTGCTTCACTCAGCGTCTTTGTACCATAGGCTATCAACAACAATGTGAGCACTGAAAGGAAATACCTAGGGCTTTTGTTATCAATATCTACAAACAAAATAAACAAATTCTCATCATATATAGATAACTTTCTTAAGCATGGTATATGTATATAAAGATAATGCATATCACTTACACTTAAAACACTCTCTATCTTCTTTTATATCCCCATCTAAAAGACTTACTTCTTTATATTTTCTTAGTTGGGGATTCTCTGCTTGAACTAAAATAGAAAATACGAATGTAGTTATGCTATTTTTTGAAAAAATTCGAAAAAATTTTTATAAATGGGGTCCCGGCAGATTTTTCTGCGGAGCTATTATCAAAAGAACCGGAAACATGCTTTCCATCGATAGCACTGTTAAAACGAAAGTCGCTTCATTTTATCCGATACTGAAGGTGTTTTTTTTCTATTCACGGCAGCTGATGGGTTTGGAGGTGTATAGAACTGACGATGCGCCGCTAACATAAGTCATCTTATAATTTATTAATTTATTATTATTATAAAATAAAAATAATAGATAAAATAATAAGATATATCAATAATATTAATTAATTAAATAACAACAACCGCAACAGTTGAAATTAAAAGATAATAAAATTATAACAATATGCCATTAATTATTATTATTGTAATAATTATTATAATTGTTCTTGTTGTTCGTAGTTCGTTGTCCAACCGTTATTATTACTATACTAAAAATAATTATAACCTGTCAGTCAGCTCCTTCTTGCGTTCAGTTGTCCGTACATTTTTTTTTTTTTAGCAATTCCTTCAAACAAGATAGGGTGAGGCTTTCATAATCACACTTGATGATGATTCCAACTAATGCAATGGCGGCCAATGATTTGAAATTAAGACAGTCCTATAGCAAGTGAACACGGCCACGGAATGTTTTTGGCCCGTGCTCGACAGTCCACCAAAATATTCTGCCAGGACCTGGCTCATAACAAGGGCGTTAATTTATGTTGGCAAGCTCAATGAGCCGCAAAATACAAAGCTATAGCTCTACACACGAGCATAATATTTAATTAATTTTTAACAAATGAATGAAACAAAATATTAAAAAAAAAAATAGTTCAAAGGCTATATTGATTCCTTGAGCTTCCTAAACTGCATAAATTTTGTCATATCAATGGCTTAAACTGTCTAAAATCTAAATGATAGTCAAGCAAGTCGTGATTTCTAATGATAAGTTATACGATCGACCATGCTATTTCCGGTTGCATCGCTAAAGCGAAACTACTCTGCCGGGACCCCATTGAATGAGTATGTAGTAAGTAATATTTTCGTCATACTTACATTCAAATGTGCTGCGCTTATAGTACAGGAAGTTTTCATTCTTCCCAACACATTGTTTACTTCCGATGAATCGTGAAGATGTTTTTTCTACAAAAAATAACATAGTAAATGTAAAGTCATTATTATTGTACCTACAGAAAAATTTACATTTTTCACAAAACATAAAAAAATACTTACTCATAGCAATGTGCGTGGTAGCCCTCAGTGGCGGATTTTCCTATTGTCGCTGGGGTCGTGCGACCCCCCTTCAGACTAAACAAAAAGAATTTTCAGAAGTTTTTTCAGTTGGAGTTATGTGCTACTCAGGGGCGTATATTACCGGGTCCGACTGACGACTCCTCGTGAGTCAAATTTCAGTCGTGGCTCAACAGTGAAAAGTCGTGCGTCAGTATCATAGAAACAAATTTGAATTGACTATCTTTCTGTGGCAATAATAAAAATCAATAGATAAATAAAACTGATTATATTTTATATGATTGTCGCCTTATTATTAGTTGTAAGTCTATGATGTAAAAGGAGCTACAATTTTGCCTCATGTGCCAAAGAAGTCCTAGTAGTTCAAAAGTGTCCTATATGTTTGAGGAATTGTACCTTAATTTAACATCAGTCTTACTACTTTCAAATTAAAAAGACTAATTCCTCTTTTGCATTATCCTGTTAGCCAGCAGCTTTGTGTGCAATTTTGTTCGAGCAGAAGAATGATGCTGAGAGTAGGCCAACATCTTCTTGGCTAGATAAATGATGCTTGATAGAGAGATGCAGATTGATTTTAAAAATAAGTATTGAAATCTCGAACTTTTATTATTAAAATTTGAAAGATCTAACAGAGTAAGGAAGACTGACTAAATATTTTTTAAGATTGCCATCAATCATCATCATGATGATGATCATCCCCACCGTAATAATTAGTTATAATAATTATTATTACGAATATAATAATTATTCACCATCATCATCGGTATGATTATTATTTATTTTATAGTAATAATTAATAATGATAATTAACAACAACAATAATAAATATAGATAAAATGATGATAAGATAAGTTGTTTAATTGATAAATAATAAATGATAATAATTAATAAATAATAATAATCATCACATCATCATGTGTTGTTATTCTTTTATTAGTATTATTTATATAATAATAATTTGTAATTATTATTGTTCTGATTATTCTTATAATAATTAGATCTTATAAATAATATATATAAATAAGATTATATGATGATGCTCAATATATTTATTAAACGTATGAATAAATAAGTGTAGTGCTTATTTTATAATATTATTATTATTATGAAACAGCATGAATAATAATCATAATGCATCCATATTACTATATTATTGTTAATAATTATTTTATTCCCTTTTTATCACTGCTACTATTTTTTATTTTCTATGGTATAATTTTTTATTTATGTATTACCATCAACTAATGAATATTTAATAAAATAATAACATTATTATTAAGACCTTATCATTATTGATCATACTTTTTGTTATTGTTATTATCATAATAATCAGTATTTTCTTTTTTTATTAATTTTTACTGATAATAATATTGATGTTTTTTTCACTATCTATTTACTATTTATCTACTACTGCTATCAGTTTATCATCATCGTTGATTATTATTTATATTATTAATCTGTTATCATAGATTATTTTATAAATTTATGTATATGATAGTAATCTTGTGACGATGACGATAATAGTTGTATGAAATTCAATTTTATCTAACTTTCACCACTGCTAATACTGACTTCTAAACTAAATGTTCACATTACTGCTTTCCAAATTAATACTATTTGTTGATTGCAATGTTGTTATTTATTATTATTCATTAACACAAATGCATATAAAGGCAAACTTATTCAAGTGACATGTGTACTTTTGCTTGTGGTGCTAAGCAATTTAGTGCTAGTTTGAAGGTGTTCTGCATGTACCGTATTTTTGCACCTGAATCACCATTTCCATGCATCTGAGCCACAGTATTTTCAAAGTTTTCCGCTAGCGCGGAACATATGCGGGGGAGGGGTGCCCTGCACCCCACCCCCGCACCCCTCCCCTCCCACCCAAAAATAGTAGTGAGTCAAATTTTTGAGAACCTGCGCCCCTGGTGCTACTGTAATGTTTTCTAGAAGCAAACACATTTCTAACCTCCTAGACAGGAGACTTATTAACCTGTGTACTGGTACTTTTTGTTATGAAACAATTGATAGGACTAGCCATCACTGGCCATTCTTTGGAACACAGCCCATAATGCTATTTGATCAAAATAACTAGTGAGCAGCAACGTAAATTTGGGCAATGACACTACTATTATCTTCTTGCAGAGACCTTGAAAAGATTTTGCCCAATTAACTATTCCTAATTAGTATAATATTGGTAGAATTGTTGTAATATGATGGTATAAAATAAGTTATCAATAGTCACTTAGTAGCAGAAATAAAAACAAACTTTGTATGCTGGTCATACACTAGTACTACTACTGTTGGGGAATCCTACGACAACAACGAGAGCAGCTACCGGAAGGACAATACTAAGTAACAGTAAATTCAACTTCGGCCTATATTCTATTCCAGATATATGTTCTATCATACTTACTAGTTCGGCCTATGCAATCACCATTCGGCCTACTACACACTTATGTATTTTTATAGCATTTATATATATTATATAGCATTGCGTGTAGGCAGCACTGGACAGTAAACAAAAACACATGTACATATTCATTCAGTCATGACGAAGTGCTGCCCCCCTTTTGTTGTCCAGGCCAATCAGGCCAGGTGGGTGTAACTACCTTTTGTTCTATGTTGGCAGCACAAATATTGTTGGGGAATCCTACGACAACAACGAGAGCAGCTACCGGAAGGACAATACTAAGTAACAGTAAATTCGGCTTCGGCCTATATTCTATTCCAGATATATGTTCTATCATACTTACTAGTTCGGCCTATGCAATCACCATTCGGCCTACTACACACTTATGTATTTTTATAGCATTTATATATATTATATAGCATTGCGTGTGGGCAGCACTGGACAGTAAACAAAAACACATGTACATATTCATTCAGTCATGACGAAGTGCTGCCCCCCCTTTTGTTGTCCAGGCCAATCAGGCCAGGTGGGTGTAACTACCTTTTGTTCTATGTTGGCAGCACAAATATTACGTAACATACATTGTATAAATATGCGTGTTCTGTATTCAATAAAGCAGAGTTAACATGGCACTCTCACTGCTTCTTTGAATCATTTCAATAAGCACCTTGCGCACACAAAAGAATAGCTGACAAGCTAAGTGGACTAGCAAAGACTTCATACAAAGACTACTACAGCAGTAGTAAGCAGCACATAAAGATTATTGCAATAGCAGCATCACATGCTGACAGTGCATTCACACAGATTGAGCAAATACAAACACCAACAGCCACTTGGACAAGTCAATTAGCAGAACGAACAATAGTCAGTAGAAAGTGGTCAGTCGAATCGACTTACACTGCACACTACCCTCGGGCGTGTGATACTGGAACGATTGTTCCACCTGCTAATTCGACCCTACGCAGTCATCCTGCCGAACTAGAAATCAGTGGAAAGTAAGGTAGTTGTGACAACTCCTCGCTGTGTCCAGCTCACGAGCTGACAACACTGCAAATCAAGTTCGACCAGTTTAACTTGCTGACCTTGGGCTTGTTAGAGGCGAAACGCTGTACTGCCTGCACACACTCATTACTGTGGGCCGCTGTACAGGTGAACGCTACCACACCACCCTGAAATCCTGTACAATATTACGTAACATACATTGTATAAATATGCGTGTTCTGTATTCAATAAAGCAGAGTTAACATGGCACTCTCACTGCTTCTTTGAATCATTTCAATAAGCACGTTGCGCACACAAAAGAATAGCTGACAAGCTAAGTGGACTAGCAAAGACTTCATACAAAGACTACTACAGCAGTAGTAAGCAGCACATAAAGATTATTGCAATAGCAGCATCACATGCTCAAATACAAACACCAACAGCCACTTGGACAAGTCAATTAGCAGAACGAACAATAGTCAGTAGAAAGTGGTCAGTCGAATCGACTTACACTGCACACTACCCTCGGGTGTGTGATACTGGAACGATTGCTCCACCTGCTAAGTCGACCCTACGCAGTCATCCTGCCGAACTAGAAATCAGTGGAAAGTAAGGTAGTTGTGACAACTCCTCGCTGTGTCCAGCTCACGAGCTGACAACACTGCAAATCAAGTTCGACCAGTTTAACTTGCTGACCTTGGGCTTGTTAGAGGCGAAACGCTGTACTGCCTGCACACACTCATTACTGTGGGCCGCTGTACAGGTGAACGCTACCACACCACCCTGAAATCCTGTACACTACTACTACTACTACTACTACTACTACTACTACTACTACTACTACTACTACTACTACTACTACTACTACTACTACTACTACTACTACTACTACTACTACTACTACTACTACTACTACTACTACTACTACTACTACTACTACTACTACTACTACTACTACTACTACTACTACTACTACTACTACTACTACTACTACTACTACTACTACTACTACTACTACTACTACTACTACTACTACTACTACTACTACTACTACTACTACTACTACTACTACTACTACTACTACTACTACTACTACTACTACTACTACTACTACTACTACTACTACTACTACTACTACTACTACTACTACTACTACTACTACTACTACTACTACTACTACTACTACTACTACTACTACTACTACTACTACTACTACTACTACTACTACTACTACTACTACTACTACTACTACTACTACTACTACTACTACTACTACTACTACTACTACTACTACTACTACTACTACTACTACTACTACTACTACTACTACTACTACTACTACTACTACTACTACTACTACTACTACTACTACTACTACTACTACTACTACTACTACTACTACTACTACTACTACTACTACTACTACTACTACTACTACTACTACTACTACTACTACTACTACTACTACTACTACTACTACTACTACTACTACTACTACTACTACTACTACTACTACTACTACTACTACTACTACTACTACTACTACTACTACTACTACTACTACTACTACTACTACTACTACTACTACTACTACTACTACTACTACTACTACTACTACTACTACTACTACTACTACTACTACTACTACTACTACTACTACTACTACTACTACTACTACTACTACTACTACTACTACTACTACTACTACTACTACTACTACTACTACTACTACTACTACTACTACTACTACTACTACTACTACTACTACTACTACTACTACTACTACTACTACTACTACTACTACTACTACTACTACTACTACTACTACTACTACTACTACTACTACTACTACTACTACTACTACTACTACTACTACTACTACTACTACTACTACTACTACTACTACTACTACTACTACTACTACTACTACTACTACTACTACTACTACTACTACTACTACTACTACTACTACTACTACTACTACTACTACTACTACTACTACTACTACTACTACTACTACTACTACTACTACTACTACTACTACTACTACTACTACTACTACTACTACTACTACTACTACTACTACTACTACTACTACTACTACTACTACTACTACTACTACTACTACTAGGCTACTAGTAACTAGGAGGACTAGTAGTACTAACTAATAGCAACTAAGTATTATTATTATTAAAATTAAATAATTTATTATTATAATATTATTTATTATAATAATTATTAGTTTATTATTCATTTATTATTATTATAATAAATAATACGCCGTTAATATGATGATTATTATTTATTATTATTATGATAATAATTAAATTTTTTAATGTATGTTATTATTTAATTTAGTATTTATCATCTATTATTAGTGGTGATAGTAGGTAGTGCATCTGCCATAGAGTGCTCAAACCTAGGTGAGATAACCTGTATAAGAGTGGTAATTTAACAAGAAGATGTAACCAAGTTGTTGATGTTTTAACATTCTTCTAATAGTAGTAATAAAAATAACATCAACTTAGTTAGTAACTACTTCTTGTGTTATTATTATTAACCTTATTATACTTATTTAGTATTTATAAATTAATAAATCTAAATCATTATTGTTAATTTATTATTATTATGAATTACTGTTATTATTTAACAATTAGCAATATCGTATTGATAACCTCTGTTGAAAATATTTCGGCTTTTTTCCCAAAAGACGCCATAAGACTATTAAATTCTCCTAATTCAACTTTGATTTATATACACACAAACGACTGTGGCATACCTGTCATGTCACCTGATTTGTTAGGGACCTACCTGCTTATTAATTAAAAATTGTCGCTACTCCTGAAATTACTGCTGAACTCCCTGAAAGCTTGTGAAATTTGAATAATGACTCAAAACTTGATGACTTTACATTCACTTTTACATTGAGTAAAAGCTTGACTTTGAGGTAGCTTAGAGTTTACACTGTTTTCATAATACTGTCCTTATATTTTGTTTGACATGGTAATTTTTTATACCCATCCCATATTTATGCTGTGTTAGTCACAGAAATTGGCTTTCTGAACTGATAAATGCATTGTTATCTTACTTTGCATCTACACAACCAACCACTCTATCTATTCCCTTAAACCCAGTTGCGACCACTGGAACCAATGGGTCTAATGTATTTTCCTTTTTTTCATAACCTAACATCACAGTTATGTACTACTGTGGCATCCAGAACATCCAAATATTATATTACGTGGTTTGGTGCAGGTGGTTTGTTTTGCTAACTCAATAATTAATATTTTATATTTCTATCATATATTCATCAACTTACATTTACATCCTTGACTTTAGAACGAGTTTCCAGGCATCTCAGAACTCAAATTTTCAATTTTTTCCGCTAGCGCTGGGCTCTTGCGGGGGAGGGGTGCCCGCACCCCACCCCTCCCCCGCACCCCCTCCCCTCCCACCCTCTGACCATATCAAGACCCCCCTTCACTGAAGTTGAAAATCCGCCACTGGCCCTGGTCTTTTTTACCTTCTCTTCTTCACCAAAGCATTCTTCAATCCATCTCAACGTTTCATCATCCGTAGAGCTTAATAAAACAATGAATCAAGATTGTGATTAATTAAAAACTCTATATAATACAGTTGAATAATAATGTTTCAATAATATACTTACATAGCACTGAAATCTATTTCGTCTATATTCAGTTGTAGCTCATCATTTGAGGTTGTAGACCTACAAGTAATATATATATATATATACATTTGTATCTAATATATAAATGTAAGTCGGTTTTTGCGATGTTAGCTTAAAACTCCGGCACTAATGAATCAATCTTAATAAAAAATACTTATTCAGAGTCGTCATTACATTCTCTAGGTTATAACACTCTTGAATTTCTATTTTGCTAGAGGATCGCAGCAATCTTTCCAATAGAAACCTCATTCTCATCAGTTATGCCAAGTTATATCCGGCCATATTTTTCTGCCTTTCATAACATGCTCGGTTTATTTTGATTATATTCCGACATGCTGCAGCCTTTTGATTGGTCAGCAGTGCTACAGCGAATCAAGTATTGATATCTGTTCGCCAAACAGAATAGTTTTGCTAGCTTTTTCGGTCTTATAATTGCTTCTCCACCGACTCACCTATCAACTGTACTTGCCTTTCACATTCCAACATTATCTCATTGCTTATGCCAGCCTGATATTGTTGTTTAGCAATTTTCTTGAAGCCCGTGGCTATATTATTAAAATGATTAATATAATGATAATAATAATAATATATGACAACAATAAATAATTGTTAGTTTTAATAAACATCAAAATAATAATTAAGAAACACCATCTCCTCCTGCATTGTTATTTTTATGCTTGAGTAACTGTTATTACTTTTATCGTTATCAGTATAATTTTTTTTATTATTTCTATTATTTTTTTCATTATTAATATTTTTAATATTATTTTTATTGTTTTATGAATGGTTATTTTTTGTTGTTTTCATTTCTTCTATTAATTATTATTATGACTATATATAGTAATAATAAAAGTAATAATAATAATAAAAGTAGTTCTTATTTATTTAGTAAAATTAAAAGTGACAAAAATATTAATTATTAGTCATTGATTATTATTAATGTTATTATTATTTCTGTTATTACTATTTTTATTAATATTATTTTTATCATTGTTGCATAAAAGTAGTTGTTTTTCTTTTTGTTTAAAAATCATTTTTAATTAATAATGTCAGCAACAGAAATTTAAATTGTTTTGATACTATACTTCTATTCCAGATAGTTATGATATATATATGTGTAATGTTGTGTAATTAATGATTTGGTTGATAAGCAATAGAGATGGTTGATGCAATGATTTGGTAACAGGTTGCAATAGGATTTAGAATTATCTACTCTCTTTGGTTCTACTTAAGTATTTGGTTCTATTTATAGATCGATGTGTAATGGTGTAATTTGGTTAGCACTCTGGACCGCAAGGAGAAAACTGTTGCTGACTTATGGTTCTCCCTGCCGTGGTAAGATAACAATTTACTTCTATTTAGAATGGAATGTTGAGAAATGAAAGTCGGTGATTATAAACATTCACTATTCATGGATCTTGAATAAAAATGGGTATAATCTATTTATAAAACACAAAGTGGTTAGTAGGTGACAAAGCAGGGACAAAGCTTAGATAAGACAATGCTATTCAGAGCAGATTAAAATATAATATTTATATAAACAATTATAACACAAATGCAGAAAATCTGGAAACAACTGAATTCTGGATGTTATCAAAAGTTGGAGTTGTCTGATGTATGAAGGATAACTACACAGAAAATTCTTAATAAAATTGAAAATATTTTATGGAAGGTCAATTACAGAAATGTTATTATCATTACAAAGTTCAAAATTATTATAAAGTCTTTTCACAAGATGTTGGTTGAGATTTTTTTTGGAATTAGTAAATATTCAGATTTACAAGATGTAAATAATTCTAATTGAGAGATTTAAAGTTTTGAATTGTTGATGAATTTGAAATCGTTGAAAGTTTAGAATAGTTGTAAAAGTTAGAAATTGTTAAAAATTCAGAGTTGCAGTAAAAATTTGAAACCAGCAATATTTTTACGTGACACAAAATTTCTGCTAAATGTTAGAGAGAAAGTTAGTTATGGTAATAAAGAACAGTCTTACAAAATGATGTAGTCCAAAAGCTCCAGAGGTTAGAGTCAAAGAGTCGGCCAACTCCAAGGGCTCAGGTGACTGGTGGGGTGCTGATGGAACGGGATGCTGTCGTGGGCGATAAAGTTGTTGATATAATGTTAGTGTAGGATAATGTTTGTTGTAATACCTTCCGCGGGAAATTTGTTTGTTGATTTTGGTGTTTAGCTGTGGGCTTAAGTCTTCTGTAGGAATTGACGTCTGCGAACTTGTTTTTGTTGTGGGCTTACGAACCTTCTGTGAGTGTTTGGTCAGCTTGTAGTAATTTATTCTTCCAATGCTGGGATGATTTCGTCCAAGATTGGGATAGATTAATATGTATGGATGTCTGTCTGTTGCAGAAAGTCAAAACTGTTTATCTACAACCACAGATAGCGAGTAGAATCTGGAATATTGAAGTTGATAGCTGACAGAACTGTATGTAAATCACAGCAACCTGAAGTCCTTGGTTGAGTGCTCTAACCGTGATAAATACTGACGGTGAGAATTAATTGATGCCACAGAAAATTTGTATATGAAATATTGCCACAAAGTGTTGAAAATTTAGTTTGAATACTGAATTGTGTGAGACTGCGGGCCCGCGTCTTCTCTCTATGAAATCTATATCAGTACTGTCAGACAAAAACTTTTCATTTTCTTTTTGCCTGCACATTTACAATTCACCAATCAGTAGGCGAGCTCCAGTCTCACAGCCAATCACTATTGTGTTTAGAACTAAGTTTTTACCGTATCATTTGCAAAACTTTATACTTTGCAACCCCTTTGGCCACGCCTCAAGTCATGAAATTTTCACACAGACGGTCTGTCTGGAGTTATAGTTCATTCATCCTAATAGAATTCTCGTCTATCAAAAATCTATGGTTTCCCACCGGTCTGTCTGGAGTTATAGTTCACTCATCCCAATAGAATTTCATATATCAAAATTTACGGTTTCCCGCCGGTCTGTTTGATGTTATAGTTCATTCATCTCAATAGAATTTCGTATATCAAAACTTATGATCTGCCGCCTTTGATATTTGTATTACTATGGTCTCCCTGGTATGTAACACTTGTATTATTAACTATGCAGACTCTGGTCAGTATACACATTCAGTTCTGTCAGCAACTACAAAATCTTTGCATCGGGTTTGCATCCCCAGCTGTCATCAATTTTTGTTGTTGTTGTATAGATTGGAATACAAAACAATAGATCAATAAAACAGACACATCACAAACATCTCAATGGTTAAAGACTGATGTTCAAAGCGTGAGCAGTTAATAGCATTCATTTAAGATTTCAAAAGAGTGTATCGGCATGGAATGTTCATTTATGATTGGGTGAAATATTTTGTACCAAGGGTGGATTGACACTGAGACATTCACAACGATTCTTACCTATCGTCTGCAATAGAATACATAAATGATTAGAAACATATTCAACACATGGTCATTTTACTCAAGTGCGGATGGGTCAAATTTAGATGATATAACACAGAAATCAGACAACCTTTTTTTCAATGTTCAACAATTCATGATTTATTTTTCCACCCTTCTGAGCCTCGTGACATTTTCAGTCCTTCTATCATGAGTCATGATTTGATACCTGTGTTGTTGTTTCACTAACGTATTGGCTAAATGCATTAATCATTGTTGTTGGGCTTCTACCAGGGCTAATGCCTGCCATGAATTGTATACTTTTGTTTGCCTGCACATTTTGACTTGTTGTTGGTATTTCACAAACATGAGTTATATATATGTATCATTGCTGCCATTTCTGTATCCTGACATCCACCGCCTACTCCCGGAAGTTGAGCCCCGCAACTTCATGAAAGATCAATCGTGCTCACATCTCACCAACAAACATCAAAAGCTGCAGACGCAACAAAGATTATATTAATTAAACAGGAAAGATGGTAAATAATAAAAAAAATGATGGACTGCAAAACTACATCAGGTCATGGTCTCATAGACCTGAGATTCACTGTCTTCAGTAATCTGAGGTGGCAGCTGTACCGACTGCCACCGAACCGCTTGCCTCTGTCTCCTGCGTCGCACGCAGAAGATGATCAGTGCCACAGTTGCAGCAACAGCGCAGACGAACAGCAAAGGTAGCACCCACCACAGTGTGGATGTAGGGCCATGAATGACCGATGTAGCCGATGAAGACTGTTGAACTTGTGTTACTGTCACGGTGGTGGTAGTGTGTCCCTTGCACCACACAGGGGTGCCATCCTGACACAAACATCCAGAGGGGCATGGTGTGTGGTCCATTGTTATAGCTTCTATAAACAGCAACAACCTCACCAACCACTCCAGATCAGAAATAGCGACAAACAAACACCTCACAAAACAGAAACGTCACACTTACCACAAACAGGTAGAAGACACGACTGCTAACACAGATACCTCACCACAACTTCCTATGATTGTGGGAAAGCTGCCAAACAAATAACACAGGTGCATCCCAAAATCTGTACACTCCAACCTTGACATCAGACACCAAGCCATCAAAATTTGCTGGAAAACACTCAATTCTTGCACCGAGAATGAAAAACACCATTGTCCACCAGACCACCACTAGATTCACCACCAAACAACCCAGGTCGTACCAATACATTAATTACGTCAGCATTTAATTTTGACTCATGACGCCCACACCACATGGCAATCGTCATACCAGGAGTTATTTCCTCCTGTGCGAAAACGACATTGCCTACCCTCGATCAACATTCGTTTGGTGCACCGACTGCGACTAGTGACTGTGTAATCCATTAGCCTGTCGCCAAAAAAACTTTCACTGTGACCGTGCACTGACTGTGTTGAGGTGTGTTTGAACGGATTCATTCATTGACCATTGTTGTTATCGACTGTTGCCCTTTTTTTTTTTTAACGGATTGTAGCTGCATACAGGTGTCACTGAGTACTCAACTGATGCTGTGAGTTTAGTTATTGTAACTACTACTACACAATCAATAATTATAATAATATTGTCGGTAAAATAATGAAAATGAAGCAATTTTGCTATTTAATTCGGTGGTTGTTATTATTATCACTGTTAATTAATTAATTATTTAATATATAATTATTTATTGTTATTTATCTATTATTATTTTTATCTATCACACCATTTTTATTTTTGTTATTGTTGGTATTCCCTGTTGTTATTGGTTCGATTATTGCAGTGTCACTACTCACTACCACACCACCATCAACATCAATGCCACCCACCGTTCTCACAACCGCTTACGACAAGCGTTCTTTCAAGTTTGGTGCTGGTGTGCAACTATCAGAATCAACCATTTGCTCCCCTTTCCCTTTTATTTTCATAGCACAATTAAGGTCACAGCCGTACCAAGGTCATCGTAGATATAACTCAAACACTGTTGTTCACTACCTAACTGTATGTATGACAGTTTCAGTTGAGTTTGCTTTGTCCTTGCCTGATTCTAGTATTGTACAAACTTTTCTAACATTCACGTGGCTGTATGCATGCCATCCAACAATGCTGTCTATTCTCTACACTTTCACATCAACGCAAGAATTGAAGTAATAAAACACAAGTTTCTTTGTTTGTTTTTTTTTTGTTGATATATTTGTTTATTTATACATTTCCGATTGAAACACCACAATCACTTGGTCCAGCGGGGGGGGGGGTTCCATCACTCCTCGAATAATCTCCACATGTCCTCTAGGGCCTCCAGCTCCAATCTCTCCCCAAACCACCGATACAAAAATCGGCCAAGCCGCCTGTTTTCGTCTTTCTTCAATATCTTCCGCAGCCTCTGGGTAACCCCAGGGGCGTTTCCCGTGACATTCCAGGTCTCAGGTACAGGTGATGCTGTTTTTCGTCCATAGGTTCCTGGACAGCTGAAATCAATAAAAGTGGCCCATCAGCGTCCAAGCATCACTTCCCCGAACAATTGAAATAAGCAAGTTTAAAATTCTCGCAGTCCTCGAAGGGGAGTTTTGTCACCCACTGATACCCGTCTGTTTGCACTCAGGTCTTTTTTTCAAAGCAGTCGAGAATGGATTTTCATTAAGAGAACACAGAAGTTCGCCATAAATCATAGCCAACAGCCAACGGTATTCTATTAGCAGAATTCAGGGTTGGTGAACATCACCAGACAAAAGGAGCAATACAAAAAGGTTGAGATGGACAAGATTGATTAACTTATTAGTCAGCTAGTAATATTTAATATCAAGTTTATTAAGTCACAACTAACATCGGCAGCGTTTTAAGTTCAAGAAATATTTATAGTTACAAATCTATTATCACTATTGTCCCTAGTCAACTCAATCCAATCACGCAGATCAGAGTGTCAATCATTAACCTACCAATTAGCTTATTGCATGAATGGAGCCATAGCTCCTAAGAATTGACAACTACCACAATAATCAGGCATAGAAAGTGCGCCATCACGAAAACAGCAACGATTCAAGATTCAGGTCAGCCAGCCAACAACAACCGTCAGAAAACACCCAATTTGACTCAAGAAATGTTCCTCTGCCTGTTACAATCTCATCAGTGGGATTTTTGCCACTGAACCAGCTAAGATGATTACTGGTTATTGACTTTATGCAAGCTAGATGACGTAAGAGAGCTTACCTCCTACACAGATAATACTCATACTACGTATGCCTTGCGATCACTACTCAACAAAACATACTATAGAAATACTGATTGCCTCCATCCTTATGTAACAGTATAATAGCTCTTAAGAAGTGAGCATATCTCCCAACTAATGGAGATTTATTTGTGTGTTGCTCATATTACATCTCTTGGTTGACAGAGATTTATGATTGAATCACACACTTTTAAATGTGGTCTTCCAACAAATGAAGACTTGTGCATGTTCAGTGCCTTCAAACATATGGAGACACAGAGTCTTAACACACTTTGTTTAGAACTACTTCTTGAAATCTGTAGGTCAAATCAAACAGAAGTCACTAGCCAGGCATTGTCTTCACTCAAAGCTCGCTGCGCACCTAACGACACCCCAACGACGCCCAACACAAGAGTAATTTGTCAAACCTTACATTCATGCCAAGCTAGCAAGTGTCATTACTACCATAATTAATAACTATTCTCTTTCACCCACAGTAACAAAACATGCTATTGACCATCTCTAGTGCTTCAGCTTTATTGATGTAATAGTGTCACAAAAGTTAAATTGCTAGGTGGTTGACCATATATAACAAAGCTTAGAATTAGTATGTTTTCACAAAATATTGAATTTTTGTCTGTCCATCACAACCCAATTGCATATCTTTGTCTACCAGAATCCATACTTAACAATGATTACATACCGTAATTCCATTGGAATAGTCTTGTTCATGATGTGATAGGTTGAAGAAATAATAGTCGAAGAAATTGAAGTGAAATAGAATGTTGTTGACAGACTAACGTTCAACATGCGTTTGATTCTGACCTTGTGGGTCCGATGGTTTTATACCATGTACAACCCGATCACACGGAAACGGCTCCTGCAGTTTCTCACGAAACTCAAGGTCTATTTGTTGACAGCTACCCATACTTAATTCGCCTTTGCTTTGTCCCCATTTCTAATTCTCTCAAATCCCCACGGTCAGTTTAAAATCATCCATCAAAATTATTGCTATGACATCTATACATAACAGCTAAGCAATGTTTATCAAATAGGTGAGTAAATATTAAGCTAAAAGTAATATGTCAGTACTTAGAAGTCACTGTCATTGTAAATAAAATTTTCATAACGTTTCAGTTTGGGCCTCATCCTCAAACCGTGTCTGCCCCTGTGTTTTGGTTGGCAGTCCATTTCACCATTGCTACTGGGTCTAGCATTACTTACAGTTGGACAGATGGCCTGATCACTCTGACTCGTGCATTGACCAGACAGCATCTCTCCTCTGTCCATGCTTGCAGCCGTCTCTCTCGCTAAAGGTAAACAGTCAGCATCAATATCAGGAGTCATCTGCTCAGCATCACTGAAGTTTATCTCCGAGCTATCTGATGCATTGCCATGACTGCTCTCCCCTTCTGATTCACTGCTGTCAGATTGCAACATGAATTCATCTATTTTCTGTTTACTTTTATATGTTGGTGTATAATTCTCGTTCACTAGTTTCAGGCGTCTGATTGCCACCCACTTTGGTTTAGCTGTTGGGGAGGCACATGGTACAATCTCCGCTTTTACACCTTCAACATTCAAAACTCGCATAGGACCCAAATATTGAGAAGTTAAGCATCGAGATTTGCCCTTACCTATTCTACCCCTGAATATGTAGACCCTATCACCACGTTTGAATGGATTCCCATTGGTGGCTCTACGATCATAGAATTGTTTGTATGAAATATTCATTTCTTCATGGGTGGTGTATGCAGTCTTTATAGCCCTTTGTAGTTTTGACACTATGTGATCCTTGTAGTCATCCAATGTCACTCCTGCAGAATTTACCATCTCAGGGGATGCGTCACCTAGCTGACACAGCAGAGGTACACTTGGATCTCGCGCAAAGGTCAGAAAGAAGGGGGAATCACTTAAAGCATTCGAACGACACACAGACGAATTAATGGCAAACACTACAGCTGGCAGGTGTTCATGCCAATTCCTTTGATCACTGTTTACATAACTTTGTAGGCTTCTTTGAAGTTGTTGATTCTTACGTTCAACAATCCCGTTGGATTGAGAGCTGTAAGCCAATGTAAAGGCTCTATTATACTCTGCAAGCTCTGCCATTTCTTTCATCACTAAACTTCTGAAACATGGGCCATTGTCACTTCGCAGTTCTGTGGGGAAGCCATACACACAACAGATATGATTGAATATGGCTTTAGCAACAGATATTGCAGTTAAATCCTTCAAAGCAACCGCCACTGTCAGTCTGGTTACAGCTTCCACGCATACTAAAATGTGCTGATGCCCTTCCTCAGTTTTTTGTAGTTTTTCAATAAAATCCACACTCCATCTTGTGAATGGGGCCTTTGCAGGTGGTATATGTAGCATCTCAGGTAGAACATATCGTTGAGCTCTCTTTGTTAGCCCACATGCCTGACAATCGGCAATGAAACTTCGAACATCTTCAGCTAAGTGTTTCCAATAAAAATGGCGGCTAATCGCGGCAATTGTCTGATTCACACCTCTGTGTCCACTGCATATATTGCTATGGAAAGCTTGTAAAGTGAGTCTTCTTAAAGAGGGGGCAACTACTAACCTTAGCTGCTTGCCTACGTTCCCTTTGTACCATAATAATCTTTGTTCAACCATATAGTCTTTTGCAGCCGTTTCATAGATTTTGCGGAGGGGACTAGTCATGTCAGGATTGAATTCCCTTGTCTCCAAGTAAGTCAGTATCACTCCAAAGAAGTCATCATCCAGTGTAGCCGATCTAAACTGGTCAATAGTAATTTTGGCATGAAGTAATCCTTTCAGCTCATCCATTGAAGGTGAGTTATCAGCCCTGTCACCTGTAGTAGCCTGCATCTCATTGATAGCTTGGACCGATTGCAAGTTTCTCCCCGTAATTGGGTCCGGAACAAGATTCACTCCTTGTTTATCAGCTGTAATTGCAATTGGCTTGGGTGCTTGTTCGATAAAAAGGCGTTCCAGACCGATCTCAACAGTATTGTCATCGGGTGTATGGCCGTTTTGTAACCCATCATCCTGAACAGTGTAAACAATTCCGTCGTGTAACTTAGAAGTATGCTTCATCACCTCTTTTGCATTAAACTCTCGGTGTTTGTCAGTAGATATTCCCTTTTCTCTAATTCTCTTGGTGTCAACACGGCCGTCCTCATCAATAATTACTTCATTACTGGTTTCATCAGAATCGTGCTCCTCTAGCCTGGACAAGCAATCTGCTGCCCGGTTCTGCTTTCCAGAGATGAACTTAATTGTTACATTGTCAAACTGAGCCAACTTGGCCACAAGCTTCGTTCGTCTCAAAGTAGGTTGATTCGTGTGTCTCAACACAGCAATGGCTCCTCTACTATCTGTCATACATACTACTTCGGCATGTTTGGTCAATGCAACAAAGTGTTCTAAAGTAGCTAGAATAGCTAACGCTTCAATTTCATATACATGGTGGTTCTTTTCTGTCCGTGATAACTTTCGGGAGTAGTAACCTATCGGGTGTAATCTGTTCTCGTTGTCCATTTGAGCTAACATCCCACCAATGCACTCTTTTGAAGCGTCACAGTAAACAATGAACTTTCTGGCGAAGTCCGGGAATGCCACTGTTGGCCCGTTACAAATAGCCTGTTTCAGATCTTCAAATGCCTTTGTATGTTCTTCGGTCCATACAAAAGGATTTTCATTCTTGAGAAGTTCAGTCAGTACTGCCGATCTACCACTGAAATTTAGTATAAGCTTTCTAAGAAATCCTACTAGGCCTAAGAAGCGTCTTACTTCCTTTTTGTTCTTTGGCTGTTCCATGTTCCTCACCTTGCTTACATTCCTCTCATCAGCGCTGTGTCCCTTTTCACTCATTACAAATCCTAGAAAGTTAACCCTCTTTTGGAAAAAGTGTCCTTTGCTCGGCTTGAGTTGTAATCCGGCCAATCTAAACCTTCGAAATAAAGTCCTCAGTAGCTCAATGTGTGTGGCAACACTGTTGTCTGATGCGACCAACCAGTCATCAACATAGTTGATTACATGTTTACTGGGTAGTTTGGCACGAATGATGTTAGCGATTGCGGTATAAGCTCGAGGAGCCATCCTCAGTCCTTGAGGTAGTCGAGTCCACCTAAATTGTCCTAGTCCCAAAACTGCAAATGCTGTCTTGTCCCGGGTTACATCACATTTGATATTTAGTGAGAAAAACCCACTAGCAGCATCCATTGTTGAGAATAGTTCATTTCCTTTCATGTGGTAGGCTATTTCACCAATTTTAGGCAGATCAGACGGTTGGCGATCTGTTAGTTGATTGACTTGCCGGTAATCAATAACAAGGCGCAGCTCAACTTCTGGGCCTTTTCCTGGCTTTGGAATAAAGATAGCTGGGCTTTGCCAAGCCGAGGCACTTCTTTCAATCAATCCGGCATCCAGTAGATCATAAATCAATGCTTCAGCCTTCTCTTTATATTGGGGAGAAACCGAGTATGGTTTTTGATATATCGGTAAACTGTTGTTTGTATCTATGACCGGACTGTACAGTGTGGTGGATTTAAGCTGTTTTAATCCTCCGGTTAGAAATATGTCTTCATTTTCGACAAAGAGTTCCCGTATGTCATTTTGTTCATTAGCAGAAAACCTGTCCCAAGGTATGTCTAGAGATGTTATCAATTCTTCAGTGGTCATAGTTTTATATTCAGAAGGATGGGACGTCAGTGGTGATTCGTCCATGTCATTATCCAACGAAGGGTCCATGAGATACTTCAGAGTTTTCTGTGTGAGAAGAGTGTTTTGATTGAGTGGTTTCTCTCCCCGTATGGGTAATACTTGTCTAGCCTGAAGCTCTTTCGATGTGGGTTTGATTACACATAGCTCCAAAGGTTCATTGTCCATCACTACCACTCCTCGAGGTATACTGAAGGTTACTTCATCAAACTTCCAAAAAGCTGTAAAGCCTAGAATCATGTATTGGAAGTCAGAAGCTTCTGTGAAATGAATATCGGCATCAAAAGTTTTCCTTCCCAACTTGATAGATGCTGTGGCAGTGCCATACATGGGGATTGTAGACCCTCCAAATGCTGAAACGTGAGTAGTTGGTTTGCTCGGGGCTAGCTTGAGTTGTTTTGCAACAGCTTTATTCATTATATGTATAGCGCTACCGGTATCAATGAGGGCTATAAAATGCATGTTGTTTACTTCTATCTCAATTATAGGCATTCGAAAAGGGTTGTCTTTAGTAATGTCCGATAAGCGTGTGGGTCTCGGTAGGTGTGCTTCATCGTCGCTAGTTAATAAGTGAACTGCATTTTCTGGGCGTGAGAATTCGTAAGTAGTGGATGGCGAAGATCTAGCTGTACGATATGTGTGTATTCTTGAACTACATCCTATTATGGATCTTATGAATAGCAAGGTAACAATCACGTTACAAGCCAGTGACCAAATCTTAACGAATTTATCTGTCCCTGAAGAGATCCAATCAAATAAACTCAGTCCTCCAATCTTGAATGGAATTGTTTCGGCGTCTACTGTACCCGTATTAGGAAATATTCCAACTCTCCTTAACTGCTTCCTTTCTCTTTGCATAGTTTGCACAAAGTCTGTAAGAATTTCACTTCCGGTATCTAGCTCACTGATAGGAAATAGGCCAATCCTTTCCTTGTACGCGAGGAGTTTTGTGTCGTTGTACGAAATGTTGTGAAACAATAATTGTTTTAACAGATCATTTGACTGGTCAGCAGCTTGTTTAACCCTATCGGTTTTCCATTCATAATACATCAGAGTTTCATTTAAACGGAAGTAGGTGCGTTCATTTTCTTTACAATTTCGTAGCGGCATATCTGTATGGAGGATGTTATCGGTCGGGTTGAGAAACATTTGTTCGCCGGAGTGAATTCCATAGGTCAATTTGATAGGTACCCAGTTGCCACAACTTACCTTTTCCTTGTCCTGATCCATTGAAATATGATATTGATCGTTTTCTAGTGCATAGCAACTATAAACAGCAATGTCAGTGGCCGAAATAGCTTTGGAGATGGTGTATGAATCGTTTAACAGGTATCTCACTGAATGAGTGGGGTCTATTAACATCAACTTTGTAAGTAGATGCAAGCTTAACTTTTCATGATTACATAAAGCTTTCATGCCATCCCAAAATCGTATTTTAGTCAAGTTTCGAATTTGTGTTGACAAAGCTGTAGCTATACTATTCATTTCACCTACCATGAATTGTGTGATGTCTCCGAGATCGTCAGCAGCGCTTAAATTACGACCGTATTGTCTAATGTTGACATTGTAGATTTTCGTTGTATTTCGGACATAAATTCCTTGGTCAGATTTAATTAACCATAGATCGGGTTTAGACTCGGGGCATACTTGAGTTGGTATCCATCCACTATCTTCAAAACTCAACGACATATCTCTGTCATCTGAGAGCCAGAATTGAACATGGTTCTGTCCTTGAATTGTCAGTGACTCTGTGAATATGCATTCATCTGATATCTGCCCTTTCCATATAATCAAACCACTGTCAGGAATGACACAATGAAATCCATCAAAATTGCATCCTTCTAGATCGGCTAATGTACTTTGTAATTTTCCAGTATCACGATGCAGGTAAATAAATCCTGGGACCAATTCATAATTCACTATCGTCGTGGTTACCCATTTACAACACCATGTGTAGACTGGATCAGTAGATTTGTGAGTTGATATGACGCCGCCTATATCAGTGAGGTCAATTCCATGAACTTGTCTGTTCTTTATCATATCAAGGCATTCTTCCACTGTCGTGGGCTCAAAAGTGTCAACAGTATTCACTAACCGTTCATCAGTAAAGAAGTATAAGAAAGTGGAGCTTTGAGTTGTGTGTTTAGTACACATGTGTGCCTTCTCTTGAAGCAAGAGGGTGGATGTCTTGAAAAGTTGAAGACTCAATGGGGTTATGTCCTTGGTTTGGTCTTTGGGTTTAGAGCATTTCACATGGGTGGGCAAGTTCAGTATGAGATGGGGATGTGTTCTACTGTTGTATCCAACATTACAAAGCATTGGTTTGGTGGCTTCTCCAGTAGCTCGGGGTATACATCCAATTGCCAGGATTGTGGTCACAGCTATCGCAATTAAAAGACCATGCTTCATCACAAAGTTTTGATGACTTCTTGTTTTAGGGACCTTCTCATTCTTACCATTAGCCTTCGGGCATAGCATTCCGATACTTGCTTGGCTTGAGACTTGAGTGTTGGTTAGTTGTGACAGTTTTATATTCCTACTAGCATCTTGATCATCTACACTCCGGTTCCCATTCTGTTCAATGGTTTCTCCTTCGGGCTTACGCTGTGAAACTCCTGGTTCCATGACATCTGGCCTGTTACTCAACAATATTGAGTTACTTGACTGTTCCCTTAGTTGTTCCATCTTTCCAGAAGAGGGCCTACCATTACGTTGAAGATATCTTTGATCCCTCACCCATTCTTCAATATCCTGTGATGTTTTCACACTCTCTTTCTGAAGATCCGGTTTATTGTGGTTCTTTACTGCTCTAGGGGCACCTTGTTGATAGCTGACATCAACTACTCGGGGATATTGACCTCGTGGCCATTTCTCCCCACTGGAACTTTCACTTTGCCACTGAGTTTGATGGTGAAGTTGTATCTGCTTCCGCTTTTGGAGCCATACCACTGACTCTGGTTTGTCGACAAGTTCTTGATTAACTGCCTTACTGACAGAGCTTGTATCCTGACCGGTACTAACGGTGTATATAGTGCCTCCCATTGGTTTTCTTCGGGTTGTCTGTCCAAATAACAATTCAAGATCAGCTGTCAATACCATCAATTTGGTCCATTGGTCACAGCCTAATCTAAAACGTAGATCTGTCTTGTATAACTGGCGATATAAACGCCCTCCTTCTGGGCTGTCTGCGTCTCTAAACAGTGGAGCGGTCCCTGGGTATATAGCCAGCAGTGCTTCGTATGACAGTTCTGAGTCTCCCTTATCTTTGATATTAGACACAGGGGGTACATATTGTTGAATTCCCATTGAGACAGTGGCTCGATAGGCTACCTCTGCATCACCCTCCTGAAAGTTGTACTTCTGGCAGTCCGCCAGATACTGAGGGCTGACACTCTGTAACCATTCATGTGCCTGAAAATTCTGGTCTACTTGTTTCTCAAGCTCGATAGACAGTTTCCTCATTTGTCTTCCACATTCCCGGATTGTTTTAACTTCAGATAGTTGTTTAAGCACAATCCGTTTCTTTTCATCATAGCTTTTGCTCTGAAACTCCATCTCTACCGCAGTGTCCGGTTGGTCATTAAGACAGTAGATTGGGTTGGATTCATACTTCTGACTTGCCTTTATTAAACGTAGCCAGTAATTACTCTTCTGTAAGAACTCAGGGACATGTTCATATAAGAACCGAAAAACCAATCTCATCGTCCAATCCGGATAGTCTTTAAATCTCGGGGGAGTCCCGGGGAAGTAGGTGGTCAGTTTGACAATGTCACCCCTGCTCAGTTCGTTCAGTCTGCTCATCCTTGTATGGAGGTTTTGTGCGGATTGACCTTTCTTTGACCAGGGCTTACTGGCCTCACTCTTGGTTCTGATATTGTTGCCAGTGATAGTCTTAGCCAATCGCTTTACCTTTCCCGGTGATCTTCGGTAAGGTGTCACTGTCTTAGGGGTATGTGAACTGAATTTGTCTGTGAGAGGAATAAAATCTATGGGGTCCCCCCATAAAATTGGTTTCCGAGGTAACTTAGGCCGTTCATCATTTGATATCGTCCTGGCCTTTTCTCTCCTAGGGGGAGGAACGTATGTTGTGATCACATGGGTGTGATTGAGGTTACCTAACTTTTCACCATCAACATACTTCAGAGGTCTATCAACAGAGTATATTTTACGCCAATTCAATGGTTCTTCTGCTTGAGCTTCTGTTGGAGTAGGTAAATCATTACTTTTGATGACATTAACTCGTTCATTGGTTACTGGAGAGGTAACCGGTGAATGTTGACTGGCGTACTCATCTATCACTCTAAGGAGGTCATTTTGTTTTTCATCCTTCTCCATTGCATTCACCAAATCCTGTAAATTTTCAGCTTCCGATTTCGGCTGTGTGACTTGTGGTGTTCTGTCACCATTTGCGTCTTCAGTGACAAGTCTGATCGTGTTCCTACTCTGTTCTGGGTAGTAGTTGCTGGGATTTTGGTTTTGATTGCGTATGCGAGTTCTACACCGAGATCTGACATGTCCTACTTTTCGACAATAACCACAGATGATCCTACCATCTGGTGTGAATTCTTGATGACCTTCATGGTTTTGCTGGTAGTTTCCTGCTTGTTGAAATCTGCTATCTTGTTGGCGGCTAGAGGAACTGGGTTGGGGTGGCTCGATGGCAAGTTGACCATTGTTGGGAGGATTTTGTCTATTGTTGTAGGAATTTTCATGATACTGTCCACTGTTTTGGTATCTATATGGCCGTGGATTTGGAAATCTTCCTGGTCTGCTTTGGCCTCTGTTGTTCCACTGTTGGTTGTGGGGTCTGGTATTTGAGTTCTGGAATCTTTGATTCTGAAATCGAGGGGGTGAATAGTATTGATCATTACCACCTAAAGGAGGCCGCTTCATGTTATTTTCTCTCCAGTGATGTCTCGCATGTCTGTCTTCTTGTTCAACTTTCTGTCCCTCTCTAAGTTCTAAGTTCTTCAGACTTTTCATGATTTCATCCAACTGATCTCGATTTGACGGTTCTATGGCGTTCACCGTACTTGTTTGCTTTACGCTGTTCATTTCATCATTCAGCAAAATTTCGTTAGTATTTTCGTACCGAAGAGCCATCTTAAAAGCTTCTTCTGATGTTTTGACCGAGCGACTGTTCATTAATCCTCTCTTGAAATGTAATGGTAGTCCTGCAACAAAAGCATTCAAAATCAAACTGTCTCTGGCTTTGGCTTCCATTCGAGGGTATGCTCTTTTGACTGTGCCAGCAATGTCTGCATAGAACTTGCCAACGCTCTCAGTGGCTGACTTCTTTCGATGTATAAGACCAATTGATGAAGACAAACCTTCTGATGGTTGCATTTCAGTGGTTAGCTTAGATACTAACTTTCTGTAGTTGTTAAGGGTATCTGGGCATCTTTCAAGTAAGTTTTTGTATATCACCAGTGCTCCTTCACTCAGATACAATGGTAGAATACGTCCCCAAGATGTTTCAGGAATCAGTAGGGCATTTGAATGTAGTTCAAAATCGTCGAGGAACTGACTGAAGGTCATAGCGTCTTGAGGGCTATTGCTGAACTTTGAGATTTTTGGTAGCTTCCCGGACACAGTGACTACATTGGTAGTTGTCATTGGTTGCTGGCCTGGTTCGGATTCTACGTCTGAATCAGTCAGATCGGCCATACCTTGTAACACAATGTCCTGCTTTCTAGCTTTTGACTTTCTCTTTGATTTCTTTCTCGGACTGTGAGATCTACGTCTTCCATGATCATCACTGCTGTCACTGGAAGCATTGTCCCTTCTCTGTATGGTATGTGTTCTTTTGCAATCAGCTTGCCTTCTGGGTTGGGCATCCTTTTGCATTCTAAGTTGCCTATCGTCATCATAATGCCATTGTTCTTCATCCCATTCGTCATCACTGAGCAAATCAGGACTTTCCTCTCTTTTCTTGACTCGAAAATGTTGTTTCTCCGAAATTCCGGATAATGGAGGGTATTTGCCATGTCTTTTCAGTTTCTTGCCCTGTCTTTCTTTCTGAAAGCTATGGGGCCGATCGTAAACCAAATCATCCAGGTGATATGATCGTCTAGCTCGAGGAAACTCATCCTTCGCATAGGTTGGTTCCTCTATCTCTCTTTCGTCCTGGAAACGGGTTTTCTGAGGTCTCAATAGCCGAGTGTTTTTAGACTTGGTCATATGAATAGGTTTCTCACGCATCCAAGTTTGTATGGGTTGGTCATCAAATATTTGCCTTGGTGTAGAAGATTTGGCAGCTGTGGGGTTGAACTGTGGACTCATCAATGTAGGTCGCTTGCTACTTTGGGCCAAAGGGAGATAACCAGGGGTGTTAGAGCTTCTCTCAAAAACGTTTTGCTGTTCAGAATGTAGTGAAAGTTGACGTTCGTCATAATCATCATATGGTAAGGTAGTCTTCCCCATATCATTTGGTTCAGGTCGAACATGTGTAAGGGATTCCGGAAAAGTGTTTGTTGCTCGGGGTGACTCTGCTTTTTGGTCTTTCAATTGACTCTCCCGTTTTTCATGTCGCAGTCGCCATTCTTCGGCTTCTCGTAAAGTTTCTTTGGTGCGATTCATCAAATCATCAAAAGCTTGTCTGTCATTACGTCGCTGCCTTTCCTCTGCTGTAAACGGATCATTATATCTGGGTTGGTGCCTGTATCGAACACTTTCACCAACATCGGCAGTTTCTGGCAATGTCCTGGGTGGTGTCTGCTTTCTCGCTGAAAATTCTCGGGATGGTGTTGATCTATTGGGGCTGTAATAAAGACTAGAATTTTGTGTGGCTGTTCTATCTAGGTGCTGTAGATTGTCTGGCTCTTTAAAGGTAGTAGCTCGAGCGCTCAGAGCTTCACCTTCATTGGAGACAGGTGTCTTGGCAGCTTTCTTCATTAGTTTTGGGATAGCCTCCACATGTGACATTCCTTTTTGTGTTGATATGACAGTTGGTTCAGCTGAACTATCAGACAGCCAATCGCTTTCCTCGTGCCGTTGATAGTACTTGTTTTGATGAATTGAGAGTCCTCTTTGATCACCCTTTCTGTATGTGATGGTTTTGGCAGTTTGTAACCTCTGTAAATTTTGGTTACATATTCCATCGTCATCTGTGCTACAGTCCTCTGAGCTTAGGGTAGAAATAGGGCCAGTATTAAGATGTCCACCTGGTGCTGCTTCCATGTTATAGCCATGAGGGTGATGTGAACCTCCCTCTGCTACGCGCGAAGCACCTTGTGGGGAAAAATTTTGTTTTCTCTTTTCGATTTCTGAATCAGAGACTGAACGCTCAGTCATCTCGTATTGATCTCTAAATCGGGATTCAGATCGAGATCGTTGCGGTTTCTTTTTCAAACCGATCAAATGTTTGAATGCCTTCACGGCCGTATTTTTATCAAGTGGAAATTTTCGTTTTGGTGATTTATCCATCACCCAAATTTTATCAAGGTTGTCTGATTCATTAAAAACAAACTAATTGATCATATAAAAAAAAAGGTTGAAATGACCAAGTTGAAATGTTATGTAAATGTTCTATAAACGTTTATGAGTGTACTTTGATACACTGTGTAAAGCGTAAATGAGATATAGCTATGGATTAGTAAATATAGCAGTGAGATATTAGGATAGCTTTATTAGGAGTGAGATATTAGGATTAATATAGCATAACAATTTGGTTTTGTGAGAAAAATTTTTTCGATTTATTCAGGATTTGGGACAATTTTGAACGCAGTGAATTTTGTGTCACGACCGAGTTCAATCTACTAAAGAAGCTCCATTTGTCAGCAACAGAAATTTAAATTGTTTTGATACTATACTTCTATTCCAGATAGTTATGATATATATATGTGTAATGTTGTGTAATTAATGATTTGGTTGATAAGCAATAGAGATGGTTGATGCAATGATTTGGTAACAGGTTGCAATAGGATTTAGAATTATCTACTCTCTTTGGTTCTACTTAAGTATTTGGTTCTATTTATAGATCGATGTGTAATGGTGTAATTTGGTTAGCACTCTGGACCGCAAGGAGAAAACTGTTGCTGACTTATGGTTCTCCCTGCCGTGGTAAGATAACAATTTACTTCTATTTAGAATGGAATGTTGAGAAATGAAAGTCGGTGATTATAAACATTCACTATTCATGGATCTTGAATAAAAATGGGTATAATCTATTTATAAAACACAAAGTGGTTAGTAGGTGACAAAGCAGGGACAAAGCTTAGATAAGACAATGCTATTCAGAGCAGATTAAAATATAATATTTATATAAACAATTATAACACAAATGCAGAAAATCTGGAAACAACTGAATTCTGGATGTTATCAAAAGTTGGAGTTGTCTGATGTATGAAGGATAACTACACAGAAAATTCTTAATAAAATTGAAAATATTTTATGGAAGGTCAATTACAGAAATGTTATTATCATTACAAAGTTCAAAATTATTATAAAGTCTTTTCACAAGATGTTGGTTGAGATTTTTTTTGGAATTAGTAAATATTCAGATTTACAAGATGTAAATAATTCTAATTGAGAGATTTAAAGTTTTGAATTGTTGATGAATTTGAAATCGTTGAAAGTTTAGAATAGTTGTAAAAGTTAGAAATTGTTAAAAATTCAGAGTTGCAGTAAAAATTTGAAACCAGCAATATTTTTACGTGACACAAAATTTCTGCTAAATGTTAGAGAGAAAGTTAGTTATGGTAATAAAGAACAGTCTTACAAAATGATGTAGTCCAAAAGCTCCAGAGGTTAGAGTCAAAGAGTCGGCCAACTCCAAGGGCTCAGGTGACTGGTGGGGTGCTGATGGAACGGGATGCTGTCGTGGGCGATAAAGTTGTTGATATAATGTTAGTGTAGGATAATGTTTGTTGTAATACCTTCCGCGGGAAATTTGTTTGTTGATTTTGGTGTTTAGCTGTGGGCTTAAGTCTTCTGTAGGAATTGACGTCTGCGAACTTGTTTTTGTTGTGGGCTTACGAACCTTCTGTGAGTGTTTGGTCAGCTTGTAGTAATTTATTCTTCCAATGCTGGGATGATTTCGTCCAAGATTGGGATAGATTAATATGTATGGATGTCTGTCTGTTGCAGAAAGTCAAAACTGTTTATCTACAACCACAGATAGCGAGTAGAATCTGGAATATTGAAGTTGATAGCTGACAGAACTGTATGTAAATCACAGCAACCTGAAGTCCTTGGTTGAGTGCTCTAACCGTGATAAATACTGACGGTGAGAATTAATTGATGCCACAGAAAATTTGTATATGAAATATTGCCACAAAGTGTTGAAAATTTAGTTTGAATACTGAATTGTGTGAGACTGCGGGCCCGCGTCTTCTCTCTATGAAATCTATATCAGTACTGTCAGACAAAAACTTTTCATTTTCTTTTTGCCTGCACATTTACAATTCACCAATCAGTAGGCGAGCTCCAGTCTCACAGCCAATCACTATTGTGTTTAGAACTAAGTTTTTACCGTATCATTTGCAAAACTTTATACTTTGCAACCCCTTTGGCCACGCCTCAAGTCATGAAATTTTCACACAGACGGTCTGTCTGGAGTTATAGTTCATTCATCCTAATAGAATTCTCGTCTATCAAAAATCTATGGTTTCCCACCGGTCTGTCTGGAGTTATAGTTCACTCATCCCAATAGAATTTCATATATCAAAATTTACGGTTTCCCGCCGGTCTGTTTGATGTTATAGTTCATTCATCTCAATAGAATTTCGTATATCAAAACTTATGATCTGCCGCCTTTGATATTTGTATTACTATGGTCTCCCTGGTATGTAACACTTGTATTATTAACTATGCAGACTCTGGTCAGTATACACATTCAGTTCTGTCAGCAACTACAAAATCTTTGCATCGGGTTTGCATCCCCAGCTGTCATCAATTTTTGTTGTTGTTGTATAGATTGGAATACAAAACAATAGATCAATAAAACAGACACATCACAAACATCTCAATGGTTAAAGACTGATGTTCAAAGCGTGAGCAGTTAATAGCATTCATTTAAGATTTCAAAAGAGTGTATCGGCATGGAATGTTCATTTATGATTGGGTGAAATATTTTGTACCAAGGGTGGATTGACACTGAGACATTCACAACGATTCTTACCTATCGTCTGCAATAGAATACATAAATGATTAGAAACATATTCAACACATGGTCGTTTTACTCAAGTGCGGATGGGTCAAATTTAGATGATATAACACAGAAATCAGACAACCTTTTTTTCAATGTTCAACAATTCATGATTTATTTTTCCACCCTTCTGAGCCTCGTGACATTTTCAGTCCTTCTATCATGAGTCATGATTTGATACCTGTGTTGTTGTTTCACTAACGTATTGGCTAAATGCATTAATCATTGTTGTTGGGCTTCTACCAGGGCTAATGCCTGCCATGAATTGTATACTTTTGTTTGCCTGCACATTTTGACTTGTTGTTGGTATTTCACAAACATGAGTTATATATATGTATCATTGCTGCCATTTCTGTATCCTGACAATAACACTGTGGTTGAATACTGCTCATTATCATTAGTACTGCTATATACTCTCATCTCTTCCATATCATTATTGTTGAGGTCCATCCTAACTACACACACACACGCATATATAAATATATATATATATATATATATATATATATATATATATATATATATATATATATATATATATATATATATATATATATATATATATATATATATATATATATATATATATATATATATATATATATATATATATATATATATATATATATATATATATATATATATATATATATATACATACATACTCATCCATTCACTTTATACCACCCATGCTACATTGTTTACATACAATTGTTGCTTTGTTGTAATTGGACAATTAATTACCACTAATGCTTTCTTTGCATACCTACTATCTTCCTCTTGTTTCTTTGTTGGAATAAAGAGCACATGCATTTAATGATCCAGTATCTTCCTGCACCTAATATGGCATACCATCCACAAAACTCAACAGGTTATGGGCCCAGGTCGCGGCTTTATTACAATGGTGACATAAATACTTACAAGATCTGGGAGACTAGGTTCTTAAACTATCTCTACACGCAGGACAGTGGAATCAACAAAGCCATATTGCCAAAAACAACAAGTGTGGAAGATGATGAAGATTTTGCTGATAAAAACAGACTAGCTTATGCAGAGCTCGTACAGCTATTAGATGAGAGATCTCTGCAGCTGATTATGAATGATGCGGCTGATGATGGAAGAGCTGCACTCAAGATACTTCGGCAACACTATGTGTCTACTGAAAAGCCACGAATACTCACACTATATGAGCAGTTAACAACGCTGACACTCACAGATGACGAAGACATAGTGGACTATATTATCAGAGCTGAAAATACAGCGACTGGCCTCAGAACTGCAGGTGAAAGGATAACCGATAATTTGGTCATAGCGATGCTCCTGAAAGGTTTGCCTGAATCGTACAAGCCATTTATTGTTGTGCACACGCAGCTAGACAAGTGCAAAACGCTAGCAGATTTCAAGGCATCCCTTGTCAACTACAATAACACAGAGGCAATCCGTGCTCGTTCGTTAGAAGCTACTTCTAATAGTAGTACTGGGGCTATGTTTACAAAGCCAAAACGTTACACACATCAACAACGACAATGCACAGCATGTGGGAAAACCCATTCCTCCCGCCAGTGTCAAGAAAAAAACAAACTGCAGTGCGGATACTGCATGAAGCAAGGGCATGTAGAGGAAGTGTGCTTCAAGAAACAAAGAGATAGGGGACAGCTTTCACAAAGTGCTAATGCAGCATCTTTCGATAGCTGCCACAATGAATCTTACGTATTCACAGTCAGTGCAGATATTGCCGCTAATGCAGCCAGCAAACAAGGCATTATGGTCGACTGTGGAGCAACCAGCCACATAGTAAACGACAAATCACGCTTCAAAAGTTTTGACCAAAGTTTCAAACCACATGACCACTACATTCAATTGGCCGATGGCAACAAATACAACAACCTAATTACAGCCAGAGGCACAGCAGTGTATGTGTTACAAGACAAATATGGCTCAGCCAAACAAATCAAGCTAACAAATGCTCTACTGGCACCTTCTTTCCCTGCCAGCCTTTTTTCTGTAAGAGCAGCAGTAGAAAAAGGCGCAAATCTCACTTTTACTCAACAATCATCAACACTCAGTGGAACTGACGGTACTCAGTTCATACTACAGAAACAAGGTCAACTATATTTTCTACCGACACATATGTCTGACCAACAACAAGAACAACAGTGTGCCTACACAGCGCGGACTCTAAACGAATGGCACAAAACACTTGGCCACATGAATAACAATGACATAATACAGTTACAATCTGTTACAAAGGGAATGAAAATTGTCCCATCGACTACACCCAGCAACTGCATCACATGCCACGAGAACAAAATGACAAGGCTTCCCAAGTCGAATGATGATCAACCAGTACATGCAACCAGAGTGCTAGCAAGAGTTCATTCAGACATCTGTGGACCAATCGAGCCAATATCACAAGCTGGTCACAGGTATGTTTTAAGCTTCACCGACGAGTACTCAAGTATGCTTTTCACATATTGCTTGCGATCAAAAAGTGATGCAACAATTGGTTTGAAGCGTTTCTTAGCAGACGTTGCTCCAATTGGACAAGTGAGGGAATTGCACACTGATGGTGGCGGCGAATTCACGTCAGATGCTTTCCAATCTATACTTTTAGACCATAGCATCAGATCACAACCACGTGTCCTTACTCTAGCTATCAGAACGGCAAAGCAGAGCGAGGATGGAGGAGCCTACTTGACATGGCTCGTTGCCTAATAACCGATGCTGATCTACACAAATCTCTGTGGCCATATGCTATCAAATACGCCACATACTTACGAAACAGGAGCTACCAGAGGCGAACAAAGTCTACAGCATACGAGCTGTTTACACAGCAACAACCCGATATGAGACAATTACACCCTTTTGGCTCACAGTGTACGTATTACCTGGAAGGCACAAAATCAAAGCTGAATGCTCGTGGATGTACCGGTACATACCTAGGTATTAACCTAATCAACAAAGGCTACTTTGTACTCAACGCCACTCGCAACAAAGTGCTCTCAACTAGAAACGTGGTAGTACAGAGTTATGCTATGGACGAGGAGGAAAAGGTCAGACAACTGCCAACTGAACACAACACCAAGCCGATTGCTGCACATGAAGACTTGGACAGTAAAGAAAAGTGTGCAGACAGTGAGGAACAACCTGCTACTGATGAGCAACAATCTGTTATAAACGAGCAGCAATTCACTGATGCATTATCCAACAGACCTAGGCGAGAAACCCGGCTGCCCACTTATCTCAAAGATAACTATGACTTGTCATCAACAGCAAATATTGACTATGCATGCTGTGTCATTCCTCGTATTCCAAACTCCTATGATGAAGCTATGCAATCACCTGAAGCAGAAAAATGGAAGGCTGCAATGCATGCGGAGTTGTCAACACTCAGAGAGAACAACTCCTGGGATGTAGTACCACTCCCTGAAGGACGCTCTCAGACTAAAGGGAAATGGGTTTTCACCTTGAAACAGGGAAAGACTGCTAACAATGTACAGTTTAAAGCCCGATATGCAGCCTGCGGGTACTCACAAAAGCAAGGAATCGATTATGACGAGACTTTCTCGCCCACAACACGATTTAATTCCATTCGAACATTGTTGCAAAAAGCTGCAAATGAAGATTTACATATTCATCAAATGGACGTGAAGGGAGCATATTTGAATGCAGCGATTGACAAATAAATCTATGTTCAACAACCAACTGGTTTTGAGCAAGTGGATGAAAGTGGGAGACAACTCTCATGCTTGCTCAGAAAATCCCTATATGGATTAAAACAAAGCGGACGCAATTGGCACAGCACATTGACAGAATATCTTCAATCCAAGGGTTTTACAGCCAGCGAAGCTGACCCATGTACATACACCAAAGGGTTTGATGAAGATAACAATATCACGCTACTATTTTGGGTAGATGACATACTTATCGCTGGCAAAAGTATCAACACCATACAACATGTAAAAAACATCATGACCAAAAACTTTAAAATGGACGATCGAGGTGAACTAAACTGGTTCCTTGGCATAGACTTTAGTAGAACAGACAATGGCTATGTAATGAGTCAAGAAAGATATGTACGCAACATGCTAACGAAATTCAACATGTCCGACTGTAATGCTGTATCCACCCCAGCTCTACCAGGATTAACACTACAAAAGCCAGAGTCTGATACGACTATGCTCTTTCCTTACAGAGAAGCTGTTGGCAGTCTTATATATCTCATGACCGGGACACGACCCGACATAAGCTGGATAACTTCAAAACTCTCACAATACCTTAGTAACCATGATGACTCTCACGTTGTAGCATTAAAACGTGTACTCAGATACCTCAAAGGAACAGCGTCTCATTGCATTAAGTTTACCAAAAACAGTTGTCATCAACTGGTTGGCTTTACTGATGCAGATTGGGCAAATGACACTAATGACAGACGCTCTACCACAGGCTACGTATTTACCTTAGGCACAAATGGGACACCCATCAGCTGGTCAACAAAGAAACAGCCCACTGTAGCTCTATCTTCCTGCGAGGCCGAATATATGGCACTGGCAGACGCCACAAAGGAGATGCTGTATCTCAAACGTTTTGCAACATCCATTGGTTTACCCCAACTGCAACCGAACACGATCTTCAGTGATAACCAAGGCGCCATAGCACTCACCACACCAAGCAAAACCCAGCACAAACGGACAAAACACATAGACATACGATATCATTTCATCAGAGAACAAACCGATATTAACTACAGTTACGTAAATACATCAGAGAACCTCGCCGATATTTTAACAAAGCCACTAGGCACACATAAACACATTGCAAATGTCAACCGACTTCGGATGGAGAGGGGCTGTTGAGGTCCATCCTAACTACACACACACACGCATATATAAATATATATATATATATATATACATACTCATCCATTCACTTTATACCACCCATGCTACATTGTTTACATACAATTGTTGCTTTGTTGTAATTGGACAATTAATTACCACTAATGCTTTCTTTGCATACCTACTATCTTCCTCTTGTTTCTTTGTTGGAATAAAGAGCACATGCATTTAATGATCCAGTATCTTCCTGCACCTAATATGGCATACCATCCACAAAACTCAACAATTATATCCCTCAATTTAAACACAAACAACTTTGATACAAATTAATATCATAAGAATTGAAACTATGAACAAAAACCATGGTGTACCATAACAATAATAACAACAATGAATGAGCAATACTGGTAATGCATACAAAATGATGATAAACACCACAATAAAAAGAAAAGTAATCAAAAGGAACCCAATGTATCAGAGTTGTTCTCAATTTCTCTGGCTTTGTTCAGCAGTAGTACTATTTCTTATTTGTTTTTTTTTTGCTTTTTCATGTTGTTTACCATGACAAAAAATACTTGATAATTATGAGTAGGTCTACAACAGCAGCGCAAAGCAAGTCTAGGTTTAAAGACTTGCAATATTTTTGGCTAAAGGCTTATAATTAATTTTCATTATTATTACTACTCTTGCCTTTAATAATAATTAATCCACCTGTCTCTCCACAACATTGGCAATAATAATCATAGTTGAAATATCGATGGTAAACGGTTGATAAAAGATACAAAATATTATACAATATTATACAAAAATTGCATAAAAAGAGTGACAAAAATAGTCATTTGAGAAACTTAATCCGTAATTTGTGCAAAATTTGTACACATTTTGTTTATTTTAATGATATTTCACTTTACCTGCTGCTCAGCATGTCATGAAAAAGAACTGGCGCAATTATTCCAAACAGCTTTTCTCCAACTCCACAAGGTTTACGTTACGAAAATTCAGAGAAAATAAAAATTATTGTGAGTTTTTGTTACAATTGCGTTGTGATTGCCACACTGTGAACAGCGCATGTTTAGCTGATTTACTTGCACAGTTGATGCAGCATTCTGAAATACGTTTTCGAAATATTGACCAATGGGTTGCACAATGCACAGTCACTAAGCATATGCTTTGATATGGAAATTTAAAATACAAATATTTGAATATCCACGAGGTAGGTGCAGAAATGACCTTGATAGAAATGAGAGCTAGAAAGTGTATTTTTTTCTATTTCTCATTCTAATGTTAGATAACCTTGATAGAAATGAGAGCTAGAAAGTTTATTTCTTTCTATTTCTCATTCTAATGTTAGAAAACCTTGATAGAAATGAGAGCTAGAAATTATATTTCTTTCTATTTCTCATTCTAATGTTAGAAAACCTTGATAGAAATCAGAAATAGGCAGTTTTGCACCTAAATGATACCCACCAGATTCCTTGAGTTGGTTTTTCACTAAATGTGAAACAACAGCATAGCCTTGAGTTGACTTTTTGCAAATATAATCCATGATTTATGACGATCTCCTTTGGTGGGAAAATAAACTTAAAAAGATGCTTTTCACCCCCTGGAATATCTAGACTCGAGCTATTACGAAAGAGTTGCAAGCTCAACTCTTCAAAAAGAAAAGTCAACGTTTTTGCAAGTTGTTGTTATTGGTGGTGGTGTACAATAGGGAGAGCAATGTGTTGCATGGAACAACCGTTACACTTCTTCAGATGTTGTGTGATTATGTTCAAAGATTCAATTATGTTATGAAGCAAGAGGGAAGTTGGCACACCCATGCGGCTATAAAGTTATAATTAGTGCAGACAAAAATTTTCCAAGACCTATTAGACGCTCTGACAGCACAATTTGTAAAATATATAACCAGTTACATAACGATTGAAACATGTAGACAAATTGAGCATCCTCAAGCCAACTGGCAAGTCAAAACTGAAGACAACTCCATAACACTGGCCCTTCATGATCCCCCTAACATCGTTTTCGCACTATTTATGTAATCTCCACGGGCAACGCCGGGTATTTCTGCTAGTAAATTTATAAATGTAACTGCAACAAAATTGTAGAAGATAGTATAATATAACTTACTCGTTTGTTGTAGGGATATTGCTAGCCATTTTTTGTAGTTTTGTGTTCGTGGACTAATACTTGAAATTGTACTTAGTGCAAATGAAAACTGATACTGCTTAGAAAAATACTTTCTCTTATATACAAAACATTGAAGTCATTTATCAAGATTAATTCGTAGACTGATTTTCATACAAAACATTGAAGTCATTTATCAAGATTAATTTGTAGACTGATTTTCTGATCATTACTATGATAACTGATATTGTTTTTTTAAAAAAGTGGAAGTCAATTAGGAAGTTGGTTAAAAAAATAGGAAGATAGAGATTAGATAGATTAATAAGCTTAAGCTATACATACACCCCTGTAAACTTTCTTTCTACCTAACTAAAATTTTTGAATGTAAAGCATTGGATAAACAAATTTTACAACCCCTAGATTGATACTCTTTTAAGATACATCTAGCTAGGACCAAACTTACATTTCATTTTTAATGACAACTCACTTCCTCCAAACATATTTTTATAGCAAAAATATGATGTGTGATTAACTAGTTCAATTGCAGTTCATTGCATATAGACACATCAACAGCAAAACATTGATGATGTAGTGTAGTTCCATCTTTATATCATCAGACAGTAAATTAAAATGTGAGAGCTTAAATTATAGTTTACAACATTAAGTATGAGTTAGGAATGTAATAAACACTTTAAAGATATCTGATAGCATTTAAATATGTATATGTAACATATAATTCTTGTTTTATTAGACAAAACAGCTTCCTAAAAATAGAAAATACACCATGTATGTTGATACATTGTTTGTATTTCACACAAAAAACAATGAGATATTTTAAGAAAAGTAACAGTCTAACTAACAAAAAAGTGGATAAAGTCATGCTTTGTTCATGTTTTTTAGACGATATCAAAGATAACTAGAATTAGAGGTACACCACAAATCCGTTTTGGTGGAAGGCTGTAGCTGTATTAACTAATATGTAATCAAACAATAAAAAACAGGAGATAAATGCAATCAAGTTCTCTTCCTTTTTAGGTTAAATTCAACCTATAATTCCGTCATCTATGGATGTTCGTTGTTTTGTTTTAAATAGAAACAACATGATAATAAATAGTGCTTAGGTGTAATTAATGACTTTTCTCGAGCGGCTTTATAACACATAACATTAAAAAGATCAAAACATATAGGATTAGGCGAGAGATGATGATTAACGGCTTTTCTGGAATGAGTTTATTAGTGAAGTGACACTTGCGTTGTATTATAATTAATTACTTTTTAAAACTTGTGAAAATGAACTGGTAACATTACGTCGACTGAAATAATACCTAAAACGTCTCGCATAAATTTTGATCTGACCGAAAATGGACTGAAAACCTTTAGGGTGAGTACAAAATTATCGTAACTCGCTATAACGGATATTGTAAGAAATATTTTATTTTCTCGTTGCTAACTTGACGTAAAATATTTTATAACGGATGACACGTGATCTCAATCGATTTTTGCTGACTGATCACTTAGTTACTCGTAAACATGTGATACTCACTTGATTTCTTTGATAACAGCAATATCCCAATTATGTTTATCGTAAATATTTCAAAAACGGATATTGCGTGTTTCAGTTGGTTTTTCCTACTAAATCGCTTAGTTACTCGTAAACATTTGAAAATTGTTTGATTTTTTCGTTGATAAAACATGTTGTATCTTTTAACAAATATTACCGTGATTTCAATCAGTTTTCCTTACTAGATTACTTAATTACTCATCAACATCCATAATTGCTTTTATTAATCGTTGTTGCAAAGCAATGCTGTATTTAAATAATATTACTAATATTTTGTAACAGATGTCACGTGATCTCAATTCATTTTCGCCGACTAAATCACCTACTTAGTTACTCGTAAACATTTTGATACCCGCTTGATTTCTTTGATAACAGCAATATCCCAACAGGGCTCTCCCTAGGAATTTCAATGGTGGGGTGGAAAACCAATTTTTATACACAGGTAGTAGTCACCGTGGGTGGCTATTACTGAGGTAAAAATTCCAGTGTGCATTTTGTTCCTAGTAGCTCGTCATGTAGTTTGGGCTAGTCTAACTAGGGAAAGGCAAAGACTGTATGCACCACAAGCAACTATGTTCATGTCTGTAATGTAATTGTTTTAATTTTTGTATTGTTTTGCTGAAGATAGGGCAAACATAACCCTAAATCATCAATTGTTTTATTAGTAGACCTAATTAAAACGTAACATGTAGATATTTTTGTATACTCAATGAACAGCACATGACATATCTAAAGTTTTGAGTAACCTACACATGTTGTGCTAACTGACCCAAATGCTCATAAGTTTAGGTAATTCTTTGCTTTGATTAAGGCTTTTTTGAACTGTCTACCTGCCCCATCTGAGAGAAAAAAATCTAGCCATAGACCCTCTATAGAAACTTAATGTATGCCAAGAATTGCAATAGTACCAAGAGAAACTAACAGGTAATAATGCTAAACAAGTAAAGAGATAAATAAAAACAAGCGGATGAAGAGACTAGAAAAGTTTATAATAATGATGTTATAATAATTAATTAGTTTAATTATTATTGAATTATCAAAATACTGTTCAATTATTAAATAGCTGATTAAATTAATCCACATATCCCATTATTATGCTATCAAACATATAAATCTATTTATTAATTTATATTTTTTTTCACTCACACTAATGCTTTTTAATTATTAATTATTATGGACTACAATTGAGTATAACACTTGTTATAGTTAGAAGCAATGATTACTAAAACTAACTTTGCTCTATTATTACAGCAAATGAATAGAGACATGTCCTTTTAAAGAATGCATTAGACTGAGTAACTACACACATATTATTGTCGACTATTTTCCAATTTGAAAGTTTTGCAACTAGCAGAAAATGCACCAAGTATTAATCCTATCAGCCATGAAATTTTTGCAGGCTTTGGTGGTAACAACAAGAGAAATCAAAAACAATACAATGAAAAATATTTTGTTTATATTTAGTTTATTATATATGAGAGCTGAATGCTACCATGCAAACTCAAAAATGAGAAAAAACAGTAACTAACTAAGACTTTTTTAACTAATAACTGTCCAATAATTAATAATAATAAGAAGACTTGCATGAAATGGCATAAGAAGCAACATGATGTTGTGTGATTGATACCTAATAAGATCATTTTATAAAAAATAATAATAAATAATAACAACAATAATAAATATTAAATAACACAAACAATAATAATAATTAATACAACAACAATAATAATAATAACTTGTTTTATTAATTATTTAATAATTAACTATTATTAGTTACTAGTGTCACAGATGGCTCTGGTCTGTCATCATTCATAATAATATCATATTTATTGCCTAGTCAGAGTTGGAATCATTTGGCATCCAAAATAATGTACACTTAGTGCAGAACTCATTCTTTTTTGACTGAGGGATTCTTTTCTCAGTCATGGAAACAAAAACTGACGACTGGTGAATAGTCCGAAAACACTCGCAACACACATAAACTTGGCATACATTGAAATATTAGCAGCTTCTGTTGCCTGCCAATCTTAATAAGCTATGTCTAGTCCCTGCAGCGCTATTGGTTGAAAACCAATTTTACTGCTCGTGATTGGTTGTTATCTAATGTACAATGAGTATTCAATGTGCACATGGCTAATAGGGAAAAAATATTACTGAGCAATTTTTATTTGGAAATAAATATTAAGACTGTTTAAATTTCAAAGTTGTTATTACTACTGGTGTTAAGCTAATCATTCTTTGAAAAAGGTATAGCTTGCTTAGTAGTGAAGAAGCAAAGCTGAAAAATTTCTTTGAACATAAAGTAATAACCCTGTACAATTTGCCATTTTTCTTGATACTTAAACTGGGGTGCTATATAATCACACTGGGGCGAATCGCCCCTGCCGCCCCTCTAGGGAGAGCCCTGCCCAATTATGTTTATCGTAAATATTTCAAAAACGGATATTGCGTGTTTCAGTTGGTTTTTCCTACTAAATCGCTTAGTTACTCGTAAACATTTGAAAATTGTTTGATTTTTTCGCTGATAAAACATGTTGCAAGTATCTTTTAGCAAATATTACCGTGATTTCAATCAGTTTTCCTTACTAGATTACTTAATTACTCATCAACGTCCATAATTGCTTTTATTAATCATTGTTGCAAAGCAATGCTGTATTTAAATAATATTACTACGTTTTCAACCAATTTCCTTACTGAATTACTTAATTACTCGCCAGTATTTCATAATTTCTTTCACTAATAATTACAAATAATATTGTAAATAAATAATTTACCAGGAATATTTATGCTCAAGTCTCCTCTCTCTCTCCTCTAAACACTCTCTCTAGATATATACAAACACAGTTATTTTTATATGTAGACTCGATCTCGAATGCTGATAATATGCAGTCTCAAGTGGATAAATGAAGTTGAAGTACTTTGCATTACACAAAATTTACTGTAAATTTTAATCATCTAGAGGACTAATGGTATCCTCTCTCTCCTCTCTCTCAAGATATCTCCTCTCTCTCTCTATTTCTCTCTCTCTCTCTCCTTTAACCTCTCTCCTCTCTCCCTCTCTAGATGTATACAAATTCAATTATTCTTATATGTAAACTCGATCTCGAATGCTGATGATATGTAGTCTCAAGTGAATAAATGAAGTTAAAGTACTTTGTATTACACAAAATTTACTGTAAATTTTAATCATCTAGAGGGCTAATGCTTCCCTTTCTCCTCTCTCCTCTTTCCCTCTCTCCTCTCTCTCAAGATATCATATGAGTCAAAATTACAAATGTATTACACAAAATTTACTGTAAATTTTAATCATCTAAAGGACTAATGGTATCTTCTCTCCTCTCTCTCAAGATATCTCCTCTCTCTCCTCTAACTACTCTCCTTTCTCCTCTCTCCCCTCTCTAGATGTATACAAATACAATTATTCTCATATGTAAACTCAATCTCAAATGTTAATGATTTGTATTCTCAAGTGAATAAATGAAGTTATAGTACTTTTTATTGCACAAAATTTACTGTAAATTTTAATCATCTAGAGGGCTAATGCTTCCATTTCTCCTCTCTATTCCCCTCTCTCCTCTCTCTCAAGATATCATATGAGTAGGAATTAAAAAAATTTATCAAAACTTAAATGTCATACATTCAAAATCTATATACCCTATGAGTTAGAATTATGTATATAATTATGTAAAAAAATTATCAAAACTTAAACGCCATACATTCAAAAATCTAGCTGCCATATGAGTTCAAATTAAGTAAAAAAATAATCAAAACTCAAATGCCACTTAAATGCCACTCAAATGCCACTCAAATGCCACTCAAATGAAATACAATATTAACTCGGCGAATTCATCCAACGTCGTAACCCATTGCCTCAACTCCAAGATCTGATCCACAAAAAAACACTTGGTAGGGAGATCTGCTCATATATTACTACTCCTGTCATATCTTGCACTCTTTTACAAAAATATGTCCTGAAGAGCCTATTTAACACACCCAATAGCCAATTATTAACTTTTGGTAGCTAATACAGAAAATTAGCTACTTTGAACAGGGCTAATTGCCATTTTGAGCATGAACAATATGAATAATAAGTGTTTGACTGTCCTATTATTTTGAAAAATTATTTCCCGTTACTAGCAAGCAAAATCTTTGGTATGGTATTTCAATGGAGAATTTTTTGCTTATGAAATTTTTCAACAAAATGATTTCAACCTATAGAGGTCTTTTTCATCAAAAATGGGAAGTTTTATGAAAAATTGACACTTTGATCTAATTATCTTTTCTTGGGCTGCGGATAGAAACTTAAAATTTGTATGCTTTCGTAGCTTTAGAGGTTTCTTGAATATTTTGTAATCACTGAAAACTCAAAAACCATGCCAATTTCTCCGGATAAATTTTTAGTAGGCCCTACAAAATTTTTCCATCGCAGCTTATATAAAAAATAAGCTCCGCCCCGCGATCTCAATTTCACTTTTATATAAGCTGCATGATTCGCGTAACTGTGGGTAACTGTGACTACACTACTCTCCCCTCCCCCCCCTCCCCCCCCCCCCTCCCTCCTACCCCCCTCCCCCCCTCCCCCCTCCCCCCAGCCCCCCCTCCCCCCCTAACAAATAGACTGGAGTGGATGGTAACAAATAGACTGGAGTGGCTGGTAACTAATAGACTGGAGTGGCTGGTAACTAATAGACTGGAGTGGCTGGTAACAAATAGACTGGAATGGCTGGTAACAAATAGACTGGATTGGCTGGTAACAAATAGACTGGATTGGCTGGTAACAAATAGACTGGATTGGCTGGTAACAAATAGACTGGAGTGGATGGTAACAAATAGACTGGATTGGCTGGTAACAAATAAACTGAAGTGGCTGGTAACTAATAGACTGGAGTGGCTGGTAACTAATAGACTGGAGTGGCTGGTAACAAATAGACTGGAATGGCTGGTAACAAATAGACTGGATTGGCTGGTAACAAATAGACTGGATTGGCTGGTAACAAATAGACTGGAGTGGATGGTAACAAATAGACTGGAGTAGCTGGTAACAAATAGACTGGATTGGCTGGTAACAAATAGACTGGAGTGGCTGGTAACAAGTAGACTGGAGTGGCTGGTAACTAATAGTCTGGAGTGGGTGGTAACAAATAGACTGGAGTGGCTGGTAACTAATAGACTGGAGTGGCTGGTAACAAATAGACTGGAGTGGCTGGTAACAAATAGACTGGAGTGGCTGGTAACTAATAGACTGGAGTGGCTGGTAACTAATAGTCTGGAGTGGCTGGTAACTAATAGACTGGAGTGACTAGTAACTAATAGACTGGAATGGCTGGTAACAAATAGACTGGAGTGGATGGTAACAAATAAACTGGAGTGGCTGGTAACTATTAGACTGGAGTGGCTGGTAACAAATAGACTGAAGTGGATGGTAACAAATAGACTGGAGTGGCTGGTAACAAGTAGACTGGAGTGGTTGGTAACTATTAGACTGGAGTGGATGGTAACAAATAGACTTAAGTGGTTGATAACAAATAGACTGGAGTGGTTGGTAACTAATAGACTGGAGTGACTGGTAACAAACAGACTGGAGTGGATAGTAACAAATACAAAATTTTTTGAAGTTATAAAAAACAAAACAATACATAATACAAAAATTAAAAAATACTCGACAATGTGTAGTTTTGGTAGAAGAGGGTCGGTGTCGAAGACGGCATATTCTGGTCGCAGCTGTCAGTGGCTGAGACCACTACACCTTCGGTTACCACAGGAAGTGCTGGAGACCATGGATGATGACTTGACTTCTGTTGATGTTAATATGTCTAGTCCAAAGGAGGAAATGTACTTGCAGATTTCTGCATTTCCATTCCCCCCTTGGTCCTCATGGTCTCCAGCTACATGAAGGCAGGGTTTGCCAGCAACCACCCTCCATATAAGTTGGTGCTGTGGCAACCGAATTAGTAGCAGTCTCTTGGTTGGTGGCTGGTAGCGTGTTGGCTCTGGGTAGGTTTATTTGATGTTGTAGGAGTTGAGGTAGATTTATTATTGTTTTGGTAGGATTTATCTTCAAGTGTTTGATTTGCCTCTGGTAGCATCCGACCAGAATGTAAGCTGATGTTGGTCGCTTTGTGTGTTGTGGTGGGTGGTACGTGGGCCACCTTAGACTACCGATACTGACTGAGATATGTATTAGAATGTTTGATGAGTGAGTGAAGGTTGGTTTGTCAACAGCTACCTGCATGTAAGATGGTTCTGTAGTAATACATAATAAGGACAAACTGGCAGTTGACCACACATAAGAGACAAACTGACAACAAATGGCGGACAAACTGCCCCGAAGAGGTATAAAAACCCACAGAGATAATATTGAGATGCATTTTTATGAGGGACTTTTCTGTTGGAATGCTGTTGTCATTGGTGTTGTACTCCGCATAACCATCATTTCTACGTAACGCGCTCACAAACTCCTCTGGACACTTCTCAAGGATAGTATCGATGTACTTCCTGTACGGGTGATTATATTTTATTGCTTCTGCAGCGCGGCTGATCATCTACAAGGAGAACGCACACAGTGCACACAAAGAGAATAGATTTGTACACGTACCACATGAGTGACAGTTATGGCCACCACAATACTGATTTACCTCTAAACATCTTCATGTTTTCGTTGTCAGTCAGAGCACTCCATGGTGACCTTGGCGACCTTGAAGTACGTCTGCTGCAGCATGTAATGAGAATGAGAAGACTGCCATACCGTACGTGGTATATCCACTAGACCATATCCATAAAGGAGTACCAGTAGAAAGGGGCCCCAGGTGTTACTTGCTGTAATACCTATCACCTTGAGATTCTCTCTATAAAAGTATCCGACGGGTGAAGGAAATAACTAGATCTTATAGGATATTATACCATAAAGTCATCTAGAATAAGGGACACATACCCTGTGATTGTGAGGTCAGGTCGTGTGGCCACATATATGAGGCAGACACAAAAATGGCAGCGTACGAAGCGTAATATTTAGCATTAGATATGCTACCTGAGCGAATTTTTCCTACAGCAGAGAATTCTCCAGCATTTGCGTATGACTGCATAATGGGCAGTACCAACCTAAAACCATCAACAACAGAGTTAGTTAGTTAGATGTTAGCTAGTAGTTGAGAATAGAGCAAACAAATCTAAAAATTCATACCATTAGTTCATTTGGAGTGCTTTTGCATAGTCGCTGATTGATCATCAGATGCTTTCAGCTGAGTTATCCCAAAGAGTTCTGGTAATATTCAAGCATTCTCAAAGCTCGACTCAGGTGATTCATGCAAAACATGTAGCCATGGAGTTGTCTGCTCTTACAACAGTTATCCGTTGTACAGGCTGAAAAGTTCAAATTTAATAACAATAACGTTTTTACCAAAACAATGCAAACAAATAAACAATTACTTTTGGCAACGCTAATATACGTATACTGTAACACACAGATATTCCGCATAATAAGCTTATATAATTATTATGGCATTGCAACAACAATCGTCGCTTGCATGATGGCGGCTCGTTTGTTGGTTGCTGTATCCAGAACTGAAATTTTGATTGCCGTGAACGGGCTTTGTTTTTTTATCGCAATGCATAAATACGGAAAAGTTAACTCCTAATTTTCAAACCAGCATTGTATCTGCAAACGTCTTGGCACTAATCTTCTCATGAATCCACAGGGTGAAGAAATGCTATTTTGTACTCCCTAAAACAAGAAGAATTCGCTCATCTGTCACGATTGTGCTTCGAGTTATTTTCGCCGAAAGCACTTATTGAGGACTCATAGCATTTAATGCAAGTTTTCTGTCATTTGAAACATTGAATGCTCAATTTTTAGAAAGTCTATGATACCTCTATAGCTAAAGAGAACCCCCCGCACTAGTTATTTTATGACGTAGCGTGTTGTCACGATTGTAAAACTAGAGAATAAAGTACTGTGGGGGAGTTGTGTGATTGCTAGTGACCCCAAAGCCTCTCTCCCTCAGTTCCTCTGACCTTGTACCCCTTGTTACCCCTAAAGAGTGTTGTCAGAACCCCTTCCCTTGATTTAAAGTGTGCCGAAATTGCTGTAGCATAGATGGTGGCTATCCAGGGCCTGTATCCACCCTGGATGCAAGGCATGTGTACTTTTACCAGCTATACTGGCTCTAGAGCCTCTACCCGATTCTGCCTGGGATAAATGGCTGCCAACACTGAGTAATACGGAGATAAATGGCCCCCAAGAGAAGCTTGAGCTATTGGTAATCATAGGAACCTTCTGATATAACACATGGGGGAAAGAGCACTGGAGCAAAACAAAGGCTAAAGAAGGAGGAGAGAGACCTACTGAATGATGTGCCGTGTGCACACTACTCTGATTGATCAATATTGATTACTTGTTTGTTTTGTTCAGATTAATTGGTTAATGCACTGTATTGTTGTGTAAGATTGGCTCACCCTAATAAGGGAGCATGTCTTCCTGATCTCTTCCTATAAAAGGAATTGTTGTAGATCAGGAAGGCAAAAGTTTTGTGGATGGAGTAAGAGTGACATTATATTGCTAAACAGAATGTATCTAATAAATTATTATTATTAGAAACACTTGTATCGTTCATCTGGACATTGCCCTTTCACCAGTTGTTAAAGTCGTAGTATATGAAAGTCGGTAGTGATAGAGGAAAAACACTACAGTACTAGTAGATTGACTCGTTGAACTTGTGGTCGGCGGCTGCTGACCTCAGTGATAGTGCTGTCGCTGACTATGGTGGAGGGCACAGAGGGGCAGTTGAGCAAGTATTACATCACTCAACAACAAAGTTTATGAATTGTATCTGAATGGAAGTGCTGCATGCAATTATGTAATCACAAATTAGTTCTACAGACCATATTGAAAAATTTATTGTTACTTATTTGGATTCATGCCAATTACTAGACAGCCCAAAATCATGAACGGAGTGTAGTGTTTGATGTGAATAGAAACAGCACAGAAATCATGTTCACATACCTACATTTGCTTTTACCCAAAGCAAGTTCCTATCTCATCAATTCAATACAATTACTATTTCATTCAGTGAGTGAAATAAACCACCCGGAGTGACTCACCTCTACACAGATCGGCAGCATTTACACAAACTCACCAGGTAAGAAGCTGAGTTGACCAATACAATACCATCCAGAACAAAGATGGCATAGAAGGTGGCAGATTAAGGTTCCACACACACAGTCATCATCAGCAGTAAGAGAATAAAACATACACTAGATGGTAAACAACAAAATTTATTGCCTTATTACTGATTAAAAATTCATTTATGACTAGAAATTGATTTGTGTTTGCTAGCAAAAACAAGAGTATTTTAGAGAACAGTAACAAAAAACTTCCCAATATGGAGATTTGAACCCGAGAGCATCAGTAGTTAAACCATGCACTCTACCAACTACATTACCATATCTTTATTGAAAAAGAGCTATAAAAACAACCTAGATGTTAAAATTAAGCAGTAAGTGAACCTCCGCAAACACTTTTTATGTTGAAAGAAACTTCCAACACTGGGAATCGTACCCGGAACCTGTAAGCTGCAGGCCACAACACTAACCATTCAGCCATCAAGCAATGTTAACAGTCTGAAAGAGCATGTCGAGGAGCATGTTTTGTGGCAAAAATCGAGTCAATCAGAGTAGTGGTTGACTAGTAATGGCCAAATTTAGAGTTTGAAGCACTTTTTTAAAAGTGGAATAGCTGTATTGGGGTTTCGCGAGAAACTTGAAATGTCAAGTTTTCGAACAACAACACATAGTGCTACGTGGATCAATATTTTTGTTTGTCTCTGCCTAGTTCCAATCCTAGCTGGGGAAGCATTGAAAAGTACTGTTTTCGGTGTTTTTCGAAAATTGAAAATCAAAAAAACTTAAAACGGTTATGTGCGATTGCTTTCAAGTTCAAAATGGTGCATTGATACACTAATTCACGAGTTTCAGCAAAATCGGCGGGTGGTTCCTCTAACGGGAAGCATTTTTACGCTGAAAACGAGTTTTTTTTGAAAAAGCCAAGATGGCCGCTTCCGAACAATTTTTTAACGTCGTTTCATGATGTCGAATCAGAACATGAGTGAAATGCACCATCTTTCAAAATTTGGTAATTTTTTGTCAATCGAGTCTAAGCCATTCGTCAATCAGCCATTTGGATGCTTTAGAAAAACAATTTTTCACCTGTTTTTGCACTTGTATTGTGATGTTCTGGAATGTTCTGTAACTTCCTAAACTAACTTACTTTTTGGCCCAATGCCTGTCATTGTGTCGCAAAAAATTTTGTAGCTATACCTATTACGGTTCTTGAGAAAAAGTGGCTACAGTTCGGTATGGTTTGCGCGAAAGAATAATAAGGGAAAAAGTGGACTCGGTCAGCACTGATTGCTTCCATAGAAATCGTCTTACTAGAGAGGGCAACTCCATGTAAGTTTTACGAACACTTTAAGAAAGTTTAACTAAATTAAAACAACTCCAAATTAAGTGTCAACTTGCGTTCATCGTCTTTCATATTTTGAAAAAAATACAGCTTCTTCTGTTTATCATGGTGCATAAGGTTGCTGCTTCGTCGGCCACAAATAATGTCATATTTATGCTACCACATTACACACCTTGGTTGTTTTTGGTTTCTCCCATACTACATAGCAGCCAGTTGTGCACGCACACATACAAGTATGGGTTGTATGGACATAAATGTACAGTTTGAGAGAGTTCTATGTCAGAGTCATTGGCAAACATCAATGTATTTATTATACTACCTAATCGTCTCAATTATTTTAGTAAAAGATTTCCCAAAGCTAACATTAGCTTTTAGCATTGCATGGTTTTAGTAGAAAATGATCGATTGATTAGTATTTTAGATTCTCTAAAATACTAATAAAGCACTAATTGATTACAAAGTTGTATGAGAAAATTTGTTGATGAAATCATCATTAACTAACGCAAAACTGTTTCTATTTCATACCAGAATTGTTGCTTTTTGCTGTAGTAACTGCTAAAGTAGTACTAGAGAGGAATGAGTCATTGCAGTCTGCTATGCATTGCATAGACAGTGTCTACAATTTAAACATTTTAGTGTGAGTTGTCCACACGTAGAGAAAATAACTCCAAAATCAAAGCACTGTACAACATATCCTGGGAAGCTTGCAAGAGGCGGGGTTTATGATAGTGGGCGGGGTTTGAGAGCCATCCTGGTTAAGTACATCATGGCAGTACATACGGCTGAGACATCTAGGGGAGTACGAATACAACAATGAAGGAGAAGTACCAGGCAATCAAAGTGGATACAGTAACTATTGCATGCATGTATGTAGTTTATTACTATCTGCAGCGGAAAACAAACCAGAGAATTTTGTGGAGCTTTAGACTTAAGAATTTAGTTCCCATCACAGGAGGTACAAGTACGGTATTTGTAATTTGAGGCCCATATTTACACAAGTGCGACACATCATGGATATCCGCAGATCGTGTACAGACCAAAACTTGCTATGAAAATATAAACTCAACAGACAAGTTCGCATCAAAACAGCCACCGTTTAATGATAAAATTTTTGAAGTGAATACAAAACGCTAGATAGCCACCTTCATTAAGTATTAGTGTAAATGGGGCATAAGACAATCTGGGTTATGTTGTTTCTTAGTTTTGTCTCTCTCCAGTTTACTAAAGTAACTAGAGTGTAGTGAGTAGTTGACTTTACCTCGCTCTACCTTTACTCTTTACCCATGTACATCTACTTCACCTGATGTGTTCCTATACATCACCTGATGTGTTCCACTACTTCACCTGATGTGTTCCACTACATCACCTGATGTGTTCCACCACATCACCTGATGTGTTCCACTACATCACCTGATGTGTTCCACTACATCACCTGATGTGTTCCTATACATCACCAGATGTGTTCCACTACATTACCTGATGTGTTCCACTACTTCACCTGATGTGTTCCACTACATCACCTGATGTGTTCCACCACATCACCTGATGTGTTCCACTACATCACCTGATGTGTTCCAGTACATTACCTGATGTGTTCAGTACATCACCTGATGTGTTCCAGTACATCACCTGATGTGTTCCACTACATTACCTGATGTGTCCCATGGCTTACTTTGTGGAATGTCAACTTGTTAGCATTTTAATACCAGATCGACTAACGACTTTTCACTGGCATATTAGACTGAGGTAGCACATTCATTCCTTCACGACCAAAACGTACACAGTGATATAGAAAGGAGATAAATCCATAGGCCCTTATTGTACAACATATCCACCAATTATGTGCTGGATAGATAACTCCACCGAATAGGCGTTGAAACTTTTTTTATAAATACCAGAGAGGAGATAACTTCACAAGACAATCATTGTGGCTAATGTATAGGCCAACTAGTGAGACAGAAGACTGTTTCACAGCGACTTCACAAAAATAGTGATTGCAACTGGTAGTATAGTTTGCTATCTGGCACCATTCCGACAATGCATAAATAATACAATCAAGCTTTGCGCTCCAATATCATTGAATATTGAATTATGTGAAGTGATGTATTAGTATGGTGATAGAGGACTGGTGACAAATAATAGACATACAACAATATCAGTAGTAATATATGAGCAGATCTCCCTACCAAGTGTTTTTTTGTGGATTAGATCTTGGAGTTGAGACAATGGGTTACGACGTTGGATGAATTCGCCGAGTTTATATTGTATTTTACTTGAGGGGCATTTGAGTGGCATTTGAATGGCATTTAAGTGGCATTTGAGTTTTGATTATTTTTTTTACTTAACTTGAACTTATATGACATATAGATTTTGAATGTATGGCATTTAAGTTTTGATAATTTCTTTACATAACTCGAACTCATATAGCATCTTGAGACAGAGGAGAGAGGAGATGTATCTACCTTGAATAAATACATTGATTAAAAGTGAATCAATGTATGATTATATACGTTTATTACATAATAAGTAGGGGCAAAATCTCCTCATATAATATAGCTAGATACATAATTCGAACTCATATATACATTGAATGTTATAAAATATATTGGATGATGAAGCTAAATATTCATCTATTTGTTATCGATATTTATAAGGATGATGAATGATTTTTTGTATTATATATATATAGTTATAGTTATACAAGTCTATTATGAAGGTTTTTATTTAAGCCAAAGTAGGTTCGGTAGATACTCCATCAGAACACACTCGTCTTTTAGCATAAAAATATGTGAGTCCTCGCTTTATTTGGCTGTATGTCAACATTTTTTGATCCTTTACTATAAATCCTCGATTTTTACCCATAAACGACTTTTTTGTGTTCAATACATTTAGATAACTGTCTTTGTTCAATTGATTAATTCGTTTGTTCAAACCTTTTGAGCTAAACTTGTTTCCTTTTTCTCCCCAGCAGTAATAGGATTTAGAGTTAAGCGCAACAATTCCATCTCCGGTAAATTCCTCTTTAAACAACCCAGGTGTTCTTTTTCCGTGTTTTAGTACTTTTTCACAACAGTCTTGCATGCACCATTCTAAACCCATTGTTTTGGTTCTTAAAAACTCATCCCTATGTTTATCACAGTATGGGCGTGGAAACCAATCACCATATTCATTGTAAAACTCTTTTTTCATACTTGGTTTTACCAGTGCTTCTAATGTTCCGCTCAACGCCATGTATGCGCTATCTGTATCCATTTCAACATATTGGAAATCACTTCTGTCAATATATCTATAAATAAAAAGATTGTTTCGATTTCAAATTATTTGGAAGTTTTTACTTAATTATACATAATAACTGTTGGGAATTAGGTTTTACTTACTTATCCATAAAGTCGTAGTAAAACTGTAGCATCCTCAGTTTAGCATACTGTAGCACGGAAAAGCCCAAGTGTACTGGAACGTTCATAGTTAGCTGAAAATGATGGTGATACTGATTAGCAAAGTAAACTTGGAGAATATAAATTTTGAATTGCAAAATAATTGTTTTTAAAACTTACTAGTCGTTTACAGGTTACGATTTCATAAAAATCATCTGCTATCTCTTCCATGGAGATGAATTTGTTCCCTCTGATACGAAATGAAGCTTTTCTCGCACCTTCGATGAACTTGATGGTGGTGTGTTTTTCTTTATCAGTGATTGTTTTTCCATAAGCAGCATTTCCTACCAACTTGCTAGTAGTAGCGAGTAATTCTTGATTAGGATCTACATCTCCCATTCGCCTAGCGTCTGAAACCGATGTTCCAAAAGCTTCAAAAGCTTTTCTAGGAATATATTCTATTAGCTGATAAACTTTGGTGACTTTCAATCCTTGTTTCAAGTACCATTTTAACAAAGGACTCATTAGCAATATCTTATCTCCGTACATACTTCCAACTAATGAGCGTTGAGGAGTCTTTAAAAACCCTTCGGCTTCAGCAAAGACTTTCATTTCTTCACTCAAGTGTTCTCTGGTTAACATCGTATTTTTAAAAATCGGGGGCATTTCGGAGAACTTTTCTTCCTCTTCCTCAGGAACTTCGATGTCACTTTCAACAAATCCGAAGAATTCCTCTGATTGAACTCTCGACAACACTTCTTCTTGATTTAGTTTTTTTTCAAGTATTTTAGGGTAGAAAGAATTGTAAAACGTGTTGACAAATTTTTGTAAATTTGTATGAGTTTTTACACGTTTCATCCACTCACACTCCCAAATCGAGATTACAGTGTAACCTAGCGCTCGAAGATATTCTTCATTTTCCATCGTAGTTTTAAACAGATTTGCTTTTGATTTTCTTCCACTAGCTTGAAGCTCTTGTTCTTTAGCATTGTTATAAGAGCAGTCGTGTCCATGCCAAAAACACCCGTGGAATTGAAAGACATGACGATTTTCAACACAGAATCCATCAACTGGTAATCCTCGCTGTCCAAGAGCAACTTCTCCTCCATTGAGCTGATGCTTGATATTAATTTTTTTTGAAAACATTTGGAACTGTAACCAACTATGAGCTACCTTGCTAAATTTTACTGGTTCAGCAACAAAAGAGTTTTCGATTTTTCTTCTTCGATGATAACCAGTAGGCATTGATTGCATCATACACCATAAGTAGAGCGCATTTGCATCAACTCCATAGATTCTATCACAAACTTTTGCTTCTTTTCCCAACCAATGTTCTCTAATTTTAGTTATACCTTTTTCGTGATATCTATGCATCACTAGACTTGGCCCACCAACTATGTTTTTCTTTATTAGAGGATAAAGTTCTGCATTGCTGTTGTCAATCAGACAAATTGGGAGAGTCTGTCGAAACGAGTTACCAAGTTCATGGAAATCCAAGTGTGTAGAGAGGTATGGAGGAGGTGGTTGAGGAGCTTTGTTGAACATCCATCGAATCGCTAATCCTGGTAAAGATATACCGTCTTTTAACATATCAATCCCATGCTCTCTGTAGATCGATCTTTGTCTTTCCAACGCTTGAACAAATGGTTTTACATCCAAGTTGTTGTACCATTTTAAAAAATCCCTCATTGTCTTCATGTTGTTATCTTTCCATGCTTCTTGACAAATCATGTACTCTTCTTCACTGATGTTTTTTTGTTTTAAAGAACTGTAAAAAGCTTCTCTTGGAGGTAGATGTTCTTGATTAAGTTGTTCCAAGTCTTTCATCCATTCATAAGGAAAAAATCCTTTTCCGGCTTCACATTTGTATGCTTTGAGATACATTTCATAGCTATATCCAGGAGCGATGAAGTTTGTACAATCTAAGAACAAAAAAGATCCTATTCCGATAACAGGCATCTTGTTTCCTTTTTTTATAACAAAATCAAAATCTTTGCCGGAGACATCTTTCAATTTTTGAAGCAGTTTTCCTTTCATCACATTGACATCATAAGTCTGTGAATTGAATCCTAGAATAGGTAGTTTTTTCATATAGCTATACAAATCATCCAGAACTTTTTCAGCTCCTGTTCTCCGTCTGAAACGATTTTGTTCATAATCAGTACGAAACTTTTCTTCAGCTTTTTCCAGTCGTTGTAATTCACCTTCTATCTGTTTTATGATTTGTGAAAATTGTTTTTCCAATCGGCTATATGATTCTTCACTAATATCTTCCAAGTATTCAATGAACTTTTCAACACATTCATCATCATCCCCGTTATTGACAATACAACGTGGGTTGTTGAAGCCTGGTACATTTGAACAAATCGAAATACTTAAAAGTTGATGCTCGTTAGTGTAAATGGTTATGTCTGTATCTCGATCTTTTTCGCAATTAGGTAACAAACACTCTATATCGAATGTTGCAAAAAACGGAAAGTATCTCAAGGAATCATCTGACCCGATATCTATCCCGAATTGAATCTTCAGTTTGTCGAATATTGTAGGTGTAGGTTTGTATTGCCCTGCAGAAAACTCCAGATTTGTTGCCTCTGAGATTGAACATCTGTGTCTTTTCAGATTCCCCAATCTGTCATAACAAGTAGAACACGTTGGACATCTGTAGGCTTTGACATATCCATCCAAGTTTGTAATAAGACTGAAGTGATCGATATAAAGATCCAAATATAGATTCTCCTTATAACTGGAGTTTGAATTCCAAATAACTGTTGAAGTCGCATCATCATTTAAAGAAAACACTGTTATCTTCAGTTGAAATGCTTGCTCCAAAAGCAATAAATCACCTTCTGTTACTCCTTTTCCATCACACTTCTTAGCACTATCACCATAGATGAAACTATGATATTGTTGTTGGTACTCCTTCACCTCCTTAATTATCGGATCTTTTGCAAATCCACTGTTTTTTTGTAGTTTTTTGTGTAAAGCTAGACATCTAAAAAAACAAAGATTGTCGGTAATTCGTATTCCTTTTGTGTTTTTTAACATGGTTCGTATGTGTCTGTTGTTAATGAGGTGAGAGGGTAAATGCTCTGGTGGTGATCCAACTTTTCCCATTCCAAGTAGTTTGTAGAAATAAAACGAAATGTTTGTGATTAACATCAATCTCCAAGCTGTATTTGGTCTCCGTCTCAAACTATTTGTACGATGATCAGTCTCCATAACATCAACAAAAAAGTCATCAAGATTTCCTTCAGTTTCAATTAGTTTAGCTTTTGGATATACAGTAGCATTGTTTGATGATGAGTGAAAGTATCGGATTTCACCATCATTTTTATTTTCTAGTATACAACCTACGCTACAGTTGACTTTTGCTCTTGAGCTCAATTGTCTCCAAACTTTTTTTAGCAATTCTAACACTCTTGAATCATGATAGTCATTTTGGTAGGTATCAGCTTGGTCTCTTGGAATCCCATCCCAAAGTCTTACATTTAAAAGTTCTATGACTTTTCCAGCTCTATGTTTCGTTTTCATAGCTCCCCAATATCTAGCTATCAAATCATCCCATTCTTCATCTTGAAAAGTTGGAGCTATGCTATCATCAACAATACCTAGGGTTGATAGTCGGGTAGGTCTTTCAAAATTTAAATCTTCCATTTCTTGTTCTTCTTGTTCTTCCTCTTGTGCTTCTTCTTCCTCTTCTTCTTCTTCTTCTTCTTCTTCTTCTTCTTCTTCTTCTTCTTCTTCATTTTCTATCATTGGATCATTCTCATTTTCTTCAACTATCTCCTCCGCAACCGGTTCTATATCTTGAGCTATTATGTTAGTCTTTGATGATGAAGGTTCAGTGCCAAACCCTGTTTGATTGATTGTTTCATCAGGTAAACGAAAACAAATGAGATTTTCTTCTAACCATTTCCAATTAGGAGAAATTTCAGAGGTATTTTCTTCTACATTCGCCTCCCGATAATTTAAACTTTGTCTACAATAGAAATGTTAACACATAATAGTTGTTCTATAAAACATTCACATACATTTTGTATGAAATGTAACACAAGAAAAAATGACTTAAACACTATTATCAATTAATTTTTAAAATGGGGTTGGGAAAAAATGTCTCAAACATTAACATTATTATTAGTTAGGTTTTTAAAAACTTACTGTGTACTATGAGATGAATTCTCAACCCCCTCTTTTACATTCATTCTCTGATATTCTGAGTCCTGTCTACAATAAAGAGATAACGCATTTTTTTTGCTGATTCATGAGATAACTTTAAAAAACAGCAAAAAGAATTATTCTACTAACATTATTAATTTATGATTTTAAAAACTTACTGCATATCAAAGACTATCGTACTCGTACTTTCAGTAGTTGCTGAAACTTGAGAAGTTGAAGGTGTGTCTTGAAAAGCATTTTCAAGTTCCATCTCCATTTTATTTTCATATTCAGCGTTACATTCGTCATTCATGTATTCATTATCAGCATTTGAAAAACTGATATCATTTTGATTTTTCATGAGCCATTCCCATTCCTTATGTATGTCTACATCAGCATCCTCCTCTTCTGTTTCCATAGTACTATAATAACAATAAAACCATTACTTTTAATAGAAGTAACAATAGCACATAAAAAGGTAAGTTAAATGTCTCAGCTAATAAATTTTACCTTGTGAATAAAACTCCTAGTAGTCAGTTGGTATATTATATAGTAGATGTCGAGTCTTCAGTTAATGTTGCTAGAACGAGTGATTTAAGTAAACAAAATAATTAAGTGAGATATTAAGTCAGATAATTAAGTCTTAAATTCAATGAAAAACTTTCAAATTCACTCAGAAAAACTTTTAATAGTTAGTGGATGTAGTAGTAGATGTTGCTCCTCCGATCGCTGTTGTAGAACTGGATGCTTTCTGTGTGAAAACAGTGGCTCTTAAATAGCTAAAGTTGCACTGATTGAACTCTATGAATACCAATCTTCTTTATAATATAACTATGAACCAGCAATTCTTCCACGCGAAAACCAATGCTTTCGCGGGAATAAACAACTTATTTTCACGCGAATGGAAACCGTTGCTTTCGCGGGAATGAATATTTTATTTTCACGCGAATGGAAACAATTGCTTTCGCGGGAATAGAAATTTTATTTTCACTTGAATACAAACCATTGCTTTCGCGGGAATAAATATTTTATTTTCACGCGAATGGAAACTGTTGCTTTCGCGGGAATGAATGTTTTATTTTCACGCGAATGGAAACCGTAGTTTTCGCGGGAATAGAAATTTTATTTTCACGCGAATACAAATCGCTGTTTTCGCGGGAATAAATAATTTATTTTCACGCGAATGGAAACCGTTGCTTTCGTGGGAATGAATATTTTATTTTCACGCGAATGGAAACCATTGCTTTCGCGGGAATAGAACTTTTATTTTCACGCGAATGGAAACCGTTGCTTTCGCGGGAATAAATATTTTATTTTCACACGAATGGAAACCGTTGCTTTCGCGGGAATAAATAATTTATTTTTCACGCGAATGGAAACCATTGCTTTCGCGGGAATTCAGGTTTGTATTCGTGTGAAAATAAAATTTGTATTCCCGCGAAAGCAACGGTTTCCATTCGCGTGAAAATAAATTATTTATTCCCGCGAAAGCAACGGTTTCCATTCGCGTGAAAATAAAATATTTATTCCCGCGAAAGCAATGGTTTGTATTCAAGTGAAAATAAAATTTCTGTTCCCGCGAAAACAATGGTTTGTGTTCAAGTTAAAATAAAATTTCTGTTCCCGCGAAAACAATGGTTTCCATTCGCGTGAAAATAAAATAATCATTCCCGCGAAAGCAACGGTTTCCATTCGCGTGAAAATAAATTATTTATTCCCGCGAAAGCAATGGTTTGTATTCAAGTGAAAATAAAATTTCTGTTCCCGCGAAAACAATGGTTTCCATTCGCGTGAAAATAAAACATTCATTCCCGCGAAAGCAACGGTTTCCATTCGCGTGAAAATAAAATATTTATTCCCGCGAAAGCAATGGTTTGTATTCAAGTGAAAATAAAATTTCTGTTCCCGCGAAAACAATGGTTTCCATTCGCGTGAAAATAAAATATTCATTCCCGCGAAAGCAACGGTTTCCATTCGCGTGAAAATAAATTATTTATTCCCGCGAAAGCAATGGTTTGTATTCAAGTGAAAATAAAATTTCTGTTCCCGCGAAAACAATGGTTTCCATTCGCGTGAAAATAAAACATTCATTCCCGCGAAAGCAACGGTTTCCATTCGCGTGAAAATAAAATATTTATTCCCGCGAAAGCAATGGTTTGTATTCAAGTGAAAATAAAATTTCTGTTCCCGCGAAAACAATGGTTTCCATTCGCGTGAAAATAAAATATTCATTCCCGCGAAAGCAACGGTTTCCATTCGCGTGAAAATAAATTATTTATTCCCGCGAAAGCAATGGTTTGTATTCAAGTGAAAATAAAATTTCTGTTCCCGCGAAAACAATGGTTTCTATTCGCGTGAAAATAAAACATTCATTCCCGCGAAAGCAACGGTTTCCATTCGCGTGAAAATAAAATATTTATTCCCGCGAAAGCAATGGTTTGTATTCAAGTGAAAATAAAATTTCTATTCCCGCGAAAGCAATGGTTTCCATTCGCGTGAAAATAAAATATTCATTCCCGCGAAAGCAACGGTTTCCATTCGCGTGAAAATAAGTTGTTTATTCCCGCGAAAGCATTGGTTTTCGCGTGGAAGAATTGCTGGTTCATAGTTATATTATAAAGAAGATTGGTATTCATAGAGTTCAATCAGTGCAACTTTAGCTATTTAAGAGCCACTGTTTTCACACAGAAAGCATCCAGTTCTACAACAGCGATCGGAGAAGCAACATCTACTACACCTTCCATTGCAACTACTAGGAGCTTTCTCTTTATAAAAGGTAAAATTTAAAAAATTTGTAATTCTCTATCTAGCAAAAATCAAGATTAGTTTAACTATAATGTAAAGTATGAAATAAATAATCTTTGTCCTACATGAAAAGCTTAATTATACATTATTTCTTTCTTTTTTAGAATACTATGGAGGACTTTTCTGCTTCTTACATGGATTTAAAACCAATCGAAAACAAACAAAAAACACTCAAAACATCCACCAAAAGAAAAAACTCTAACTCTGTTACAAAAGAAACAACAATAAAGAGACGAGCTCTTCCAAAACTGGTTTTACCCTCAACATCAAACACTATGGAACAAAAAGAATTGCTCACTGATGCTGAAAGGGCTCTCAAGATGGCCAAATCTCTCAAAAAATGGAAGGCATGTGATTTGAAAAAGATTGGAGGGTTTCTTACACTAGCATCACTCCCTGCTCCATCAGTTTTGCAAATAGTTTCTATTGAACAGAATACTGGCACATACGGAAATTACTACATTCTCACCTATCTTGATAATTCATCTGGAACGAATTTTCAGAAAGTCGTTTGCCCTAGTAGAGTAGTTGAAAGCTTCAATGTTGATAACTACCCATTACCTTTCAACATTTTGTACTTGGGTGAGATGGAAAACTCAAAAAAAACCAGAGACCACTTACTACAATGTCAAACGTATCAGCACAAAACGCTTAACCACAATGGAAGCTACCGCTGAAGCTGAAAAACTGAGAAAAATGAGTGAAGAAGAACTCAAACTCGCTTACGACATTGAGTATCTCAGCAATTTCAAAGAATGTTCAATTTTTGCTTACATTGAAGTTGTAGAAAGATTCATTCCTTTCCGATTCAATGGAGAAGAATCCATTGTAAATTGCATTCGTTATGTCACTGAAAAAGATGGAAAAAGAGAGACGAGAACACTTTTACTACCAGTCAGATACAACGAGGAAGCTAAAAGATGTGCACCTGGTGTGATGATTTACAAAGGGAAAAAACAAAGTAAGAATGGAAATCCTATTCCATATCACAATGTTGTCTTCATTTCTTCAACCAACGCTAGTGATTGGGAGCAATATTGCACACAAACAAATTCAAATAAGGAGCTAACAACAACAAAGAATGAGGATGAAGTTCTTAAGGAATTCCTAGAAAATGAATTACAAGATTTTGATGAACAGCTTGGTGTTGATGGTATGTAAACTCAATATCGAATGCTGACAACATGTAGTCTCAAGCAGATAAAACGAACTATAGTGCTTTGTATTATGCAAAATTTACTGTAAAATTTTAATCATCTAAAGGGTTAATTTGATGATTTTCTCAAAATTTAAGAAAAAGCTTATGTATTGATTGTCATTACAAGTTGTAGTGTTTTGTATTATTTAATATTTACTGACTCTAGCTATATTGTATGAGATTTTCCCTACTTATTACACAATAAATGTATATATCCACATATTGTTTCATTTTTAATCACTGTATTTATTCAATGTAGATATATCTCCTCTCTCCTATCTCCTCTTTTCATCTCTCCTCTCTCTCAACATACTCTCTCCTCTACCAAATACCCCTCTCTCCTCTCTTGCAGTTATTTCCCAAATACTGTAGATTTTAACCATCTAGTGTAAATGTAAATATATCCATAAATATGTGCATAATTATCCATATATACATGAATGTATAGAAAAATTAATTGCTACAAAACTAAAAGATCTCTCTCTCAAGATACCATATGTATGTATGTATGAATGCATTGATTGTCATTACAAGTTGTATTGCTTTGTATAACTTAGTATTTACTGACTCTAGCTATATTATATAGGAAGATTTTCCCTACTTATTATGTAATCAGGTATATAATCATATAATGTTTCATTTTTGATCAATATATTTATTTAATGTAGATATATCTCCTCTCTCTATGTAGATATAAAATATACTAATAAATACGTACATAATTAACCATATATACATGAATGTATAGAAAACTAAAAAATCTCTCTCTCATCTCTCTCCCTCTCTCCCTCTCTCAAAATATCATATGTGTTCGAGTTATGTAAAAAAATTATCAAAACTTAAATGCCATACATTCAAAGTCTAGCTGCCATATGAGTTCAAGTTAAGTAAAAAATAATCAAAACTCAAATGCCACTTAAATGCCACTCAAATGCCACTCAAATGCCCCTCAAGTAAAATACAATATAAACTCGGCGAATTCATCCAACGTCGTAACCCATTGCATTCACCCCAGATAATAACCCCACAAAAAAACACTTGGTAGGGAGATCTGCTCATATATTACTACTAATATCTCATAGACATCTACATAAATATAGTGCATTATATTATTTTATACTGTACAGCAGATGGTTATGTATAGAGCTATGAAGTGGAAACCAAAACTAATCACACAGTTAGATTTACGAAATTGAACCTCATAGACATGGATATTATAAACATAACCAACTAGCAAAATGAAAGTATATATAGCATACATCAATGTGATGATTACAGAGATGGTTGGTTCACTCATTTAGCTGGTAGAGTAACAACTGTTTAGAGTTCCGGTGAGGTACAACTAGTGTGGTACCGTACACATCTAGATCATACACATCACCAGCTGTATATCTGTCTCTCATCTCTGATATAATGTTACCTACAATAATATATCAGTAATATCTACAAGTAGTAATATATGAGCAGATCTCCCTACCAAGTGTTTTTTTGTGGGGTTAAAATCTGGGGTGATGCAATGGGTTATGGCGTTGGATGGATTCGCCGAGTTTATATTGTATTTTATTTGAGGGGCATTTGAGTGGCATTTGAGTGGCATTTAAGTGGCATTTGAGTTTTGATTACTTTTTTACTTAATTTGAACTTATATGGCATCTACATTTTGAATGTATGGCATTTAAGTTATGATAATTTTTTACATAATTGTATACATAATTATAACTCATAGGGTATCTAGATTTTGAATGTAAGGCATTTAAGGTTTGATAATTTTCTGTAATTCCGACTCATATGATATCTTGAGAGAGAGGAGAGAGAGGAGATATATCTACATTGAATAAATACAGTGATTAAAAATGAAACAATATGTGAATATATACATTTATTGTGTAATAAGTAGGGAAAATCTCTCCATATAATATAGCTAAAGTCAGTAAATACTAAGTAATAACAATTAATACATAGTCTTTTTTTACAATGACGTCTTTGATGTAGTGATGTTATATCTTAAGAAGGGAGACTTCTGTTTCATGTGCTTTTGAATTCGTAATGAACTAAAATAAAAAAGTTATGTATTAGTATAGAATGATTAAACAAAAATTTAAAATAATTACATGAATTTGAATAACTTTAGTTACATTGGATAGTTTACATTATATAGAAATGGCTCACCAAGTCACATTGTCCAACTTGTTTTTTTGAATCAGAGACTATCCATCGCTAAAACAAAAAATTATTTGGGGTAGAAATAACTACAACTACATCTAAATTGAGTTGAAGTATTATTTACAATGATTAGAATTTATTAAATAAAAAGAAAAACTCTCACCGAGGTTTATCGTGTACCTCATCCTTTTTTTCAGCAACATATCCTGTCTCCAAATCATCAAAATCTCCACGTAGAAAATCTTCAAGTTCTTCATCATCATCAATTTCTAATATCGCTTTGTTGTGCTTTGCTTGATCACAATATTGTCTCCAATAAATTTGACCGAGACTGTATATAGAGCAAAATGAAAGATCGTATTCTGTCTTAAATTTTCCGTGGGTTTTTTTTCCTCTGTAGATCATTACACCTTGAGCATATTGGTTAGCTACTGAAGTATATTTGTCTGGTATGGCAAGCGTCTTCAACAGTGTTTCTCCACATTGTTCAATGGTATATCGGATACAAATTACATTTGACTGTCCTCCTTTAAATCGATGAGGAACGAATCTATCAACAACATCTCGATAAGGGAAAATAGCACCGGGCTGGAAACTATTGAGGGTCTTGATGTTCAAGAAGCGTTTGAGCTGACCTTTAGTCAATGTACTCAAATATAGTGATTCCTCTTCAGCTGCCTTCTTGCTTAGAGGATGTCTGGTAACACGTTTGACATTGTACCAAAGAACACTTTTATTTTTTGGTTTCTCCTTTCTACCCAAATATACAACGTTAAACGGAGGGGGGTAATTATCGCAGTTGAAGTTTTTAGCTATTTCAACTGGACAGAAAAGTATTTTGGGTTCGAGTTCATTTATATCTGAAGGATCATGGTAGCGGACTTGAGAATATCTACACTTCTCCCTACTTGATGGATGTATCACACCAGTCACTCGCATAATGCTTGGGATAGGAAGATCTTCAAATGTTTTGCAAATCGGAACTTTTGGTGAGTCAATCACTTGAGAACCTTTAGACTTTTCTAATTCCCTAGCTCTCCTTTCATTGAGACATTCAACTGTTAAATGAGCTATAGCTGCACTCTCCATTGTTTTCTTATCAACGGAAGTAGTTTGTTTTCTCACTGTTTTTTTTCGTTTCCTTACTATTCGCTTTTTTGGAGCAGTTTTCCTTCTCTTAGGAGTTGTTTTGCCGTTTTTCATTTTATTTTCTGTTGGATATGGATCTGTGCAAAGGAGCTCTTCAGAAAGAGCATCCATAACATTCTAAAAATAAAAGGGTAATATTTGCATGAGTGGCTAAGAGTGTATTTATTACTTAGAGTGTCTTATATATATATGTATTTATGACAAAAGCAGTTAAGACCATAGAGTTATGATAGATTGAGAATGTGCTTATTAAACTATAGGGATGTGGAGACAGACAACAAAGGATGCGTTCAAATATATATATATATATGTATTTACTTAATATCATACCGCTTTTAACATCTCAATTGGTAAGAAATAAAATATAATAGTTTGAACAAAATATTGTAAAATAATAAAATACAACTAAAAATTTTTCATAAATATGTATGAAACGCTTCTAACATTAGTTCTAAAATACCTACAGAAGAGGATAGGCCTTTATCTATTTGGACATAATTATAAATATGCTTTTTGAATTTATAAAAAGTTTTTTTGTTCCACTTCATGTTATATAATTTTTTGAAAACTATTTGATTCCAAGCACTTCTTTCAATTTCTTTTAAAAAAACATTAATATTAACGGCTTCCACCATTGACAAAACGGTTTCGAAACCGTTTTTTATAATGTCATCAAAAAGTTCTGTAGATATATCATGTTTCTTACAACACATCCCCATACTCATCATGTGTTGAGTTATACAGAATATTATAACTTGAAATGTCAAACGTTCTAAAGCTTTTTCTTCAACAACATCATTATTTATCACATAGTTATGATACATTTCTGGAAGGAAGTCCTTTAAGTAGATTGGATTTGTTGTTGTATTGTTCTAAAATACAAGCGATAATTAGATAACTAAAATAATTAAAGGTTTTCAACAGGTTTTAAATAGTATTTTTTATTAATTCTTACCTTTTCATCAGGCTGAGATTCCGACTTTAGATACAATGGTTGGCTTCCTACGTCTTGAGTATTCATTCTGAAAAACAGAAAAAAATTGGTTCAATTCTTTATAATCAATTTAAAGATAGATATGTCATAAAGCCTTCAGATAGTTGTGTTAGCTAGCGAAAATAATTGTATTTTTAGTCTTACCTTTATGAAGAGAAAACTCTTAGTAGTTGCAATGGAAGATGTAGTAGATAGATGTTGCTCCTTTGCTCACTGTTGTTGAACTGGATGCTCTCTGTCTGAAACCGTTGTCTCTTATATAGCTAAACGTGTGAAAATAAATGTTTTATTCCCGCGAAAGCATTGGTTTCTATTCGCGTGAAAATAACATTTTTATTCCCGCGAAAGCATTGGTTTGTATTTGCGTGAAAATAAATTATTCATTCCCGCGAAAGCAACAGTTTCCATTCGCGTGAAAATAAAATGTTTATTCCCGCGAAAGCAACGGTTTCCATTCGCGTGAAAATAAATTATTTATTCCCGCGAAAGCATTGCTTTGTATTCGCGTGAAAATAAATTATTCATTCCCGCGAAAGCAACAGTTTCCATTCGTGTGAAAATAAAATGTTTATTCCCGCGAAAGCATAGTTTTGTATTCGCGTGAAAATAAAATGTTTATTCCCGCGAAAGCAACGGTTTCATTCACGTGAAAATAATCTTTTTATTCCCGCGAAAGCATTGGTGTTCTTCCGTAAAAACAATGTTTCATTAATTTAACCTTATGATAAATGACATGATTTCAGCTATATAAGAAGCACTGTTTTTACACAGAAAGCAGTCACTTCAACATTAGCAACTGAAGGAGCAAGATCTACTACAACATCATCTACTACAACTGCTAGAAGGACTTTCTGTTTTGAAGTAAGTCAACTTGATGTACTATTGGGTATAAATTTAATTTTTTATCAATTTAGATACTAACAGCAGTATGATATTGAGTAAATATATATGTATACATATATATATCTTCAAATTGGTTTGAAAAAGAAATCAAAAAATCATAACAAGGATTTTCACTTTATCTTTTAGAATGTCGACACAAGTCAATACAAAACAACTGAAGAATAAAGAACCAAAACCTTCACAAGATAAGAAGGTAATTGATGACAATGTACTTCTTCAACGCACTACGATTCCCTTTCAAAGCGCCAGTCTGAATACTCTGGCAACTCTCATCATCAAAAGTGCCTCTCTGTTAAGTACTCTATCTCCAGCTTCCGGAAGAAACATTGAAAACATAGTCAAAGTTGAAGATTTACCAATACCTACAGTTATGCAGGTGTTAACCGTTGAGTTCCATGATGAAACGAACTGCACCATCATCTACAACTATAAAAAGGATGGAAAGATGGTTAGAGTGAAGAGCACTATTCCATTAGCAGCAGGATTACTTGTTAATGAAGCTTCGCAAATAAGACCGCTGGTTTTGATCTACATGGGTGTTGAAAAGACTGGAAAAGCAATTTTTCGTGCTGCTACAGAAACAGGAACTACTTTGAGGTGTAAGAATGCGTTTGATGTATTACCAGAAAAAAGTATGCGACAAATCAATGCTTATTTCGAGGTAGCTCATCTTCAGGATTTCCCAACAAATAGTGTCATATGTTTCCAAAACCCTGAAGTGATAACAAAATCTGACAGGCGATGGAATGGAAATGAAGAGACTCTTCTAGTTCAATACAGAAGTGTTGTAGATGAAGAATTACTGATCGGAGATATGCGCATTCCTCATCAAATAGCTTCTGCTGTGACATCGGAAAGATTTGGAGTTATTCTGTTCAAGGGTCTGAGTCGAAACGCAGACAATTCAATTTTCTACAACATCAGTGTACTCGCAGCTCATCAAGCCTTCGTCCAAGCCTCGGAACTGACTGATAATCCTAAATCTGACGATTTTCTCAACCACTTCGATGATGCTGAAAAAGAACACTGTGGAGAACAAACTCTCGAGAAGCTAATCTATAACTCAAGGGATTCATATCACTATAGGTAAGTTTTATTAATTTTTACCATAATATAAAAAAGTTGATTTGTGAAAATTTTGTGTATTCTTACAATGAAAAACCACTTAAAATGATAAATTTGTGAACATTTTTGTAAAACATTTTTAAATTATATATATTTTGAATTAAAAAAGGATTTTGTTGTGTCATCAGTGTATTTTTTTACATAAAAGTTGGAAAAATAACAAAAGATTATAATTATTTTACAAAAATTACTTAATTTTTCACATAAATGATCAACTCATAAACATTTTTTGTAAAACATTTTTAAACTATATATATTTCGGATTAAAAAAAGGGCTTATTTGTGTAATCAGTGTATTTTTTTTTACATAAAAGTTGAAAAAATAACAAAAGGTGATAATTATTTTACAAAAATGTTTAATTTTTCACATAAATGATCAACTCATAAGCATTTTTTGTAAAACATTTTTAAATTATATATATTTCGGATTAAAAAAAGGACTTTTTTGTGTAATCAGTGTATTTTTTTACATAAAAGTTGAAAAAATAACAAAAGGTTATAATTATTTTACAAAAATGCTTAATTTCTCACGCAAATAACACGTTTTATCACATAAATGGATAATTCATGAGTGTTTGTTGTAAAACATTCTTAAGTTATATATATATTTATATTTATATATTCCGGATCCAGATGAAAAAAAGGAATTTTTCGTGTGTAATCAGTGTATTTTTTTACATAGAAGTTGAAAAAATAACAAAAATTTATAATTATTTTACATTAATTTTAATCATGCTATACTAATACATCACTTTTTATTTTAGTCCATTATATCGTAAAAAGAAAACAGAGTAAAGGACTTTCCCTAAAAAATAATGAGCTGAATGATGTAACTCAGTGAGTTATTTTCCTGTTATATATAATGTAAACTATCTAATGTAGCTAAGAGTAAAATTCAAATTCGGTAAAATTTATTTATATAATGAATAACTTTTGTATTTTAGCCAATTATTGGATCAAAAAGAATACGGAATACAAGAATTCCTCTCTGAGACTAATAATATATCAGAAGAACATCAAAGAAGATATTGTTCAAGAAAAGTGCTTTGTAACCATTGATATCGTAAGCTATAGTAGTTTGTATTACACAAAATTTACGATAAAACAGTTTTATGAAAGTAAAAACTAGATATGGTATTTTCTATTACAATTATTTACCGGTAAATTTTATTCATCTATAGGGGAAATTTGGTGATTTTTGACAGTTTTTAAAAAAGTTAAAAGTACAAAAAAGTTAAAAAAAGGTATGTAATAAAACCCTGTTTTGAAACATAAAAAATTTAAAAGGAAGGTGTAGGATAAAATCCTCACTCAAAAAATTAATACAAATTGAATGGAATAAAAGAATATTTTCCTAAATACCAAAATTTTGTAAATATAAAGTGAAAATCTATATATATATTTTTTAAAAAAATATCGAAAACTATATAATTCAATGATTATTTTTTAAAAATTCAAAAAAATCAAAAAAAACCATGTAATAAAGCCCTGTTTTGAAACATAAAAAATTTAAAAGGATGGTGTAGTATAAAATTCTCACTCAAAAAATTATTGAAAATTGAATGAAATAAAAGAATATTTTCCCAAATACCAAAGTTTTGTAAATATAAAGTGAAAATCTCTATATATATCGTTTTTAAAATAATATCGAAAACTATATATTTCAATGATTATTTTTTAAAAAGTTAAAAAAAGAAAAAAAGTCATATAATAAAACCTTGTTTTGAAACATAAAAAATTTAAAAGGAAGGTGTAGGATAAAATCCTCACTCAAAAAATTATTGAAAATTGAATGGAATAAAAGAATATAAAGAGAAAATCTCTATATATATATATAATTTTTTAAAAAAATATCGAAAACTATATATTTTAATGATTATTTTTTTTAAAAAGTTGAAAAAACAAAAAAACTTTGTAATAAAACCCTGTTTTAAAACATAAAAAATTAAAAAGGGTGCTGTGGGATAAAACCTTCGCTCAAAAAATTAATGAAAATTGAATGGAATAAAAGAATGTTTTACCAAATACCGCATTTTTCTTGTAAATATATAGAAAATTGAATGGAATAAAAGAATATTTTACCAAAATACCGCATTTTTCTTGTAAATATATAGTAAACATTTCTAAAATATTGTTGGTGAAATTTACTGGAAAATGGTTTCAAGTGTGTCAAAGACTAAATATGATGTTTTCATTGAAATGTTTATTTTCAAAAGATCCATATAATATCATTGAATCAATTAGTCAAATTTAACACTCAAATTCTTTATTATCAAGTAGGCTTAATGTTTCTATTGCGATTAATTCTCAAATATTGTAAATTTGAACTATCTAGAGGAGTAATTTGTCGATTTTGATGTGTTTTTCTCTTTTAAAAAAAATTATTACGTAATACCACATACTTCAGTTCTAATTCGTTTTGAACAATTTCATGGGAGACAAAGAATAAAAAGTTACCTTGATTTAGTTTTTAGAATTGAAGTTGCTATCGAAAATGGTTTGTTCTTGAATGGGTAAATCCATAACCTCCTCATCATCATGACAGAAGTTTTCTGATGATTGCATTTTGAAAAACAAATTTTTTTCTTTAAACAAAAAATGATTACGTAATACCACATACTTCAGTTCTAATTCGTTTTTAGAATTGAAGTTGCCATCGAAAATGGTTTGTTCTTGAATGGGTAAATCCATAACCTCCTCCTCATCATGACAGAAGTTTTCTGATGATTGCATTTTGAAAAACAAATTACATTGATTTAGTTTTCAGAATTGAAATTGCCATCGAAAATGGTCTGTTTTTGAATGAGTAAATCCATAGCCTTCTCATCATCATGTCTAAGTTTTCTACCCCAATATCTCCAACCTCTCAGAGATAGAGATTGTTCTGTTTAAAAAAATAATGGAAATTGTATATATAAATGATTGTTTTGAAAAAATGGTAAATTTTTGAAAAAAAATTCAAAAGGAAAATGTGGGATAAAACCCTCACTCAAGAAACTAATTTTGCATGATAGGTTGCTTACCTAATAATAAGAAAATAATGAATAATGTATATTTAAGCAATTATTGAAAAAATTAATGAAAATTGAATAGAATAAAAGAATATTTTACCAAATACCCTGTTTTTTTAGTAAAGATATACAAACAGATAAAATTTAACCATTTAGAGGGTGATTTCTTTTTTGCAAAAAAATAATGAAAATTTAATGAAATGAAAGAATATTTTACCAAATACCCTGTTTTTTGTAAATTTGTACAATTAGATGAAATTTAACCATTTAGAGGATGATTTCGTTTTGCAAAAAAATTAATGAAAATTAAATGAAATGAAAAAATATTTCACCAAATACCTCTTTTTTGTAGATGTATACAAATAGATGAATATCTAACTTTATCCATTTTTTTCCATTTGGGATCATGTTTTGAAGGTTTTCAAGATATTTATTTTAGTAAAAGCTTATGCATTGATTGTCATTACAAGTTGTAGTGTTTTGTATTATTTAATATTTACTGACTCTAGCTATATTATATGAGATTTTCCCTACTTATTACACAATAAATGTATATATTCACATATTGTTTCATTTTTAATCAGTGTATTTATTCAATGTAGATATATCTCCTCTCTCTCCTCTCTCTCAAGATATCATATGAGTCGGAATTACAAAAAATTATCAAAACTTAAATGCCATACATTCAAAATCTAGATGCCCTATGAGTTAGAGTTATGTATATAATTATGTAAAAAATTACCAAAACTTGAATGCCATACATTCAAAATTTATATACCGTATAAGTTCAAATCAAGTAAAAAAATAATCAAAACTCAAATGCCACTTAAATGCTACTCAAATGCCACTCAAATGCCTCTCAAATGAAATACAATATAAACTCGGCGAATCCATCCAACGTCGTAACTCATTGCATAACCCCCAAAGTCTAATCCACAAAAAAACACTTGGTAGGGAGATCTGCTCATATATTACTACTTCTACAGTATATTCCCTACTACATACCAAATCTATATACCTACCTATAAGTATATATAACACAACAAACCAATGCAGTATACAATATATATATAATATACAATAACACACCTGTTGTGATGTCTAGTATGTATATTGTTGTATTGTTGTATGCAGTTACTAATATGTAATCTCCATATTGTACCAGACCAAGTGGTTGGTTCACATCAGAACAAGTCCACACCACCTCTCCAGTTGTAATGTTCACCAGATATATGCTGGATGTACGGTAATCTGATAAGACGACAGAAGCTTCTCCAGCTACACACATACGAACACTTGCAGTGCTTGATAGAGGAGAAGGAATGTGACGTAGAATTTTACCGTCGAGAGAATACACAGTTATTTTATTGTTTGCTGGGTCTGGTATGACCACCTGATCGGATATGACAACCATGGCAGAAAAGCCCGTAGCTCTGGAATGATTCCAGCTGGTGATGCGTCCACCAGACATGTCGAACACACCTACTTTACAGGGACGAGATCGAGATAATGCATAGATTTTATCTTTGTACACGGAGATGGAGTCTACATAACCAAAGGTGGAGATGAAAGATTTGTACACTTTGTAGTTACTGTCTACTTTAGTAACTGTATTGTTATTCAACCCGACATAAGTACTACCGTCGTAGTAACTCACTGAGAGAGGGCTATCAGGTAATTGTACGGACCGGAGTCGTGCGAGTGATTGTAGGAGAGGTTGTGGAGTTGTGTTTTCTTTCTCACTGGCAACCAGGTCATCTGAGTAGACAACTTCTAATTCCATCTCCCTGCACTCAACTACAATATTATGACTCTGGTTAGATTTGATAGCGACACAAGAGCTGATGATGTAGATTAATCTTAACCTCAGACACTATAGATTAATCTTAACCTCAGACACTATAGATTAATCAGTTAACTGTATCACACATACATATAATATAGGGTTCAGTAGATAGAATACATTTGTAGAGTTAAATAAAAAACAATACAACAATATAATGTTTGTATGTGAGGTTATACTCAATGGTTTCATACAAGATAATTAAACTGTGTTGGCTCACTGCCAGACATATCTATCACAGCGATTCCAACTAGACCGATGTAAATATTACTGAGGTATCATAGTCTGAGGTACAACGAGTCTAGTCACTCACCCTTTAGCCTCAGTTCCTGCTGATCAGTAAGTTTTAGCTCAGGTAGTTGTTCTACAACAAAGTCTTGTATTTGTTGTTTTAGCTCTCTGTATCCCTTCACAAAATCTGCCTGTAAATAAAAAGTAGATAAATGTGTGAGTAGCTGATAGCTGTATATTGTAATACTTGGTATAGCTGGAAGGGGAGGGGGGGGGGGGGGGGGGTGCGTACACCACAACAGAAGACAATAGCACTAAGGTTTTGTATTATAAATGATATAATGGGGTTGTGACTGGGGTTATCCCCCCTTATAGAGGGCGCTGGTGCACATCCAACCGGAAGATGCTAAAAGTTTTATATAGAGTACAATGCACAAATACAGAGTTATGATGTTTCAACTGGAATAAACAGGCTATTGCAATGCAATTGATATAATTGAACAAGCCACGGAGCTCACAGGGCTATAGCAGATTACACGTACATAAGTTTTTAATCACACAAGTGTAGCTATAGCATAATAATCATTAAATAACCACGATGCGCCCAGCGATTATATACGATCGTTGGTACAGTAGTTAATAAATACGATAAGACACCAACGATAATTGATTTAACACAACGTTTATGAGTAATTGGATTGTCTGGTATCAATATCAATCAATATCATTAGCATCTATCTACACCTCTATGAAACTATTATTATAAATGACAATAAGAATTTAATGCGGTGATAATTTTTTATAATAATAAAAGCAATTATTCATTTTCTTATCATAACTGATTTATTAATATAATAACTATAATGATAATAAGTTACTACTATTATAATTATTTATTATTATAAAATTGTAAGAAGAATCATATTAATAATTATTATTATCGTAATAACAATTCAATAATAACCATTAATAATTACAATTGTTATATGTTTATGTATTACTACGCCGATTCTCGTACGAGGGGAGATCACGAGAAAACGCGGAAGCATGACAATCAAGATTCTGACAATCATAAATCAAACCTGACAATCTGATGCAATCCCCCTCTTAGGACTGGCCAGTCATTCCCCCTTCATGATCTAAGCTACAAGGAACATCTAAGAGGTAAGTATAACATGGTGGCAGCGTAACCGATCGACTTGTTCCACGCCAAAACCCCGAGTTTTCACACGACTGATTGGACAATTTTGGACCAATTCTTGATGAACTTTAGGCTTCAATTATGGATGCTCTAGGTATGCAACCTCCGGGGGAGCTGAGTTTTGAGGGTAATGTCTCGGAGAACTGGAGAAAATGGCGGCGCCAGTTTGAGAATTATTTGATTGCTATAAACTTGATCGCTGGGCCAGCTGATGAAGATGGTAATTTTCCGGCAGGGAACACGGCCATCTGGCAACGGCAGGTAGCAATTCTCCTGCATACGGCCGGCGAGGAAGCAGCGGAAATATACGACCAGTTTGAGTTCACAGCTGGGCAGGATAAGAATAGATTGCCCGACGTACTTGAGAAATATGAGGGTTACTGCAACCCAAGGAGAAACTTGCTATACGAGTGGTACGTTTTCATGTCCATGACTCAGAATGAAGGCGAATCTATAGACATGTTTGTAAAAAGACTGAAGACACAGGCCGCGAAGTGTGAGTTTGGTGACAAAAAAGAAATGATGATGCTTTGTAGATTAGTTTTCGGTATCAAAGACACCAAGCTCAAGGAACGTCTGCTGAGAGACAATAATATTACCTTGGGTCGTGCCATGGACGACATTCGAGCCGCTGAGGTGACAAGAGCCCAAATGTCCTCAATGGCTAATGGTGATAAAACGGTGTCTCATATTGCTAGAGATGAGCCGTCAACTGATAATGCACACACAAAGATCAGCTGCAAGTACTGCGGCTACCAGCATATGAAGGGTAAGTGCCCCGCCTATGGCCAAACCTGTAGAAAATGTGGAGGACGAAACCATTTCCAAAAGAAGTGTTCTTCAAAAGCTGTACAAGAGATCAGAACAGAACAGAGTGAAACAGAAGGAACACCAGGTCTTAGGGATTTGTTCATAGGGGCTGTTGGCACAGGGGAGAAGTCTAAAGGAAATTCATGGTCAATGTCGGCTGAGTTAGATGGGAGGGTAACAGTAGACTTTAAAATAGATACTGGAGCTGAGGCCAACATAATACCACAGCGTATTGCCAAAACCCTCAACAACTCGATCATTGAAAACGTAGGTCGAATCTCAGTACCATTGAGCCTAAATGACAAGAAGGCCGATGTATCATTCGAAGTTGTGGCTGATGACCTTGCACCCATTCTAGGTCTGGCAACTTGTCTGGACTTCGAGATAGTAAAACAAGTAAATGAGCTCTCATCATCAATACTGGATGAATACCCTGAAGTGTTCACCGGGCTTGGTTGTCTCAACAAGGCGCATGAGATCCAAGTTGACCCCTCTGTCAGACCAGTTATACACCACGCAAGGCGAATACCAATCAACATGATGGACAGAGTCAAGGAGGAACTTCACACAATGGAACAAAACGAGATAATCACTCGAGTAGATGAGCCAACAGACTGGGTTAACTCTATGGTGGTCGTTGAGAAGAAGAATGGAGCAGTTAGAATCTGTCTAGACCCCCGTGATCTCAACAAGGCTATCAAAAGAGAGCACCACCACATACCCACACTAGACGACATTGCTCATAGATTCAATGGGATGGAACATTTCACCATACTGGACATGAAATTTGGCTATTGGCACATACCTCTCACAGAAAAGAGCAGCATGCTGACTACATTCAACACACCGTTTGGTCGCTATCGTTACCTGAGACTGCCTTTTGGGATCAACTCGGCAGCCGAAGTATTTGAGAAACGAGTGGAACAGATATTTGAAGGTATACCAGCATCTGTATTCTTTGACGACATCATTGTAGCTGGTCGTACCAAAGCAGAACATGATGAGAACCTCCGTAAGCTACTACAGAGGGCCAAGGAAGCTGACATCAGATTCAACAAAGACAAAGTTCAGCTTGACAGGCCTGAGGTGAGCTACCTGGGCCATATCATATCTAAGGAAGGTCTTAAGCCAGATCCTGGAAAGGTCAAGGCGATAGAAATGATGCCTGAACCAACCGACAAGCTAGGCATACAGAGGCTGCTTGGCACGCTTAACTTCCTGAGACCATACCTACCAAACATGTCTACACTGACCGAACCGCTGAGGTCTCTACTCAAAGATGATGTCCCATGGTCATGGGGTCACGAACAGAAGGAAGCCATGAGAAAGATAAAGGAGTTGCTCACCAGTGGCCCTGTACTGAAGTTCTATGACATAAACAAGGATGTCACATTGCAAGTAGATGCCTCAGAGTCTGGCCTAGGTGCTGTGATATTTCAGGACAATCACCCTGTCGCTTACGCATCACGCTCATTGTCCCCTGCTGAGTGTAACTATCCTCAGATAGATAAAGAACTGCTTGCTATTGTGTTTGGTTGTGAACGATTCAATCACTATGTATATGGTAAACCACTGGCCGTTCAAACGGATCATCAACCACTTGTAGCGATTGTAGCCAAACCACTACAGAAAGCCTCACCCAGACTGCAACGCCTACTAATGCGCCTGCACCGCTACCAAATTGACAAAGTGACATTTGTACCAGGAAAACACCTTTACCTAGCTGACACGCTCTCTCGGGCCTACCTACCTGAAGCAGTACCCGATCAGAGTGACCTGGATGAGGTAGTAGCCATTCACACAGTGCAGATCACTGATGCAGCTAGAGAGAGGCTTTTGATTGCCTACCAGGCAGACACCACTATGACTTTACTCAAACAGGCACTCAAGACAGGGTGGAATTGGCCAAAGAAGAAGATGGCACCCCTGGCTATTCAACCATACTGGCATGTCAGAGATGAAATATATGAGTCTGATCAGTTCCTGTACATGGGTGAAAGACTACTCATACCTGTAAGTGAACGACAACAGTCACTCCAACAAGTACATGAAAGTAGTAATATATGAGCAGATCTCCCTACCAAGTGTTTTTTTGAGGATTACACCTTGTAGTTGAGGTAATGGGTTACGACGTTGGATGAATTCGCCGAGTTTATATCGTATTTTATTGTATTTTATTTGAGGGGCATTCGAGTGGCATTTGAGTGGCATTTAAGTGGCATTTGAGTTTTTGATTATTTTCTTACTTATTTTGAACTTATATGGCATATAGATTTTGAATGTATGGCATTTAAGTTTTGATAATTCTAGACATAATTCGAACCCATATGGTATCTTGAGAGAGAGAGAGAGAGAGGAGAGAGGAAAAGAGGAGAGAGAGGAGAGAGGAGATACATCTACATTGAATAAATACATTGATTAAAAATGAAACAATATGTGAATATATACATTTATTGTATAATAAGTAGAGAGAGAGGAGAGAGGGGAGAGGAGAGAAGAGAGAGGAGAGAAGAGAGAGGAGAGAGAGGAGAGAGACTTTTTAGTTTTCTGATAATTCTAGACATAATTCGAACCCATATGGTATCTTGAGAGAGACTGTAATTCCGATTCATATGATATCTTGAGAGAGAGGAGATATATTTACATTGAATAAATACAGTGATTAAAAATGAAACAATATGTGAATATATACATTTATTGTGTAATAAGTAGGGAAAATCTCTCCATATAATATAGCTAGAGTCAGTAAATACTAAGTAATAACAATTAATACATAGTCTTTTTTTACAATGTTGTCTTTGATTTAGTGATGTTATATCTTAAGAAGGGAGACTTCTGTTTTATGTGCTTTTGAATTCGTAATGGAGAGAGAGAGAGAGGAGAGAGGGGAGAGGAGAGATGAGAGAGAGGAGAGAAGAGAGAGGAGGAGAGGAGATATATCTACATTGAATAAATATATTGATCAAAAATGAAGCATTATATACCTGATTACATAATAAGTAGGGAAAATCTTCCTATATAATATAGCTAGAGTCAGTAAATACTAAGTTATACAAAGCAATACAACTTGTAATAAAAGAAATTATGAAATACTGGTGAGTAATTAAGTAATTCAGTAAGGAAATTGGTTGGAAACGTAGTAATATTATTTAAATACATCATTGCTTTGCAACAATGATTAATAAAAACAATTATGGATGTTGATGAGTAATTAAGTAATCTAGTAAGGAAAACTGATTGAAATCACGGTAATATTTGCTAAAAGATGCTTGCAACATGTTTTATCAGCGAAAAAATCAAACAATTTTCAAATGTTTACGAGTAACTAAGTGATTTAGTAGGAAAACCCAACTGAGACACGCAATATCCGTTTTTTGAAATATTTACGATAAACATAATTGGGATATTGCTGTTATCAAAGAAATCAAGCGGATATCAAAATGTTTACGAGTAACTAAGTAAGTGATTTAGTCGGTGAAAATCAATTGAGATCACGTGACATCTGTTACAAAATATTACTAATATTATTTAAATACAGCATTACTTTGCAACAACGATTAATAAAAGCAATTATGAATGTTGATGAGTAATTAAATAATCTAGTAAGGAAAACTGATTGAAATCACGGTAATAGTTGGTAAAAGATACAACATGTTTTATCAACGAAAAAATCAAACAATTTTCAAATGTTTACGAGTAACTAAGCGATTTAGTAGGAAAAACCAACTGAAACACGCAATATCCGTTTTTGAAATATTTACGATAAACATAATTGGAATATTGCTGTTATCAAAGAAATCAAGCGAGTATCAAATGTTTACGAGTAACTAAGTGATCAGTTAGCAAAATTCGATCGAGATCACGTGTCATTCGTTACAAAATATTTTACGTCAACTTAGCAACGAGAAAATAAAATATTTCTTACAATATCCGTTATAGCGAGTTACGATAATTTTGTACTCACCCTAAAGGTTTTCAGTCCATTTTTGGTTAGATCAAAATTTATGCAAGACGTTTTAGGTATTATTTCAGTCGACGTAATGTTACCAGTTCATTTTCACAAGTTTAAAAAGTAATTAATTATAATACAACGCAAGTGTCACTTCACTAATAAACTCATTCCAGAAAAGCCGTTAATCATCATCTCTCGCCTAATCCTATATGTTTTGATCTTTTTAATGTTATGTGTTATAAAGCCACTCGAGAAAAGTCATTAGTTACACGTAAGCACTATTTATTATCATGTTGTTTTCTATTTAAAACAAAACAACGAACATCCATAGATGACGGAATTATAGGTTGAATTTAACCTAAAAAGGAAGAGAACTTGATTGCATTTATCTCCTGTTTTTTTATTGTTTGATTACATATTAGTTAATACAGCTACAGCCTTCCACCAAAACGGATTTGTGGTGTACCTCTAATTCTAGTTATCTCCGATATCATCTAAAACATGAACAAAGCATGACTTTATCCACTTTTTTGTTAGTTAGACTGTTACTTTTCTTAAAATATCTCATTGTTTTTTGTGTGAAATACAAACAATGTTTCAACATACATGGTGTATTTTCTATTTTTAGGAAGCTGTTTTGTCTAATAAAACAAGAATTATATGTTATATATACATATTTAAATGCTATCAGATAACTTTAAAGTGTTTATTACATTCCTAACTCATACTTAATGTTGTAAACTATAATTTAAGCTCTCACATTTTAATTTACTGTCTGATGATATAAAGATGGAACTACACTACATCATCAATGTTTTGCTGTTGATGTGTCTATATGCAATGAACTGCAATTGAACTAGTTAATCACACATCATATTTTTGGTATAAAAATATGTTTGGAATGAAATGTAAGTTTGGTTCTAGCTAGACGTATCTTAAAAGAGTATCAATCTAGGGGTTGTAAAATTTGTTTATCCAATGCTTTACATTCAAATACATTCCTAACTCATACTTAATGTTGTAAACTATAATTTAAGCTCTCACATTTTAATTTACTGTCTGATGATATAAAGATGGAGCTACACTACATCATCAATGTTTTGCTGTTGATGTGTTTATATGCAATGAACTGCAATTGAACTAGTTAATCACACATCATATTTTTGCTATAAAATATGTTCGGAGGAAGTGAGTTGTCATTTAAAATGAAATATAAGTTTGGTTCTAGCTAGATGTATCTTAAAAGAGTATCAATCTAGGGGTTGTAAAATTTGTTTATCCAATGCTTTACATTCAAAAAATTTTAGTTAGGTAGAAAAATAAAGTTTACAAGGATGTATGTATGGCTTAGGCTTATTAATCTATCTAATCTCTATCTTCCTATTTTTTTAACCAATTTTTTTAATTGACTTCCACTTTTTTAAAAACAATATATCAGTTATCATAGTAATGATCAGAAAATCAGTCTACGAATTAATCTTGATAAATGACTTCAATGTTTTGGTTTTGTATGAAAATCAGTCTACGAATTAATCTTGATAAATGACTTCAATGTTTTGTATATAAGAGAAAGTATTTTTTCTAAGCAGTATCAGTTTTCATTTGCACTAAGTACAATTTAAAATATTAGTTCACGAACACAAAAACTACAAAAAAATGGCTAGCAATATCCCTACAAGAAATGAGTAAGTTATATTATACTATCTTTTACAATTTTGTTGCTGTTACATTTATAAACTTATACAAATGTATATATATATATATATTACTTGTAGGTCTACAACCTCAAATGATGAGCTAGAGCTGAATATTGATGAAATAGATTTCAGTGCTATGTAAGTATATTATTGAAACTTTATTATTCAACTGTATTATATAGAGTTTTTAATTAATCACAATCTTGAATTATTGTTTTATTAAGCTCTACTGATGATGAAACCTTAAAGTGGTTGGATGAGTGTATTGCGGGATCAGAAGAGGAGAAAAAGTCCAGAGCTAGCGCGCAATCGAAGAAGGAGGTAAAAAAGACCAGTGCTACCACATACATTGCCATGAGTAAGTATTTTTTCTGTTTTATGATAAATGTAAATTTTTCTGTAGGTAAAATAATAACGACTCTACATTTACTACATTATTTTTGTAGAAAAAACATCTACACGCTTTATCGGGAGCGCTCAATGTACAGGGAAGGACGAATCCTTTCTCTCGTACGACCAACATACATTTGAATGTAAGTATGATGAAAATATTATTTACTACAAACTCATTCAATTTGATAATTTTTTCAAAAATAACATCACTACATTCTCATTTTTTTATTTTAGTTCAAGCGGAGAATCCTGAAATAAGGAAATATAAGGATGTAAGTCTTCTCGATGGTGATATAAAAAAAGATAGAGAGTGTTTTAAGTGTAAGTGATATGCATTATCTTTATATACATATACCATGCTTAAGAAAGTTATCTATATGTGATGAGAATTTGTTTATTTTGTTTGTAGATATTGATAACAAAAGTCCTAAATATTTCCTCTCAGTGCTCACATTGTTGTTGATAGCATATGGTACAAAGACGCTGAGTGAAGCGCTGAGAGGAAACAAAAACAACATCTCATGTATATTTTGTGGTAAGAAATTTAAATTAGGGGGATTGCATGAGCCTGGCCGAGTTCTTTCAAGACATTTTTGTGCTCACTTGTTTATTTTTTATTGTTTATGTGGAAAATCGCATACAACTTTGAGAGATCTTCAGCAACATAGTTGTATTTTAAAAACTAAAATGTTTTTTATTGTTGATATTGCTAGTTACAATAATTTTGTTTTATTTATTAATAGAAAATATTCTGAATTACTTATTGATATTACTTTTCCGAAAAATTTTGCGTTAGTGTATCTCTATCCAATAGAAGGACATTTTTCTGAAAACATTGTTTTAGATTTTGAATTAGGGAGTAAATGGTTGGCAATAGCTAAAAAATCGGCTGCTGGAGATCAAAAGCTTTTACTTAAAAACCAGCGTAAAAAAATGAGAGCACTTATATCTTCAGATTCTGATCTTTCAGAAACTGAAGAAAGTAATAATGACTTAATTTCTGTTGCTAGTTCACAGTGCAGTCCAAAAACCAGTGTTTTAAAATCTAATACTATAACAGTTAAACCTCAAACTCAAGTAGATTTAAAAGAAAGCCAAAAGATTGATGATAAGAAAATTGATTTAACTTCACTTAAATTAATTTTGAATATAAAAGATGGATTGAAATAAAAGGGTTTTAATGATTGTGTTAAATTGAAATTAGCGTCTATTAGACAAAAAATGCAGAAAAACTCAGACTTTTCTCAAGAAGAAGTTCTTGTACTAACTGCACTCTTAGGTGAGTTTTAAAATTTTTATTTTACTATATTTTTTAATATTATCATGGCTCTGGAATAGGTCTTATGCAACTACCCTATTTTATAATTTCTTACCACAAAATATATAGTAAATAGGATGTTTTTTTATAAATACTCTCTATATATATATATGTTATATATACAGACAATAGTCTGTGTTTTTATGAATACATTTCATGTAAAAAATATTCTGTCATTAGTTTACCTAATGCATTATTTTATTTTGATTTGTGGTTGAGAACTTCATATGTTTCATTCTTACTGTATTACGCTTCATTCTTACTGTATTACTTTACATAATATTACAAAATAAATATTGCATTAACTGCCTTCATACCACATCCAAGTTATGGAGCAGTAAGGTTCACATCTGTATTACTGAATCTATAACATTGTTATGAAAAAGACTATAATTACTTAATTATTGTGTCATATCATGACAAACTATCAACTCCCAATTCACAAAACTGTAAATCCTAAAGTATAATGCTCGCAGTTGTAAAAAAGTCTTCTACTGTCTTGGTTTCTCAAACAAATTGTAAAACATTTTTCACAATTTTTTGTGTAAGAGCGGAGTTGTCTTATCATTTTTGACAAAATGTGCCGACAACTCTTACATTTCTTTTCAAAAATGATGCCTAGAAATTATAAATGGGAGTTGTCTTAACAATTTTGATATAAATGGGAGTTGTCTTAACAATTTTGAAAAATGAGGCGATGACTTGAAATATTTATTTTTGTGTCGGAACATTGAAATTTTGTAATATTTTTAGAGTTGTAACCCCGAAAGTTTTACAAATTGACTAAATTACTAATGTTAAATATAACTAAAAATACTTTATTGGGCTAAATATATACAAATTATTCCACATTACAAATAATATATAATTTAGTGTTCATTAGTTGTTGCTGATAGATTTGGCGAGTCATCAGTTATTCACTTGTACACGTATTCTATCTAAAAGCATACATAGACGTCGTTATAACAACTACATCGTACTATGGTGAAAAATACGGTTATTAGTAGTTACTTATTACTAGTGAAGATTTACATACCTTAATCAAATTTCCGATATCAAAGTCCTGCTAGCTTCGCTTGAAATGTGATTGTTATCTTCATTGCTTTTCTCACTATCATTGTTGACGACTTCATCTTTTTCCTCAAATTTTTTGTTTTCAGAGTCATCATCCGTCATATTATCATCTTCTTCATCAGTATAAGCATCAATGTTATCATCGTCATCATCATCAGCATCATCAGCAGCAACATCATCATCATAACTTTTCATCAGCTCAGCATCATCAAATAGGGAACGTCTGAAAGCTATTCCTTCTTTTTCACTTGAAGTAGATAGGAGCATTAAAGCTTCTTCAACACCCAGAATCGTGAGAATGTGTTTCTTTGCACCGCTTTGAGTTGACATCGTACTTTTATAGTGAATCATACCACATTCATGATTTTTGATCGTCAAAACATTCTCAGGAGGGACAACAATCTTCCCAGTCATCAAAGTTCCATCATTCGTCATGTATCTGTAAGTGACAGTGTGAGTGATACGTAGAGGTACTGTATCTTGTTTTCGTTTTTGCTGCTTCAACTTCAAATTTTTCCAAACTGAAAGTCTAGTGAATGTTAGAAGAGTGTTGACAGGAACATTATCGAAAGTGATGATATCAAAGTATGCTCGCAACTGCTGCAATGATTTCTTTCTCAATATTTTGGCTATAACTCGTTGTTCTAGCCCTTGATGATGATTACCTCCTACAATACGTAGATCGGGTTGATTTTCTTCTAGTTTTCCCATGTACACTAGGATATGTGGAGAGCGGGAATTGAGTTCCTGTAGCTCGATCGTAAGTTTTTTGTCAATCAGCGACTTGACTCGAATTCGATGATTGTTTGGTAAAACATATTCATGATCCAATATACCATAATCTTCAACGTAATTGACATCGAAAACCTCCAATATCGTAGGAATTGGTAAATCCAGCAAACTCACAAAATTTCCGATTTCCAACATCCCTTTCTGCATAGCGCCTGTCATTATTCCAGCCATCTCAAGCAATTCGAACTCTCTAAGTTTGTTTACAGTATTATTCTTAGTGTTGCTGAGTAGAAAGGAAATTGAAGCTCGAGATAATGTCACTGTTGGTTTTTTGTTATCCTCTGTTCGTTTGACTTCACTGTTCTCATGCAGATATGTGTAGTCCGGTGTAGGGCTCAAAGGAGAGTCAGCTGAAACTACATGACATTTCATTGCTATATCAGCAGGAGTGTTGATGTTTGAGCGAGAAGATGTATCATTAAAGGTGTTAGGATTGGGTCTTCTATCATCAATGTGAATGTCATTGGTGGTGGAATTGATGGTTGTAGTGGAGATATTGTCAGTGTTGTTGCTAGCTGTAGTTGGTTCAATATGAAGCTTAAGGAGTGCTTTGGAGTGTGATGTCATCATACCTACAAAAAGTAAAAGAACTTAGTTCAATCATGTAAATTTACTGAAATTATTGTTTTATTAAAAGATTGTTTTTAAAAACTAAGATTCAAAAACCTAGATGATTCAATTAATTAAAGACAAATAATTATTTTAGCGCTTCTTACCTTGATGCTCTTCTAATAGCTGTAGTAGATGTTGCTTCTCTGATAGCCGTTGTAGAACTGGATGCTTTCTGTGTGAAAACTATGGTTCTTATATAGCTAAAGTTGTAGTGATTAAACCCTATGAACACCATCTCGTGTCAATTTCTATGAATCAACATTTGTTCACGCGAAGGAAAGCCAATGCTTTCGCGGGAATAAATAAATAATTTTCACGCGAATACAAACCAATGCTTTCGCGGGAATAAATAATTTATTTTCACGCGAATAGAAACCAATTCTTTCGCGGGAATAAATACTTTATTTTCACGCGAATAGAAACCAATTCTTTCGCGGGAATAAATACTTTATTTTCACGCGAATACAAACCGTTGCCTTCGCGGGAATAAATAAATAATTTTCACGCGAATGGAAACCGTTGCTTTTGCGGGAATAAATATTTTATTTTCACGCGAATAGAAACCAATTCTTTCGCGGGAATAAATATTTTATTTTCACGCGAATACAAACTGTTGCCTTCGCGGGAATAAATACTTTATTTTCACGCGAATACAAACTGTTGCCTTCGCGGGAATAAATGATTTAATTTCCCGCGAATACAAACTGTTGCCTTCGCGGGAATAAATACTTTATTTTCACGCGAATACAAACTGTTGCCTTCGCGGGAATAAATGATTTAATTTCCCGCGAATGGAAACCGTTGCTTTCGCGGGAATAAATATTTTATTTTCACGCGAATAGAAACCAATTCTTTCGCGGGAATAAATACTTTATTTTCACGCGAATACAAACTGTTGCCTTCGCGGGAATAAATACTTTATTTTCACACGAATACAAACTGTTGCCTTCGCGGGAATAAATGATTTAATTTCCCGCGAATGGAAACAGTAGTAATATATGAGCAGATCTCCCTACCAAGTGTTTTTTTGTGGATTAGATCTTGGAGTTGAGGCAATGGGTTACGACGTTGGATGAATTCGCCGAGTTTATATTGTATTTTACTTGAGGGGCATTTGAGTGGCATTTGAGTGGCATTTAAGTGGCATTTGAGTTTTGATTATTTTTTTACTTAATTTGAACTCATATGGCAGCTAGATTTTGAATGTATGGCATTTAAGTTTTGATAATTTTTTTACATATTTCGAACTCATATGGCATCTTGAGAGAGAGGAGAGAGAAGAGAGAGAGGTATGAGGAGAGAGGAGTTTTATCTACATTGAATAAATATATTGATCAAAAATGAAACATTATATGATTATATACATTGATTACATAATAAGTAGGGAAAATCTTCCTATATAATATAGCTAGAGTCAGTAAATACTAAGTAATACAAAGCACTACAACTTGTAATGACAATCAATACATACATACATACATACATATGGTATCTTGAGAGAAAGAGAGAGAGGAGAGAGAGAGGAGAGAGTTTTTTAGTTTTCTATACATTCATGTATATATGGTTAATTATGTACATATTTATGGCTATATTTATATCTACATAGAGAGAAGAGAGAGGAGAGAGGAGATATATCTACATTGAATTTTAGTTATTTACATAATAAGTATATTGAATACTATAAAATATCTTGGAAAATTGTCAAATTAGACCTCTAGATGGTTAAAATTTACAGTTTGATAGTTTTTTTACATAATTCGAATTCATATGGTTACTTGAGAGAGAGAGAGAGGAGAGAGGGGAGAGGGGAGAGGGGAGAGGAGAGATGAGAGAGGAGAGAAGAGAGAGGAGAGAGACTTTTTAGTTTTCTATACATTCATGTATATATGGATAATTATGTACATATTTATGGATATATTTACATTTACATTGCATAATATACATTTATTACATAATAAGTATATTAAATGCTATAAAATATGTTGGAAAATCACCAAATTAGACCTCTAGATGGTTAAAATCTACAGTTACAGTATTTGGGAAATAACTGCAAGAGAGGAGATTGGATCTCTAGATGGTTAAAATTTACAGTTTGATAATTTTTTTACATAACTCGAATTCATATGGTCACTTGAGAGAGAGAGGAGAGAGGGGAGAGGGGAGAGGAGAGATGAGAGAGGAGAGAAGAGAGAGGAGAGAGAGAGGAGATACAACCATGTATATATGGATAATTATGTACATATTTATGGATATATCTATATCTAGATTGAATAATATACATTTATGACATAATAACTATATTGAATGCTATAAAATATGTTGGAAAATCACCAAATTAGCTTTCTAGATGGTTAAAATTTACAGTATTTGGGAAATAACTGCAAGAGAGGAGAGAGGAGTATTTGGTAGAGGAGGGAGGAGAGAGGAGAGAGGGGGGGCTTGAGCGTAAATATTTCTTTTAGTTATTTACATAATAAGTATATCGAATACTATAAAATATCTTGGAAAATTGTCAAATTAGACCTCTAGATGGTTAAAATTTACAGTATTTGGGAAATAACTACAATAGAAAACATTATGAATGTATGGCATTTAAGTATTGCTAGTGGAGACAGGAAAAGAGGAGAGAGGAGGGAAATAATTGCACTCAAATGAAAAAAAATAGATGAAGCTAGATATTCATCTATTTGTATACATCCACAAAATAACTGGGGTATTTGGTGAAGTATTCTTTTATTCCATTCAATTTTCATTAATTTTATTTGAGTTGAAGTATTATTTACAATGATTAGAATTTATTAAAATGCTGCTCAATCCTTTATCCAACACCTACAATAATTCTTAGTAATAGTAGTGTAATGAAATAGATGGTTAAAATTTACAGTTTGATAATTTTTTTTACATAATTCGAATTCATATGGTCACTTGAGAGAGAGAGAGGAGAGAGGGGAGAGGGGAGAGGAGAGATGAGAGAGGAGAGAAGAGAGAGGAGAGAGAGAGGAGATACAACCATGTATATATATGGATAATTATGTACATATTTATGGATATATCTATAACTAGATTGAATAATATACATTTATGACATAATAACTATATTGAATGCTATAAAATATGTTGGAAAATCACCAAATTAGCTCTCTAGATGGTTAAAATTTACAGTATTTGGGAAATAACTGCAAGAGAGGAGAGAGGAGTATTTGGTAGAGGAGGGAGGAGAGAGGAGAGAGGGGGCTTGAGCGTAAATATTTCTTTTAGTTATTTACATAATAAGTATATTGAATACTATAAAATATCTTGAAAAATTGTCAAATTAGACCTCTAGATGGTTAAAATTTACAGTATTTGGGAAATAACTACAATAGAAAACATTATGAATGTATGGCATTTAAGTATTGCTAGTTTTTTACATAATTCGAACTCATATGGTATCTTGAGAAAAAGGAGACAGGAAAAGAGGAGAGAGGAGGGAAATAATTGCACTCAAATGAAAAAAAATAGATGAAGCTAGATATTCATCTATTTGTATACATCTACAAAAAACTGGGGTATTTGGTGAAGTATTCTTTTATTCCATTCAATTTTCATTAATTTTATTTGAGTTGAAGTATTATTTACAATGGTTAGAATTTATTAAAATTGCTGCTCAATCCTTTATCCAACACCTACAATGATTCTTAGTAATAGTAGTGTAATGAAACTGAGTAATAATCTACACACACCTTGTTCACTCTGTATGCTGTAACACATGTTTTTCCTTTAGTTATCTGCAGTTACTTCAATTGGATCTTATCCAGATGTTTTATAGTCTTTGCTGCTACTGCGTTTTGTCTCAAACAAAAGTCTAAAGTAGGCATTGTGTCTACAAAATACAAAAAAATTAATTGTTACAATTGCATTTATGACATAATAACTATATTGAATGCTATAAAATATGTTGGAAAATCAGCAAATTAGCTCTCTAGATGGTTAAAACTTACAGTATTTGGGAAATAACTGCAAGAGAGGAGAGAGGAGTATTTGGTAGAGGAGGGAGGAGAGAGGAGAGAGAGGGGCTTGAGCATAAATATTTCTTTTAGTTATTTACATAATAAGTATATTGAATACTATAAAATATCTTGGAAAATTGTCAAATTAGACCTCTAGATGGTTAAAATTTACAGTATTTGGGAAATAACTACAATAGAAAACATTATGAATGTATGGTATTTAAGTATTGCTAGTTTTTTTTACATAATTCGAACTCATATGGTATAAGTAATTCAGTAAGGAAATTGATTGGAATCGTAGTAATATTTTTCAAATACAACATTGCTTTGCAACGACTATTAATGAAAGCGATTATGAAATGTTGATGAGTAACTAAGTAATCTAGTAAGGAAAACTGATCGAAATCACGGTAATATTTGTTAATAGATACTTGCGACAGGTTTTATCAACGAAAAAATCAAGCGATTTTCAAATGTTTACGAGTAACTAAGCGATTCAGTAGAAAAAACTAACAGAAATCACGCGATATCCGTTTTTGAAATATTTACGATAAACCAAATTGGGACATTGCTGTTATCAACCAAAAGATCAAGCGAGTATCAAATGTTTATGAGTAACTAAGTGATTCAGTTGGCAAAAACCGATTGAGATCATGTGACATCCGTTACAAATATTTACGTTAAGTTAGCAACGGAAAAAACAAACATTTCTTAGAATATTCGCTATAGCAAGTTACGATAATTTTGTACTCGCTCTAAAGGTAAAGGTTTTCAGTCCATTTTTGGTCAGACCAAAATTTATGCGAGACGTTTTAGGTATTATTTCAGTCGACGTAATGTTACCAGTTCATTTTCACAAGTTTTTATTATTTATTTTAAAAATAAATAATTAGAGCTTTCTACTAGTGTTAAATTATTATTGATTGTTTTTTACCTTATCACCGCTTAGAGCCAGATGATTTAATTAACTAAAGACAAATAATTATTTCTGCGTTTCTTACCTTGATGCTCTCCTAGTAGCTGTAGTAGATGATGCTTCTCCGCTTGCTGTTGAAGAACTGGATGCTTTCTATGTGAAAACAGTGGCTCTTAAATAGCTAAAGTTGCACTGATTAAACCCTATGAATCAGCATTTTTTCCAATGCTTTCGCGGGAATAAAAGCTGTTTATTCCCGCGAAAGCAACGGTTTCCATTCGCGTGAAAATAAATTATTTATTCCCGTGAAAGCAACGGTTGCTATTCGCGTGAAAATAAACTATCTATTCCCGCGAAAGCAACAGTTTCTATTCGCGTGAAAATAAATTATTTATTCCCGCGAAAGCAACGGTTGCTATTCGCGTGAAAATAAACTATCTATTCCCGCGAAAGCAACAGTTTCTATTCGCGTGAAAATAAATTATTTATTCCCGCGAAAGCAACGGTTGCTCTTCGCGTGAAAATAAACTATCTATTCCCGCGAAAGCAACAGTTTCTATTCGCGTGAAAATAAATTATTTATTCCCGCGAAAGCAACGGTTGCTATTCGCGTGAAAATAAACTATCCATTCCCGCGAAAGCAACAGTTTTTATTCGCGTGAAAATAAATTATTTATTCCCGCGAAAGCAACGGTTGCTATTCGCGTGAAAATAAACTATCTATTCCCGCGAAAGCAACAGTTTCTATTCGCGTGAAAATAAATTATTTATTCCCGCGAAAGCAACGGTTGCTATTCGCGTGAAAATAAACTATCCATTCCCGCGAAAGCAACAGTTTTTATTCGCGTGAAAATAAATTATTTATTCCCGCGAAAGCAACGGTTGCTATTCGCGTGAAAATAAACTATCTATTCCCGCGAAAGCAACAGTTTCTATTCGCGTGAAAATAAATTATTTATTCCCGCGAAAGCAACGGTTGCTATTCGCGTGAAAATAAACTATCTATTCCCGCGAAAGCAACAGTTTCTATTCGCGTGAAAATAAATTATTTATTCCCGCGAAAGGAACGGTTGCTATTCATGTGAAAATAAACTATCTATTCCCGCGAAAGCAACAGTTTCCATTCGCGTGAAAATAAATTATTTAATCCCGCGAAAGAAACGGTTTGTATTCGCGTGAAAATAAAATGTTTATTCCCGCGAAAGCAACGGTTTCCATTCGCGTGAAAATAATTTATTTATTCCCGCGAAAGCATTGGGAAAATTGCTGATTCATAGGGTTTAATCAGTGCAACTTTAGCTATTTAAGAGCCACTGTTTTCACACAGAAAGCATCCAGTTCTTCAACAACAAGCGGAGAAGTATCATCTACTACAGCTACTAGGAGACCATCCAGCATCAAGGTAAGAAATGCTAAAATAATTATTTGTCTTTAGTTAATTAAATCATCTGGCTCTAAGCGGTGATAAGGTAAAAAATTATCACTAATTATTTACCACTAGTAGAAAGCTCTAATTATTTATTTTTAAAATAAATAATAAATGAGTATTCAACACTAGTTGAAAAAGCTCAACTAGTTGCGATACGGAGTTGTCCTTCATTTTCGCCTCTAGACATATATTTAACTTTACTAGATAATTTTATACGCACAGTGCCTAAGCTATTCGCTTGCAAGAACGCAAGCTGTGTCATTGACAAAATCTGTCTGTTTGTCCAAGCAGGTTTAATTATTTATTATTAAACAAGTCGAACCTCAACTAGAATTTACTCCTAGGTAATTTATCTTTACTAGATACTTTTATGCTATTAATGTCTAAGCTATTTCATTGTAAGATCACAGACTTTGACATTAACAAAATTGTGTGTTTGTCTGAGCGCTAGTAAAGTAACCGACTCTAATTATTTATTATTAACAAAATAGTAATAATTATTTAATGCTAGTGGAACCTAGATATAAATTTATCTCTACTAGATAGTTTCATACTCACACAAACTGTTTCTTCGCTACTTTATGTATATGTATATAAAGTCAATGAAAATAAATGAATCAATTGTAACAATCAATTTTTTGTATTTTGTAGACACAATGTGTACTTTGGACTCTTGTTTGAGACGAAATGCATCAGTAGCAAAGACTATAAAACATCTGGTCAAGATCTACCAACAGCACACTTCTCCAACACAGCAAGAATTTCTTTCAAGATCTACCACCTACTTAGATGATACCAAACCAATGAAGACTCAAACTACATGAGTTTTGATACCGCCTACTTAGATGATGCCAAACCAATGAAGACTCAAACTACATCAATTTTGAAGACAGCACACTTCTCCAACACAGCAAGAATTCCTTTCAAGATCTACCACTTACTTAGATCATATCAAACCAATGAAGACTCAAACTACATGAATTTTGAAGACAGCATACTTCTCCAACACAGCAAGAATTCCTTTCAAGATCTACCACCTACTTAGATGATACCAAACCAATGAAGACTCAAACTACATGAGTTTTGAAAACCAATGAAGACTCAAACTACATGAATTTTGAAGACAGCATACTTCTCCAACACAGCAAGAATTCCTTTCAAGATCTACCACCTACTTAGATGATACCAAACCAATGAAGACTCAAACTACATGAGTTTTGAAGACAGCATACTTCTCCAACACAGCAAGAATTCCTTTCAAGATCTACCACCTACTTAGATGATGCCAAACCAATGAAGACTCAAACTACATCAATTTTGAAGACAGCACACTTCTCCAACACAGCAAGAATTCCTTTCAAGATCTACCACCTACTTAGATCATATCAAACCAATGAAGACTCAAACTACATGAATTTTGAAGACAGCATACTTCTCCAACACAGCAAGAATTCCTTTCAAGATCTACCTCCTACTTAGATGATACCAAACCAATGAAGACTCAAACTACATGAATTTTGAAGACAGCATACTTCTCCAACACAGCAAGAATTCCTTTCAAGATCTACCACCTACTTAGATGATACCAAACCAATGAAGACTCAAACTACATGAGTTTTGAAGACAGCATACTTCTCCAACACAGCAAGAATTCCTTTCAAGATCTACCACCTACTTAGATGATACCAAACCAATGAAGACTCAAACTACATGAGTTTTGAAAACCAATGAAGACTCAAACTACATGAATTTTGAAGACAGCATACTTCTCCAACACAGCAAGAATTCCTTTCAAGATCTACCACCTACTTAGATGATACCAAACCAATGAAGACTCAAACTACATGAGTTTTGAAGACAGCATACTTCTCCAACACAGCAAGAATTCCTTTCAAGATCTACCACCTACTTAGATGATGCCAAACCAATGAAGACTCAAACTACATCAATTTTGAAGACAGCACACTTCTCCAACACAGCAAGAATTCCTTTCAAGATCTACCACCTACTTAGATCATATCAAACCAATGAAGACTCAAACTACATGAATTTTGAAGACAGCATACTTCTCCAACACAGCAAGAATTCCTTTCAAGATCTACCACCTACTTAGATGATACCAAACCAATGAAGACTCAAACTACATGAGTTTTGAAGACAGCATACTTCTCCAACACAGCAAAAATTCCTTTCAAGATCTACCACCTACTTAGATGATGGCAAACCAATGAAGACTCAAATAACATGGATGTTGAAGATAAGATGATAGCAAACCAATGAAGACTCAATGTTAGACAACATTACTTTCTCTCCTGCTTAGATGATACCAAACCAATGAAGACTCAAACTACATGGATTCTACTTCGATGATGCTGAAAAAGAAAACTGTCCAGAACAAGAGCTCAAGAAGCTAATCTATAACTCAAGGCTATCATATCACTATAGGTGAGTTTTACTAATTTTTACCATAAATTAAACAAAATGCTGAATATATACATTTTACAAGTGAAAAAAGGACTTTTTTGGTGAAATTAGTGTATTTTTTACAACAAAATGCTGAATATATACATTTTTCAGGGGAAAAAAAGGACTTTTTTGGTGTAAATAGTGTATTTTTTTACAACAAAAATGCTGAACATATACATTTTCTAGGTGAAAAAAGGACTTTTTTGATGTAATTAGTGTATTTTTTACAACAAAATGCTGAATATATACATTTTCATGGTAATTGTTTTAGATAGATGAAAGAGAATCAAAAACACTTGGTGAAAATAATGCTAAAGAAAGAACAAGTTGAACAATGTAACTTGGTGAGTTATTTCCCTTTTCTAATAATGTAAACTATCCAATGTAACTAGAACTATAATTCAAATTCATGTAATTATTTTACATTTTCGCTTAATCATTCTATACTAATGCATAACTTTTTTATTTTAGTTCATTACGAAATTAAAAGCACATAGAACAGAAGTCTTCCTTCCTAAGATATAACATCACTACATCAAAGACATCATTGTAAAAGAACAAACTATGCATTAACTGTTACTACTTTGTATTTATTACAAGTTGTAGTGCTTTGTATTACTTAGTATTTACTGACTCTAGCTATATTATATGGGGAGATTTTCCTTACTTATTATGTAATAAATGTATATAATCATATAATGATTCATTTTTAATCAATGTATTAATTCAATTTAGATATATCTCCTCTCTTCTCTCTCTCTATGTAGATATAAATATACCCATAAATATGCACATAATTGACCATATATACATTAATTGCTAGAAAACTAAAAGATTTCTCTCTCCTCTCTCTCTTTCTCTCTCAAGATACCATATGTATGTATGTATGAATGCATTGATTGTCATTACAAGTTGTATTGCTTTGTATAACTTAGTATTTACTGACTCTAGCTATATTATATAGGAAGATTTTCCCTACTTATTATGTAATCAGGTATATAATCATATAATGTTTCATTTTTGATCAATATATTTATTCAATGTAGATATATCTCCTCTCTCTATGTAGATATAAATATACCCATAAATACGTACATAATTAACCATATATACATGAATGTATAGAAAACTAAAAAATCTCTCTCTCCTCTCTCCTCCCTCTCTCTCCTCTATCTCTTTCTTTCTCTCAAGTATGTATATAGTTATGTAAAAAAATTATCAAATTTTGAATGCCATACATTCAAAATCTATATGTCATATAAGTTCAAATCAAGTAAAAAAATAATCAAAACTCAAATGCAACTTAAATGCCACTCAAATGCCACTCAAATGCCCCTCAAATAAAATACAATATAAACTCGGCGAATTCATTCAACGCCATAACCCATTGCCCCACTCCAAGATCAGATCCACAAAAAAACACTTGGTAGGGAGATCTGCTCATATATTACTACTGGAAACCGTTGCTTTCGCGGGAATAAATATTTTATTTTCACGCGAATAGATACCAATTCTTTCGCGGGAATAAATACTTTATTTTCACGCGAATACAAACTGTTGCCTTCGCGGGAATAAATGGTTTAATTTCCCGCGAATGGAAACCGTTCCATTCGTGTGAAAATAAAATATTTATTCCCGCGAAAGCATTGCTTTCTATTCGCGTGAAAATAAAATATTTATTCCCGCGAAAGCAACGGTTTCCATTCGCGTGAAAATAAATTATTTATTCCCGCGAAAGCAACGGTTTCCATTCGCGTGAAAATAAATTATTTATTCCCGCGAAAGCATTGCTTTGTATTCGCGTGAAAATTATTTATTTATTCCCGCGAAAGCATTGACTTTCCTTCGCGTGAACAAATGTTGATTCATAGAGATTGACACGAGATGGTATTCATAGGGTTTAATCAGTACAACTTTAGCTATATAAGAACCATAGTTTTCACACAGATAGCATCCAGTTCTACAACGGCTATCAGAGAAGCAACATCTACTACAGCTATTAGGAGAGCATCAAGGTAAAAACTTAATAAATTACAGTTTTTTACTCATACATTATTTATTATACTAAAACAACTGAACAAAATTAATCATCTGTATTTTTTTTTCAGATTCAATGACAAAAAATGGAAATAGTTAACAACACAGAATCAGAAACTCAACCTAAATCTTTGACTCAAGAGGACTTGATACTTCTACAAAACATATGCAATAAAAAAATTGAAGAGAGAGTGCGAATTATCTCAAACAATTGTAAATTCATACAGAAAGACTTGATAGAGCAGCTAAATAGTTTTCGAACTGAATCTTTTCTAACATTAAAGCTCTTAGGGAATGATATTACATCAGACATTCAGAGATTACATTATATATTACAACAACGACAATATCAACTAGAGCAGGTAAACACACCAATTTCTATCGAATGTGCTCGTAAAGAACTTGCTCTAAAAAGAAGAAACATGCAGCGACAGTCCGCTCAAAGACAAGCTAGAAGGGTAAGGACTCAACAACGTAAGACACGACAAGCTACAAAAACATCCGATTAACAGCCAATTTTTGATGATAAGGTAATAATTAATAAAAAAGTACTATTTAGTAAGAGTTTGTAGTTGTTTTAAATTTCTGTTTAACCATTCTATACTAATACATAACTTTTTATTTTAGTTCATTATGGAATCAAAAGTACATAGAACAGAAGTCTTCCTTCCTAAGATATAACATCAGTACATCGATGTCATCCTTGTAAAAAAGACTATGTATTGATTGCCATTACAAGTTGTAGTGCTTTGTATTACTTAGTATTACTAACTCTAGATATATTATACAAGGATATTTTCCTACTTATTATGTAATAAATGTATATAATCATATATTGGTTTAATGTAGTTATATCTTCTTGTTCTTCTCTCCTGATGATTTTCCAACATATTTTATTGCATTTAATATACTTATTATGTAATAAATGTATATTATGTAATGTAAATGTAAATATAATTATCCATATATACATGAATGTATAGAAAACTAAAAAGTCTCTCTCCTCTCTCTCCTCTCTCTTCTCTCCTCTCTCATCTCTCCTCTCCCCTCTCCCCTCTCTCTCTCTCTACTTATTATACAATACCATATGGGTTCGAATTATGTCTAGAATTATCAAAACTTAAATGCCATACATTCAAAATCTAAATGCCATATAAGTTCAAAATAAGTAAAAAATAATCAAAAACTCAAATGCCACTTAAATGCCACTCAAACACCACTCGAATGCCACTCAAATGCCTCTCAAGTAAAATACAATATAAACTCGGCGAATTCATTCAACGCCATAACCCATTGCCTCAACCCCAAGGTTAGATCCACAAAAAAACACTTGGTAGGGAGATCTGCTCATATATTACTACTCATGAAGGCCATCTGGGCATGGACAAATGTAAAGATCGTGCCAGAAGATCGATATACTGGCCAGGTATGTCAGCTGACATAGAGGCGCTAGTAGCAGAATGTCGTGTGTGCAACAAGTTTTCTAGACAACAGCAGAAAGAACCCCTCATGCCACACACGCTCCCAACCCTACCTTGGAATAAGGTGGCCATGGACATTTGCCAGTTCAAGAACAACAATTACCTGGTAGTAGTTGACATGTATTCTCACTTTCCCGAACTGCGACTAATGCAGAAGAAGACCGCCTCTGACGTCATCATGGGCCTCAAGTCTATGTTCGCTGTGCACGGAGTGCCAAAAGCTATCATGGCGGACAACATGCCCTTCAACAGCATACAGATGGAGCAGTTTGCATCCGAATGGGGCTTTGAAATAGTCACATCAAGCCCCCATTACCCTAGGTCCAATGGACTTGCTGAGAGATATGTACAGACAATCAAGGGCTTCTTAAAGAAGGCTGAGGAAGCCAATCAGGATGTGTATGCCTCATTGCTAGCATACCGTGAAACGCCAGTCACTGGCTGTCAGTATAGCCCTGCTGAGATGCTGTTCAATCGCTGTATACGGGGGCGTCTCCCATTGACTGAGACACACCTCACGCCTGTGGTGAGAAATGATGTTAGAGAACAGCTCATCGCCCGACAGGCAACCGCCAAGCAACACCATGACAGACATGCTTTACGCCAACCACTACCAGAACTAACAGCTGGACAGCCGGTGTTGACCAGGATTGGGACAGACAAGGTTTGGACGCCAGGGAGAATAGCCAGCGAACATGATAGTCCTAGATCATACGTGGTCACCCAATCAGAAAGTGGACAGGAAGTCAGACGAAATAGGATACATCTACGGCCCGACAATACTACACCCAGCACACCTCGTCTGGATATCTCGTCTACCGACCACCAGCAAGCTACAGATGATCTTGACACTACCACCAGACCGATAGTCGACGCTGTACCGCACACACCTCGTAGGAGCTCTCGTGCCAACAAAGGTCAGCCGCCCTCCTGGCTCAACGACTATGACAGAGACTAGTTGACTCTGTATACATACATGGCTTCCGATGTTTTCGGTAGGCCACACAATTGTACATATACGCTTTACTTACCGCTTATCGCTAAGAACTATCTGCTACCCCTACAACTTCAATATTATGCTTATTGTTATTACGTCGACTCTCGTAGGATAATCTGAGACTCTCGTATGACGCTCTACATACTACTTACTGTTATTAACTGTTTGCTACTTCAATAACTTCTATGGAAAAAGAAGGATGTTATATGTTTATGTATTACTACGCCGATTCTCGTACGAGGGGAGATCACGAGAAAACGCGGAAGCATGACAATCAAGATTCTGACAATCATAAATCAAACCTGACAATCTGATGCAATCCCCCTCTTAGGACTGGCCAGTCATTCCCCCTTCATGATCTAAGCTACAAGGAACATCTAAGAGGTAAGTATAACAACAATAGCAATCATAAACAGTACAACCATAATTATAAATGATTACAATAAATAAAATTTAAAAGAAGTTCAATAATAACTACATAAAGAAATAGTTATAATAATGATAACACGGCCATCAGAGGCTTGCCGAAAAGAAGAACGGAGACGACGCGCCCGCGTTAGTAATAACCTAGAGTCTTCACCCAGTTTCAGTGAATCAGGTTTGTGATATTGAGAGTTAGCTCTCTTTGAACTTTTCGCAACCAACCGGATATTACTATCAGCTATCGCTACGAATAGTTTTTATTACAGGACGCATCGTCTCTGTTACTTTTTTTGGCAAGCCCCAGAGGTCCGTGGATAACAATTATAATAAATAATAATTGTGAAAAACTATAAAAGAAAATATAAATCTCTGTTGTCGTAGATAGATTTGATGCTGCTGTCTTTAAAAGTAGCGTAAAGTGTTCTTAGGGACATGCCATTATAGTATACGATTGACAGCGTGGAAGCTATCAGGAAAAACCTTTCATGAGTCTGCACGAAGTAACTATATTTTATACTACAAACGATGGTAACTTCCGGTTGGATGTAGAAAGTTCAAAGAGAGATAACTCTTAATGTCACAACCCATTGGCAGATTGTCTATACAAGAACTAAGCTACAGAGACAACTGTCAATTAGCCACCAATTTTCCCCAACCAATAGGAAATGATGACAGGGTGTTTCCCCTATTCTTTTCTCTACTTGCCATTCTCATGCAATACCAGTTAAACTCACTGTATTTGATGTCATAGTCATAGAATGCTTTAAAATAACAAACAAGGGCCGCCCATAAGCCACCCTCTTTACATAAACACTTGTGAAACAACTTTATTTGAAACACTGAAATCGCGAGGACTGATATGATTGGTTAAATGATGAATTGCTTAGCGATATTTATCGAGATCAAAACCTGCCGATGGCCTCAAATAAAATGCATTGATCATTTCAAGTCATTTCATCGGAAACAGAAATAAGAAAGCCCTCAATGGAAAGAGCAGAATTGGAACTTAATCGGTAGATGTACATGGGGCCTTAGTCTACTACTTATTACCTAATGACACTGTACTCCCTTGGGTACTCAGTCTATGAATATTTGTTACTTTAAAGTCACAAATAAATAGCTATCAATGTCCACAGTAAAGAGATGGTAAAGCCCTAGTTATTGACTAGTGCACATTCTAGAAGCCACTCTACCACTAGACATGTGAAACATACAAACTATTCATACAAACATCTACCTGGTGACTATGTTTTACTCTAGTCTCTATCAGTTGTCTCTGATTTCTTATTTGAGTCCATTTCTTAAGTACAATGTCTTCCATAAACTCAGCCATATTTACTCTCCCCTTTTGTCTTTTCTCTCTCAGCTCTACCTCTAGTTTCTTGTATTTACTCTTGAGTGCATTTATCTACAGCAGAAATGTGTCATTGAGTCAGCGCTGCCTCCTACAGTATAATTTAATCAAACTATGATTGGATAGTCTAAAGTCAAACCTGCGCATCCCTAGTTTGATGTATCAATTCTACCATCTGTGATGTTTTGTTATCATATTCAGCTCTCATTTCTGATGTATTTTTGAATAGTCTCTCATACTGATCCTCTTTGGCCAACATCTCAGCACTGATTCCTTCTTTGAGTAGGGCAGCAACACAGTCATCTAGTGACAGCAGGTTGTGAGAGGTGCCTGTTATACATATCATATAAAGTTGGTTGTGGAACAAACTAACTTTATTCACAAATAAGTTTGGTATCAATTGTGATACCTAACGATTGCAAATTTCCCTCAATAGACGTTCAACAATTATTATTATAATAAAAGACAACAAAAATAATAACAATAATCAGTTGCCCTGAATGTTATAAAATACAACAAAAGTAAACAGTTGACATTTATTAGTGACATACCACATGTTTGGTGCACTTGGTGATGTCATAATTGGTCATTATTTTACATTCATAAAACAGCCAACAAAAGAGTCGCAAGTAGCGGGTAGGCCTGGGATGTATAATACTGACTGCATTTAATTCATCTGTACCAGCCTACTATATAGAGACTGTGACATAGAGGTATAGATAGAGACTGTGACATAGAGGTATAGACAGAGACTGTGACATACAGGTATAGACAGAGACTGTGACATACAGGTATAGATAGAGACTGTGACATACAGGTATAGATAGAGACTGTGACATATAGGTATAGATAGAGACTGTGACATACAGGTATAGATAGAGACTGTGACATACAGGTATAGATAGAGACTGTGACATACAGGTATAGATAGAGACTGTGACATAGAGGTATAGATAGAGACTGTGACATAGAGGTATAGATAGAGACTGTGACATAGAGGTATAGATAGAGACTGTGACATAGAGGTATAGACAGAGACTGTGACATGGAGGTATAGAGAGAGACTGTGACATACAGGTATAGATAGAGACTGTGACATACAGGTATAGATAGAGACTGTGACATAGAGGTATAGACAGAGACTGTGACATGGAGGTATAGATAGAGACCGTGACATAGAGCTATAGATAGAGACTGTGACATATAGGTATAGATAGAGACTGTGACATAGAGGTATAGATAGAGACTGTGACATAGAGGTATAGATAGAGACTGTGTCATAGAGGTATAGATAGAGACTGTGACATAGAGGTATAGATAGAAACTGTGACATAGAGGTATAGATAGAGATTGTGACATAGAGGTATAGATAAAGACTGTGACATAGAGGTATAGATAGAGACTGTGACATAGAGGTATAGATAGAGACTGTGACATAGAGGTATAGATAGAGACTGTGACATAGAGGTATAGATAGAGACTGTGACATAGATCTATAGATAGAGACTGTGACATAGAGGTACAGATAGAAACTGTGAAATAGAGGTATAGATAGAGATTGTGACATAGAGGTATAGATAGAGACTGTGACATACAGGTATAGATAGAGACTGTGACATACAGGTATAGATAGAGACTGTGACATATAGGTATAGATAGAGACTGTGACATACAGGTATAGATAGAGACTGTGACATACAGGCATAGATAGAGACTGTGACATACAGGTATAGATAGAGACTGTGACATAGAGGTATAGATAGAGACTGTGACATAGAGGTATAGATAGAGACTGTGACATAGAGGTATAGACAGAGACTGTGACATACAGGTATAGACAGAGACTGTGACATACAGGTATATATAGAGACTGTGACATACAGGTATAGATAGAGACTGTGACATAGAGGTATAGACAGAGACTGTGACATAGAGGTATAGATAGGGACCGTGACATAGAGCTATAGATAGAGACTGTGACATATAGGTATAGATAGAGACTGTGACATAGAGGTATAGATAGAGACTGTGACATAGAGGTATAGATAGAGACTGTGACATAGAGGTATAGATAGAAACTGTGACATAGAGGTATAGATAGAGATTGTGACATAGAGGTATAGATAAAGACTGTGACATAGAGGTATAGATAGAGACTGTGACATAGAGGTATAGATAGAGACTGTGACATAGAGGTATAGATAGAGACTGTGATATAGAGGTATAGATAGACACTGTGACATAGAGGTATAGATAGAGACTGTGACATAGAGGTATAGATAGAGACCGTGACATAGAGGTATAGATAGAGACTGTGACATATACGTATAGATAGAGATTGTGACATAGAGGTATAGATAGAGACTGTGACATGGAGGTATAGATAGAGACTGTGACATAGAGGTATAGATAGAGACTGTGACATAGAGGTATAGATAGAGACTGTGACATAGAGGTATTTACTCTGCAAGTAATATTTTTTAACCAGTTACTTGTGCGAATATTATTTTCATTCACCATTTAATAACTCACTAATATTATACCACTAGGAGTTTCATCAAGACATACATCTATGAACAGAATAAACAGGCCACACCACAGTAGTTTACTACCAGGGCGCATCCTCATTAACTTGTGTTGGCAAACTCATCTAAGCCCGAAATGAGAAACTAATGCTGCATGTACACCCACGAAATCGGGGCTGGAAAGATCACGAATTAGTGACCATGATCAATCAACTTTTGTGACAATACTCGGACAAAACACGATGTTTATATCTGTTCAAAAAAAGAATGGCCAGCACAACAATTTCAACTTGAGACAATAAGATTAATTTCAAATGAATTAGTGAATAAAATAGAAGTTGGACTGATGAGTTTTCCAATTCCAATTGCGATAGCATAGACCTACAACCATAATGACAGATATGAATCTGCCAGATTGCAATCGGCTGGTGTACATGCAGCATAAAGTTCTAGGCATAATTGTACTCAATCGATGTTTTTCAGGTGAAAAAAAAATCATTTTATGAAAAAAAATTCAAAAGAAGCATCGACCCGATGAACATCATTTTTGTCATACCAGCTGCTTGAAATGTCACAAATCAGTATAATAGTTAAACGTGTCGTGAGTTCTAATAATAAGTTATACGACCAACTAGACTATCTCTGGCATCATTGGTAAAGGGAGACAACTCCTACCAGGGCCCCAGTACACAGATGTATTACTTACCATTGTCACATTTATCCGTATCAGGCAGACATTTCATGCACCAGAGAGTCAAACAAAGTTTACAAGCCAGGCTGTAGGGTTCGTTAGTGTGTGTAGTGCAGTTCCTTGTCTGGCGTTTCTTAGCCTGAGCTCTAAACTCATCCATATTTATCTTGATATGTTGATCCATCGTATCATCATGTGACTAAAATATTAAAGGTAAATCTCATGCTATAATATGAGAAAGAAGTCCAGCTGACAAAAACCGACAACACAGAAAGCAAACCTCACAGAATAATTACTGGACAACTAACAGATAAATCAATCGCTAGGCACGGTGGCTCAGAACGTTTTGTATTTTGGTTTTAAAAGGTGTGAACGCTTTACAAACCATCTGAATGCTTTTGAAAATGTCCGAACTTCTGCAAAAGCTTTTGGACGCTTTGCAAAGTCGTTCATACACTTTGAAACACCGAGCAAACTAGCTGGTCCGCTCTATTGATGATATATCTACAGTCTACTTACGACTGATATATTTCGTACTAAACAATTGACATTTAAATTTCATTGAAATAAATGATAGAAATAATTTTCATTATTTATTTACGTCATTATAAAAATTTTATATAACTATAAATAATATACAAAACCTAATTAAGTCTTTTCAAAGTACAAAGTTTAGAGACTCAGCAAATGTTTACATAGCTAAATAAACTGCTCTATTGATTTACGTTAGATGGCAAGCATAGAGGCTATAAAGACAATGAGAGCAATCGTTTTTGGTTCACAAGTCATGCGTTTTGCAATCCTAGCAAAGCTTTTTTCAAAATAATTCAGAGAATAGTTCATGCCTGAGTGCGTAGTAGACTATAAATCCACAGCCCTGGTTCATACTATTTTCAAAGCGTTCATACGATTTGTAATTTTCAAAATCGCCGGAATTATTTCTAAAGCGCGCATATTATTTGCAAAATAATGATACGTCTTGTAAAAATTAACGATTGTTGGACAGGAAATACAGTTTGTATTGCATAAAATCCCGCAACTGCCAAGGCCGACCATTTATCTATTATACCCACTGAGCTAATTTTTAGGCCGATTTCTATATTTACCCAATTATTTTCTATGCAAAAGACGCTTTGCAAAATGTTTAGACCATTTCAAAGTCGTTCATATCCTTTTGAAAGCGAAAGCATCTTATATTGTCAGCCACCATAACTAGGCGTATGAAATAGAAAAATCAACCAATCAGTAAACAGAGACAACAAACAACCAATCACAACAATCGACAGATACAATAACTTACATCTACGTGTCTATTACATAACTTTGTACAACATAATGTACAATAGCTGACAGCCTCCTCCTTAGACCTTTTCTTCCTAGCACAAATATCACACCATTTATTGTCTTCTCCTGGCATATCATGTGACGGGAGAGTATGTGGAGCCCCAGCAAACACCTCTCTGTGTTATATATATAGATTGTATGGTAACTGTAATATAACTTATATATAAGTATATAAGTAGTAATATATGAGCAGATCTCCCTACCAAGTGTTTTTTTGTGGATCTGATCTTGAGGTGATACAATGGATTATGGCGTTGGATGACTTCGCCGAGTTTATATTGTATTTATTTGAGGGGTATTTGAGTGGCATTTGAGTGGCATTTAAGTGGCATTTGGGTTTTGATTATTTTTTACTTAACTTGAACTTATATGGCATCTAAATTTTGAATGTATGGTGTTTAGGTTATGATAATTTTTTACATAACTGTATACATAATTATAACTCATAGGGTATCTAGATTTTGAATGTAAGGCATTTAAGCTTTGATAATTTTCTGTAATTCCGAGTCATATGATATCTTGAGAGATAGGAGAGAGACGAGATATATCTACATTGAATAAATACAGTGATTAAAAATGAAACAATATGTGAATATATACATTTATTGTGTAATAAGTAGGGAAAATCTCTCTATATAATATAGCTAGAGTCAGTAAATACTAAGTAATAACAATTAATACATAGTCTTTTTTTACAATGATGTCTTTGATGTAGTGATGTTATATCTTAAGAAGGGAGACTTCTGTTTTATGTGCTTTTGAATTTGTAATGAACTAAAATAAAAAGTTATGTATTAGTATAGAATGATTAAACAAAAATTTAAAATAATTACATGAATTTGAACTATAGCTTCAGTTACATTGGATAGTTTACATTATATAGAAAAGGGAAATAGCTCACCAAGCCACATTATCCAACTTGTTTTTTTGAATTAGAGACTATCCATTGCTAAAACAAAAAATTATTTGCGGTAAAAATAACTACAACTACATCTAAATTGATTTGAAGTATTATTTACAATGATTAGAGAAAAACTCTCACCGAGTTTTATCATGTATTTCATCCTTTTTTTCAGCAACATATCCTGTCTCAAAATCATCAAAATCTCCACGTAGAAAATCTTCAAGTTCATCATCATCATCAATTTCTAATATTGCTTTGTTGTGCTTTGCTTGATCACAATATTGTCTCCAATACATTTGATTGAGACTGTATGGAGAGCGAAATGAAAGATCGTATTCTGTCTTAAATTTTCCGTGGGTTGTTTTTCCTTTGTAGATCATCACACCTCGACTATATTGATTAGCTTCTGAAGCATATTTATCTGGTATGGCAAGCGTCTTCAACAGCGTTTCTCCACATTGTTCAATGGTATAACGGATACAAATTACATTCGATTGCCCTCCTTTAAATCGATGAGGAACGAATCTCTTAACAACATCTTGGTAAGGAAAAATAGCACCAGCTTGAAAACTATTGAGGGTCTTGATGTTCAAGAAGCGTTTGAGCTGACCTTTAGTCAACGTACTCAAATATAGTGATTCCTCTTCAGCTTTCTTATTGCTTAGAGAATGTCTGGTAACACGTCTGACATCATACCAAAGAACACTTTTATTTTTTGGTTTTCCCTTTCTACCCAAATATGCAACGTTAAACGGAGGGGGGTAATTATCACAGTTGAAGTTTTTAGCTATTTCAACTGGACAGAAAAGTATTTTGGGTTCGAGTTCATTTATATCTGAAGGATCATGGTAGCGTACTTGAGAATATCTACACTTCTCCTTACTTGATGGATGTATCACGCCAGTCACTCGCATAATGCTTGGGATAGGAAGATCTTCAAATGTTTTGCAAATCGGAACTTTTGGTGAGTCAATCACTTGAGAACCTTTAGACTTTTTTAATTCCCTAGCTCTCCTTTCGTTGAGACATTCAACTGTTAAATGAGCTATAGCTGCACTCTCCATTGTTTGCTTATCAACAGAAGTAGTTTGTTTTCTCACTATTTTTTTTCGTTTCCTTATTATTCGCTTTTTTGGAGCAGTTTTCCTTCTCTTAGGAGTTGTTTTGCTGTTTTTCATTTTATTTTCTGTTGGATATGGATCTGTGCAAAGGAGCTCTTCAGAAAGAGCATCCATAACATTCTAAAAATAAAAGGGTAATATTTGCATGAGTGGCTAAGAGTGTATTTATTACTTAGTCTGTCTTATATATATATATACATGTGTATTTATGCCAAAAGCAGTTAAGACCATAGAGTTATGATAGATTGAGAATGTGCTTATTAAACTATTGGGATGTGGAGACAGACAACAAAGGATGCGTTCAAATATATATATATGTATTTACTTAATATCATACTGCTTTTAACATCTCAATTGGTAAGAAATAAAATATAATAGTTTGAACAAAACATTGTAAAATAATAAAAAACAAGTAAAAATTTTTCATAAATATGTATGAAACGCTTCTAACATTAGTTCTAAAATACCTACAGAAGAGGATAAATCTTTATCTATTTGGACATAATTATAAATATGCTTTCTGAATTTATAAAAAGTTTTTTTGTTCCACTTCATGTTATATAATTTTTTGAAAACTATTTGATTCCAAGCACTTCTTTCAATTTCTTTTAAAAAATTATTAATATTAACGACTTCCACCATTGACAAAACGGTTTCGAAACCGTTTTTTATAATGTCATCAAAAAGTTCTGTAGATATATCATGTTTCTTACAACCCATCCCCATACTAATCATGTGTTGAGTTATACAGAACATTATAACTTGAAATGTCAAACGTTCTACAGCTTTTTCTTCAACAACATCATTATTTATCACATAGTTATGATACATTTCTGGAAGGAAGTCCTTTAAGTAGATTGGTTTTGTTGTTGTATTGTTCTAAAATACAAGCAATAATTAGATAACTAAAATAAATAAAGGTTTTCAACAGGAGTTAAATAGTATTTTTTATTAATTCTTACCTTTTCATCAGGCTGAGATTCCGACTTTAGATACAATGGTTGACTTCCTACGTCTTGAGTATTCATTCTGAAAAACAGAAAAAATTGGTTCAATTATTTATAATCAATTTAAAGATAAATATGTCATAAAGCCTTCAGATAGTTGTGTTAGCTAGCGGAAATAATTGTATTTTTAGTCTTACCTTTATGAAGAGAGAACTCTTAGTAGTTGTAATGGAAGATGTAGTAGATAGATGTTGCTCCTTTGCTCACTGTTGTTGAACTGGATGCTCTCTGTCTGAAACCGTTGTCTCTTATATAGGTAAACGTGTGAAAATAAATGTTTTCTTCCCGCGAAAGCATTGGTTTCTATTTGCGTGAAAATAATTTTTTTATTCCCGCGAAAGCATTGGTTTGTATTCGCGTGAAAATAAATTTTTTATTCCCGCGAAAGCAACGGTTTCCATTCACGTGAAAATAAATTATTTATTCCCGCGAAAGCATTGGTTTGTATTCGTGTGAAAATAAAATGTTTATTCCCGCGAAAACAACAGTTTCCATTCGCGTGAAAATAAAATGTTTATTCCCGCGAAAGCCTTGGTTTGTATTCGCGTGAAAATAAATTATTCATTCCCGCGAAAGCAACATTTTCCATTCGCGTGAAAATGAAATGTTTATTCCCGCGAAAGCATTGGTTTGTATTCGCGTGAAAATAAATTATTTATTCCCGCGAAAGCATTGGGTTGTATTCGCGTGAAAATAAAATGTTTATTCCCGCGAAAACAACAGTTTCCATTCGTGTGAAAATAAAATGTTTATTCCCGCGAAAGCCTTGGTTTGTATTCGCGTGAAAATAAATTATTCATTCCCGCGAAAGCAACAGTTTCCATTCGCGTGAAAATAAAATGTTTATTCCCGCGAAAGCATTGGTTTGTATTCGCGTGAAAATAAATTATTCATTCCCGCGAAAACAATGGTTTCCATTCACGTGAAAATAAATTTTTCATTCCCGCGAAAGCATCAGTTTCCATTCGCGTGAAAATAAAATGTTTATTCCCGCGAAAGCAACGCTTTCCATTCGCGTGAAAATAAATTATTTATTCCCGCGAAAGCAACAGTTTCCATTCGTGTGAAAATAAAATGTTTATTCCCGCGAAAGCATTGGTTTGTATTCGCGTGAAAATAAAATGTTTATTCCCGCGAAAGCATTGGTTTGTATTCGCGTGAAAACAAATTATTCATTCCCGCGAAAGCAATCGTTTCCATTCACGTGAAAATAAATTTTTTATTCCCGCGAAAGCAGTAGTTTCCATTCGCGTGAAAATAAAATGTTTATTCCCGCGAAAGCAATGGTTTGTATTCGCGTGAAAATAAATTATGTATTCCCGCGAAAGCAACGGTTTGTATACGCGTGAAAATAAAATGTTTATTCCCGCGAAAGCATTGGTTTGTATTCGCGTGAAAATAAAATGTTTATTCCCGCGAAAGCAGCGGGTTCCATTCGCGTGAAAATAAATTATTTATTCCCGCGAAAGCATTGGTGTTCTTCCGTAAAAACAATGTTTCATTAATTTAACCTTATGATAAATGGTATGATTTCAGCTATATAAGAAGCACTGTTTTTACACAGAAAGCAGTCACTTTGACATTAGCAACTGAAGGAGCAAGATCTACTACAACATCATCTACTACAACTGCTAGAAGGACTTTCTGTTTGGAGGTAAGTCAACTTGATGTACTATTGAGTATAAATTTAAATTTTTTTATCGATTTAGATACTAACAGCGGTATGATATTCGTATTCCCGCGAAAGCAACGGTTTCCATTCGCGTGAAAATAAATTATTTATTCCCGCGAAAGCATTGGTTTGCATTCGCGTGAAAATAATTTTTTCATTCCCGCGAAAGCATTGGTGTTCTTCCGTAAAAACAATGTTTTATTAATTTAACCTAATGATAAATGGGATGATTTCAGCTATATAAGAAGCACTGTTTTCACACAAAAAGCAGTCACTTCAACATTAGCAACTGAAGGAGCAAGATCTACTACAACATCATCTACTACAACTACTAGAAGCACTTTCTGTTTTGAGGTAAGTCAACCTGATGTACTATTTAGAGTATAAATTTAATTTTTTATCGATTTAGATACTAACAGCAGTATGATATTTAGTAAATATATCTTCAAATTGGTTTTTTGAAAAAGAAAATCAAAAAAATCATAACAAGGATTTTTACTTTATTTTTTAGAATGTCAACACAAGACAATACAAAACAACTGAAGAATAAAGAACCAAAACCTTCACAAGACAAGAAGGTGATTGATGACAATGTTCTTCTTCAACGTACTATGATCCCCTTTCGAAGCGCCAGTCTGAATACTCTGGGTACTCTCATCATCAAAAGCGCCTCTCTGTTAAGTACTCTATCTCCAGCTTCCAGAAGAAACATTGAAAACATCGTCAAAGTTGAAGATTTACCAATTCCTACAGTTATGCAGGTGTTAACCGTCGAGCTCCATGATGAAACAAACTGCACCATCATCTACAACTATAAAAAGGATGGAAAGATAGTTAGAGTGAAGAGCACTATTCCATCAGCAGCAGGATTACTTGTTAATGAAGCTTCGCAAATAAGACCACTGGTTTTGATCTACATGGGTGTTGAAAAGACTGGAAAAGCAATTTTTCGTGCTGCTACAGAAACAGGAACTACTTTGAGGTGTAAGAATGCGTTTGATGTACTACCAGAAAAAAGTATGAGACAAATCAATGCTTATTTCGAGGTAGCTCATCTTCAGGATTTCCCAACAGATAGTGTCATATGTTTCCAAAACCCTGAAGTGATAACAAAATCTGACAGGCGATGGAATGGAAATGAAGAGACTCTTCTAGTTCAATACAGAAGTGTTGTAGATGAAGAATTACTGATCGGAGATATGCGCATTCCTCATCAAATAGCTTCTGCTGTGACATCGGAAAGATGTGGAGTTATTCTGTTCAAAGGCCTGAGTCGAAACGCAGACAATTCAATTTTCTACAACATCAGTGTACTCGCGGCTCATCAAGCCTTCGTCCAAGCCTCGGAACTGACTGATAATCCAAAATCTGAGGATTTTCTCAATCTCTTCGATGATGCTGAAAAAGAAGACTGTGCAGAACAAACTCTTGAGAAGTTGATCTATAACTCAAGGGATTCATATCACTATAGGTAAGTTTTATTAATTTTTACCATAATTTAAAAAGTTGGTTCGTGAAAATTTTGTGTATTCTTACAATGAAAAATCACTTAATTTCTCTTTTTCATGTAAATAACAACAGTAAAACGATTTATCACGTAAATGATCAATTTGTGAACGTTTTTGTATATTTCGGATTAAAAAAAGATTTTTTTGTGTCATTAGTGCAGTTTCTTTTTACATAAAAGTTGAAAAAATAACAAAAGGTTATAATTATTTCACAAAAATGTTTAATTTTTCACAAAAATGTTTAATTTTTCACAAAAATGTTTAATTTTTCACAAAAATGTTTAATTTTTCACAAAAATGTTTAATTTTTCACATAAATGACCAACTCATAACACGAAAATGTTTAACTTTTCACAAAAATGTTTAATTTTTCACAAAAATGTTTAATTTTTCACAAAAATGTTTAATTTTTCGCAAAAATGTTTAGTTTTTCACATAAATGACCAACTCATAAACAGTTTTTGTAAAACATTTTTAAAATTATATATATTTTGGTTTAAAAAAAATGACTTTTTTGTGCAATCGGTGTATTTCTTTAGGTAGAAGTTGACAAAAAATCACAAAAGGTTATAGTTATTTTACAAAAATGTTTAATTTTTCACATAAATGATCAACTCATAAACATTTTTTGTAAAACATTTTTAAATTATATATATTTCGGATTAAAAAAAATGACTTTTTTGTGCAATCGGTGTATTTCTTTAGGTAGAAGTTGACAAAAAATCACAAAAGGTTATAGTTATTTTACAAAAATGCTTAATTTCTCACAAAAATGTTTAATTTTTCACATAAATGACCAACTCATAACACGAAAATGTTTAACTTTTCACAAAAATGTTTAATTTTTCACAAAAATGTTTAATTTTTCACAAAAATGTTTAATTTTTCACAAAAATGTTTAATTTTTCACATAAATGACCAACTCATAACACGAAAATGTTTAACTTTTCACAAAGATGTTTAATTTTTCACAAAAATGTTTAATTTTTCACAAAAATGTTTAGTTTTTCGCAAAAATGTTTAGTTTTTCACAAAAATGTTTAATTTTTCACATAAATGACCAACTCATAACACGAAAATGTTTAACTTTTCACAAAAATGTTTAATTTTTCACAAAAATGTTTAATTTTTCACAAAAATGTTTAATTTTTCGCAAAAATGTTTAGTTTTTCACATAAATGACCAACTCATAAACAGTTTTTGTAAAACATTTTTAAAATTATATATATTTTGGTTTAAAAAAAATGACTTTTTTGTGCAATCGGTGTATTTCTTTAGGTAGAAGTTGACAAAAAATCACAAAAGGTTATAGTTATTTTACAAAAATGTTTAATTTTTCACATAAATGATCAACTCATAAACATTTTTTGTAAAACATTTTTAAATTATATATATTTCGGATTAAAAAAAATGACTTTTTTGTGCAATCGGTGTATTTCTTTAGGTAGAAGTTGACAAAAAATCACAAAAGGTTATAGTTATTTTACAAAAATGCTTAATTTCTCACAAAAATGTTTAATTTTTCACATAAATGACCAACTCATAACACGAAAATGTTTAACTTTTCACAAAAATGTTTAATTTTTCACAAAAATGTTTAATTTTTCACAAAAATGTTTAATTTTTCACAAAAATGTTTAATTTTTCACATAAATGACCAACTCATAACACGAAAATGTTTAACTTTTCACAAAGATGTTTAATTTTTCACAAAAATGTTTAATTTTTCACAAAAATGTTTAATTTTTCGCAAAAATGTTTAGTTTTTCACAAAAATGTTTAATTTTTCACATAAATGACCAACTCATAACACGAAAATGTTTAACTTTTCACAAAAATGTTTAATTTTTCACAAAAATGTTTAATTTTTCACAAAAATGTTTAATTTTTCGCAAAAATGTTTAGTTTTTCACATAAATGACCAACTCATAAACAGTTTTTGTAAAACATTTTTAAAATTATATATATTTTGGTTTAAAAAAATGACTTTTTTGTGCAATCGGTGTATTTCTTTAGGTAGAAGTTGACAAAAAATCACAAAAGGTTATAGTTATTTTACAAAAATGTTTAATTTTTCACATAAATGATCAACTCATAAACATTTTTTGTAAAACATTTTTAAATTATATATATTTCGGATTAAAAAAAATGACTTTTTTGTGCAATCGGTGTATTTCTTTAGGTAGAAGTTGACAAAAAATCACAAAAGGTTATAGTTATTTTACAAAAATGCTTAATTTCTCACGTAAATAACACGTTTTATCACATAAATAGACAATTCATGAGTGTTTGTTAGTAGTAATATATGAGCAGATCTCCCTACCAAGTGTTTTTTTGAGGATTACACTTTGGGGTTTAGGCAATGGGTTACGGCGTTGAATGAATTCGCCGAGTTTATATCGTATTTTATTGTATTTCATTTGAGGGGCATTCGAGTGGCATTTGAGTGGCATTTAAATGGCATTTGAGTTTTTGATTATTTTTTTACTTATTTTGAACTTATATGACATATAGATTTTGAATGTATGGCATTTAAGTTTTGATAATTCTAGACATAATTCGAACCCATATGGTATCTTGAGATTTGAATGTATGGAATTTAAGTTATGATAATTTTTTACATAACTATATACATAATTATAACTCATAGGGTATCTATATTTTGAGTGTAAGGCATTTAAGGTTTGATAATTTTCTGTAATTCCGACTCATATGATATCTTGAGAGAGAGAGGAGAGAGAGGACATATATCTACATTGAATAAATACAGTGATTAAAAATGAAACAATATGTGAATATATACATTTATTGTGTAATAAGTAGGGAAAATCTCTCCATATAATATAGCTAGAGTCAGTAAATATTAAGTAATAACAATTAATACATAGTCTTTTTTTACAATGTTGTCTTTGATGTAGTGATGTTATATCTTAAGAAGGGAGACTTCTGTTTTATGTGCTTTTGAATTCGTAATGAACTAAAATAAAAAGTTATGTATTAATATAAAATTTAAAATAATTACATGAATTTGAATTATAGCTTTAGTTACATTGGGAGGTAAAAATAACTACAACTACATTTAAATTGAGTTGAAGTATTATTTACAATGATTAGAGAAAAAAATCTCACCGAGTTTTATCATGTATCTCATCATTTTTTTTCAGCAACATATCCTGTCTCAAAATCATCAAAATCTCCACGTAGAAAATCTTCAAGTTCATCATCATCATCAATTTCTAATATTGTTTTGTTCTGCTTTGCTTGATCACAATATTGTTTCCAATACATTCGTCCGAGATTGTATGGAGAGCAAAATGAAAGATCGTATTCTGTCTTAAATTTTCCGTGGGTTGTTTTTCCTCTGTAGATCATCACACCTGGAGTATATCGGTTAGCTTCTGATTCATACTTGTCTGGTATGACAAGCGTCTTCAACAGCGTTTCTCCACATTGTTCAATGGTATAACGGATACAAATTACATTCGACTGCCCTCCTTTAAATCGATGAGGAACGAATCTATCAACAACATCTTGGTAAGGAAAAATAGCGCCGGGTTGAAAACTATTGAGGGTCTTGATGTTCAAGAAGCGTTTGAGCTGACATTTAGTCAATGTACTCATATATAGTGATTCCTCTTCAGCTTTCTTTTTGCTTAGAGGATGTCTGGTAACACGTCCGACATCATACCAAAGAACGCTTTTATTTTTTGGTTTTCCCTTTCTACCCAAATATACAATGTTAAACGGTGGGGGGTAATTATCACAGTTGAAGTTTTTAGCTATTTCAACTGGACAGAAAAGTATTTTGGGGTCGAGTTCATTTATATCTGAAGGATCATGGTAGCGAACTTGAGAATATCTACACTTCTCCTTACTTGATGGATGTAACACGTGAGTCACTCGCATAATGCTTGGGATAGGAAGATCTTCAAATGTTTTGCAAATCGGAACTTTTGGTGAGTCAATCACTTGAGAACCTTTAGACTTTTTTAATTCCCTAGATCTCCTTTCGTTGAGACATTCAACTGTTAAATGAGTTATAGCAGCGCTCTCCATAGTTTGCTTATCAACGGAAGTAGTTTGTTTTCTCACTATTTGTTTTCGTTTCCTTACTATTCGCTTTTTTGGAGCAGTTTTCCTTCTCTTAGGAGTTGTTTTGCTGTTTTTCATTTTATTTTCTGTTGGATATGGATCTGTGCTAAGGAGCTCTTCAGAAAGAGCATCCATAACATTCTAAAAATAAAAGGGTAATATTTGCATGAGTAGCCAAGAGTGTCTTATATATATATATATATATATATATATATATATATATACGTATTTATGTCAAAAGCAGTTAAGATCATAGAGTTATGGTAGATTGAGAATGTGCTTATTAAACTATTGGGATGTGGATACAGACAACAAAGGATGTATTCAAATATATATATATATATATATATGTATTTACTTAATATCATACTGCTTTTAACATCTCAATTGGTAAGAAATAAAATATAATAGTTTGAACAAAATATTGTAAAATAATAACAAACAACTAAAAAATTTTCATAAATATGTATGAAACGCTTCTAACATTAATTCTAAAATACCTACAGAAGAAGATAGAGCTTTATCTATTTGGACATAATTATAAATATGCTTTCTGAATTTATAAAAAGTTTTTTTGTTCCATGTCATGTTATATAATTTTTTGAAAACTATTTGATTCCAAGCACTTCTTTCAATTTCTTTTAAAAAATTATTAATATTAACGACTTCCACCATTGACAAAACGATTTCGAAACCGTTTTTTATAATGTCATCAAAATGTTCTGTAGATATATCATGTTTCTTACAACACATCCCCATACTCATCATGTGTTGAGTTATACAGAATATTATAACTTGAAATGTCAAACGTTCTACAGCTTTTTCTTCAACAACATCATTATTTATCACATAGTTATGATACATTTCTGGAAGGAAGTCCTTTAAGTAGATTGGATTTGTTGTTCTATTGTTCTAAAATACAAGCGATAATTAGATAACTAAAATAATTAAAGGTTTTCAACAGGTTTTAAATAGTATTTTTTATTAATTCTTACCTTTTCATCAGGCTGAGATTCCGACATTAGATACAATGGTTGACTTCCTACGTCTTGAGTATTCATTCTGAAAAACAGAAAAAATTGGTTCAATTCTTTATAATCAATTTAAAGATAGATATGTCATAAAGCCTTCGGATAGTTGTGTTAGCTAGCGAAAATAATTGAATTTAAGTTTTACCTTTATGAAGAGAGAACTCTTAGTAGTTGCAATGGAAGATGTAGTAGATAGATGTTGCTCCTTTGCTCACTGTTGTTGAACTGGATGCTCTTTGTCTGAAACCGTTGTCTCTTATATAGGTAAATGTGTGAAAATAAATGTTTTATTCCCGCGAAAGCAACGGTTTCTATTCGCGTGAAAATAATGTTTTTATTCCCGCGAAAGCAACGGTTTCCATTCGCGTGAAAATAAATTATTTATTCCCGCGAAAGCATTGGTTTGTATTCGCGTGAAAATAAAATGTTTATTCCCGCGAAAACATTGGTTTGTATTCGCGTGAAAATAAATTTTTTATTCCCGCGAAAGCATTGGTTTGTATTCACGTGAAAGTAAATTATTTATTCCCGCGAAAGCAACGGTTTCCATTCGCGTGAAAATAAAATGTTTATTCCCGCGAAAACATTGGTTTGTATTCGCGTGAAAATAAATTTTTTATTCCCGCGAAAGCATTGGTTTGTATTCACGTGAAAGTAAATTATTTATTCCCGCGAAAGCAGCGGTTTGTATACGCGTGAAAATAAAATGTTTATTCCCGCGAAAGCATTGGTTTGTATTCGCGTGAAAATAAAATATTTATTCCCGCGAAAGCAGCTGGTTCCATTCGCGTGAAAATAAATTATTTATTCCCGCGAAAGCATTGGTGTTCTTCCGTAAAAACAATGTTTCATTACTTTAACCTTATGATAAATGGTATGATTTCAGCTATATAAGAAGCACTGTTTTTACACAGAAAGCAGTCACTTCGACATTAGCAACTGAAGGAGCAAGATCTACTACAACATCATCTACTACAACTGCTAGAGGGACTTTCTGTTTGGAGGTAAGTCAACCTGATGTACTATTTAGAGTATAAATTTAATTTTTTATCATGGTTTTTGAAAAAGAAAATCAAAAAATCATAACGAGGATTTTTACTTTTATCTTTTAGAATGTCGACACAAGACAATACAAAACAACTGAAGAATAAAGAACCAAAACCTTCACAAGACAAGAAGGTGATTGATGACAATGTTCTTCTTCAACGCACTGTGATCCCCTTTCAAAGCGCCAGCCTGAATACTCTGGCTACTCTCATCATCAAAAGCGCCTCTCTGTTAAGCACCCTATCTCCAGCTTCCAGAAGAAACATTGAAAACATCGTCAAAGTTGAAGATTTACCAATTCCTACAGTTATGCAGGTGTTAACCGTCGAGCTCCATGATGAAACGAATTGCACAATCATCTACAACTATAAAAAGGATGGAAAGATAGTTAGAGTGAAGAGCACTATTCCATCAGCAGCAGGATTACTTGTTAATGAAGCCTCGCAAATAAGACCACTGGTTTTGATCTACATGGGTGTTGAAAAGAGTGGAAAAGCAATTTTTCGTGCTGCTACAGAAACAGGAACTGCTTTGAAGTGTAAGAATGCGTTTGATGTACTACCAGAAAAAAGTATGAGACAAATCAATGCTTATTTCGAGGTAGCTCATCTTCAGGATTTCCCAACAGATAGTGTCATATGTTTCCAAAACCCTGAAGTGATAGCAAAATCTGACAGACGATGGAATGGGAATGAAGAGAGTCTTCTAGTTCAATACAGAAGTGTTGTAGATGAAGAATTACTGATCGGAGATATGCGCATTCCTCATCAAATAGCTTCTGCTGTGACATCGGAAAGATTTGGAGTTATTCTGTTCAAAGGCCTGAGTCGAAACGCAGACAATTCAATTTTCTACAACATCAGTGTACTCGCAGCTCATCAAGCCTTCATCCAAGCCTCGGAACTGACTGATAATCCAAAATCTGAGGATTTTCTCAATCTCTTCGATGATGCTGAAAAAGAAAACTGTGCAGAACAAACTCTTGAGAAGTTGATCTATAACTCAAGGGATTCATATCACTATAGGTAAGTTTTATTAATTTTTACCCATAATTTAAAAAGTTGTTTTGTGAAAATTTTGTGTATTCTTACAATGAAAAATCACTTAATTTCTCTTTTTCATGTAAATAACAACAGTAAAACGATTTATCACGTAAATGGTCAATTTGTGAACTTTTTTGTATATTTCAGATTAAAAAAGATTTTTTGTGTCATTAGTGCAGTTTCTTTTTACATAAAAGTTGAAAAAAAACAAAAGGTTATATTTATTTCACGAAAATGTTTAATTTTTCACAAAAATGTTTAATTTTTCACAAAAATGTTTAATTTTTCACAAAAATGTTTAATTTTTCACATAAATGACCAACTCATAACACGAAAATGTTTAATTTTTCACAAAAATGTTTAATTTTTCACAAACATGTTTAATTTTTCACAAAAATGTTTAATTTTTCACATAAATGACCAACTCATAACACGAAAATGTTTAATTTTTCACAAAAATGTTTAATTTTTCACAAAAATGTTTAATTTTTCACAAAAATGTTTAATTTTTCACAAAAATGTTTAATTTTTCACTAAAAAGTTGGTTTTGTGAAAATTTTGTGTATTCTTACAATGAAAAATCACTTAATTTTTCTTTTTCATATAAATAACAACAGTAAAACGATTTATCACGTAAATGATCAATTTGTGAACGTTTTTGTATATTTCAGATTAAAAAAGATTTTTTTGTGTCATTAGTGCAGTTTCTTTTTACATAGAAGTTGAAAAAAACAAAAGGTTATAATTATTTCACGAAAATGTTTAATTTTTCACAAAAATGTTTAATTTTTCACAAAAATGTTTAATTTTTCACAAAAATGTTTAATTTTTCACAAAAATGTTTATTTTTTCACAAAAATGTTTAATTTTTCACATAAATGACCAAATCATAAACAGTTTTTTTGTTAAACATTTCGTATGTAATCAGTGTATTTTTCACATAAAAGTTGAAAAAAAACAACAAAAGGTTATAATTATTTCACATTAATTTTTAATCATGCTATACTAATACATCACTTTTTATTTTAGTCCATTATATCGTAAAAAGAAAACAGAATAAAAGAACTTTCCCTGAAAAAATAATGAGCTGAATGATGTAACTCAGTGAGTTATTTTCCTGTTATATATAATTTAAACTATCTAATGTAGCTAAGAGTAAAATTCAAATTTGGTAAAATTTATTTATATAATGAATAACTTTTGTATTTTAGTCAATTATCGGATCTAAAAGAATACGGAATACAAGAATTACTCACTGAGGCTAATAATATATCAGCAGAACAACAAAGAAGATATTGTTCAAGAAAAACGCTTTGTAACCATTGATATAGTAAGCTATAGTAGTTTTATGAATGTAAAAACTAGATATGGTATTTTCTATTACAATTATTTCCCTGTAAATTTTATTCATCTAGAGGGGTAGTTTGGTGATTTTTGACATTTTTTTTTAAAAAAAATATCAAAAACTATATATTTTAAGGGATTGTTTTTTAAAAAAGTTAAAAGTACAAAAAAAGTTATGTAATAAAACCCTGTTTTGAAAACATTAAAAAATTTAAAAGGAAGGTGTAGGATAAAATCCTCACTCAAAAAATTAATAAAAATTGAATGGAATAAAAGAATATTTTTTCAAAAATACCAAAATTTTGTAAATATAAAGTGAAAATCTCTGTATATATTTTTTCAAAAAATATCGAAAAACTATATATTTCAATGATTATTTTTAATAAAACCCTGTTTTGAAACATTAAAAATTTAAAAGGAAGGTGTAGGATAAAATCCTCACTCAAAAAATTAATAAAAATTGAATGGAATAAAAGAATATTTTCCCAAATAGCAAAATTTTGTAAATATAAAGTGAAAATCTATATATATATATATATATAATAAAACCCTGTTTTGAAACATAAAAAATTTAAAATGAAGGTGTAGGATAAAATCCTCACTCAAAAAATTATTGAAAATTGAATGGAATAAAAGAATATAAAGTGAAAATCTCTATATATATATATATTTTTAAAAAATATTGAAAACTATATATTTTAATGATTATTTTTTTAAAAAAAGTTGAAGAAAATCAAAAAACTTTGTAATAAAACCCTGTTTTAAAACATAAAAAATTAAAAGGATGCTGTAGGATAAAATCCTTGCTCAAAAAAATAATGAAAATTGATTGGAATAAAAGAATATTTTACCAAATACCGCATTTTTCTTGTAAATAATAGTAGACATTTCTGAAATATTGATGGTGAAATTTACTGTAAAATGGTTTCAAGTGTGTCAAAAACTAAATATGATGTTTTCATTGAAATGTTTATTTTCAAAAGATTCATATAATAACATTGAATCAATTAGTCATGATTGGAATAAAAGAATATTTTACCAAATACCGCATTTTTCTTGTAAATAATAGTAGACATTTCTGAAATATTGATGGTGAAATTTACTGTAAAATGGTTTCAAGTGTGTCAAAAACTAAATATGATGTTTTCATTGAAATGTTTATTTTCAAAAGATTCATATAATAACATTGAATCAATTAGTCAAATTTAACACTCAAATTTGTTATTATCAAGTATGCTTAATGTTTCTATTGCAAATAATTCTCAAATATTGTAAATTTTAACTATCTAGAGGTGTAATTTGTTGATTTTGATGTTTGAAAAAGATTATGTAATACCACATACTTCAGTTCTAATTCGTTTGAACAATTTCATGGGAGACAAAGAATAAAAAGTTACATTGATTTAGTTTTCCGAATTGAAGTTGCCATCGAAAATGGTTTTGTTCTTGAATGGGTAAATCCGTAACCCCCTCATCATCATGACAGAAGTTTTGCATTTTGAAAAAACAATTTTTTTTCTTTAAAAAAAAATGATTACGTAATACTACATACTTCAGTTCTTGAAGTCGCCATCGAAAATGGTTTTTGTTCTTGAATGGTAAATCCATAACCTCCTCATCATCATGACAAAAGCTTTCTGATGATTGCATTTTGAAAAACAATTTACATTGATTTTAGTTTTCAGAATTGAAATTGCCATCGAAAATGGTTTGTTCTTGAATGGGTAAATCCATAGCCTTCTCATCATGTCTAAGTTTTCTACCCCAATACTCCAACTTCTCAGAGATAGAGATTGTTTTTATTTAAAAAAATATCAAAAGAAAATGTAGGATAAAACCCTCACTCAAGAAAACTAATTTTGTATGATAGGTTGATTACCTAACAATAAAAAAATACTGAATAATACATATTTAAGCAAGTATTGAAAAAAATTAATGAAAATTGAATAGAATAAAAGAATATTTTACCAAATACCCTGTTTTTTTGTAAAGATATACAAAGAGATAAATTTTTCCTATTTAGAGGATAAGTTCTTTTTTACGAAAAAATAATGAAATGAAAGAATCTTTTACCAAATACCCTGTTTTTTTGTAACCATTTAGAGAAAAAATTTAATGAAATGAAAAAATCTTTTACCAAATAGTCTGGTTTTTTTGTAAATTTGTACAATTAGATGAAATTTAACCATTTAGAGAATGATTTCTTTTTGCAAAAAAATTAATGAAAATTGAATGAAATGAAAGAATATTTCACCAAATACCTCTTTTTTGTCAAAGAAAGGTGTAGAATAAAGAACTCACTCAAAAAATTGATTTCAATACAATGGACTACTGAATTTATATATCATTTTCAATCAGATATATGTAGATACATACAAGCGGATGAAAATCTCTCATCATCCGCTTTTTCATTTGACATGATATTGGAACTATTTCAAGCTCACAATAGAAATGAAAAAATCTTTTACCAAATAGTCTGGTTTTTTTGTAAATTTGTACAATTAGACGAAATTTAACCATTTTGAGAATGTTTTCTTTTTGCAAAAAAATTAATGAAAATTGAATGAAATGAAAGAATATTTCACCAAATACCTCTTTTTTGTCAAAGAAAGGTGTAGAATAAAGAGCTCACTCAAAAAATTGATTTCAATACAATGGACTACTGAATTATTATATCATTTTCAATCAGATATATGTAGATACATACAAGCGGATGAAAATCTCTCATCATCCGCTTTTTTCATTTGACATGATATTGGAACTATTTCAAGCTCACAATATTTAATATGTTCTCTTTATGTAACCCTACTTATTATACAATAAATGTATATATTCACATATTGTTTCATTTTTAATCATTGGATTTGTTCAGTGTAGAATTATCAAAACTTAAATGCCATACATTCAAAATCTATATGCCATATAAGTTCAAAATAAGTAAAAAAATAATCAAAAACTCAAATGCCACTTAAATGCCACTCAAATGCCACTCGAATGCCCCTCAAATAAAATACAATAAAATACGATATAAACTCGGTGAATTCATCCAACGCTGTAACCCATTGCATTCACCCCAAGGTATAATCCTCAAAAAAACACTTGGTAGGGAGATCTGCTCATATATTACTACTTTTGTTGTAAAACATTTTTAAACTATATATATTTATATATATATATATTCCGGATCCAGATGGAAAATTTTTTTTTTCGTGTGTAATCAGTGTATTTTTTACATAAAAGTTGAAAAAACAACAAAAGGTTATAATTATTTCACATTAATTTTTAATCATGCTACACTAATACATCACTTTTTATTTTAGTCCATTATATCGTAAAAAGAAAACAGAATAAAGTACTTTCCCTGAAAAAATAATGAGCTGAATGATGTAACTCAGTGAGTTATTTTCCTGTTATATATAATGTAAACTATCTAATGTAGCTAAGAGTAAAATTCAAATTCGGTAAAATTTATTTATATAATGAATAACTTTTGTATTTTAGTCAATTATCGGATCTAAAAGAATACGGAATACAAGAATTACTCACTGAGGCTAATAATATATCAGCAGAACATCAAAGAAGATATTGTTCAAGAAAAACGCTTTGTAACCATTGATATCGTAAGCTATAGTAGTTTTATGAATGTAAAAACTAGATATGGTATTTTCTATTACGATTATTTCCCTGTAAATTTTATTCATCTAGAGGGGTAGTTTGGTGATTTTTGACATTTTTTTAAAAAAAATATCAAAAACTATATATTTTAAGGACTGTTTTTAAAAAAGTTAAAAGTACAAAAAAAGTTATGTAATAAAACCCTGTTTTGAAACATTAAAAATTTAAAAGGAAGGTGTAGGATAAAATCCTCACTCAAAAAATTAATAAAAATTGAATGGAATAAAAGAATATTTTCTCAAATACCAAAATTTTGTAATTATAAAGTGAAAATCTCTGTATATATTTTTTCAAAAAAAATATCGAAAAACTATATATTTCAATGATTATTTTTAATAAAACCCTGTTTTGAAACATTAAAAATTTAAAAGGAAGGTGTAGGATAAAATCCTCACTCAAAAAATTAATAAAAATTGAATGGAATAAAAGAATATTTTCTCAAATACCAAAATTTTGTAAATATAAAGTGAAAATCTCTGTATATATTTTTTCAAAAAAAATATCGAAAAACTATATATTTCAATGATTATTTTTAAAAAGTCATGTAATAAAACCGTGTTTTTGAGACATAAAAACTTTAAAAAGGATGGTGTAGGATAAAATCCTCACTCAAAAAATTAATAAAAATTGAATGGAATAAAAGAATATTTTCCCAAATACCAAAATTTTGTAAATATAAAGCGAAAATCTCTATATATATATAATAAAACCCTGTTTTGAAACATAAAAAATTTAAAATGAAGGTGTAGGATAAAATCATCACTCAAAAAATTATTGAAAATTGAATGGAATAAAAGAATATTAATTGAAAATCTCTATATATATTTTTAAAAAATATCGAAAACTATATATTGTACAGGATTTTGGTTGCTATGGTAGTTGGCACACCTGCACAACTCCCCACAATCACAATTGCAATTGGAAGTGGCTGTTTTGGCCCTCTCTGTTATCAGTCAGTGCATACAAGGGTCGACTTGTTTGTGCCGAATTTTAATGTAACTAGAAATGGCTGTTCGGCCCTTTTCGTAGTCAGTCGGTACAACAAAGGTCGACTTGTCTGTGCCGAAATATCGGGTGAGTAGAAATGCTTGGCACCGTACACCGACAAGCGGGAATACGCAGCAAGGATCGAGTTGATCGATTGCTTTCTACCAAGTTCCTTACTACACTGATAGTCGGTAGTGCAAGCTGTAGTCTGTATCCTGTGCTTATTGTTTGTGCTACTGACTAAAGTCTGTGTAGTAGTAAACAATCATTTGAGGCTCACAGTTGCTCTGACTTTATTATCGATGACATCTATATTTATGTACATAGTTATGTAATAAAAAGTAGTATACAATAGAGGCCACACCTCACACAAACAATTGGTCAGAGTGTGCCAATAGAACAACATGGGTGGGAATAAGATGTTCGCATGAGTGCTTGCACATGGAAAATATATATGTTTACATGCTTACTGAAAATAATAAATGAATGCATAGAATTAATTGCGTTAGAGTGTCAACATAGAACTACTTAGATTGGCAAGAGTGTACGTAGTGACGATTGTTCGTATGGCGTCCCTAACAATATTTTGATGATTATTTTTTTAAAAAAGTTGAAAAAAACCAAAAAACCTTTGTAATAAAACCCTGTTTTAAAACATAAAAAAATTAAAAGGATGCTGTACGATAAAACCCTTGCTCAAAAAAATAATGAAAATTGATTGGAATAAAAGAATAATTTACCAAATACTGCATTTTTCTTGTAAATATATAGTAAACATTTCTGAAATATTGATGGTGAAATTTACTGTAAAATGGTTTCATGTGTGTCAAAGACTAAATATGATGTTTTCATTGAAATGTTTATTTTCAAAAGATTCATATAATAACATTGAATCAATTAGTCAAATTTAACACTCAAATTTGTTATTATCAAGTAGGCTTAATGTTTCTATTGCGAATAATTCTCAAATATTGTAAATTTTAACTATCTAGAGGTGTAATTTGTTGATTTTGATGTGTTTTTTTCTTTGAAAAAGAAGATTATGCAATACCAGATACTTCAGTTCTAATTCGTTTGAACAATTTCATGGGAGACAAAGAATAAAAAGTTACATTGATTTAGTTTTCCGAATTGAAGTTGCCATCGAAAATGGTTTGTTCTTGAATGGGTAAATCCATAACCTCCTCATCATCATGACAGAAGTTTTGCATTTTGAAAAAACAATTTTTTTTCTTTAAAAAAAAAAATGATTACGTAATACTACATACTTCAGTTCTTGAAGTCGCCATCGAAAATGGTTTGTTCTTGAATGGTAAATCCATAACCTCCTCATCATCATGACAAAAGCTTTCTGATGATTGCATTTTGAAAAACAATTTACATTGATTTAGTTTTCAGAATTGAAATTGCCATCGAAAATGGTTTGTTCTTGAATGGGTAAATCCATAGCCTTCTCGTCATGTCTAAGTTTTCTACCCCAATACTCCAACTTCTCAGAGATAGAGATTGTTTTTATTTAAAAAAATAATGGAAAATATTGTGAGGGACGCCAGCACTCGTATATTATTACCTACCCTTACATTTACACTGTCTGTGTCTATTTAATTATTTACTCCGATGTCTATGTCTCTGTATAGTTCTATTTGTATCAGTGCCTAACTACGAGTTTCTATGCTATTAGTTCTATGCACGAATTATTATTATTATTTTCTATTCAAGTTCTCATTGGTGTTTCAACAAGGTGTGGCCAACTATTTATTATTATTTTTACCTATGCTAATTGGTGCTTAGTAAGGTGTGGCCTACCAAGTTTTATACACGGGTGTGGCTAAGTAAAACATACCCGCCTACTGTATTTATATATGGATGTTGTACAAATAAATGTTAGAGTTAGCCTGACTCTCAGATGAATCTTATTCTCAAGAAGCAAGCACGGAGCACAGCTAGAAGCAGAATAACTACAAGCGCTGGTCAAAACTATTAGCAAGCACGAGGCTTGGCGGAAAGTAAGATTGTTTCACTCTCTTACTGCGTATTCCCTCGACCCGAGGTGTACGACGCAAAGCACCTGGTGCCCTAGTAGCTCGACCCATATTGAAGTCCGAACTGGGGAGTTCGAACACAAACTTACACAAACAATAATTTAGCATAATTGTTGTCGACCTCGACTGAGTCGAATTAGACGCATAACAATTACCGCACCATTATTGTCGGTAGCCTAAAGTTCGCAACAAACTATAAACTAAACAGTAATTCCTACGGAATTATTGGTGTAGCCACAGTTCGCAACAAACTTTAAACTAGATAATAATCACGGCACTGATTATTGTCGAACCTAGAGAGGTTCAAACACAGCCAATAATTATTGACTAATTATTGTAACTGTCAGCATCAGATTCAGTCATTCCCTTACATGACCTAAGTCAGTGGCAACCTGTAAACAATAATTGTAGAATTATTGTGCACTGTGTTAACTAGAGTAGCAAGCATTCGGGAGGTGTACAGGTGGCTACCACCCAGACAGTAAATTCCTGTACAATATATATAAATGATTTTTTTTTGAAAAAATGGTAAATTTTTAAAAAATTCAAAAGAAAATGTGGGATAAAACCCTCACTCAAGAAAACTAATTTTGTATGATAGGTTGATTACCTAACAATAAGAAAATAATGAATAATACATATTTAAGCAAGTATTGAAAAAATTAATGAAAATTGAATAGAATAAAAGAATATTTTACCAAATACCCTGTTTTTTTGTAAAGATATACAAAGAGATAAAATTTAACCATTTAGAGAGAAAATTTAATGAAATGAAAGAATATTTTACCAAATAGTCTGGTTTTTTTTCTAAATTTGTACAATTAGATGAAATTTAACCATTTAGAGAATGATTTCTTTTTGCAAAAAAATTAATGAAAATTGAATGAAATGAAAGAATATTTCACCAAATACCTCTTTTTTTGTCAAAGAAAGGTGTAGAATAAAGAGCTCACTCAAAAATTGATTTCAATACAATGGACTACTGAATTATTATATCATTTTCAATCAGATATATGTAGATACATACAAACGGATGAAAATCTCTCATCATCCACTTTTTCATTTGAAATGATATTGGAACTATTTCAAGCTCACAATATTTAATATGTTCTAGTAGTAATATATGAGCAAATCTCCCTACCAAGTGTTTTTTTGTGGATCTAACCTTGGGGTTGAGGCAATGGGTTATGGCGTTGAATGAATTCGCCGAGTTTATATTGTATTTTACTTGAGAGGCATTTGAGTGGCATTCGAGTGGCGTTTGAGTGGCATTTAAGTGGCATTTGAGTTTTTGATTATTTTTTACTTATTTTGAACTTATATGGCATTTAGATTTTGAATGTATGGCATTTAAGTTTTGATAATTCTAGACATAATTCGAACCCATATGGTATTGTATAATAAGTAGAGAGAGAGAGAGAGAGAGGGGAGAGGGGAGAGGAGAGATGAGATGAGAGATGAGAGAGGAGAGAAGAGAGAGGAGAGAGAGGAGAGAGACTTTTTAGTTTTCTATACATTCATGTATATATGGATAATTATATTTACATTTACATTACATAATATACATTTATTACATAATAAGTATATTAAATGCAATAAAATATGTTGGAAAATCATCAGGAGAGAAGAACAAGAAGATATAACTACATTAAACCAATATATGATTATATACATTTATTACATAATAAGTAGGAAAATATCCTTGTATAATATATCTAGAGTTAGTAATACTAAGTAATACAAAGCACTACAACTTGTAATGGCAATCAATACATAGTCTTTTTTACAAGGATGACATCGATGTACTGATGTTATATCTTAGGAAGGAAGACTTCTGTTCTATGTACTTTTGATTCCATAATGAACTAAAATAAAAAGTTATGTATTAGTATAGAATGGTTAAACAGAAATTTAAAACAACTACAAACTCTTACTAAATAGTACTTTTTTATTAATTATTACCTTATCATCAAAAATTGGCTGTTAATCGGATGTTTTTGTAGCTTGTCGTGTCTTACGTTGTTGAGTCCTTACCCTTCTAGCTTGTCTTTGAGCGGACTGTCGCTGCATGTTTCTTCTTTTTAGAGCAAGTTCTTTACGAGCACATTCGATAGAAATTGGTGTGTTTACCTGTTCTAGTTGATATTGTCGTTGTTGTAATATATAATGTAATCTCTGAATGTCTGATGTAATATCATTCCCTAAGAGCTTTAATGTTAGAAAAGATTCAGTTCGAAAACTATTTAGCTGCTCTATCAAGTCTTTCTGTATGAATTTACAATTGTTTGAGATAATTCACACTCTCTCTTCAATTTTTTTATTGCATATGTTTTGTAGAAGTATCAAGTCCTCTTGAGTCAAAGATTTAGGTTGAGTTTCTGATTCTGTGTTGTTAACTATTTCCATTTTGTGTCATTGAATCTGAAAAAAAAATACAGATGATTAATTTTGTTCAGTTGTTTTAGTATAATAAATAATGTATGAGTAAAAAACTGTAATTTATTAAGTTTTTACCTTGATGCTCTCCTAATAGCTGTAGTAGATGTTGCTTCTCTGATAGCCGTTGTAGAACTGGATGCTATCTGTGTGAAAACTATGGTTCTTATATAGCTAAAGTTGTACTGATTAAACCCTATGAATACCATCTCGTGTCAATCTCTATGAATCAACATTTGTTCACGCGAAGGAAAGTCAATGCTTTCGCGGGAATAAATAAATAATTTTCACGCGAATACAAAGCAATGCTTTCGCGGGAATAAATAATTTATTTTCACGCGAATGGAAACCGTTGCTTTCGCGGGAATAAATAATTTATTTTCACGCGAATGGAAACCGTTGCTTTCGCGGGAATAAATATTTTATTTTCACGCGAATAGAAAGCAATGCTTTCGCGGGAATAAATATTTTATTTTCACGCGAATGGAACGGTTTCCATTCGCGGGAAATTAAACCATTTATTCCCGCGAAGGCAACAGTTTGTATTCGTGTGAAAATAAAGTATTTATTCCCGCGAAAGAATTGGTATCTATTCGCGTGAAAATAAAATATTTATTCCCGCGAAAACAACGGTTTCCATTCGCGGGAAATTAAATCATTTATTCCCGCGAAGGCAACAGTTTGTATTCGTGTGAAAATAAAGTATTTATTCCCGCGAAGGCAACAGTTTGTATTCGCGTGAAAATAAAGTATTTATTCCCGCGAAAGAATTGGTTTCTATTCGCGTGAAAATAAAATATTTATTCCCGCGAAAGCAACGGTTTCCATTCGCGGGAAAATTATTTATTTATTCCCGCGAAGGCAACGGTTTGTATTCGCGTGAAAATAAAGTATTTATTCCCGCGAAGGCAACAGTTTGTATTCGCGTGAAAATAAAATATTTATTCCCGCGAAAGAATTGGTTTCTATTCGCGTGAAAATAAAATATTTATTCCCGCGAAAGCAACGGTTTCCATTCGCGTGAAAATTATTTATTTATTCCCGCGAAGGCAACGGTTTGTATTCGCGTGAAAATAAAGTATTTATTCCCGCGAAAGAATTGGTTTCTATTCGCGTGAAAATAAATTATTTATTCCCGCGAAAGCATTGGTTTGTATTCGCGTGAAAATTATTTATTTATTCCCGCGAAAGCATTGACTTTCCTTCGCGTGAACAAATGTTGATTCATAGAAATTGACACGAGATGGTGTTCATAGGGTTTAATCACTACAACTTTAGCTATATAAGAACCATAGTTTTCACACAGAAAGCATCCAGTTCTACAACGGCTATCAGAGAAGCAACATCTACTACAGCTATTAGAAGAGCATCAAGGTAAGAAGCGCTAAAATAATTATTTGTCTTTAATTAATTGAATCATCTAGGTTTTTGAATCTTAGTTTTTAAAAACAATCTTTTAATAAAACAATAATTTCAGTAAATTTACATGATTGAACTAAGTTCTTTTACTTTTTGTAGGTATGATGACATCACACTCCAAAGCACTCCTTAAGCTTCATATTGAACCAACTACAGCTAGCAACAACACTGACAATATCTCCACTACAACCATCAATTCCACCACCAATGACATTCACATTGATGATAGAAGACCCAATCCTAACACCTTTAATGATACATCTTCTCGCTCAAACATCAACACTCCTGCTGATATAGCAATGAAATGTCATGTAGTTTCAGCTGACTCTCCTTTGAGCCCTACACCGGACTACACATATCTGCATGAGAACAGTGAAGTCAAACGAACAGAGGATAACAAAAAACCAACAGTGACATTATCTCGAGCTTCAATTTCCTTTCTACTCAGCAACACTAAGAATAATACTGTAAACAAACTTAGAGAGTTCGAATTGCTTGAGATGGCTGGAATAATGACAGGCGCTATGCAGAAAGGGATGTTGGAAATCGGAAATTTTGTGAGTTTGCTGGATTTACCAATTCCTACGATATTGGAGGTTTTCGATGTCAATTACGTTGAAGATTATGGTATATTGGATCATGAATATGTTTTACCAAACAATCATCGAATTCGAGTCAAGTCGCTGATTGACAAAAAACTTACGATCGAGCTACAGGAACTCAATTCCCGCTCTCCACATATCCTAGTGTACATGGGAAAACTAGAAGAAAATCAACCCGATCTACGTATTGTAGGAGGTAATCATCATCAAGGGCTAGAACAACGAGTTATAGCCAAAATATTGAGAAAGAAATCATTGCAGCAGTTGCGAGCATACTTTGATATCATCACTTTCGATAATGTTCCTGTCAACACTCTTCTAACATTCACTAGACTTTCAGTTTGGAAAAATTTGAAGTTGAAGCAGCAAAAACGAAAACAAGATACAGTACCTCTACGTATCACTCACACTGTCACTTACAGATACATGACGAATGATGGAACTTTGATGACTGGGAAGATTGTTGTCCCTCCTGAGAATGTTTTGACGATCAAAAATCATGAATGTGGTATGATTCACTATAAAAGTACGATGTCAACTCAAAGCGGTGCAAAGAAACACATTCTCACGATTCTGGGTGTTGAAGAAGCTTTAATGCTCCTATCTACTTCAAGTGAAAAAGAAGGAATAGCTTTCAGACGTTCCCTATTTGATGATGCTGAGCTGATGAAAAGTTATGATGATGATGTTGCTGCTGATGATGCTGATGATGATGACGATGATAACATTGATGCTTATACTGATGAAGAAGATGATAATATGACGGATGATGACTCTGAAAACAAAAAATTTGAGGAAAAAGATGAAGTCGTCAACAATGATAGTGAGAAAAGCAATGAAGATAACAATCACATTTCAAGCGAAGCTAGCAGGACTTTGATATCGGAAATTTGATTAAGGTATGTAAATCTTCACTAGTAATAAGTAACTACTAATAACCGTATTTTTCACCATAGTACGATGTAGTTGTTATAACGACGTCTATGTATGCTTTTAGATAGAATACGTGTACAAGTGAATGACTGATGACTCGCCAAATCTATCAGCAACAACTAATGAACACTAAATTATATATTATTTGTAATGTGGAATAATTTGTATATATTTAGCTCAATAAAGTATTTTTAGTTATATTTAACATTAGTAATTTAGTCAATTTGTAAAACTTTCGGGGTTACAACTCTAAAAATATTACAAAATTTCAATGTTCCGACACAAAAATAAATATTTCAAGTCATCGCCTCATTTTTCAAAATTGTTAAGACAACTCCCATTTATATCAAAATTGTTAAGACAACTCCCATTTATAATTTCTAGGCTTCATTTTTGAAAAGAAATGTAAGAGTTGTCGGCACATTTTGTCAAAATGATAAGACAACTCCGCTCTTACACAAAAAATTGTGAAAATGTTTTACAATTTGTTTGAGAAACCAAGACAGTAGAAGACTTTTTTACAACTGCAAGCATTATACTTTAGGATTTACAGATTTGTGAATTGGGAGTTGATAGTTTGTCATGATATGACACAATAATTAAGTAATTATAGTCTTTTTCATAACAATGTTATAGATTCAGTAATACAGATGTGAACCTTACTGCTCCATAACTTGGATGTGGTATGAAGGCAGTTAATGCAATATTTATTTTGTAATATTATGTAAAGTAATACAGTAAGAATGAAGCGTAATACAGTAAGAATGAAACATATGAAGTTCTCAACCACAAATCAAAATAAAATAATGCATTAGGTAAACTAATGACAGAATATTTTTTACATGAAATGTATTCATAAAAACACAGACTATTGTCTGTATATATAACATATATATATAGAGAGTATTTATAAAAAAACATCCTATTTACTATATATTTTGTGGTAAGAAATTATAAAATAGGGTAGTTGCATAAGACCTATTCCAGAGCCATGATAATATTAAAAAATATAGTAAAATAAAAATTTTAAAACTCACCTAAGAGTGCAGTTAGTACAAGAACTTCTTCTTGAGAAAAGTCTGAGTTTTTCTGCATTTTTTGTCTAATAGACGCTAATTTCAATTTAACACAATCATTAAAACCCTTTTTTTTCAATCCATCTTTTATATTCAAAATTAATTTAAGTGAAGTTAAATCAATTTTCTTATCATCAATCTTTTGGCTTTCTTTTAAATCTACTTGAGTTTGAGGTTTAACTGTTATAGTATTAGATTTTAAAACACTGGTTTTTGGACTGCACTGTGAACTAGCAACAGAAATTAAGTCATTATTACTTTCTTCAGTTTCTGAAAGATCAGAATCTGAAGATATAAGTGCTCTCATTTTTTTACGCTGGTTTTTAAGTAAAAGCTTTTGATCTCCAGCAGCCGATTTTTTAGCTATTGCCAACCATTTACTCCCTAATTCAAAATCTAAAACAATGTTTTCAGAAAAATGTCCTTCTATTGGATAGAGATACACTAACGCAAAATTTTTCGGAAAAGTAATATCAATAAGTAATTCAGAATATTTTCTATTAATAAATAAAACAAAATTATTGTAACTAGCAATATCAACAATAAAAAACATTTTAGTTTTTAAAATACAACTATGTTGCTGAAGATCTCTCAAAGTTGTATGCGATTTTCCACATAAACAATAAAAAATAAACAAGTGAGCACAAAAATGTCTTGAAAGAACTCGGCCAGGCTCATGCAATCCCCCTAATTTAAATTTCTTACCACAAAATATACATGAGATGTTGTTTTTGTTTCCTCTCAGTGCTTCACTCAGCGTCTTTGTACCATATGCTATCAACAACAATGTGAGCACTGAGAGGAAATACCTAGGACTTTTGTTATCAATATCTACAAACAAAATAAACAAATTCTCATCACATATAGATAACTTTCTTAAGCATGGTATATGTATATAAAGATAATGCATATCACTTACACTTAAAACATTCTCTATCTTCTTTAATATCACCATCGAGAAGACTTACATCCTTATATTTCCTTATTTCAGGATTCTCCGCTTGAACTAAAATAAAAAAATGAGAATGTAGTGATGTTATTTTTGAAAAAATTATCAAATTGAATGAGTATGTAGTAAATAATATTTTCATCATACTTACATTCAAATGTATGTTGGTCGTACGAGAGAAAGGATTCGTCCTTCCCTGTACATTGAACGCTTCCGATAAAGCGGGTAGATGTTTTTTCTACAAAAATAATGTAGTAAATGTAGAGTCTTTATTATTTTACCTACAGAAAAATTTACATTTGTCATAAAACAGAAAAAATACTTACTCATGGCAATGTATGTGCTAGCACTGGTCTTTTTTACCTCCTTCTTCGATTGCGCGCTAGCTCTGGTCTTTTTCTCCTCTTCTGATCCCGCAATACACTCATCCAACCACTTTAAGGTTTCATCATCAGTAGAGCTTAATAAAACAATAATTCAAGATTGTGATTAATTAAAAACTCTATATAATACAGTTGAATAATAAAGTTTCAATAATATACTTACATAGCACTGAAATCTATTTCATCAATATTCAGCTCTAGCTCATCATTTGAGGTTGTAGACCTACAAGTAATATATATATATATATACATTTGTATAAGTTTATAAATGTAACAGCAACAAAATTGTGAAAGATAGTATAATATAACTTACTCATTTCTTGTAGGGATATTGCTAGCCATTTTTTTGTAGTTTTTGTGTTCGTGAACTAATATTTTAAATTGTACTTAGTGCAAATGAAAACTGATACTGCTTAGAAAAAATACTTTCTCTTATATACAAAACATTGAAGTCATTTATCAAGATTAATTCGTAGACTGATTTTCATACAAAACCAAAACATTGAAGTCATTTATCAAGATTAATTCGTAGACTGATTTTCTGATCATTACTATGATAACTGATATATTGTTTTTAAAAAAGTGGAAGTCAATTAAAAAAATTGGTTAAAAAAATAGGAAGATAGAGATTAGATAGATTAATAAGCTTAAGCCATACATACATCCTTGTAAACTTTAATTTTCTACCTAACTAAAAATTTTTGAATGTAAAGCATTGGATAAACAAATTTTACAACCCCTAGATTGATACTCTTTTAAGATACATCTAGCTAGAACCAAACTTACATTTCATTTTAAATGACAACTCACTTCCTCCGAACATATTTTATAGCAAAAATATGATGTGTGATTAACTAGTTCAATTGCAGTTCATTGCATATAAACACATCAACAGCAAAACATTGATGATGTAGTGTAGTTCCATCTTTATATCATCAGACAGTAAATTAAAATGTGAGAGCTTAAATTATAGTTTACAATATTAAGTATGAGTTAGGAATGTATTTGAATGTAAAGCATTGGATAAACAAATTTTACAACCCCTAGATTGATACTCTTTTAAGATACATCTAGCTAGAACCAAACTTACATTTCATTCCAAACATATTTTTATACCAAAAATATGATGTGTGATTAACTAGTTCAATTGCAGTTCATTGCATATAGACACATCAACAGCAAAACATTGATGATGTAGTGTAGTTCCATCTTTATATCATCAGACAGTAAATTAAAATGTGAGAGCTTAAATTATAGTTTACAACATTAAGTATGAGTTAGGAATGTAATAAACACTTTAAAGTTATCTGATAGCATTTAAATATGTATATGTAACATATAATTCTTGTTTTATTAGACAAAACAGCTTCCTAAAAATAGAAAATACAGCATGTATGTTGAAACATTGTTTGTACTTCACACAAAAAACAATGAGATATTTTAAGAAAAGTAACAGTCTAACTAACAAAAAAGTGGATAAAGTCATGCTTTGTTCATGTTTTAGATGATATCGGAGATAACTAGAATTAGAGGTACACCACAAATCCGTTTTGGTGGAAGGCTGTAGCTGTATTAACTAATATGTAATCAAACAATAAAAAAAACAGGAGATAAATGCAATCAAGTTCTCTTCCTTTTTAGGTTAAATTCAACCTATAATTCCGTCATCTATGGATGTTCGTTGTTTTGTTTTAAATAGAAAACAACATGATAATAAATAGTGCTTACGTGTAACTAATGACTTTTCTCGAGTGGCTTTATAACACATAACATTAAAAAGATCAAAACATATAGGATTAGGCGAGAGATGATGATTAACGGCTTTTCTGGAATGAGTTTATTAGTGAAGTGACACTTGCGTTGTATTATAATTAATTACTTTTTAAACTTGTGAAAATGAACTGGTAACATTACGTCGACTGAAATAATACCTAAAACGTCTTGCATAAATTTTGATCTAACCAAAAATGGACTGAAAACCTTTAGGGTGAGTACAAAATTATCGTAACTCGCTATAACGGATATTGTAAGAAATATTTTATTTTCTCGTTGCTAAGTTGACGTAAAATATTTTGTAACGGATGACACGTGATCTCGATTGAATTTTGCTAACTGATCACTTAGTTACTCGTAAACATTTGATACTCGCTTGATTTCTTTGATAACAGCAATATTCCAATTATGTTTATCGTAAATATTTCAAAAACGGATATTGCGTGTTTCAGTTGGTTTTTCCTACTAAATCGCTTAGTTACTCGTAAACATTTGAAAATTGTTTGATTTTTTCGTTGATAAAACATGTTGTATCTTTTACCAACTATTACCGTGATTTCAATCAGTTTTCCTTACTAGATTATTTAATTACTCATCAACATTCATAATTGCTTTTATTAATCGTTGTTGCAAAGTAATGCTGTATTTTAAATAATATTAGTAATATTTTGTAACAGATGTCACGTGATCTCAATTGATTTTCACCGACTAAATCACTTACTTAGTTACTCGTAAACATTTTGATATCCGCTTGATTTCTTTGATAACAGCAATATCCCAATTATGTTTATCGTAAATATTTCAAAAAAACGGATATTGCGTGTCTCAGTTGGGTTTTCCTACTAAATCACTTAGTTACTCGTAAACATTTGAAAATTGTTTGATTTTTTCGCTGATAAAACATGTTGCAAGCATCTTTTAGCAAATATTACCGTGATTTCAATCAGTTTTCCTTACTAGATTACTTAATTACTCATCAACATCCATAATTGTTTTTATTAATCATTGTTGCAAAGCAATGATGTATTTAAATAATATTACTACGTTTCCAACCAATTTCCTTACTGAATTACTTAATTACTCACCAGTATTTCATAATTTCTTTTATTACAAGTTGTATTGCTTTGTATAACTTAGTATTTACTGACTCTAGCTATATTATATAGGAAGATTTTCCCTACTTATTATGTAATCAGGTATATAATGCTTCATTTTTGATCAATATATTTATTCAATGTAGATATATCTCCTCTCCTCCTCTCTCTTCTCTCCTCTCTCTCATCTCTCCTCTCCCCTCTCTCCTCTCTCTCTCTCTCCATTACGAATTCAAAAGCACATAAAACAGAAGTCTCCCTTCTTAAGATATAACATCACTAAATCAAAGACAACATTGTAAAAAAAGACTATGTATTAATTGTTATTACTTAGTATTTACTGACTCTAGCTATATTATATGGAGAGATTTTCCCTACTTATTACACAATAAATGTATATATTCACATATTGTTTCATTTTTAATCACTGTATTTATTCAATGTAAATATATCTCCTCTCTCTCTCAAGATATCATATGAATCGGAATTACAGTTTCTCTCAAGATACCATATGGGTTCGAATTATGTCTAAAATTATCAGAAAACTAAAAAGTCTCTCTCCTCTCTCTCCTCTCTCTTCTCTCCTCTCTCCTCTCTCCTCTCCCCTCTCTCCTCTCTCTCTACTTATTATACAATAAATGTATATATTCACATATTGTTTCATTTTTAATCAATGTATTTATTCAATGTAGATGTATCTCCTCTCTCCTCTCTCTCCTCTTTTCCTCTCTCCTCTCTCTCTCTCTCTCTCTCTCTCTCTCTCTCAAGATACCATATGGGTTCGAATTATGTCTAGAATTATCAAAACTTAAATGCCATACATTCAAAATCTATATGCCATATAAGTTCAAAATAAGTAAGAAAATAATCAAAAACTCAAATGCCACTTAAATGCCACTCAAATGCCACTCGAATGCCCCTCAAATAAAATACAATAAAATACGATATAAACTCGGCGAATTCATCCAACATCGTAACCCATTGCCTCAACTACAAGGTGTAATCCTCAAAAAAACACTTGGTAGGGAGATCTGCTCATATATTACTACTTGTTCTCTTTATGTATCCCTACTTATTATACAATAAATGTATATATTCACATATTGTTTCATTTTTAATCATTGGATTTATTCAGTGTAGATGTATCTCCTCTCTCTCCTCTTTTCCTCTCTCCTCTCTCTAAAGATACCATATGAGTTCGAGTTATGTCTAGAATTATCTAAACTTAAATACCATACATTCGAAATCTATATGCCATATAAGTTCAAAATAAGTAAAAAAATAATCAAAACTCAAATGCCACTTAAATGCCACTCAAATGCCACTCAAATGCCTCTCAAATAAAATACAATATAAACTCGGCGAATTCATCCAACGTCGTAACCCATTGCATAACCTCCAAGATCAAATCCACAAAAAAACACTTGGTAGGGAGATCTGCTCATATATTACTACTTATATATACTATAGCCTGTGAACTATAACTATACATATAGGGGACACTTACCCACACCCCGACGCTGGACATACTATTAGGTGATTCTCCTCATAAAAGCCACTCAAACACTGTAAACAGTGCACGTGTGTACAAGGTAGGGTCTTAGGTTGTGGTAATGCCTCATCTTTTCTCAAACAAAATCCACACTCCACTGATGCTTGAGTTTTGTCCATTGTCGTCTGTCAACATAACAAACCTGTCATATAGTTTCTTGTATAACAAACAAGACAGACAGTGACACACAACTGCAGGCTGTATAGCAAACGAGACAGACAGTGACACACAACTGCAGGTTGTATAACAAACAAGACAGACAGTGACACACAACTGCAGGTTGTATAACAAACGAGACAGACAGTGACACACAACTGCAAGTTGTATAACAAACGAGACAGACGGTGACACACAACTGCAGGTTGTATAACAAACAAGACAAATTTGTACTTGAAGAAAAGATAAGAGGGCAAGTGTTAATGGCAATATTAGCCAGTTAAACCAAAGTATATTATAGATGTATATGGCAGGTGATACAGCCACTGTGTTGAAGTTAAGAATGCTTCAGTGGCTTGTTGAGATGTTGAGAGGTTTCGGCTCTCTGATAGTCTTTGGTGGGGAATTGTGGGTCATTGCTGTGAATCTAACGAGGGTAATGTGATAGAGTGAGCTGGAATCTTGTGAGTGATTTATTCGGATGTTATATGTTATGTAGATGTTATATGTTATGTAGATGTTATATGTCCAATATGAGAGGGGAGGAATGGTGTATATTTTATTGGGTTTGTAGGCCTTTTACTAGCTTGGTTAAACTATAGTGTGCCGGTCAGTAATAAACGTTAGCCCACCTGATCTAAGCGAGTAAGAGAATCATCGGCAGTAGGTTCTACATATAATAATATAATACTACAAGAAAACTGTCTTATCGGCATAAATAGGAGATTGATGAAACAAACTTTGCATTTGTGTTATTGTGGCTAGGAATGATAAGAAAGAGGTAGATCTCAGTGGTGATGCGTGGGCAGATATTTCTGAGATGCCAGCATTGAAAATTTCACCAACTATCATGTTTTAATAAATAAATAATTATAATATTAACTAGAAAAAGTTATTTTCTCTGTAGAGAAATTAAAAGCCATACAGATGCACAGTTGAACGAAAATAAAAACTGTTCAAATTCGACTTACGGTTCAAAAGTTATGGATCAAAATGCATTTTTTGAGGAGTTATCCTCTCGGTATGTGATTGAAAACGCAGCTATTAATGAAATTACATGATGCAAAGTAGTTTGGCAGCTTTCCAAGTAAGCAGCTCATGGTTTGAATGATTATGAACACATCCAGTTGTTTTTACACGACTAACTTCCCTTGTCAAGACGGAAACTGGTTCATTATAGGAGTTACCCTCTCAACAAAACTTTCAAAGTTTTTAGGCAGTTACTATAGTGACAGAACATAACATTTAGATGAGACAAGCTGCGCAATTTGATGATATATGTACATATAACTTAGGAGCTGTCCTCTCTGTATAATGTTTAACATCAATACACACAAACAACACAGTTCTGCTCATATATTACTACTGTTCAATGTTTTTTCGGAATGTTAGTCAATGTGCCTGAATCAATGTGTCTTCCAAGATCGGTTATGATTAACGTAACAACCAATAAAAACTAGTATTGCTTTGAGTTTTAATGGAAGAAAGTGTTGTAGTGTGAAACCTCGTTATGTTGCATTATTTGCTGTAAAACATGCACACATGATTTTGATTAAAAAAAGTTTGAGTGACTTCCGACAAACGGTTCAAAAGTTAAAGAGCAATATAAGGGTTCTGTTAGGAGTTTTCTTCTCGGAGATGGCAGGCAACTCTCTAAATGGTCTGTCAAAGTACAAATGCACTTGGCAACATTCCAAGCCAGCTAGTTAATGCTAATGCCTCTATTCGTTTGAGCAGACTATGACGTTGTGTCATGACTCAGCTCACTTCATAACGTCGTTGATCCAACTGCAGCTTGCTTAAGGACGTCGTGTCATGACTTAACGTCGTAATAGGCTCCTGCTGTGAGAAAGCATGCCATATCTACTTGTATTACAACAGTTAAGACTGAAATTTCCTTCAGTAAAAAAGTTCAAATTTTCTGAAAATCACTAAAAAATGACTCTCCTTGAAAAACTTGTAAACTTGCTATTGAAAACTTGTAATGCCTGTGTACATCTACCATAGCTGCACACCCTCATATGAAGATCATGCAGTTTAGATGAAAAGTGACAGTGTTATTCACCATTTATTGAATCAAATTGGCTGTTGAAGAGGCGTGCGGAAAGTGGAATAGCTGTGACATGATGACTTTCTCAACTTGAAAAAAAATATTTCGGTAATCTCCGGATGTGCCCCTACGTAACCAACTAATTATTGTAGAGTTCTGATTAGTGGATCTGGAGTTATAAAAGTAGACAGAAACTGAAATCTAGTGGTTAGAGAGCGGCGAAAGAAAAATAATAATAAAACCTACTAAAACAATACCCATACAGATTATATCTGTATGGCTAATAAACAAGATCACTTCTCTGTATTTCCTCTGTGATGATAGGACACTCTAAATCACTAGGTGCGAGTGGAGTGCCTCAGTAGGAAAACAGTGTGCTACAGTGTTATTACATTGTTACAGCATGCAGCTGTCTAACGGTTATACGGTTTCCGGTAGCACTCTCATGTCACGTATAGTTCTAGGTAAAAAGCTGTTGTAAAGCATACTGGAGGTTGCATATATGGAAGTGAGCTCTCCACGGCTAGCAGCTCGTGTGACTATCGTTGTTTTAGATCTGTTATTGATTATTTCATCATAACTTGATGAGAGTACACTGAGTCATTCCTCGTCTTGGAGGACTTTGGTAAGCAACGCTACCCTATAGTTTTGCCTGCGCCTGGTTAACGTCAGGAGACCTAACTGTTCTCTGGCTTCACTGACACTGTCGCGACCTTTCAGACCACTCACAAATCTAACAGCTCTATTCTGAACGCCTTCGATTGAGTTTATGATAGCCTTGTTGGTAGGGTCCCACACTGTATTGGCATATTCTAAAATTGGTCTACACAGAATGGTGTATGCAAGCAGTCGGCTATTTTTGGGCGCAGTACCGAGTGTTTATTCGATTGCATTCAACATTTTACTAGCTTTCTCAGTTTTCAAGGCTATGTGTTGGTCGAAATGTTGATTGTGTTGAAGGATGACGCCTAAATATTTGGTGCTCTCCACGCATGAAATTTGTGTGGAGCCAAGCTTGTAATGTAACTGAGGTTTATGATTTGGTCAAAAGCACATGGCATGACACTTATACCTCGTGTACATCTACCGATTAGCCCCCGATTTGCCTTACCGACTGAGGATCTCCTTGCATCCGTTTCCTGTGTGACGTAATAAAATAATCGGTAGCATTTTATTTGAGGCTATCGGTAGGTTTTGCTCATGAGCAAAAAATTGGTAAGCATTTTGTGATTTGACCAATCATATCACCGTTTGCGGTTTTGATGTTTCCAACAAAACTGTTTCTCGAGTGCAATTATTTTTAGATGAAGAATCGTTTTTAGCGTCCCGTCTTTGATGTTTGAAATCACTTTATGGCTAAGTATTAAAAAAATGCAGCGAGTTTCACCGGTATTGCGTTTGAATGGCAAACGGAGAAAAAATAGGAGAAACACCCTAACGTCATCTCCAATGGGTAAGGACAAATCGGTAGGTAGATGTACACGTAGCATAAGTAGAATTAAAAGGCATTTTCCATCATTGTGACCACCTTTCTACGGAACTAATGTTCTCTTGGAAGGCGCTGCGTTCGTTCAGTAAGACAATCTTGTATCCAGTTTGTCAGAATGGGGCTTAAGTCGAGGATCTGTCTCAGTTTAGGAGAGCATGTGGTACTTTGTCGAACGCATTTTTGAAGTCTAATATCAGCGCATGAGTAGTTTTGTGTGTTTCTGCTGTCTCAGCAAGGTCATGGTACGTTGCGCAGAGCTGCGTTTCGCATGATAGGCCTTTCCTAAACCCATGTTGTCGGTTGTGGAGGATATTATCAAGTCTTTCGTTGAGGCAGTGAAGCACTATATGTTCTAATATTTTGCATGGTATGGAGGTTAGAGAGAATGGCCTGAAGTTAGATGCGCAGGTTGTGTCGCCACCCTTATGGATGGGTGTTACATTTGCTGATTTCCATTGTTTCGGTAGGCGTCCGCAAGCAAGTGAGGCACGGAATACATGGCCTAGGCATGAAGCAGTACTTTGCAAGTCTATATAAGATCCGGTTTTCTGATGCCGTCGGGACCAGGAGACTTTCCGTTCCCCAGTGACGTATCAGCTTCACTATTCCAGTGTCAGATATATTTATTTCTTCAGCAGGATGATTGATTTGTGGTATGGTATCTATTTGCTGGTTTTTACAAAATTGCTCCTGGAAGAAGTTGTTGAGCAGCTCAGCACAAAAATAATTATTATTATAATAATAATGATTATAATTATTATTATAATTATTAATTATAATAATAATTATAATAATAATTAGAATAATAACAGTAACAGTAATAATAGTAATAATAATAGTTAGTAATAAATAATAGTAATAATAGTAATAATAATAGTAATAGGTACAGTAGTAAGTAACTAACTACTACTATTGTTATTATTATTATGTAATAGTAACAGTAACAACAATAATAATTAACAGGGGTGGGAGAAAATGACTTTAAAGTCGAGTCAAGTCATGAATTATGTGAGTCAAGTCAAGTTGCAGCCATTCTGAGGTACAGCTGAGTCAAGTCAAGTAAAGTCACAAACATTGTTGAGTCAAGTCGAGTTTAGTAATGAAAAATTTTGAGTCAAGTCAAGTCTGACTCAAATGACTTACAAGTCAAATATCAAGTCACTTGAATATCTCAGAGTCTATTGGTCGTAGAGCATTATCAAAGACATCATCGTGATCGGCTCGCCGAGCAGATTTCAGAGGGGGGTAATTTAGATGTCCAATAGATGACTAGTACAAAACTTTCACAGAAATCAGAAGATTTTTATTGAAGGATTTCCCTAACAGCAACAGATGACAAAAATATTGGCAATGATAAATCAGTGGTTCAGAACAATAGTCTGGCAGTATAGCATTTGTACTTATGGAAAGCCAGAACCAGTAGAATGTTGCAGCCAATAAAATATTTTGTTTACAGTTCAAGCAGTAGACACTTCACAGTGAGTTAAATGGTTTAACCCTATTCCTTGCATGGCAGTTGTTTTTCCTCCTTCCTTACTTGAAAAAAAGGTCACTGTTTTATTTTAGTAAGTTAATTTTGTAAAATTACTTGTCCTTTGTTCATTTTCTGTTAAAAAAATCTCTGCAGTAAAGTTGTGCAATAAATTTTGAAACACATGTTTAATAAAGTCAAAAAACATTAGGAATTTTACAAGTTGCAATCAACTTTTTTTCATTTAGGTGCAGAACTGCCTATTTCTGATTTCTATCAAGGTTTTCTAACATTAGAATGAGAAATAGAAAGAAATAAAATTTCTAGCTCTCATTTCTATCAAGGTTTTCTAACATTACAATAAGAAATAGAAAAAAATATAATTTCTAGCTCTCATTTCTATCAAGGATTTCTAACATTACAATGAGAAATAGAAAGAAACATAATTTGTAGCCTTCTCATTTCTATCAAGGTTTTCTAACATTACAATGAGAAATAGAAAAAAATATAATTTCTAGCTCTCATTTCTATCAAGGTTTTCTAACATTAAAATGAGAAATAGAAAGAAACATAATTTATAGCTCTCATTTCTATCAAGGTTTTCTAACATTAGAATGAGAAATATAAAAAATAATAATTTCTAGCTCACATTTCTATCAAGGTGAGAAAGTTAGAAAGCTAAAAATCATATATGATATCATTAAAATTGTTAGAAAAAAGCTAGAAGAGGTGAGAATTGTTGGGAATACTTGAAATAAAGTGAGAAAATTAGAAAGCTAGAATTCATATATGATATCATTAAAGTTGTTAGAAAAAAGCTAGAAAAACTGAGAATTGTTGGGAATACTTGAAATAAAGTGAGAAAGTTAGAATTCATATATGATATCATTAAAATTGTTAGAAAAAAGCTAGAAAAAGTGAGAATTGTTGGGAATACTTGAAATAAAGTGAGAAAATTAGAAAGCTAGAATTCATATATGATATCATTAAAGTTGTTAGAAAAAAGCTAGAAAAACTGAGAATTGTTGGGAATACTTGAAATAAAGTGAGAAAGTTAGAAAGCTAGAATTCATATATGATATCATTAAAATTGTTAGAAAAAAGCTAGGAGAGGTGAGAATTGTTGGGAATACTTGAAATAAAGTGAGAAAGTTAGAAAGCTAGAATTCATATATGATATCATTAAAGTTGATAGAAAAAAGCTAGAAAAACTGAGAATTGTTGGGAATACTTGAAATAAAGTGAGAAAGTTAGAAAGCTAGAATTCATATATGACATCATTAAAATTGTTAGAAGAAAGCTAGAAAGATGTTGAAAATACTTTTACAAAAGTTGAGAATACTTTGAACTAGAGTGAGAAAGCATGTTAGAAGTTGTGTAGAGTATGCAGTATGTTTATTACTGGAGCTGTTTATACAATGTACAGATGTTGAAATGTGGCTCACCGGAAGTCCAAGTTAATTATTTTATTAAACGTAATAAAATGGAAAGTAACTGTCACAGGCGATTGCAAAACGAGACTGATAGCTGTTTAAAATGCAGTCAAAGCTTACTACTACCAATGTTTCTAATGAAGATATTAAATGCTAAAACAGATATTGAACAATTATGTGATAACTAAAATTAATGCTTCCGCTTTGCCAAACAGGTACCAGATTACACAAAATGAAAGTTTAAGAAAAAGACAGTGTCACAGCAAAGCTCAACAGGAATTGTCTACAAACATAATCAAATGATTACAAACTGAGTATTATATGTATACTGATTGAAGACTAGTATGATACAGCAAAGACTAAAGTAATGATGCCATGATAAAAATATACACACCAAGCAAGAAGCGTGGAAACAAAAATATCCATGTTGACTAGAAACTAGAACAGAAAAAAGTAACAAAACACGTATAAGTTTTCACAAATCTTTATTCAAAGCAAAACTTTTTCAAGTATTTGCTATTGTTCATTGTCAGTTGTTAAATACTAAATGCTTATTTAATATACAGTACTTGTATAATTAATAGATCAGGATATATTAGAAGTAATCACATATAATAGTTTCAACTAAGATGTATGCATTAAGTAAAGGTAAAGAATCACTCATTAATACATTATAAAACCCAAAACACATGTTACGCATGTAGTGTATTTCAACTTACATTCAAGTTTTAGCAGTACCTCCTAGCTTCTCCCTCTCCTCGAGTTGAGCTTCCCTCCTCAGCCCTAGCTTTTTTCAAGATGGCGTCTCTCAATCTTCCTGTCTTCCTACGCATCACCGTCTGCTGCACTCCTCTAGCTCTCTACATCCTGTCGCACCACATCCTCCCCTCTTTCCATGTTGTTTAGTGTTAATTGTTATTATTAATGTCTTTGAAACGAACGTAACGTAAGTAACTGATATACTGTCAGAGATCCTGAACTGGGGTAAGTAGTGCAATTCAATATCTTTAATATGAATGTAATGTGATTGTTCGGATCCGATTGTCAATCTAATTGATTAATGATACACATACTATTTACATGGTCCTTCACTAACACCTCACTAATTGATTAATAATACACATACTATTTACATGGTCCTTCACTAACACCTCACTAATAGCGTTCCTTCTCCCTATCTAACATCCCATCCTTCCCTTTTACAGGAAGTGAACAACTCGGGGGACATCTCTTCGGATGTCTTGTCCCCTAAACTCATCCTCTTTCTTTCTTCTCTGTCGATCTCTACCGTGGTGTTGGCGCTCCCCTGGCTTCGCTCATCCTCTAGGTGTTCCACCTCTCGCCGGTACCTAAGATCGTTCTCCTCCAACCGCCTGGTCTTTTCTTCTCTAAATCTGACTCTAACCTCTTCTAACTCTCTCTCCATTTCTTTCCTGTTGTTATCCCTTATCTCCTCTTCTCTCCTGTCTGTGTCTCTTCTTAATTGCTCTCTCCTATCGTAGTGGTCCGGCTCTCCCATCTGTCCATGTCTCACCGGCTCAACTTGGACTGGTTGTGCCTCTTCCTGTCTTGGTCTTGCACCCAATCTGTCCCTCAAGTCTACTACTTCACTTTGTCTAATGCCTCTCTGTTGACCACTATTCTCGATGAAGTTCTTGATAGTTTCCGTCATAGTTCTAGCAAGTTCCTCATTGGGGTGCGCTATGTCCCTCAGCTTCTCTGTTCGAAAGTAGAGCAGTCCCGTGTTGGGCTCTTGGCCGAAAACTCCCCGGATAGTGGCGGGAGTCCCTTTTCCGTTTCTGGCATTGAGGCCACAGATTCTTTGGTTCAAACGCTGCACTACCCCCCACTGGCTGGCATCTAGATTTCTCGGAGGGTAGAAGTGTTGGAAATGTAATCCATATTAACTCCTGTCTTGTACAAGTTTACATGTACTTCTACTTGTTATTACTCATTCAACATGTTTTGTTGTTCAATCTATTTTTAGCTGTGTGCATGGCCTTGCATCAGCCTTACGTTATTCCTTTTGTGTATTTCCTTGTATTAGTCACTTGTTGAATACAGCTCTTACTGGCAAGCAGCATGTTGGATCTATGTAATGCAAGTGTGATAACTCAACAGGTTATGGGCCCAGGACAATATAGTTAACTGTAATACACACAATGGATACTAAAGGGTCATCAACAATTGTACTGCTGACAGGTGCGAACTATGCAACATGGAAAATTCAGTGTCGTATGATGCTGATTAAAGAAGGATTATGGAGCATTGTCGATGAGAAGGAAACTGCACCAGATCAAACTACTGAAGAAAACAAGTATGTAAAGTTTATGGCGCGCAGAGATAAAGCCTTGGCAGTTATTGTTTTGGCTGTGGACCCAGCATTGCTGTATTTACTCGGAGATCCAACAGATCCTGTAGATGTTTGGAAAAAGCTACAGAATCAGTTTCAGAAGAAAACTTGGGCTAACAAGCTAACATTGAGACGTCGATTAAATACTCTAAATTTCAAGGATAGTGATTTAATGAGTGATCATATTAAAACAATGACAGAAATTTTTCATGAGCTTTCCGTCATTGGAGCGTCAGTTGATGAGGAAGATCAGGTTGTGACCCTCTTAGCCAGTTTGCCAGATAGCTACAATGTTCTTGTTACTGCCTTAGAAGCAAATAGTGAAGTTCCAAAGATGGAGGTAGTGACTGAAAGACTACTACATCAGGAAATAAAGCTCAAAGAGCGATCCAGCTACAGTGAGTTAGATACTGGTAGTGAAAGTGCTATGATGATTCGAGGCAGTGGCGGAGCTAGGAGGCCACCCCCTAAGTGTTACAAGTGCCAGCAGGTTGGTCATATACAACGTTTCTGTCCAAATGACACTGACATGCCCAGAGAAAAGAGTCGGTATACGCACAAATCTCGCTCACATAAAGTAAATAAAGCTGAATCTAAGTGGGAGTCTAATAGTAACAGCGATAGTGAGGCTAGCGGTCTGATTGCAGAACATGCTCTTGCTGGTGATGAGGCAATCAATGATCAGTGGATTGTCGATTCAGGAGCTACATGCCACATGTGCCAGGACAGGCTTTACTTTTCTGACTACACTAGTAGTAATATATGAGCAGATCTCCCTACCAAGTGTTTTTTTGTGGATTAGATCTGGGGGTTGAGGCAATGGGTTACGACGTTGGATGAATTCGCCGAGTTTATATTGTATTTTACTTGAGGGGCATTTGAGTGGCATTTGAGTGGCATTTAAGTGGCATTTGAGTTTTGATTATTTTTTTACTTATTTTGAACTTATATGGTATATAGATTTTTAATGTATGGCATTTGATTTTTTTGATAGTTTTAACATTGTATATAAATGATAACGTAATAAGATTGTATGGTTATTGGAAGTTAAGATGTCGACAGAGGATGATGTTGAGATGAGACCGATGAATGAAGTTGATACTATTGATGGTACTGAACGTGATATGATAGATGTTTTACCGAGTATGAAGCGTAAAGCGTTGATAATTATGATAATTTTGGTATTTGTCGTAGGGCTTTCCACTTTTGGAGGTGTTACTGAGTTTAGTATGTATGAAGAAGCTATGGAAAAAATACAAAAAGCGAGAAACTCTCCTGTTGGAATCATAAATGAAACTACTGTTGATTGATGAACATCTTTTTATGATGAATGGGAAACCTGAAGATTATGACCCGAGGATGCGATCTCCTTTTACAGCAATGATTGCAGGACCAACTGGATCGGGAAAGACGCAAGCGATTTTTCGAATGATTGAAGCTAGTCAGACTATAGCACACCCTCCACCAACAGAGATTCACTACTGTTATGGAGCCTACCAAAAAGCCTTTGATGATGTATCAGGAGTGATTTTTCATGAAGGCATGATAGATATAACAGTGAGTTTTCCCAGAGATGGTAAAAATCGATGGCTGATAATTGATGATCTCATGGATGAAGTTTCTGGTAAAGCCGATGCTAATGCTTTGTATACAAAACATAGTCATCATTTGAACATAAGTGTGTTTTTTATTGTTCAGAATCTGTTTTTAAAAGGAAATCGTACAATTTCCTTGAATAGTCATTATTTTTTTCTTTTTAAAAACCCTAGAGATGCTTCTTCTATTTCCTATTTGGCTCGACAATGTTTTCCATCAAAAGTAAAATATGTACAAGAGGCTTTTGAAGATGCGACAAAGAAACCATACTCTTATTTACGAATAGATACGACTCAACAAACGAATGATCAACATAGACTATTGGGAAATTTTACATCAGTTCTCCCTATGATATTATATGTACCCAAGTAAAAGGATATAAATACAATTACTATTCGCTTCACCTCAATCATATTTTGTTATTCAACGACGCAACACGAAAGCGTTATAATGTCTAAAGCTTTGGAGAAAAAATTAACAAGAAATGCAGCTGTGTTGTTATCGCTCAACAATGCAACCTTTGCTATTCAAAAGTCTGTTATAGCCAAAGCCAAAAAGGAGTTTATTATGACTCTAATGGAATGCGCTAAAGCTATTATAAATGGAACGATACCATTGACATCATCTCAGTATAATGAGTTGCAGCGAAACGTGAAGGATATTAGCGCTTTAGTAAGAAAATCAACGTTAGATAATAAGAAAGCTGTATTGCAAAAAGGAGGATTTTTAGGCGCTCTACTAGGACCTATCATCAGCAATATAGTTCCTGGGTTACTTAAAAGTGTGCTAGGTGGAGGGAGAAGATAAAGATGAAACTCTCAACACGAATGATGCGAAATAGAATGGCGATTTTAGCTCTGGATGATCTGAGTAAGAAAGGAAAAATCGCTATAGTCGAAAAGGCCAACTCAGATTTGTTTCAATCATTGATAGAAAGTGTTAAAAATATTATATTAGGTAATGTTCCTCTTGATTCTGAGCAGTTTATTGAGTTGCAGCGTTACAAGAAGGAACTACATAAACTTAGTGGTAGAGGGACAGTTGATGATAAGCGTAAAATTTTGATTCAGAGTGGTAGAGGGAATCTTTTGGATGCTATTATAAAACCTATTGTATCTGTTTTATCATCAATAAAAAGATGAATCGTCAGCCTTTAACATTCTCCAGACGTAATTTTATACTCACTGAAGATGAATACTATAGATTAACGGAAAGAAAGGATAATAAAACAGTGGTAAAGGAAGAGAAAACCAGACCTCCATTGTATTATAATCCTATGGAAGCTATAACAGTAAGAAATATGAAGCGAAAGCGAAATGATCTACTGGAAACGGCTTATGATTCTGACTTATCCTCATACGAAAAGTTAGATGAAAATGTTGAAAACCTACGTAGGTATTTGTCTGATGTCAAAAAGATTAAAAATAACCAAAACCAGACACAAAAGGATAGTTGGAATCTCATTAAGAAAAAAAGTATAGAGTCTACTTTTCCTTTGGCCAATAGCACAGTTATTGATAATAAACCTAATGTCTTTTCACCAAATGTTGATGAAGACAATGAGTTAGAATCAGTGAAAGTGGTTGATGATGATGATGATATTGGGATGGAATTAATAAAAGGAAGGTTGTTTGATACTGAAGACACAACCTTACTAGGAAGTACATTTCTTACTGATGGAGAAGATGAGCACGATAGTGAAAGCGAAAATTTAAAAGAGTTTGAAAAAAAAGCAGCTGATTTAACAACAAAAAAGAGTGATCAAACGATCGCTGTCGGAATGTTGAATAATCTGAGTAAAATTGGTAGATTCGACTCGGAGAAGAACAGACTGAAAATTGGAGAACGTTGGTTGAATCCTAGGACTTCCAAAACTTTACTACGAGACGTTCTAACCGAAGGAGGTAAAATAGAATCGGGAAATACCAATTACAGTAGATTTAAAAGCCTGCTAACTGATGAAGGAATCACAACTGTCAGAAAATCTCCGCATCAAACACGTAAGACTCAGAAGAAAAAGTTGGTCGTTCCCGGTACTAATTCATGGACATCGACACGCTAAAAGAGTTGTATTACAATCCTGCATTACATACATCTCTACGAGGAGCTAGAGCTTTACTGAAAGCTCGTAGAAAACGAGAGGGAAAAAAAGAATCCATGAATGGTTGAGTGGTGAGGATGCCTACACGTCACATAAAAAAGTTGTAACCAAGTTTAAGCGACGCCCTACAATTGTAGCTGGAATAGGGGAGCAGCTACAGGTAGATTTGATGGATGTTCGATCTCGAAGAGATGAAAATAATAATACAGCATTTTTACTGACTGCTATTGATTCTTTATCTAGAAAAGGTTGGGCTGTGCCGCTCATCAACAAATCAGGTCCGGTAGTAGCAAGAGGATTGAGAAGAATACTAGAAGGGGAAAATTATAAAGCTTTACAATCTGATAAAGGTAAAGAGTTTGACAACGTCAATGTCAAGACTCTGCTGGCGGAAAAAAAAATCAAGCGCTTTACAACCGAAAATGAAACGATAAAGGCATCAATGGTGGAGCGTTTTAACAGAACTTTAAAAGAGAAGATATATAGATATTTGACATATAAAGATGATGATAGATACATTGATGTTTTACCAGAAATGGTTAATGCATACAACAACACAATTCATGGTGCTATAGGTATGAGACCAAATGATGTGAATTTTCAAAATCAAGAACTTGTATGGAATCGTGTGTATGAAGGAGGTGAACATAGTTTAACTCAAGAAGCAAAACTAAAGATTGGGGATTATGTGAGAATAAGTAAGGCAAGAGGAGTGTTTGAAAGAGGATACACCCCGAATTGGACGATTGAGATTTTTATAATCACTGATGTACTTATTGATGAAAAACCTGTTGTATATAGGGTGAAAGATTTAGCTGAGGAGATGATTGATGGCACCTTTTACGAAAAAGAGTTGCAAAAAGTAAAAAAACCCACGATTTTCAGAATTGAAAAGATACTGGGAAGAAGAATGAGAAGAGGTAAAAGACAGATTCTGGTTAAGTGGTTAGGTTATGGAGAAAAGTTCAATGAGTGGGTAGATGAATAGTTTATAAGGAAACAACACTTGATATAATCATCATACATTGGGAAAATGTCGATGCTGATAACTTTACCCTCAAACTCTAGTGGTGAAGAGTTTCCTGATAATAACAATTCCGAATTTACAGTGAGACTGTATAAATATTTGGTTATCAATGGCGGTAAATGGGAGGTAGCTCTGCTAGATATGACTTATTCTAATAATTGGAAAAATGTTACCGAAGGGAAAATATATCTAGAAAAGACTAATGTCTCTGGTAAAAGCGAAAAGTCCTTCATCCTAATCGGTAATGGAAGATATGATAGTATAGAGGAGTTGGAGGAGATTATACGAAAGAGAATGAATGAAATGGATTTAGACAAGAAGTTTGCCATCTCCTACAACAAGATCACCAACACCGCTTTACTAACTAACAGTGATCCTGATACTACCATAAGCTTTTCCAAAGATATAGCATATATTTTTGGATTTGAATCAAAAACTACATACCCTCGTGGTAGATACAATAATATCACACCCCCTGATATAAATTCCGGTTTAACATCCCTGTATGTTTATTCCAACATTGTTGATAATAGAATGGTAGGAGATACGAATGTACCTTTATTGAGAGTAGTTCCAGTTCAAGGAAAGAAGAATAGTGTTGTGTATCAAGAATTTAAAAATCCTCACTATGTTGACGCTTCATCACTAAATAGTGATATGATTCAAGTACTTATAACGAGTGACGACGGTCAACGAATACCATTTGATGGTGGAAAGGTTGTGTTGACGGTTCACTTTAGAGAGAAAACATTATGATGAGTTTGGTACGATACACCCCTGAGGATTCAAAAGATTTTTTTGATGAGTACTACAAGATGCAAGCTGGAAATGGAATTGGAGTGTATAGTGGACGACGAGTGATGCCTAATATGAGAGGAAATGGACTTGGTAGTATTTTTTCAAGTTTACCTAAATCTGCAGCACCAATGCTGAAAAGAGGAGCAATTAGTTTGGGGAAAAGAGCACTGACTGTAGGTGGAAATGTAGCGCGTGATGTCATCGATGGACAAAGTTTTGCAGCGTCAGCAAAGAAGAGGGGGATGGCAGAGTTGAATGATCTGGGGGGAGATGTGCTCAATGCAATCCGTCCAGATAGTATGAAAAGGAGAAAAACAAGAGGTGGAAAGAAGAGGAGAGGTGTTGGTAAACGTGGTATATTTTAATAGCTGTAGAATCCGGTATAAAGACAGCTGAGCTTGATATCTATATTCATTAAGCGGTAACGCTTCAAGCATTCATCACTCGCAAAAGATGGCTAGCCTAAATGGAACAACAGGTAATAAGTTGGAAGGTTCTTCCTACAACATAAATCCAACGTTGGATGTATTTGCTACGGAACCAACAAACATATCGGTAGAAAGATCGGAATATGTTGTCATCAGACCTGATAGGTTAGATCCTTATGGTAGTATTGAGTTAACCTTGTCAGGGAGCACTGAACATTACACAGATCTCTACAACTCATTTCTGCAAGTTGAAGCCACGGTTGTTCAAGATGATGGAGCCGATATTGATGGTAATGATAATGATGCAGCTGTGTGGATGGGGGATTCAATGCATACATTATTCAGCGAGTTGAAAATGTCGATAGAAGGAACCACCGTTGAATACGCTAACAACTACGGTTTACGCTCCTACTTTTCACAACTACTCGAAAACAGTGCAGAAAGAAAGAAATATCAAGGTAAGATGGAAGGATGGTTGTATGATGATTCAACTAGCAAAGACGCTGCTGATCACAAAACCGCTGATAAGAAAAAGAGGAGAGCTCTAATCATAGGTGGAAAGACAATAGAATTAACTGGAAAACCTCATCTCGCATTATTTCAGCAGAAAAAACTAATAATACCAGGTCCTACTATGCAGCTGGAGTTTGAGCGTGCCTCTGCCAAACTAGCTTTGTTTGCTGCGGATGAGGCACCTGCAGGAGGGGCAAAGATTACAATTGATAAATTTGAACTTCATCTTTGTAAAGTTAAGGTGAATCCTACAATACAAAACTCCCAACTCAGTTTGGCGTTGGAAGGTCACAACTACATTTATCCTGTTGATCGAAAACGGATAAAACTATATGGAATTCGTGCTGGTGTTGCGCAGATCGACATCACTTTGGAAGAAAACAAACAAAAACCTAAACAAATTTATTTAGGTTTAGTTGATCACAACGCAATGAACGGACGTTTCGCCTTAAATCCATATAGAATGCAGCATGCTAGTGTTGATAGTATTGTATTGAGAGTTGGTGATTGCCCAATTGGAAGGAGATTTGAACCAAATTATGCTAGAGGAATTTTTGGAAGAGAATATCATCAGTTTCTACACGCTACCGGAACTTTGCTTGAAGGTGATAGTCTTGGTATTACGAAAGAACAATACCTTGATGGTACTACACTTTATGGATTTGATTTGACTGGTGATTTTCTTAAAGAAGGTTTTCACTCTATGAAAAATGTCACAACAAGTGTGGAAATTCGTTTTAGCACTAATACGACTGATGGATTATCCCTGGTAGCATACTTTGTAAAAGACGGTGTGTTGGAGATGGATAGCATTCTTCAATTAACTATCGGAGGAGACGCAGTGCTTTAAACAGAAAGTTAGAGATGAATACCATACAAATTCGTTCGATCTTATCTTCAGACGTTTTATGTCAAAGCGTAGGGATTCATGTTGGAGCTAGAGAACAGTTTTGGAAGCAAATTTGCAATTTTCCAACAGGATGTTTCGTATTCAACACCCATTATTCTCATCAACCCGGGGAGCATTGGTTGGCTGTGTACGCTAATGATTCAGAGGTAGATTTTTTTGACTCGTTTGGACGTTCTGTTTCCTTTTACCCAGATGTAAATGAAATACTAAGTATTCACGGAGGATATGAAACAATACAAAGTAATGAAACACAACTACAAAGTTTTTTGTCAACTGTATGTGGCGATTATTGTGTATACTTTTGTTTACTGAGAAGTAGAGGGTGGAGTATGGATGAAATTGTTAGAAGTTTACGAGATATAGGAGATAGTGAGATGAGAGATCACTCAATACGGAGATTCATCATACAGACATATCCTAACTTCGAGTTCATTCAAGATAATACAGTAGAAGGGATAGATGGAGTACATATACAAGGAACTAATTTACTAAGTAAATTGTTAAAATAGATTATTATACTTGATTTTTATTTGTTATGATAAATAAAATGAATGAAATACAACTTATCTCATTATTTGCACTAAACACTACAGAACCTATAAAAACTATTATTTTGTAATGTTTCAAGCAAGAAATAAATAAGTTCTTCTCATTTTCTTCCTCAGGAGCGCTCTTTAGTTATATCTAAAAGACATAGTAACTAATGACTCTATCATACATAGTTATATGAATTAATTTCACAAAAAATACTTCGGAGCTTTTTTTTTAAAATAGATATGAAAACTTACCATCATAGAAGACGAGTCACATCCTTTGTGTTATCGATTAAGACTTCGATGTACTGTTCTGGACAATTCTCTTTTTCATTTTCATCAAAGTAGGAGAGACAGCTGTGTTGCAGCGAAGTATCAAACAGTTCTGAGGTTTGAATGAAAGCTTGAAGAGCCGAGAGTAGAATGATATCATAGGAAATCATGTTGTTCGTATTTTGTCTTAGTCCCTTGAATACGATTACACCACTTTTTTCAGCCACCACAGATGAAGCTATTTGAGCAGGGATGCTAAGATCTCCAATCAATAGCTCTCCATTCACCATGCATCTGTAATTAGCCACTATAATATCGGCAGTCTTGTTCCAACGAGTATCACATTTTCTTAGCATTCCAGGATTCTCATAAGCTATAACACTTCCTGGCGGAAAATCGTGTAGGTGAGCGACAGTGAAATAAGCCTGTATTTGTCTCAAACTCTTGTTGTACAATGAGTTGAATGGATCGTTGATCTTTCGATTACACCCTTGAGATTCAGCAGTACGAAAAATCGCATCTCCTGTCTTTCCTTTGCCCATATAAATTAAAACAATTGGAAGTGTTTGCTTAGCTTTATTAACAAGCAGTCCTATTTCGGTTGAAACATCACTCTTCACCCGAGTTCTCTTTTTATCCTTTCGGTAGTTGTAAATGATGACACACTTTGATTCATCACGAAATTCAACAGACAACACCTCCATAACCGTTGGTACTGGTAGTTCGCAGATTTCCATGGGCTCTTCAAGTTTTTCTAGACTATCTGGAGAGAGAGAGTTTATTAACCCGGCGCTCTTGTAGGTGAGAGTGGTTAGTTCATTACTTCCAGCATCTTGAAAGGGTATTCTGACGTGACGAAAAAGCGTTTCGTCTCCAACAGCCGACAAAGCTGGTTTTTTGCACTTCAAGCCAGTTTCAATATCATCTTTTGTCAAATCAATGAAAGATCGTTTCCTCATCGATGTTCTTTTTGAAGGCAGCTTGTTAGTAGGAGATGTGAATGAAGTAAAATCTTGTTGGGATTCTGGTTCATCAACCACCAATTGACTTTCTGCCATATCAAAGATAGGAGAAGGTGATGGGGAAAGGGTTTGCTGGGATCCTGCTTCTTCATTCATCGGTTGACTTCCTTCGTCTTGAGTATTCATTCTAAAAAAACAAAACATTTTGTTTAATTTTTCGTAATTAATTTTAAAAGATCATAAACCTTCAGCTAGTAGTGTTAGCTAACAAAAAATAAATATTTTTACTCTTACCTTTATAAAGAAGATGAGCTCCTAGTTGTTGCAATGGAAGGTTTAGTAGATGTTGCTTCTCCGCTAGCCGTTGTAGAACTGGATGCTTTCTGTGTGAAAACAGTGGCTCTTAAATAGGTAAAGTTCCACTGATTAAATCCTATGAATCAACCTTTTTTCACGCGAATACATCCCAATGCTCTCGCGGGAATAAATAATTTATTTTCACGCGAATGGAAACCGTTGCTTTCGCGGGAATAACAATTTTATTTTCAGACGAATACAAACCAATGCTTTCGCGGGAATAAATAATTTTGTTTCACGCGAATAGAAACCATTGCTTTTGCGGGAATAAACATTTTATTTTCACGCGAATACAAACCAATGTTTTCACAGGAATAAATAATTTATTTTCACGCGAATGGAAACCGTTGCTTTCGCGGGAATAAAAAAAAATTTTTCACGCGAATACAAACCAATGTTTTCGCGGGAATAAATAATTTATTTTCACGCGAATGGAAACCGTTGCTTTCGCGGGAATAAACATTTTATTTTCACGCGAATACAAACCAATGTTTTCGCGGGAATAAATAATTTATTTTCACGCGAATGGAAACCGTTGCTTTCGCGGGAATAAACATTTTATTTTCACGCGAATACAAACCAATGTTTTCGCGGGAATAAATAATTTATTTTCACGCGAATACAAAACCAATGCTTTCGCGGGAATAAACATTTTATTTTCACGCGAATACAAACCAATGTTTTTGCGGGAATAAATAATTTATTTTCACGCGAATACAAACCAATGCTTTTGCGGGAATAAACAATTTATTTTCACACGAATGGAAACCGTTGCTTTCGCGGGAATAAACATTTTATTTTCACGCGAATACAAACCAATGTTTTCGCGGGAATAAATAATTTATTTTCACGCGAATGGAAACCGTTGCTTTCGCGGGAATAAACATTTTATTTTCACGCGAATACAAACCAATGTTTTCGCGGGAATAAATAATTTATTTTCATGCAAATGGAAACCGTTGCTTTCGCGGGAATAAACATTTTATTTTCACGCGAATGGAAACCGTTGCTTTCGCGGGAATAAACATTTTATTTTCACACGAATACAAACCAATGTTTTCGCGGGAATAAATAATTTATTTTCACGCGAATGCAAACCGTTGCTTTCGCGGGAATAAAAATTTTATTTTCACGCGAATACAAACCAATGCTTTCGCGGGAATAAATAATTTATTTTCACGCGAATGGAAACCGTTGCTTTTGCGGGAATAAATTTTTTTTCACGCGAATAAAACAGGAATATTTCACGCTAATAACACTATTCTGATAGAGTTTTCGCGTGAGCGTTTTTAATGGTTATAAGCTAAATGAGTAGGAGTGGCTTATACTATATAAGAACAGCTCTCTCTGCATAGAAATCATTCTCTCCAGCAATCAAACATCAACTACTACAGCTGATTTCATCAACTACTACAACTGATTTCATCAACTACTACAACTGATTTCATCAACTACTACAGCTGATTTCTTGGTGATAAGGTAAGAATTAATAGAAAAATTATTTAATAGAAGTTAAAATGTAATTATTTTACAACACTGTTTAATCATCCTATACTAATACTTAACATTTTATTTTAGTTCATTATGAGTTCAAAAAGATACACAATCAAAGACTACCTTCCAAAGATATATCATAGCTATATTAAAGAAAATGTTGAAGTACAGGAAAAGATTGGATATCGCTTGACATTACAAGCTATATTATTATGTATGACACAGCATTTTCTAACTGTAGCTTCTTTACATGGAGAACTTTCACCGGTACAATACCGACCATACACTACACATAAATACGTTGACAATCCAGTAGAAGTATTTAAGCATATGACTAAAAACAATTTTCAAACAGTTGTAAAAATGTCAAAAACTGTCAGTATTAATGATTACTTAAAGAAAATTAAAAAAAAAGTGTGGAATAAAGAGCTCACTCAAAAATTGATTTCAATACAATGGACCACTGAATTATTATATCATTTTCAATCAGATATATGTAGATACATACAAACGGATGAAAATCTCTCATCATCCATTTTTTCATTTGAAATGATATTGGAACTATTTCAAGCTCACAATATTTAATATGTTCTCTTTATGTAACCCTACTTATTATACAATAAATGTATATATTCACACATTGTTTCATTTTTAATCAATGTATTTATTCAATGTAGATGTATCTCCTCTCTCCTCTCTCTCCTCTTTTCCTCTCTCCTCTCTCTCAAGATACCATATAAGCTCGAATTATGTCTAGAATTATCAAAAACTTAAATGCCATACATTCAAAATCTATATGCCATATAAGTTCAAAATAAGTAAAAAAATAATCAAAACTCAAATGCCACTTAAATGCCACTCAAATGCCACTCAAATGCCCCTCAAGTAAAATACAATATAAACTCGGCGAATTCATCCAACGTCGTAACCCATTGCCTCAACCCCCAGATCTAATCCACAAAAAAACACTTGGTAGGGAGATCTGCTCATATATTACTACTTACACTGCTTTAGTAGAGCCAGTTCAAGTTACAATGGGAGATGGCAGAAAACTCGAGGCCATTGGTCATGGTCGTGTAAGGCTTGATATCAAGCTCCAAAATCAACATATGAAATCAACCTACCTCAATAATGTGTTGTTTGTTCCTGGTCTGTTTTACAATCTTATCAGCGTTGCAAAAGCTGCTGAACATGGAAAATATACACATTTCAATGATAGATGGTGTCAAATTAGAGATAACCGAGACAAGGTTCTAGTGCACGCAGAGAGAGTTGGTAGACTATATAGGGTGAGCTGTGCTCCCAAAACTCAGCGCGTCAATGTAGCCAAAGAAAGTATGCAACACATGTGGCATTGTCGGTTAGGTCACCTGGGATGGGGAAGAATGAAGCAGTTGAATAGAGAACATCTGGTAGATGATTTTGACTACTCACCCAGCTGTGAAGTTAAATTTTGTGAGTCATGCTGTGCTGGTAAACGGAGCAAAAACCCGTTTGTCACTAAACTAAGCATTGAAGCTAAGGAACCTTTGCAGTTAGTTCATAGTGATGTATGTGGTAAGATGGGTTCATTGTCTCTTGGAAAAGCTGAATATTTTCTGACCTTCACCGATGACTGTACAAGATATGTATGGACCTACATGCTGAAAAACAAGAGTGATGTATTTAGGAAGTTTTGTGAGTGGAAAGCAATGGTAGAAAAGAGTAGTGGGCACCGGTTGAAGGCTTTGCGGACAGATAATGGAGGTGAATATACATCAACTGAGTTCACAGAGTATCTAAAGATGGAAGGAATCAGACATGAATTTACTATTCCAAAAACATCTGAGCAGAATGGTGTATCCGAGCGTCTCAACAGAACCTTAGTAGAGAAAGTTAGATGTATGCTGGTAGATTCTAAGTTACCTCAACAGTTTTGGGCTGAAGCTCTCTCAACAGCTACCTACCTTCACAACAGGAGCCCTACTCGATCACTGAATTTACTAACTCCATTTGAGGCTTGGACAGGATTCAAACCTTCAGTTAGAAATTTGAGAAGGTTTGGGTGCATAGCTTTTGCACATATAGCCAAGGATGAACGATCAAAACTTGATGCGAAGTCCCGAAAATGCATTCATCTTGGCTATGGAGCGGCAGTGAAAGGATACAGGCTATATGATGTAGAGAATCAACAGATCATTTACAGTAGAAATGTAAAGTTCAATGAAACCATGGTTGGGTACAGATCCGAGGAGCAAACAGATGAAGTCGATAAAAGGGTCACTATGCCACCAACTGAGGGTGAATCAGAAAACACACTTGGTAAAAACAATGAGCAGTCACAAGTATTGAGAAGGTCTCAAAGAGAGAAAAAGGCTCCAGACTTCTATGGAAATAGAGTTAGCATGGCTTATTATAGCAAACCTGTCACAGTTCCTGAAGTAAACAAAAGAGCGAATAAGGATCTCTGGGTAAAATCCATGAAACAAGAGATGAAATTATTGATATAAAGTATCACCATACTAGGCATGCGCTGCAGGAAAAGCAAATAACAATTGAGTATTGTTCTGCTAGTAACATGGTAGCTGATCTGTTAACGAAAGCACTTGCTGCAGAACCGCTCTAACATGAGCTGAGATCTGGCTATGGACTGACAATAATGCCATCAGAGTAAATAGGAATTAAGAAGGAGTGTTGGAAATGTAATTCATATTAACTCCTGTCTTGTACAAGTTTACATGTACTTCTACTTGTTATTACTCATTCAACATGTTTTGTTGTTCAATCTATTTTTAGCTGTGTGCCTGGCCTTGCATCAGCCTTACGTTATTCCTTTTGTGTATTTCCTTGTATTAGTCACTTGTTGAATACAGCTCTTACTGGCAAGCAGCATGTTGGATCTATGTAATGCAAGTGTGATAACTCAACAAGAAAGGACATAAAACAACCCCGGGGATGGCAGCAACCCTGTCTAGCTCTCCCTCAAACTTAGATACCATCTTTCCAGAGACAAATCTATCCCCTCTCAGCGCGATTATATCTGGAATACCCAAAATCACAATCTTCACTTCCGCGTTCCGAGCCAACTCCCTTCTCATTCCTGACAGGGGCGTTCCTGGCGCGACAAAGACCGTGTATGGTTCTAAATCCAGGTATCTAACAATGCTGTTTCCGATGACGATCCGGTCCGTATGTCCTTCCATCTTTACTCCTGTCTTGATCCCTCTCTTACACCGTCCTTGTCTAACTAACTTCCGTCAAATCTACAAAACAAACCAGAAGGATTGACACTCCTGTCTAATACCATACATAAGGGTTTTCTTAACATTCCTCGAACTGGGAGGCCTAGATACCCTAAGTCGTTATTCTGTTCTTGCCTCAACTGCACTTCGATTGTCCTTCTGACTTTCTCCCTGTCTCAATTCCACCTGTATATCGGGATCCTCTCAGGGCAACGCCCTCAGATGTCTTCGAGTCTTCCCCACCAGGCGTTTGTCGGTCTCCACCCAGTAGCTGTCTGTTTCCTCTGCTTTATATTTCACTACGCCTCTTTTACCCCTGTCCGTATGACTTGTCTTAATCCACACTGTCTGACCTTCATCTAAGTCCGAAGCTTCCGTAGCCCTCCTCAACTTATCAAAGTTTCCCTTCTGTCTCTTCTTCAGACTGTCATCTCTCGATCGGAATGCCTCCAGCTCTACCTCTCTTTCATGTTGCATCGGCAACTCATTCCTCAGCCTCCTACCAAAAAGCAACTCATCTGGTCTGCAGCCGCTCTCTAGCGGTGTTGTTCTATAAGCCATGAGAGCTTTATTCTTGTCTTCTTCCTTGTTCCATAGTCCCTTTACCGTTTCCACACTCCGCTCTGCTAGGCCATTTCCTTCATGATGATGTGGGCTGCTTGTGACGTGAACTATGCTGTATTCCTCCATCAAGTCTCTCCATTCTTTTGAAACGTAGCATGGCCCATTGTCAGTTCTTACCTTGACCGGGGAACCAAACCTTGCGATGACTGGTCTAAACTTCCTCACTAGATCCGCCCCTGTTTGTCCTTTCATCTCTCATACCTCAATCCATCTGGCGTAGTAGTCAACAAAGAGTGCGTAGTGACGCCGTTGGAATTCAAACAAATCTGATGCAACATAATTCCAAGGTAACTCAGGCAGTTCGGTTTGTTGCAGTGGCAAATTTTGCATACGTCTGAATTTTATGCATTTAGGACATTCTTCTACCATGTCTGCAACTTATTTTCTAATAGAGGGCCACCACACTGAGTTCTGGCTTCGGCGATATGTCTTTACCATGCCCTGATGACCTGTATGTAGGCGATTTAACATATCTTCTCTCATAGGACCAGGAATAAACAGTCTTGAATTCATCATAATCAGCCCATTTTTCTCGCTCAACAGATATGCATTACCTTTGACCTTCCTTAGCTTGCCTTTGACAACCTTCGGCCACCCTTCTCTTACTGCCTTCAATATTGTAAGATACTCAAACATGTACCTATAAGTATCTCGAAGCTGTCGGCACACGTCTTTCAAGCTCCTATCGTAAGCCCAAGATGGCCCCCTCTCTCCATCCGGTAGCCTCCTTCCCATCTCCTGATGTCCGTCGCTACGACCATCATGGCTACTCTACACCTCCTCTCCAGGCCCATATCCTGAGCTTAAGGTGCTATCACACCTGCAACACAAATAACAACAACGCGGCAGTATCCACAAGCCAACTATGTACACACACATGAACATTTCTTTTTTCGTGTTTTTGTTTTTTTTCATTTTATTTTGTTGCGAACAGCAATTACAAGGTTATATACATTATTTACAAACATGGTGAGTGCCCACACACCCCCTTATCTACGCCGCCTACGTCCCACTGCTGCCTGATTCAGGCGATTGGTACGCCTGATTTCTGACTTCCAGTCTTCAATCATTCTGGCATCCGGGTGTAGTCCACCTGTCAAGCAGTTGTCCCTAAACACATAGTGTCCCCTTCGCCGCGTGTATACCCTTCTATGCATGTATGGGGTTGCAAAGTTATTTTCCATGTTAAAATCAACTATATCTTCATTCTCTCTTAATACCAAATACTTCATTCGTCTAGTCAAAGAATTATAATCTGACTCCCCACGGACATTTGCATTGCCACCTAAGCGTTCGTTATATCTTAGAAAGCACATTGGGTATAGGGTACAAATGATAGGAAATATACTCAGGCGCAATAACTGTTGTCTCCACCCTCTAAAAATGCTAGAGACGCAGGACAGCGTGTGTTCTGAACGGAGCCTACACTCCGTCCCTCCTCCCATTCTAAAGACTAACTCAGAGAACCTTACAGGTCCAATATGAATGTATATAAGTGAGTTGATGAAACGATCTCTCCTTTCAAGAACACACTCAATAATGTCATACCAATTAGCCCCAGATATTGAAATTGTTTCCCGAGCAGGATCCACCAATCCTCTTGTAATGGAATTTCCGATAACAAAGACCTTCATCCCTGCAAGACAAATTAGGAATGTTAACCATTCACAGGTCAATTATTAGAGATTCAGTTTTTTCACTGGTTTAGATATAACTCCAGACCTCGTTCTTAACACGTCTGAATTTATCACTTTAGGACTACTCACTGGTTTAGATGTTACTACTTGAGGGCTACTACTCATAGACCTATTGCTAACTATATTATATCTCTCACCATACGCGTCACTATCCATCGGCTCAGCAGCCGTAGCGGGCACTTCCCTTTCATGAGTTTCACCGGTAGGTGGTTCACCTCTCTCGAACGTCACCTGGCCCCTATCCCGGCTCTCTGTCACCCGCGACAAATCGGCTTCCCTTGTATCACCCTGATTGATACCTTGGCCATTGTGGCCTTTGTCTGGAAATCTGAGAAAATCTGAGAAATCTGGAAATCTGAGATCTATTCCTCCTAAGCAAATTCATATTTTTATTAACAGCCACCACCTCTCTGCCTTTTGTTGCTACCACGGAAGCGGATGTAGGTTGCTTGTGTGGTTCTCTAATTACAACTTTTTGTCCTATAGCTATCGGGCTCCTTTCCCTTGCAGCATGCCTACGGTTGTAGTCGCTGGCTTGCCTGCCCCTCAGAGACTTCTCAAAATCTCTAAGTCTATCGAGATCGATTTTGTTATCCTGCAAAATTCCCATTGAGTTCATCGACCTATTGAAGAGCAACTGGGATGGTGAGTATCCGTTTGCCAAAGGAGTGTCCCTATACATGCACAATGCTGCCTGAAGGTTCAAATTCTTTTTCATTAAGTTTTTTACTGTCTGCACAGCCCTCTCCGCCTCGCCGTTACTTTGAGGATATTTCGGCGAACTCGTTACGTGCGAGATGTCCCATTTGGCAATAAATTTCTTGAAAATATCAGAGATGAACTGTGGTCCATTATCACTCACTATTGTATTTGGAATGCCTAACATACAAAATAGGCTCTCTAATTTCACTATTACAGATCTTGAATCAGTTGAGTCCACCAACTCATGAGCCGAAATATATCTGCTATAGTAATCAACTACTACTAAATATGTTTTTCCATCTTTCTCCAATAGATCCATTGCGAGTCTCCACCACGGTCTCTCTGGCAATGGTGTACACAAAAGCGGCTCGCGTGGTTTACTCCTGAATTCTTCGCATTCTGGACAGGCTTTAACCATATTTCTTATGTCCTCACACATTCCCGGCCACCAAACAAGTTCCACCGCCCTGCGTATACATTGTTTTTCGCCCTGGTGTCCGGCATGTATGTCATGGAGAGTCCTCTCTCTTTCCAACTCTGGGATGAAAACTCTGTTCCTATAGAAAAGTATTCCATCCACACATGTCATGTAATCTCTGAAGGCGTATGCAGATTCAGCCGCAGCGGGAATCCCTTTGCTAGTCGGCCAGCCTTCCTCGGTGAATTTTATCAGAAGTAGTCCTGTCTCATCTTCCAACATCGCAGCTCTTATCCGACTCAACCTTCCCGAGGATATGTGCAACGATTCCATCAACTCAGACAACAGACTTGGTTCCCCCAACTCCTTAACAACGCATTCCTTGAGCTCAGGGGATCTCGACAGAGCATCCGCCAGTATCAACTTACTTCCAGGAGTGTACGTAATCCTGTAGCTGTAGTGCATCATTTTTAGTCTGAACCTCTGTACCCTAAGAGGTAGTTTAGCTAGCTCTTTCTCACCCAGAATTGCCAAAAGTGGCCTATGATCCGTCTCTATCAATATTTCCTTCCCGGCTACATAATAATGAAATTTATCGCACGCCCAGCAAATCGCTAATGCCTCCTTCTCTATCTGAGCGTATCTTCTCTCTGCTGCAGTCAAAGTTCGGGATGCATACGCTACCGGTTTCCATTCACCATCCACTCTCTGTAATATCGCCGCTCCAATTCCATACGCAGATGCGTCTGCACTGATCATTGTCTCTGACGACAAATTGTACGGCGTCAACACTGAAGTAGAGGCCAGAATGTCTTTAAGCTTGGAGAACTGTTCAGCCTGCTCGATGCCCCATATCCAATCAGAATCCTTACCGAGTAGCTGTCTCAGATGGTTCGTACTGGTAGCTATGCAGGGCGAAAACTTTCCCAGGTAATTCACTATACCAAAGAATCAACGTAGCTCGGTCTTATTTGTCGGAGTCGGAAATTTAACAATCGCCCTCGTCTTGTCCGGATCGGCGTGAATCCCTTTGTCATCGATGACATGCCCCAGAAATTTAACTCTTCCTCTACCAAACTCGCACTTATCTTCGTTCAACGTCATTCCCGCTCTGTCAAGCCTATGTAGCACTCTTCTCAGTCTCTCATCATGCTCGGTTCGCGTTGCTCCATGCACTAGAATGTCGTCCATCTGACACACTATACCGACCAGCCCACTCAAAATCTTCTGCATTTCTCGTTGGAATATTTCGAGCGCCGAACTGATGCCAAACGGCAGCCTGTTGCATATATAACGACCAAATGGCGTAATGAACGCTGTAACCTTCTTCGCCTCCCTATCCAACCTCATTTGCCAGTAGCCGCAATTCGCATCAAGCTTACTGAAAACTTTCGAGTTCCCCAACTCGCTAAGGACCTCCTCTGAGTTAGGTAGGGGATGAAATTCTCGTTTTACCGCTTTATTTAGTCTGGTAAAGTCTATACACAGCCAAATCTGACCGTTCCTTTTTGGTACCACTATGCACGGTGCACACCAGTCCGTTGGTGTCTCAACTTTTTCAATAACCCCTAAGTTTTCCATCCTCTGCAGCTCCTCTTGTAGAGGCTGTCTTCTAGCGGCTGCTACTCTCCGAGGTACACTCTGCGCAAAGGGTATTACTTGGTCATTGAGAGAGATTTTCACTTCGCTCTCCATCGCGTCCAATCCTTTGAATAACCTTGGGTATTCTCCAATCCATTCTGTACCTTGTTGCACACTATCAACAAATTTGATAATACCCAGGCTAGATATAGCGGGCTTCCCTAGTAATGGATTCACCAAGTCATCAACAATATATATGTCCTCTTTTACTGTTTTCGAATCAATGGAAATATCCGCCTCAGCATATCCCAAAACTTTTAACATATGATTTCCGGCGCTCTTCAATGTTCTGCCTGTATACCTAACGTTCGACACACAATGCCTCAAACTGGCGGGGATAGCAGTCACAGCTGCTCCCGTATCGATTTTAAACGTCACCGGATATAAATTAATTTTTGCCTGTATTAGCCATGACTTAGAATTTTCGGTTATACTACTAATATTGTCACCACCTAGTCATTCTGAATCGGAGCCCAAATACAAGTTTCCCAACTCTGTCTCAACCGTTGAGTCCACCAACTCATCTGTTGCTCTGGACCGCCTTCCTTTACATGCCAAGGATTTACTATAGTGTCCTTTCTGTTTACACACAAAGCAAGTAATATTCTTAGCTGGACATAGCTCTCTGGTATGTATCTGACGCCTATTACAATACGGACACTTTTGTCTCATTCCCATTTGTGGCTCGCTCCTCTGTCGACTCGTATATTTGACCGTGTGAGATTTCACTTCATCAATGTTGTCATTTGCCGAGGTGTTACTACACAACTGCAAAACCGATGAATGCTGACTGACGTACTGTTTAGCTTTTTGTATTACTTTTGTTAACGTTAGATCGTCTATGTCAATTAGATACTCTCGCAACTTTGTATCTGTAACCCCTACCACTATTCTGTCCCGAATCAGCTCATCTTTCCTATTGCCATAGTCACAACTGTCAGCCTGCGTCTGCACCTCCGTAATAAACTGGTGAATCGATAAATTACTCTGTTTCAAGTCATTAAATTTAACCAGTTCATAGATGACATTCTTAACGGGCTCAAAGTGTGCATCAAAGAATCTAATTACGTTAGCCAGGTTTTTTTGTGTGTTCTCATGATCTTCGTCAAACACAAACTGGTCATAAATCTTCACACTATCCGAGCCCATTAAGAGAAGTAAGTTTGCTATCTGCTCCTCACCTGACATATCCGCATATTTCTTCGCTATTTTAACTATGGCAAATTGCGATTTGAATGTCTTCCAATTTCCCGACAACTTGCCACTATCCCTGAAGTCCAGACGTTGTACAAATCTATCTTCCCTCGCGTCGGCCATTATTTATGTTTATTTATTTATTTTCAATACCAGACACAGTAATAAACAGGGATATATATATATGTATCTTTCTATGGCTCCCACAGACCAAACAAAATGTAAATTATTACTGCGAGTACAACTCACCGCTGGTTCCAACAAACCACAACAACAACAATTGTATGACGAACTATCGTATCTGAATTCCTACAAATCCAAACGCCTGCACCATAAACAATTGTACAGTCAACACTCAACAGTGGGTATTTTGCTCATACAAACCCCGTATTTTCTGACACCATGTAAGATACTCAAACATGTACCTATAAGTATCTCGAAGCTGTCGGCACACGTCTTTCAAGCTCCTATCGTAAGCCCAAGATGGCCCCCTCTCTCCATCCGGTAGCCTCCTTCCCATCTTCTGATGTCCGTCGCTACGACCATCGTGGCTACTCTACAAATATCACCTGGTACTCTTCATCATTCTCAGCTCGCCTCTTGATTTCTTCCACCAATGCATCTTCTTCAGCTGATATCATTGAAGAGATATGCATTTCCACTCTTGATACTTTCTCTATTTCCTGTTCAGTCGGTGGTCTCGAGAGCAAATTCGCAATAAACATTTTGCTCCCTGGGGTGTGAAATATCTCATAGCTATATCTCATCAACCTTATCTTAAACCTCTGTACCCTCACAGGTAACTCAGAAAGATCTTTAGATCCCAATAAAGGAATCAGAGGCTTGTGGTCTGTTTCTATTTCGAAATGTCTTCCGACCAGATAAAAGTCAAACTTTCCACATGCCCAGGTAATTGCCAAAGCCTCTTTCTCTATCTGGCCATATCTCTTCTCGGTGTCTGAAAGCTTCCTCGAAGCATATGCAACTGGCTTCCATTCACCATTTCCTTGGTCCTGCAACAAAGCAGCCCCTAGAGAGTGACAACTGGCATCTGCTGTAACAAGGTGACTTTTATTGTAGTCAAATAAGGCCAGTAGTGATGAAGAGGTAATCAATTCTTTAACTCTCTGGAAGCTCCTTTGATGTGCATTCATCCATATCCAACCACTATTCTTCCTGTCTAACTCTCGTAATGGCACCTCTGCTTCGGATATGAGTGGACTAAACTGACTGAGATAGTTTACCATAGCAAAGAATCTTTGTAAACCTTTCCTGTCCGTCGGTGCCGGCATTTCTCGTATCGCTCTTTCTTTTTCGGGGTCAATTCCTATTCCCTCTTCATTTAGTATGTGGCCAAGAAATTTTACTTCTCTCACACCAAACACACATTTTTCCTTGTTCAATGTCATGCCTGCCTCTTCTATTTTCGTCAACACCTTCGACAATCTGGAACCGTGCTCCTCTTTGTCTTTGCCCACCACCAAAATGTCGTCCATCATACACACCACACCATCTAATCCCACCAATATTTTATTCATCTGTCTCTGAAAGAACTTAGGAGAGGCTGAAACGCCAAATGGCATCTTCAGGTATTGATATCTACCAAAGCGCGTAATAAAGGTGGTGTATTCTCTAGACTCTTCTGCTAAATCGATTTGCCAAAATCCAGAATTCGCATCCATCTTACTGAAATAGCTACTACCTTCCAATGACTCAAGAGTGTCCCACAAGTGAGGCAACGGATAAGTCTCTTGCATGACACTCTTGCTCAGCTGAGTTAAGTCCACGCAAATTCCGACTGCTCCATTGGACTTGGGAGCCACAACCATCCCCGAACACCAGGACGCTGGTTTCTCTACTTTCTCTATCACACCCAAGTCCTCCATCCTATCTAATTCATCCTTTGTCGATTTCCTCAGACCGATTGGTAGTCTTCTAGGGACGTTCAGGCACAGCGGCTTAGCTCCATCCTTAATGTTTATTTTGAACACATCAGGTAGCACGCCCAACTTGCGGAATAATCTCGGGTGCTTCACAACCACGTCCTCGCTAATGTTCCGTATAGTCTTGATCAGATTAAATTCTCGAATCTCTGGTTTACCTAGCAGGTTGTTCTGTGTTCCTTCAAGTAGATATGTCTTCCCTCTAACTTCTTGTCCCCATGATGACAATAAGGGCATATAAGCCTTGAAATTGATTTGTAGGTTACTTCCGTCTGCTCCCCTAAACTTCCTCTTGGTTGGGCGCATATTTAGCTCTAGCCTCTCTGCCGTCTCTTTGTTTATCACCGTGACGTCAGCTCCAGTGTCTACTATGAATTTAACCATTTTCTTTGTCGATTTTAGCTTTACCTCAAATTCATTGTCTATTTTCTTCTCTCCTAGTCAAAACGATTCATCACTGGAGTAGCCTGCCACAGCATTTATATTTCCTTTGCCTGCTCCTTTACCGGCAAATTTATTGGGACAGCTCCTCGCTATGTGTGATGACTCTCCACAGCCATAGCACTTTAGGGTTTCTCTTTGGATATTCATTCCACCTTTCCCGTCCTTCAATTTCTCAGCACATGCCCTGTAATCGTGGCACCCATAACGGCCACAAGTCCAACAACCGAGACCTCCGCCACGGCCTCTACCTCTATGGTTTCCTCTTCCTCTAAACCCTGAATTATAGTTGCTTGCTCCAACTCGGTCGACATTTGCAAAGTCGTCTCCCATCAGCTGGCATTCTTGGAACTCCTCTACCGCATCGACCTCCGAAATGGGTTTAGGTTCTTTAAAATCTCCTGTCTTGATAATTTTTGAGGCCGCTTGAGCCGACTCATAACGGCTACACATCTCTTTCACCTTGCTTAGTGACAACTCTTTTTTCAAAAGTATTTCACTCCTTATCTTATCCACATGCATCCCCTTGATAACTATCTGGATGTCCATTTCCTCCTCTAATCCACCCCATCTGCACGTGCTACCGCTCCTTATAACTCTTTCAATGAACTTGTCTAACCTTTCACCTGCCTTCTATTCCATACACAGAAATCTATGTTTTGTGGCGACTATATTCTCCCTGCTGGCGAAGTGGTCGTTAAAGGCCATTTTCAGTCGCTCATATTGCATGGTATCTATGTCTATGTCCCATGTCTCAAAGATGCTCATCCCATATTCCCCCATGCTATCTAATAATAATGCTGCTTTCCTTTGCTCAATCTCAAACTTCTCTAATTCGCTTTCAACAGTCTTACTTCTTGATTTGGCTCCTTCCCTCTCTCTAAACTTCAGACCTGCACCGATGAAAGCTATCTCAAAGCGCCTCATAAACTTCCTCCAGCATTCAAGCTCAGCACCATTCTCCATAGTGAAGGCCGGAGTTTTAACACCTTTTCCTAATTTTTTGTCCATTTTGTCCCGTGATCACTAACTACCAGCGGAAAATACAGCACTTAATTAATATGTTTTACTTCTGACACCATATAGTGTATTTCAACTTACATTCAAGTTGTAGCAGTACCTCCTAGCTTCTCCCTCTCCTCGAGTTGAGCTTCCCTCCTCAGCCTTAGCTTTTTGCAAGATGGCGTCTCTCGATCTTCCTGTCTTCCTACGCATGCCCGTCTGCTGCACTCCTCAAGCTCTCTACATCCGGTCGCACCACAACGCAATAACGCTATTTAATAATAGAAGCCAACTAACACTAACACATTTTTTCTAGCTTTTTTCTAACAATTTTAATGATATCATATATGAATTCTAGCTTTCTAACTTTTTCACTTTATTTCAAGTATTCCCAACAATTCTCACTATTTCTAGCTTTTTTCTAACAATTTTAATGATATCATATATGAATTCTAGCTTTCTTACTTTCTCACTTTATTTCAAGTATTCCCACCAATTCTCACTTTTTCTAGCTTTTTTCTAACAATTTTAATGATATCATATGTGAATTCTAGCTTTCTAACTTTCTCACTTTCTTTCAAGTATTCCCAACAATTCTCATTTTTTAACATCGTTCATTGTACCAAATGTGCTTGCAATTTTCTAACTTTCTCATATATGTTTCTAGGTTCTGTTGTATATGGTACCATCTTGTCACTTTTGTAAAGCTAGCAATGCAAATTGCCTATCCAATTTTCCTAACGTGGTCATTTCTGCACCTACCTCAAAAAGTCTTCCCCATTTCACAAACTTTCGTGATCAGAGTGCACAAATTATTTTTAATACATTATTTCTAGTTGACAAAACAAACAGTATTCTGCATATGCACCTTCTTCTTGTCTTTTTATATTTTTAAACAGAAAATCATCAACTATTCTACCTTTTTTTCTGGTAGAAAACATTTGAATGGAAGGCCTAATAAAATGTAAAGGCAATTATTATTTTCTGATCACCATACTCCAGCAAGCATACAGTTGGCTAACTATTAGCTAGGTTGTGCACTAAATAACCCCTCTGGTTCCGATAACCAAACAGGAAATACAAACAGCAATGACACACGGGTATTCTGTTATCTTAGGAAATTGTGGTAGGAGCAGACAACTCTGCGAGATTGACTCCAAATGACTTGATGATGACCTTAATAAGGTCATTTGTATTATGAAGTCGAGTCAAGTCATGAAACTTTTCAAGTCAAGTCGAGTTGAGTCAGATGAGGCATCAAGTCAGAGTCAAGTCACTGCTCAACTAAGTCAAGTCAAGTTATGACCTATGACTTGACTCTTCTAAGATGACTTGACTTAGTCCGACTTATTCCCACCTCTGATAATTAAATAATAATAATAAAACTGATGACAATAAATAATAACGCACAATTACTGTTATCAGTTTTATTATTATTGTTATTATTAATAACAATAGTAATAGTTGCAGCAACAGTAACAACAATAATAAATAGTAATAGCAAGTTAGTTATTATAATAATTTAATACAAACTAGGAAATGCAACGGAAGTGAGAGGTGATAGGTCAGATGAACACTGATTTCAATAGTCCTACAGTTTGATAGAATCTATGATTTTTGCCGTGTCTGTGAAAATCTTAGCTGTATTTCCACTGAAATAAACGGTAGCCGGACATCTCGCCACACTTTTAACTGGCCACATTACTAACTAGCCACATGTGCTACTGGGAACAATCCTTACTCGCCACACTACCAACTAGCCACACTGCCAACTGGCCACAGTACAGTTTGCATATAGTTTTTATATACACCAGCTCAATGCAGTGAATATGCCTAGTTCAAAGTGTGGCGAGATGTCCCGAAGCCAAATAAATATCCCCTGTGATTGTCAAGGTCACTTTGTGGCATGCTCATTGGTGGGCCATCTTGATACCTTCTTCGCAGCATTGAAACTCCGCGATAAATAATATGATTATTATAATAATAATGATGATTTTTTTTATTTCTTCTTCGTTTCCCTTCTGCAAATGATGTCAGACCATACTTACAGCTCACTTATCGCCAGTAGTTCACTGTCAGCTAGCAGCAAAGGCAATCAATGCTTTGCCATCAATTGTTACAAAATCAAAACTCCTCAAGCAAGCAACTCAGGCTGCTGCTGGTATTTCTTTTCACAGGTGAAGTAATATATCGAACATCTGCTAAAGTACTAGTGCTAGATGCTCCTGAGCATTCAGATAGCCAACCTGATATGAAACTCGACAGATCTAGTTCTAACATTGCAAAGGTACGTATAACTATATGCACTACATAATTATAATAATAATGCTGCAGTAATAATAGTAGTATCACTTTTTTACCGCTAGTTTAAATTTTAGTGCTCCTGCTAAGAAATTTGAGCCATCCTTTAGTTAATATAATGTATTATTTGTTAATTAAAAAAATGAAGTTGCTGGATGGTTATTCACAGGAGCGCAGTTACTGCTTTCCGCTAGAACCATCATTACATTCTCTCAGTTGGTTTGTGTTTCGGTACTGAATGTTTCACTGTCCAACTCAGATTGGTGTTTGATTTTTGTCTGTTTCTCAGTCTGGACGTTAGTGGAATGTGTCTGTCTTGATGTAGATGGCTAGAGCAAACAGATAGTAGTCCAGGTATCAATGCAGCTATGATAGAGTCTCTGTCAAAGAAAAAGGTGGAAGACCCACAGAAATATGCGCAGTAAGCATGTGTTGTTACTGCTTTTTTCATATAAAACATGTTGTTAGCCTGTCAAATAGTGGGATATCAGATAGTAGTAATAAAAGCATCATAGTTATACATAAGTTGTTTAATTTTGACCAGTGTGAATTTGAATTTATCCGGTTTGATCACTCCGTGGTAGATGTTGTTTGGTGATTGATGCCATGAGTATAAGAAAACAGCTCTTGTATGATCAACAGCGAAAACAGATGGCTGGGTACGTTGACTTGGGTGATGGCCCTGAAGAGCAGGAAGGGAAGGCTTCTGAGGCTTTAGTATTTATGTTGACTTGTACTGATGGATATTTGCAAATCGTCAGCTTTATTGCTTTAACAGTTTCTCCTAAATCGAAATTCATATTATTTTGCGTACAATTAATAGTCGTGTCCTTTTTTAGGACTGGTTACTTCTTGGAAAGCACCTGTTGCTTATAGTCTTACAAGAAGTCTCCAAACTGCTACACAATAGAAGCTTTTGAATCATACTCTCCACAGCTTGAATGAGAGAGGATTCATTATTGATTGCATAACTATGGATGGCCATACCACAAACTTAACAACTATTGGGTGCTAAGTTGACTGATAGTAACAACTTGGTGCCTTATTTCTTTGTGGAGGAGTCCTCTCATTAGACCTTCATTTTACTGGATCCTTCCTACAAGGTAAAACTGGTGCGTAATATTTTACAGTCATATGGAGTTGTCAACTCTCCCAGTGGCCGAATTCAGCGGCCAGATATTGTTATACTACATAAGACATGGGAAACTATGGAACTGAGGCTAGCGAATAAGGTATCCGTAAAGGAATAAAAGTTTTGTTCAAAATAAAATGAAGGTACTTTTTGTCTAAATGAATTTTTCATTTATAATCTTCTTTAGTCTAGTGAAGATTTTCATACATTGCAAAATTATTGATTTATGCATATTTTCTGTTGGGCAACTCCAAATTATCATATCTTGTCTTGTTAGGTCTCACAATTGCTGTCTAACTCCGTAGCAGACCCTCTTCTGCCATTGAAGGAGCTTGGGGGGGGGGGGGGGGGGGGGAAGAATTTGAAGACTGTGAACCAACAGTAGAGTTTATCAAGGTAGTTTAGTTTTAGGAGTGTTCAATATTGACAGACTATTGCAATCGTAGGACGGTGGTCAGCTAGATAACTTGTGGAGGTAGTGAATGTGTCACTAAACATGCATGTGATTACTTTATTATTGGACTGTTGATCCACTGTTTGACATTTTATACAGTCAATCTGTAACGGCCAGAGGCTATAAGCAGCCATTACTGATAAGCAGTATGGAATGTGTTGGGTCTTTTTTACAAGACGCCGGGGCTTACCCGCTTTCTCGCACTACTGCTGAAAGTTTGCCTCTCTGGCTATGTAGATGGTATGAAGTGTTGCTGAGGCTCGCTTGGTTTTACTGTTTCATCTTATTCCGCTATTGAATAGTTTGTTGTGCTTATACACTTTACAACTCGTCGTTGTAACAAAGCAACGAAATAGACTCGCTGATTTGGTCCCCCTTTAGTCTAAACCATTACATGTTTATAGCTTATGCTGTTATTTATTTTGAATTAATATAATCTATTTGTTATACAGAAATGTGTGTATGAAAGGCTTAGTGTGTGGACCTGACGCTGTATCAGGGCTTGTTGTGCAGCTGATGGAGCCTCGTATTGCCCGCTATCTGCTGATGTACAAGTTTAGCCAGGATCACTTGGAGCTCTTCTTCAATGCCATTCGATGAAGTGGTGAGTGCAACAAAATCAAGCCACTGTAAACCATAGAGTTATTTTTATGTGAGCTAAAGAGCGTAGCTCGCCGGCCTGAAAATTCAAGTTTGTATGTCCAAGGGTTGGGGTGGGTTGCAGTTAGTGCTGGGTCAGTATTAGTTTTACTGGCTAAACCAAAAGTTTTAGTGTCAGTGAAATTTGTTTTATTTTTGGCTTTATCGGTTTTGAGCCGAGGAAGAATAGAGCCAGATATTGTTTTATCTATAAATGTCCTGTGTACAGTCATCATGTGCTGGTGCAAATCCAGCAAAAGGCCCTATGTTTATAGACTAGCCTTTTATGAGTGCGTGAATACCTGTTCCAGGACTTGGATATATCAATAATTGAGCAAGAGAAATCTCTAGTCATTCTGCCACTCAAATGTTAACAAAATATATTTTTTATTTTTATCATCACTGCTTATTGTTGATTTTTACTGCCAGAGATTAAAAAAAGCAGAAAAACCGAGTGCGGGCAGCCCAGAACCGAAACCTAACAGGAAGCCAAACTGACCCAGCACTACCAATACACATTCCAGTATTTCATGCTAATATAAAATGTTCTTGTGCTTATTTTTAAGTGGATGGAACAATAACCCTAATGTCAGCCATTTCAAAGCTGACTTTAAGCATTTGATTAGCAGATGTGGTGCTGACTCAGACCGAGGAATTACCGGTAATGTCGTACCTCAGAGTCACACGGAGATGATGCAAGCTGGCAGCGACCGCTATGTACCTCCTAACATCATTCCACAGAATGACAACCTGGCCCAGCTATTTGAAGAGTTTATTTGCTCAGTAGAATCTTGTTTTATCGCCGATTTCCCATCAATTGTAGGCAATGTTTTTTGTTTGTTTTTGTGGTTGGATTGTTAGAAAACTTATTACGAAATTGGGCTGTGACGATTGTCGCGTAGCGTTGGTTTCTGCAAAACCCAGTCAGAAATATGGCCACTATTTCATTTTCTTACAATTGAAAAACAATGGCGATCTAATATCCCCATCAGTTGGCCCTATTTCAGTCTCCTTCAGCTCAGCGCTAGTTTAGATGCGGTCACCAAAAAGGTTTGCTGTCTGTTTAGTCAAAGGTTTTGCAGGACGTTGGCCAAAATGACTTGTTAGTTGTTGGAGATCACATTCAGCTAGTAGTAGGAACCTTTTACTATTTACGGCAGCAACATAAGGCCAAGCTACACAATCTCAAGTTGTACGAAAGCAACATTCGTCACAAGAACACAAAATCCATCATGTTCAAGGGCCAGTAGAGCTCTTTTAATTGTGCCGCATACTTTCATTTTAGAAGTGCTCGGTTTAAACTCTTCAACATTATTATAACTTTAGTTTATATATCATATGTTTTTTGGTTAATTTATTTACTTTTGCTTTTTTCCAATGTGTATTAGTGACCTGTCATGCACTGCTCATAAAACATGAATCCATTTGTGTGTTTGGATTAGATCATAATTATTTTACTTACAGGAATAAATTTATGTATACAAACTGGATACAAGTGTTGTATTATGAACAATCATTGATTTGTAACATTCAATTAGCTGTTTAATACATTGGTTTTATAAGCACTGGATAGTAGAGTGGTCCAGCCTTTGAGTGCACTATATTCCACACCTGTAGATGTGTATGGCTGGTGGTTAAATATGTCTGGCTAGCTCACATGAGAATAATCTTACGCATATTGGAGTTGTAATTTCAGCATTTGTTAGTATGGTATCATCGTTGCTAGGATACATAGTAGCAGGTACCAAGATGGCCACCAGGATTACACGCCGTTGATATAGTGTGACTTTACCGATGTCCATTCCAGGAGATGTTTATTTCAGTGGGAGTGCCTAACAATATTCTTTCTTTGTATTTAACATCCAAGCACACGCATGCAACCAAAACAACCTAAAAATCACCACAGATTTACGACAAATGCAATGAGTATTGCCAAAAAAGCTCTGTGTAACAGTAGACTGAGACATATGCACACAATGAGGCGTGGTGGTAAAATGATATAATTAGTAGTGTTGACTTTTACCACAGGTGTCTTGTGCAATGAAAATCTCCCGCCGTAGCACATTTCACTGCAGGGAGTCCGACTCAAACCTTCAGACAAAGTTATTTAGGGCTACATTTGTGGGTTGGGTGGGGATGGCTGCTTCAGACCTGGAGGTGAAGGGAAAATGGTGGCTCATTGCATGAATGCTTTTTCTTGCGACGGCCCCTGAAAGCCTCTGAAATAGTGGAAGCACTTTGCATAGAGATCTTTCTACTTTACAATGACGCCGGAGATGCAATACAAACTTTAATTAAATGTAGCTGAACACGACCTTACTGATTTCAGTGAGTTTATATCAGCCCTGATTGTTACAAAGTTTCAAACAATAAAACTGTGTTTCCTGTCTAACAAACATGAAAGTCTGCAGTTTTTTTATCACCCAGGCGCTTTCGAAATGATTTAGACGATGATGAAAATCACAAACCATACAAATGCTTTATAAACAGCATGATTTATTTGGAACTACAGGAACAACTTAGGAATAATCTAAAATGTTTAAAACTCTCTAAACTTTTCCAAAAACAATTTAAAAAATTTTAGATGCAGTATGTTATTCAGATCATAAACAGTAGAGTGCAGTTACATTAGCACCTCTATGTAAGACATCTAACACGCACATAGAGCCAATGAATATTGCATCACCAAATGCTGGGTTTTCATGATGCCTTCTGTCTGAAGAGATAAAAATAGCAACATGACAAGTTCAATAAGTTTGCATGTAAAGCATTTTCTGATAAAACGGTACAAAGCATTCTACTTTTGAAGCCTTTGATGGCTGCCTGACTGAATCGTACTCGTGTCTGATTTTTGATATTAGACTTTTTGATGAAGTTGGATTCCAGGAAAGCTAGATGTCTGCTACTTACAAAACCTAGCCTCAGTACCAGAATAAAACTAGTCAGTGGACCTTATGATGGGATATAGCTGTACTTGTTTCATTTTTCACCCACAACATGACATGGTATCTTCTCCATCTCTTGTATTACTTACAGGGAATGTCTCGAGAGAGAGTTCACCTTATGTTTTATATGAGGTTATGAAGCTTCAAACAATTGCAATGTTGTACACATGAATAGATAGCATTTTGCAACATTACAGTCTTTCCTAAAGGTCTGTACGGCTATTTTAAGAATGTTCCCTGTGAACACTTTCCAACATATCACAGATTTGTGAATGGGCTCCTGGGGACCAAGGGAGCCCATTCTAACATTCACTACTGGTAACCTCGGGAGTGAAATATCTCTGCATTTATGCAACGTAAAGTGAAAAACATCAGTGAGTGTATCTTTGTGGTAGATTTTGGTGAACAATTGTAGTAAACTGGAAGTTTACTACACTATTTCCACACCGAATGCGCTAGAGCTATACCCACAGCCATCGATAAGATGCTGTGCCGCTAGTAAAGCTTTACTGTGCCGGTAGCACAGTGTGCAGGGCCGGTAGTGACCCCTGCAGGGCTGGTATTGACCTCTGTCGACCCGGTATGTGACTCAGGGCCGGTCAAAGCTGGCTGCCATATCAGGGGACTTCTAAAACCAGTCAAGATCCTGCTCTAAGCCAAGAACAGAAATACCCTTCCTTGTATCCAAAGTAACCAAGACCACAAGCTAGCCAGAGCCTTGGGACCCTGTAGGACACTCTGGTTGGACAATGGGAGATAAGACTCCGCCTCTAGCCACTTGGCGCTTATTTCATTTAACCCTTGTACATTGCATGATTGGTTAGTTATTTATATATGTAATCCCATTGGTCTAACTACTTCCTGTGCCTTTACTGTTATTTCATTTTAAGCTAATTACTTCCGGCCAGTTACCTATAAAAGGGCTGGCATTGTTCAGATTCATTGCATTCATTCTCATGTCTTGCCAATAACCCTAGTGGATTGCCACCCTAGGACTTTTCCTATTGAGAATAAAGCCAGTATTCAAACTGCACTCTGTGTTGTTTGTGTGAGCCATGGGCTCTGACTATACCGGATAACTCGGTTGCATAATTACACAGTTGTCACTGTCAAGCAGCACAGTGTCCCCTCTGGAGAGAGAGAGACGTAATATTTGAGCATAATGGATATCCGTGGAACCAGACCGGAATCCATTACATCTGTGTGTTCTAAGCATGTATGCCTATTTCACTGAGATGGTCAGAAACTGTTTTACTGTTAGTTGTTTGCAGTAGTTGACATAACTACTAGTTACTCAATCCTCACAACGAGTCCAATAATACATACAAGTCCACACAGATTGGAGAGTCATCGTACTAAAAACTCTACTGTTTTATTTCTTCGTTGGATCAAACAATCAGATTTTTTATTAGAGGATGATTTCTCACAACAATTCCAATACCGCTTGTTCTGTACACACAAACTGAATATTTGGTATCCATTTTATTGTTTTAAGATTTCTGTGATTCATGCGTTTCTTTGGTACACGGTCCGTGTTCTTTGACATTTACAGACGTTAACTTAGTAGTTTTAGGCACAAGGTAAACATACTTGGACCACAGGCCATGAGCGTTAGGTATGGCTGTGAGTTTACATGTTTGATGCCAGCAGTAATGTTACATGTACATCAACCAAATAGCTACTTATTTGTCCTTATACCCCATGTACATCAACCGATTAGCTCCCTATTTGCCCTTGTCGATTGGGTGGCTTTGCAGTTTGTCTTTCCAGTTAGGTCACCAAACAATCGGTAGGGACGGATTTGAAGTAATCGGCAGGTTTTGATCCGCATCAAAAAATTGGTAGACAATTTGTGATTTTACCAATCATATCATTGCTGGCGATTTTGGTGTTTCCAAGAAAACCGCTTCCTAAGTACAATTATTTATAAATAGAAAGCCGTTTTTGAGCATTCCGCTTTTGTTGTTTGAAAGCACTTTATGGCTAACTATGATGTGAATACAGCGAGTTTGACCAGTATGGCAAAAAAAGGAAAAAACTTGGGAAATACCTTGACGTCATCTCCAATCGGTAAGGAGAAATCGGTAGAAATTGGTAGATGTACATGTAGCATTACCGATTGGAGATTACGCCAAGGTGTTTTCCCAATTTTTTTGTTCCACTTGCCATTCTCGCACAATACCTACCAATTAAACTCGCTATATTTTATGTCATAGTTAGTCATAAAATGTTTTCAAACAACAGAAACGGGACATTTAAGAGCGACTCTTTTTGTATAAATAATCGCACTTGAGAAACATTTTTGTTGGAAAAATCTAAACCGCAAGCAGTGCTATGATTGGTCAATTTACAGATTGGCTCCCGATTTTGCGATGTGAATTGAAACCTGCTGAATACCGCAAATTAGATGCTACTGATTGTTAGGCGATTAATTTGGAAACAGTGGCTGCAGAATCGCGCAATCGGTAAGGCCAATCGAGAGGTAGCCGGTAGATGTACATGGGGCATTAGTCATTGTCACATCTCTGGAACATCTCAAGTACTGTGATCCCATTTTGAAGTCCCTGGGTGGACATTTCTGCACATCTGGCAAGCTTTCACTACCTCTTTAACAACTTTCTTCTCTGTACAACTACAAAGTATTCTTTCTGCAATGTATGCAGTATTCCAAACAGCTAAATAAAGCTCACTCGGAACTTTTTGTATCACAGGTGATGTCATCATTTGTAGAAAGGATATCTCCCACACAAGTTGATTCCCCAACTTTGACGTATGTTTGTCAACGCATCAGCTATATCAGCTGCTGACTTGACTAATTTGATAATCAGCACCAGGTCGTACTCCTGAACTGATCACTTTATGGTTCTCAGTCTATGTCTGATAATCAACACCAGGTTGTACCCCTGAACTGATCACTTTATGGTTCCCAGTCTATGTCTGATAGTCAGCACCAGGTTGTACCCCTGAACTGGTCACTTTATGGTTCCCAGTCTATGTCTGATAATCAGCACCAGGTTGTACCCCTGAACTGGTCACTTTATGGTTCCCAGTCTATGTCTGATAATCAGCATCAGGTTGTACCCCTGAACTGATCACTTTATGGTTCCCAGTCTATGTCTGATAGTCAGCACCAGGTTGTACCCCTGAACTGATCACTTTATGGTTCCCAGTCTATGTCTGATAATCAACACCAGGTTGTACCCCTGAACTGATCACTTTATGGTTCCCAGTCTATGTCTGATAGTCAGCACCAGGTTGTACCCCTGAACTGATCACTGTATGGTTCTCAGTCTATGTCTGATAGTCAGCACCAGGTTGTACCCCTGAACTGGTCATTTAATGGTTATCAGTCTATGTCTGATAGTCAGCACCAGGTTGTACCCCTGAACTGATCACTTTATGGTTCCCAGTCTATGTCTGATAACCATTTCACTGAGTCCACTTTTTTAAGTTTCGGCGTATTGTAAAGAGCTGAACCTACCGAATCATACACTCTGGCTGTGTATAAACCACATCAAATCCTAGCTAAGTGGTGCTCATTAATTACAACAGAATCTCAACTGATTGTCAAGTTTTGGAATGTTGACGAGCTGGTGGGTGACAGTTGGATCGCTTGTCAATAGTTTTGACCAGATCGTTGACTAGCCTAGACTTGAGGCCTGCAATGCATAAATAAGATACACTCAAGATCATCTGATTATGTTTTGGCGTCCATCTGCAATAGAAATATCTGTAAAATATAGTGAAATAAATAAATGAACTAAAATGACAACTTGACTTGATATTATTGTTGGCACATTTTACAACAATCCCAAACTCCATTAGTTGTTGTATGCTACAAATATGATTTTTGGTATTTATTGTTGTTCTTGAATGTTAAATTGCCTACCTAAGCATGTGAGGACAACTACCAATTTTAGGCATTTTTGTTATTTCAATTTATTTGATTTGTCATACATATATCCATATATCAGTTGCATATATAACCATTTTCTCATACTGTGGTACACATACAGTGTGCATATACACCATTTATGGTCATTTAGTCAAGTGAAAGTGTTCACTTTGTGAGTTTACTAAAATAAACGGAGCCTCTACTTACTTGCTCTTATAACATGGCAGGCTTTAGGAAAAGTTTGACATAGAGTTAGAGAATGGGAGTTGTCCTCTATAAGCAAGTTTTAAGCTAAAACCCTGTCACAAAAGTAGCGGATGATTGTCTACAAAAGCTATATCGACAACGAGGTAAACTAGTTGACTGATTGGTCAAAAATCTTGTCGACCGAACTTATTTTATTGCTTGTTGATTCGACTTGATCGCCACTCAAGTTGCTGACATCCTGATTTTCAACAATCATTATAATAACTTCTAACTATGCAGTGTTAGTACAAGTATGTAGTTTTATCCACAAGTATTATCTACAGAGTACTTCATTTATTGTGCCATTTGTAGGATGGCTGCACTAACTACCTGTCTTGTATCCACCAACCTATTCCTTCATCAAACACCTTTCTATACATTTACCTAGAGCATTATATTCTGTATATGAGCTGCCATTGATGTCTGGTGTGTTGTTACATCTCCATTACTGGATAACTCTACCTCTGGTAACCAAACAAACAGATGACAACCTTTCTACAGCAAGTCTCTTGACTTTAGCTGCACTGCTGGCGACCCAGTAATAACAATGGCTTTTCCTCAGCTTTCCCACTTACAGCTATTCACTTCTGTATATCAGCCATTTAGACATCAATGGTTTCACATCTCTATCAGCTTTTGCTTTCATGACTCTATCAACTGTGACAGAAAACTGGTGTTATAATATCATTTGTGCTAAGATATAGCATTATGTCTCAAGGCATGTAAGATGGATAAATAATTGTAACAGATGTTTTGTATCAGTGATTTGCTAACAAACAGATTATTGAGAGTAAATAGCAAAAAATCCAATCAGCATTCAGGGCCCCTTTGCATTCTCTCCAGCAGAGAGCCTGTGTTCCAACTAACTGTTACATAACAGAACTGCCTTCATATTGGTTCATATAGAGTCGTAGCAGTAGAAGAGACCATAGAATTATCTCCCTTCATTGAACGCTAACTAGTTTTTAGTACTCGGTGATTTTTGGGACGGGTAAAAGTGGCGTACCAGGCTATACTTTTGAAATATTTGCTGTTTTGAGATAGGTTATTTGTGTTGCAAAAATTAATAATTACGCTTCATTTTACCGGAGCTAAAGTTTATTCAGTACAAAGGACTACTTCAATGATGTCTAGTCAACAAAGCATTCAGTACAAAGGACTACTTCAATGATGTCTAGTCAACAAAGCATTCAGTACAAAGGACTACTTCAATGATGTCTAGACAACATAGCCTTCAGTACAAAGGACTACTTCAGTGATGTCTAGTCAACAAAGCATTCAGTACAAAGGACTACTTCAATGACGTCTAGACAACATAGCCTTCAGTACAAAGGACTACTTCAGTGATGTCTAGACAACACAGCCATCAGTACAAAAGACTACTTCAATGATGTCTAGACAACATAGCCTTCAGTACAAAGGACTACTTCAATGATGTCTAGTCAACATAGCCTTCAGTACAAAGGACTACTTCAGTGATGTCTAGTCAACATAGCCTTCAGTACAAAGGACTACTTCAGTGATTTCTAGTCAACATAGCCTTCAGTACAAAGGACTACTTCAATGATGTCTAGACAACATAGCCCTCAGTACAATGGACTACTACAGTGATGTCTAGACAACATAGCCATCAGTACAAAGGACTACTACAATGATGTCTAGTCAACATAGCCTTCAGTACAAAGGATTACTTCAGTGATGTCTAGTCAACATAGCCATCAGTACAAAGGACTACTACAATGATGTCTAGACAACATAAGTAGTAATATATGAGCAGATCTCCCTACCAAGTGTTTTTTTGTGGATCAGATCTTGGAGTTGAGGCAATGGGTTACAGCGTTGAGTGAATTCGCCGAGTTTATATTGTATTTCATTTGAGGGGCATTTGAGTGGCATTTGAGTGGCATTTAAGTGGCATTTGAGTTTTGATTATTTTTTTACTTATTTTGAACTTATATGGCATATAGATTTTGAATGTATGGCATTTAAGTTTTTGATAATTCTAGACATAATTCGAGCTTATATGGTATCTTGAGAGAGAGGAGAGAGGAAAAGAGGAGAGAGAGGAGAGAGGAGATACATCTACATTGAATAAATACATTGATTAAAAATGAAACAATGTGTGAATATATACATTTATTGTATAATAAGTAGGGATACATAAAGAGAACATATTAAATATTGTGAGCTTGAAATAGTTCCAATATCATTTCAAATGAAAAAATGGATGATGAGAGATTTTCATCCGTTTGTATGTATCTACATATATCTGATTGAAAATGATATAATAATTCAGTGGTCCATTGTATTGAAATCAATTTTTGAGTGAGCTCTTTATTCCACACTTTTCTTTGAATTTTCTTTAAGTAATCATTAATACTAACAGTTTTTGACATTTTTACAACTGTTTGAAAATTGTTTTTAGTCATATGCTTAAATACTTCTACTGGATTGTCAACGTATTTATGTGTAGTGTATGGCCGGTATTGTACCGGTGAAAGTTCTCCATGTAAAGAAGCTACAGTTAGTAAATGCTGTGTCATACATAATAATATAGCTTGTAATGTCAAGCGATATCCAATCTTTTCCTGTACTTCAACATTTTCTTTAATATAGCTATGATATATCTTTGGAAGGTAGTCTTTGATTGTGTATCTTTTTGAACTCATAATGAACTAAAATAAAATGTTAAGTATTAGTATAGGATGATTAAACAGTGTTGTAAAATAATTACATTTTAACTTCTATTAAATAATTTTTCTATTAATTCTTACCTTATCACCAAGAAATCAGCTGTAGTAGTTGATGAAATCAGTTGTAGTAGTTGATGAAATCAGCTGTAGTAGTTGATGTTTGATTGCTGGAGAGAATGATTTCTATGCAGAGAGAGCTGTTCTTATATAGTATAAGCCACTCCTACTCATTTAGCTTATAACCATTAAAAACACTCACGCGAAAACTCTATCAGAATAGTGTTATTAGCGTGAAATATTCCTGTTTTATTCGCGTGAAAATAAAAAAAATTTTATTCCCGCGAAAGCAACGGTTTCCATTCGCGTGTAAATAAATTATATATTCCCGCGAAAGCATTGGTTTGTATTCGCGTGAAAATAGAATTTTTATTCCCGCGAAAGCAACGGTTTGCATTTGCGTGAAAATAAATTATTTATTCCCGCGAAAACATTGGTTTGTATTCGCGTGAAAATAAAATGTTTATTCCCGCGAAAGCAACGGTTTCCATTCGCGTGAAAATAAAATGTTTATTCCCGCGAAAGCAACGGTTTCCATTCGCGTGAAAATAAGTTATTTATTCCCGCGAAAACATTGGTTTGTATTCGCGTGAAAATAAAATGTTTATTCCCGCGAAAACATTGGTTTGTATTCGCGTGAAAATAAAATGTTTATTCCCGCGAAAGCATTGGTTTGTATTCGCGTGAAAATAAATTATTTATTCCCGCGAAAACATTGGTTTGTATTCGCGTGAAAATAAAATGTTTATTCCCGCGAAAGCAACGGTTTCCATTCCCGTGAAAATAAAATGTTTATTCCCGCGAAAGCAACGGTTTCCATTCGCGTGAAAATAAGTTATTTATTCCCGCGAAAACATTGGTTTGTATTCGCGTGAAAATAAAATGTTTATTCCCGCAAAAACATTGGTTTGTATTCGCGTGAAAATAAAATGTTTATTCCCGCGAAAGCATTGGTTTGTATTCGCGTGAAAATAAATTATTTATTCCCGCAAAAACATTGGTTTGTATTCGCGTGAAAATAAAATGTTTATTCCCGCGAAAGCAACGGTTTCCATTCGCGTGAAAATAAATTATTTATTCCCGCGAAAACATTGGTTTGTATTCGCGTGAAAATAAAATGTTTATTCCCGCGAAAGCAACGGTTTCCATTCGCGTGAAAATAAATTATTTATTCCCGCGAAAACATTGGTTTGTATTCGCGTGAAAATAAAATGTTTATTCCCGCGAAAGCAACGGTTTCCATTCGCGTGAAAATAAATTATTTATTCCCGCGAAAGCATTGAGATGTATTCGCGTGAAAAAATGTTGATTCATAGGATTTAATCAGTGCAACTTTACCTATTTAAGAGCCACTGTTTTCACACAGAAAGCATCCAGTTCTACAACGGCTAGCGGAGAAGCAACATCTACTAAACATTCTATTGCAACAACTAGGATCTCATCTTCTTTATAAAGGTAAGAGTAAAAATATTTATTTTTTGTTAGCTAACACTACTAGCTGAAGGTTTATGATCTTTATGATCTTTTAAAATTAATTACGAAAAATTAAACAAAATGTTTTGTTTTTTTTAGAATGAATACTCAAGACGAAGGAAGTCAACCGATGAATGAAGAAGCAGGATCCCAGCAAACCCTTTCCCCATCTCCTTCTCCTATCTTTGATATGGCAGAAAGTCAATTGGTGGTTGATGAACCAGAATCCCAACAAGATTTTACTTCATTCACATCTCCTGCTAACAAGCTGTCTTCAAAAAGAACATCGATGAGGAAACGATCTTTCATTGATTTGACAAAAGATGATATTGAAACTGGCTTGAAGTGCAAAAAACCAGCTTTGTCGGCTGTTGGAGACGAAACGCTCTTTCGTCACGTCAGAATACCCTTTCAAGATGCTGGAAGTAATGAACTAACCACTCTCACCTACAAGAGCGCCGGGTTAATAAACTCTCTCTCTCCGGATAGTCTAGAAAAACTTGAAGAGCCTGTGGAAATCTGCGAACTACCAGTACCAACGGTTATGGAGGTGTTGTCTGTTGAATTTCGTGATGAATCAAAGTGTGTCATCATTTACAACTACCGAAAGGATAAAAAAAGAACTCGGGTGAAGAGTGATGTTTCAACCGAAATAGGACTGCTTGTTAATAAAGCTAAGCAAACACGTCCAATTGTTTTAATTTATATGGGAGAAGGAAAGACAGGAGATGCGATTTTTCGTACTGCTGAATCTCAAGGGAGTAATCGAAAGATCAACGATCCATTCAACTCATTGTACAACAAGAGTTTGAGACAAATACAGGCTTATTTCACTGTCACTCACCTACACGATTTTCCGCCAGGAAGTGTTATAGCTTATGAGAATCCTGGAATGCTAAGAAAATGTGATACTCGTTGGAACAAGACTGCCGATATTATAGTGGCTAATTACAGATGTATGGTGAATGGAGAGCTATTGATTGGAGATCTTAGCATTCCTGCTCAAATAGCTTCATCTGTGGTGGCTGAAAAAAGTGGTGTAATCGTATTCAAAGGACTAAGACAAAATACGAACAACATGATTTCCTATGATATCATTCTACTCTCGGCTCTTCAAGCTTTCATTCAAACCTCAGAACTGTTTGATACTTCGCTGCAACACAGCTGTCTCTCCTACTTTGACGAAAATGAAAAAGAGAACTGTCCAGAACAGTACATCGAAGTCTTAATCGATAACACAAAGGATGTGACTCGTCTTCTATGATGGTAAGTTTCATATCTATTTTAAAAAAAAGCTCCGAAGTATTTTTTATGAAATTAATTCATATAACTATGTATGATAGAGTCATTAGTTACTATGTCTTTTAGATATAGCTAAAGAGCGCTCCTGAGGAAGAAAATGAGAAGAACTTATTTATTTCTTGCTTGAAACATTACAAAATAATAGTTTTTATAGGTTCTGTAGTGTTTAGCGCAAATAATGAGATAAGTTGTATTTTATTCATTTTATTTACTATAACAAATAAAAATCAAGTATAATAATCTATTTTAACAATTTACTTAGTAAATTAGTTCCTTGTATATGTACTCCATCTATCCCTTCTACTGTATTATCTTGAATGAACTCGAAGTTAGGATATGTCTGTATGATGAATCTCCGTATTGAGTGATCTCTCATCTCACTATCTCCTATATCTCGTAAACTTCTAACAATTTCATCCATACTCCACCCTCTACTTCTCAGTAAACAAAAGTATACACAATAATCGCCACATACAGTTGACAAAAAACTTTGTAGTTGTGTTTCATTACTTTGTATTGTTTCATATCCTCCGTGAATACTTAGTATTTCATTTACATCTGGGTAAAAGGAAACAGAACGTCCAAACGAGTCAAAAAAATCTACCTCTGAATCATTAGCGTACACAGCCAACCAATGCTCCCCGGGTTGATGAGAATAATGGGTGTTGAATACGAAACATCCTGTTGGAAAATTGCAAATTTGCTTCCAAAACTGTTCTCTAGCTCCAACATGAATCCCTACGCTTTGACATAAAACGTCTGAAGATAAGATCGAACGAATTTGTATGGTATTCATCTCTAACTTTCTGTTTAAAGCACTGCGTCTCCTCCGATAGTTAATTGAAGAATGCTATCCATCTCCAACACACCGTCTTTTACAAAGTATGCTACCAGGGATAATCCGTCAGTCGTGTTAGTGCTAAAACGAATTTCCACACTTGTTGTGACATTTTTCATAGAGTGAAAACCTTCTTTAAGAAAATCACCAGTCAAATCAAATCCGTAAAGTGTAGTACCATCAAGGTATTGTTCTTTCGTAATACCAAGACTATCACCTTCAAGCAAAGTTCCGGTAGCGTGTAGAAACTGATGATATTCTCTTCCAAAAATTCCTCTAGCATAATTTGGTTCAAATCTCCTTCCAATTGGACAATCACCAACTCTCAATACAATACTATCAACACTAGCATGCTGCATTCTATATGGATTTAAGGCGAAACGTCCGTTCATTGCGTTGTGATCAACTAAACCTAAATAAATTTGTTTAGGTTTTTGTTTGTTTTCTTCCAAAGTGATGTCGATCTGCGCAACACCAGCACGAATTCCATATAGTTTTATCCGTTTTCGATCAACAGGATAAATGTAGTTGTGACCTTCCAACGCCAAACTGAGTTGGGAGTTTTGTATTGTAGGATTCACCTTAACTTTACAAAGATGAAGTTCAAATTTATCAATTCTAATCTTTGCCCCTCCTGCAGGTGTCTCATTCGCAGCAAACAAAGCTAGTTTGGCAGAGGCACGCTCAAACTCCAGCTGCATAGTAGGACCTGGTATTATTAGTTTTTTCTGCTGAAATAATGCGAGATGAGGTTTTCCAGTTAATTCTATTGTCTTTCCACCTATGATTAGAGCTCTCCTCTTTTTCTTATCAGCGGTTTTGTGATCAGCACCGTCTTTGCTAGTTGAATTATCATACAACCATCCTTCCATCTTACCTTGATATTTCTTTCTTTCTGCACTGTTTTCGAGTAGTTGTGAAAAGTAGGAGCGTAAACCGTAGTTGTTAGCGTATTCAACCGTGGTTCCTTCTATCGACATTTTCAACTCGCTGAATAATGTATGCATTGAATCCCCCATCCACACAACTGCATCATCATCATTACCACCAATTTCGGCTCCATCATCTTGAACAACCGTGGCTTCAACTTGCAGAAATGAGTTGTAGAGATCTGTGTAATGTTCAGTGCTCCCTGACAAGGTTAACTCAATACTACCATAAGGATCTAACCTATCAGGTCTGATGACAACATATTCCGATCTTTCTACCGATATGTTTGTTGGTTCCGTAGCAAATACATCCAACGTTGGATTTATGTTGTAGGAAGAACCTTCCAACTTATTACCTGTCGTTCCATTTAGGCTAGCCATCTTTTGCGAGTGATGAATGCTTGAAGCGCTACCGCTTAATGAATATAGATATCAAGCTCAGTTGTCTTTATACAGGATTCTACTGCTATTAAAATATACCACGTTTACCAACACCTCTCCTCTTCTTTCCACCTCTTGTTTTTCTCCTTTTCATACTATCTGGACGGATTGCATTGAACACATCTCCCCCCAGATCATTCAACTCTGCCATTCCCCTCTTCTTTGCTGACGCTGCAAAACTTTGTCCATCGATGACATCACGCGCTACATTTCCACCTACAGTCAGTGCTCTTTTCCCCAAACTAATTGCTCCTCTTTTCAGCATTGGTGCTGCAGATTTAAGTAAACTTGAAAAAATACTACCAAGTCCATTTCCTCTCATATTAGGCATCACTCGTCGTCCACTATACACCCCAATTCCATTTCCAGCTTGCATCTTGTAGTACTCATCAAAAAAATCTTTTGAATCCTCAGGGGTGTATCGTACCAAACTCATTATAATGGTTTCTCTCTAAAGTGAACCGTCAACACAACCTTTCCACCATCAAATGGTATTCGTTGACCGTCGTCACTCGTTATAAGTACTTGAATCATATCACTATTTAGTGATGAAGCGTCAACATAGTGAGGATTTTTAAATTCTTGATACACAACGCTATTCTTCTTTCCTTGAACTGGAACTACTCTCAATAAAGGTACATTCGTATCTCCTACCATTCTATTATCAACAATGTTGGAATAAACATACAGGGATGTTAAACCGGAATTTATATCAGGGGGTGTGATATTATTGTATCTACCATGAGGGTATGTAGTTTTTGATTCAAATCCAAAAATATATGCTATATCTTTGGAAAAGCTTATGGTAGTATCAGGATCACTGTTAGTTAGTAAAGCGGTGTTGGTGATCTTGTTGTAGGAGATGGCAAATTTCTTGTCTAAATCCATTTCATTCATTCTCTTTCGTATAATCTCCTCCAACTCCTCTATACTATCATATCTTCCATTACCGATTAGGATGAAGGACTTTTCGCTTTTACCAGAGACATTAGTCTTTTCTAGATATATTTTCCCTTCGGTAACATTTTTCCAATTATTAGAATAAGTCATATCTAGCAGAGCTACCTCCCATTTACCGCCATTGATAACCAAATATTTATACAGTCTCACTGTAAATTCGGAATTGTTATTATCAGGAAACTCTTCACCACTAGAGTTTGAGGGTAAAGTTATCAGCATCGACATTTTCCCAATGTATGATGATTATATCAAGTGTTGTTTCCTTATAAACTATTCATCTACCCACTCATTGAACTTTTCTCCATAACCTAACCACTTAACCAGAATCTGTCTTTTACCTCTTCTCATTCTTCTTCCCAGTATCTTTTCAATTCTGAAAATCGTGGGTTTTTTTACTTTTTGCAACTCTTTTTCGTAAAAGGTGCCATCAATCATCTCCTCAGCTAAATCTTTCACCCTATATACAACAGGTTTTTCATCAATAAGTACATCAGTGATTATAAAAATCTCAATCGTCCAATTCGGGGTGTATCCTCTTTCAAACACTCCTCTTGCCTTACTTATTCTCACATAATCCCCAATCTTTAGTTTTGCTTCTTGAGTTAAACTATGTTCACCTCCTTCATACACACGATTCCATACAAGTTCTTGATTTTGAAAATTCACATCATTTGGTCTCATACCTATAGCACCGTGAATTGTGTTGTTGTATGCATTAACCATTTCTGGTAAAACATCAATGTATCTATCATCGTCTTTATATGTCAAATATCTATATATCTTCTCTTTTAAAGTTCTGTTAAAGCGCTCCACCATTGATGCCTTTATCGTTTCATTTTCGGTTGTAAAGCGCTTGATTTTTTTTTCCGCCAGCAGAGTCTTGACATTGACGTTGTCAAACTCTTTACCTTTATCAGATTGTAAAGCTTTATAGTTTTCCCCTTCTAGTATTCTTCTCAATCCTCTTGCTACTACCGGTCCTGATTTGTTGATGAGCGGCACAGCCCAACCTTTTCTAGATAAAGAATCAATAGCAGTCAGTAAAAATGCTGCATTATTATTTTCATCTCTTCGAGATCGAACATCCATCAAATCTACCTGTATCTGTTCCCCTATTCCAGCTACAATTGTAGGGCGTCGCTTAAACTTGGTTACAACTTTTTTATGTAACGTGTAGGCATCCTCACCACTCAACCATTCACGGATTCTTTTTTCTCCCTCTCGTTTTCTACGAGCTTTCAGTAAAGCTCTAGCTCCTCGTAGAGATGTATGTAATGCAGGATTGTAATACAACTCTTTTAGCGTGTCGATGTCCATGAATTAGTACCGGGAACGACCAACTTTTTCTTCTGAGTCTTACGTGTTTGATGCGGGGATTTTCTGACAGTTGTGATTCCTTCATCAGTTAGCAGGCTTTTAAATCTACTGTAATTGCTATTTCCCGATTGTATTTTACCTCCTTCGGTTAGAACGTCTCGTAGTAAAGTTTTGGAAGTCCTAGGATTCAACCAATGTTCTCCAATTTTCAGTCTGTTCTTCTCCGAGTCGAATCTACCAATTTTACTCAGATTATTCAACATTCTGACAGCGATCGTTTGATCACTCTTTTTTGTTGTTAAATCAGCTGCTTTTTTTTCAAAGTCTTTTAAATTTTCTCTTTCACTATCATGCTCATCTTCTCCTTCAGTAAGAAATGTACTTCCTAGTAAGGTTGTGTCTTCAGTATCAAACAACCTTCCTTTTATTAATTCCATCCCAATATCATCATCATCATCAACCACTTTCACTGATTCTAACTCATTGTCTTTATCAACATTTGGTGAAAAGACATTAGGTTTATTATCAATAACTGTGCTATTGGCCAAAGGAAAAGTAGACTCTATCTTTTTTTTCTTAATGAGATTCCAACTATCCTTTTGTGTCTGGTTTTGGTTATTTTTAATCTTTTTGACATCAGACAAATACCTACGTAGGTTTTCAACATTTTCATCTAACTTTTCGTATGAGGATAAGTCGGAATCATAAGCCGTTTCCAGTAGATCATTTCGCTTTCGCTTCATATTTCTCACTGTTATAGCTTCCATAGGATTATAATACAATGGAGGTCTGGTTTTCTCTTCCTTTACCACTGTTTTATTATCCTTTCTTTCCGTTAATCTATAGTATTCATCTTCAGTGAGTATAAAATTACGTCTGGAGAATGTTAAAGGCTGACGATTCATCTTTTTATTGATGATAAAACAGATACAATAGGTTTTATGATAGCATCCAAAAGATTCCCTCTACCACTCTGAATCAAAATTTTACGCTTATCATCAACTGTCCCTCTACCACTAAGTTTATGTAGCTCCTTCTTGTAACGCTGCAACTCAATAAACTGCTCAGAATCAAGAGGAACATTACCTAATATAATATTTTTAACACTTTCTATCAATGATTGAAACAAATCTGAGTTGGCCTTTTCGACTATAGCGATTTTTCCTTTCTTACTCAGATCATCCAGAGCTAAAATCGCCATTCTATTTCGCATCATTCGTGTTGAGAGTTTCATCTTTATCTTCTCCCTCCGCCTAGCACACTTTTAAGTAACCCAGGAACTATATTGCTGATGATAGGTCCTAGTAGAGCACCTAAAAATCCTCCTTTTTGCAATACAGCTTTCTTATTATCTAACGTTGATTTTCTTACTAAAGCGCTAATATCCTTCACGTTTCGCTGCAACTCATTATACTGAGATGATGTCAATGGTATCGTTCCATTTATAATAGCTTTAGCGCATTCCATTAGAGTCATAATAAACTCCTTTTTGGCTTTGGCTATAACAGACTTTTGAATAGCAAAGGTTGCATTGTTGAGCGATAACAACACAGCTGCATTTCTTGTTAATTTTTTCTCCAAAGCTTTAGACATTATAACGCTTTCGTGTTGCGTCGTTGAATAACAAAATATGATTGAGGTGAAGCGAATAGTAATTGTATTTATATCCTTTTACTTGGGTACATATAATATCATAGGGAGAACTGATGTAAAATTTCCCAATAGTCTATGTTGATCATTCGTTTGTTGAGTCGTATCTATTCGTAAATAAGAGTATGGTTTCTTTGTTGCATCTTCAAAAGCCTCTTGTACATATTTTACTTTTGATGGAAAACATTGTCGAGCCAAATAGGAAATAGAAGAAGCATCTCTAGGGTTTTTAAAAAGAAAAAAATAATGACTATTCAAGGAAATTGTACGATTTCCTTTTAAAAACAGATTCTGAACAATAAAAAACACACTTATGTTCAAATGTTGACTATGTTTTGTATACAAAGCATTAGCATCGGCTTTACCAGAAACTTCATCCATGAGATCATCAATTATCAGCCATCGATTTTTACCATCTCTGGGGAAACTCACTGTTATATCTATCATGCCTTCATGAAAAATCACTCCTGATACATCATCAAAGGCTTTTTGGTAGGCTCCATAACAGTAGCGAATCTCTGTTGGTGGAGGGTGTGCTATAGTCTGACTAGCTTCAATCATTCAAAAAATCGCTTGCGTCTTTCCCGATCCAGTTGGTCCTGCAATCATTGCTGTAAAAGGAGATCGCATCCTAGGGTCATAATCTTCAGGTTTCCCATTCATCATAAAAAGATGTTCATCAATCAACAGTAGTTTCATTTATGATTCTAACAGGAGAGTTTCTCGCTTTTTGTATTTTTTCCATAGCTTCTTCATACATACTAAACTCAGTAACACCTCCAAAAGTGGAAAGCCCTACGACAAATACCAAAATTATCATAATTATCAACGCTTTACGCTTCATACTCGGTAAAACATCTATCATATCACGTTCAGTACCATCAATAGTATCAACTTCATTCATTGGTCTCATCTCAACATCATCCTCTGTCGACATCTTAACTTCCAATAACCATACAATCTTATCACGTTTTCATTTATATACAATGTTAAAACTATCAAAAAAATCAAATGCCATACATGCAAAATCTAACTGCCATATGAGTTCAAATTAAGTAAAAAAATAATCAAAAACTCAAATGCCACTTAAATGCCATTCAAATGCCACTCAAATGCCCCTCAAGTAAAATACAATATAAACTCGGCGAATTCATCCAACGTCGTAACCCATTGCCTCAACCCCCAGATCAAATCCACAAAAAAACACTTGGTAGGGAGATCTGCTCATATATTACTACTAACATAGCCATCAGTACAAAGGACTACTTCACTGATGTCTAGTCAACATAGCCTTCAGTACAAAGGACTACTACAGTGATGTCTAGTCAACATAGCCATCAGTACAAAGGACTACTTCAGTGATGTCTAGACAACATAGCCTTCAGTACAAAGGACTACTTCAGTGATGTCTAGTCAACATAGCCCTCAGTACAAAGGACTACTTCAATGATGTCTAGTCAACATAGCCTTCAGTACAAAGGACTACTTCAGTGATGTCTAGTCAACATAGCCTTCAGTACAAAGGACTACTACAATGATATCTAGTCAACATAGCCTTCAGTACAATGGACTACTACAATGATGTCTAGTCAACATAGCCTTCAGTACAAAGGACTACCACAATGATGTCTAGTCAACACAGCCATCAGTACAAAGGACTACTTCAGTGATGTCTAGTCAACATAGCCTTCAGTACAATGGACTACTTCAGTGATGTCTAGACAACATAGCCTTCAGTACAAAGGACTACTACAGTGATGTCTAGTCAACATAGCCATCAGTACAAAGGACTACTTCAGTGATGTCTAGTCAACATAGCCTTCAGTACAAAGGACTACTACAATGATATCTAGTCAACATAGCCTTCAGTACAATGGACTACTACAATGATGTCTAGTCAACATAGCCTTCAGTACAAAGGACTACTACAATGATGTCTAGTCAACACAGCCATCAGTACACAGGACTACTTCAGTGATGTCTAGTCAACATAGCCTTCAGTACAATGGACTACTTCAGTGATGTCTAGACAACATAGCCTTCAGTACAAAGGACTACTACAGTGATGTCTAGTCAACATAGCCCTCAGTACAATGGACTACTACAATGATGTCTAGACAACATAGCCTTCAGTACAATGGACTACTTCAGTGATGTCTAGTCAACATAGCCCTCAGTACAAAGGACTACTACAGTGATGTCTAGTCAACATAGCCTTCAGTACAAAGGACTACTTCAGTGATGTCTAGTCAACATAGCCCTCAGTACAAAGGACTACTTCAGTGATGTCTAGTCAATATAGCCTTCAGTACAAAGGACTACTTCAGTGATGTCTAGTCAACATAGCCTTCAGTACAAAGGACTACTTCAGTGATGTCTAGTCAACATAGCCCTCAGTACAAAGGACTACTTCAGTGATGTCTAGTCAACATAGCCCTCAGTACAAAGGACTACTTCAATGATGTCTAGTCAACATAGCCATCAGTACAAAGGACTACTACAGTGATGCCTAGACAATATAGCCTTCAGTACAAAGGACTACTACAGTGATGTCTAGTCAACATAGCCCTCAGTACAATGGACTACTTCAATGATGTCTAGACAACATAGCCTTCAGTACAAAGGACTACTACAGTGATGTCTAGTCAACATAGCCCTCAGTACAATGGACTACTTTAGTGATGTCTAGTCAACATAGCCATCAGTACAAAGGGCTACTACAATGATGTCTAGTCAACATAGCCCTCAGTACAATGGACTACTACAATGATGTCTAGACAACATAGCCTTCAGTACAATGGACTACTTCAGTGATGTCTAGTCAACATAGCCCTCAGTACAAAGGACTACTACAGTGATGTCTAGTCAACATAGCCTTCAGTACAAAGGACTACTTCAGTGATGTCTAGTCAACATAGCCCTCAGTACAAAGGACTACTTCAGTGATGTCTAGTCAATATAGCCTTCAGTACAAAGGACTACTTCAGTGATGTCTAGTCAATATAGCCTTCAGTACAAAGGACTACTTCAGTGATGTCTAGACAACATAGCCTTCAGTACAAAGGACTACTTCAGTGATGTCTAGTCAACATAGCCCTCAGTACAAAGGACTACTTCAGTGATGTCTAGTCAACATAGCCCTCAGTACAAAGGACTACTTCAGTGATGTCTAGTCAATATAGCCTTCAGTACAAAGGACTACTTCAGTGATGTCTAGTCAATATAGCCTTCAGTACAAAGGACTACTTCAGTGATGTCTAGACAACATAGCCTTCAGTACAAAGGACTACTTCAGTGATGTCTAGTCAACATAGCCCTCAGTACAAAGGACTACTTCAGTGATGTCTAGACAACATAGCCTTCAGTACAAAGGACTACTTCAGTGATGTCTAGTCAATATAGCCATCAGTACAAAGGGCTACTACAATGATGTCTAGTCAACATAGCCCTCAGTACAATGGACTACTACAATGATGTCTAGACAACATAGCCTTCAGTACAATGGACTACTTCAGTGATGTCTAGTCAACATAGCCCTCAGTACAAAGGACTACTACAGTGATGTCTAGTCAACATAGCCTTCAGTACAAAGGACTACTTCAGTGATGTCTAGTCAACATAGCCCTCAGTACAAAGGACTACTTCAGTGATGTCTAGTCAATATAGCCTTCAGTACAAAGGACTACTTCAGTGATGTCTAGTCAACATAGCCTTCAGTACAAAGGACTACTTCAGTGATGTCTAGTCAACATAGCCCTCAGTACAAAGGACTACTTCAGTGATGTCTAGTCAACATAGCCCTCAGTACAAAGGACTACTTCAATGATGTCTAGTCAACATAGCCATCAGTACAAAGGACTACTACAGTGATGTCTAGACAATATAGCCTTCAGTACAAAGGACTACTACAGTGATGTCTAGTCAACATAGCCCTCAGTACAATGGACTACTTCAATGATGTCTAGACAACATAGCCTTCAGTACAAAGGACTACTACAGTGATGTCTAGTCAACATAGCCCTCAGTACAATGGACTACTTTAGTGATGTCTAGTCAACATAGCCATCAGTACAAAGGGCTACTACAATGATGTCTAGTCAACATAGCCCTCAGTACAATGGACTACTACAATGATGTCTAGACAACATAGCCTTCAGTACAATGGACTACTTCAGTGATGTCTAGTCAACATAGCCTTCAGTACAAAGGACTACTTCAGTGATGTCTAGACAACATAGCCTTCAGTACAAAGGACTACTTCAGTGATGTCTAGTCAACATAGCCCTCAGTACAAAGGACTACTTCAGTGATGTCTAGACAACATAGCCTTCAGTACAAAGGACTACTTCAGTGATGTCTAGTCAATATAGCCATCAGTACAAAGGGCTACTACAATGATGTCTAGTCAACATAGCCCTCAGTACAATGGACTACTACAATGATGTCTAGACAACATAGCCTTCAGTACAATGGACTACTTCAGTGATGTCTAGTCAACATAGCCCTCAGTACAAAGGACTACTACAGTGATGTCTAGTCAACATAGCCTTCAGTACAAAGGACTACTTCAGTGATGTCTAGTCAACATAGCCCTCAGTACAAAGGACTACTTCAGTGATGTCTAGTCAATATAGCCTTCAGTACAAAGGACTACTTCAGTGATGTCTAGTCAACATAGCCTTCAGTACAAAGGACTACTTCAGTGATGTCTAGTCAACATAGCCCTCAGTACAAAGGACTACTTCAGTGATGTCTAGTCAACATAGCCCTCAGTACAAAGGACTACTTCAATGATGTCTAGTCAACATAGCCATCAGTACAAAGGACTACTACAGTGATGTCTAGACAATATAGCCTTCAGTACAAAGGACTACTACAGTGATGTCTAGTCAACATAGCCCTCAGTACAATGGACTACTTCAATGATGTCTAGACAACATAGCCTTCAGTACAAAGGACTACTACAGTGATGTCTAGTCAACATAGCCCTCAGTACAATGGACTACTTTAGTGATGTCTAGTCAACATAGCCATCAGTACAAAGGGCTACTACAATGATGTCTAGTCAACATAGCCCTCAGTACAATGGACTACTACAATGATGTCTAGACAACATAGCCTTCAGTACAATGGACTACTTCAGTGATGTCTAGTCAACATAGCCCTCAGTACAAAGGACTACTACAGTGATGTCTAGTCAACATAGCCTTCAGTACAAAGGACTACTTCAGTGATGTCTAGTCAACATAGCCCTCAGTACAAAGGACTACTTCAGTGATGTCTAGTCAATATAGCCTTCAGTACAAAGGACTACTTCAGTGATGTCTAGTCAATATAGCCTTCAGTACAAAGGACTACTTCAGTGATGTCTAGACAACATAGCCTTCAGTACAAAGGACTACTTCAGTGATGTCTAGTCAATATAGCCCTCAGTACAAAGGACTACTTCAGTGATGTCTAGTCAACATAGCCATCAGTACAAAGGACTACTACAGTGATGTCTAGACCCTGCTGGAGCAACACAAGAAAAAAGCAACCTATTACAGCGATTGCGGATTTTGCAGCTTCCATTTCCAGTGAAATCTCAAAGCAATTGCTAGCATTTTATTTGAGATTATAGCCGGGTTTTGATCGAGATCAAAAGTTCACAAGCCGATTCCTTGACAGGCCAACCAATCACAACACACAAATGTCATACCACTGATTCCAATAATATTTTACCAGTTGCATCACACCGATCTATCAACAGCCATATAATATTTTGTAGGCCATATTTTGCATGCATTTATTTTTGATTATAATGTGTCAAAAAGTCAGCAATGAAGGTGCACGTGCACAACAGCAGAGCCAATCTTGACACCGGACCCAGAACGGCAGTCAAGGCAGAAAGAACTATCGCAAAGTTGATTTACTACTACAGCCTGTCCAGCATGCATTAGTTTAAGGCCACTTTAAATGGAATAGCTGTGGGAGGTTTTTGTGCTAAACACAGTCAGAACCAACACCCCCCCCCCCTCACCCCTTGTATTAGATCCCTTCTACACCCCTTTCCCTATCCCCCAGCGTCAGTTTTATTTGGACCAGGGACTCTCCCTTTATAACCATGTAAAACCCATACCGGGTTAAGGTTACCAGCTATACCTGGTCTTGTACCGGGCCCGTGGTTAAAATGAGTAAACTGCTAACCGATTCTTTAATCAACCAATCACAACACACAAATGTCACACAGCCGAGTCCAATAGTATTATACCAGTTATATTTATAATACATAGAGTGATATATATAATACATAGAGTGATATATATAATACATAGAGTTATATATAATGGATAGATCCAACAACGTTTCATAGACATCTGCATCAATCTAATGGTGCATACTGTTGTATACAGGACCATGAGCTATCCATAGAGTTATAAAATTGATCTGCCAAGTGCATACGCTATACTAAACCTCATAGACATGGATATTGTACGCATCATCAACTCGTAAAATCAAAGTATATAAAGCATACATCAATGTGATGATTACAGAGCTGGTTGGTTCACTCATTTAGCTGGTAGAGTAAAAGCCGTTGAGAGCTCCAGTGAGGTACAACTAGGGTGGTACCGTACACATCTAGATCATACACATAGCCAGCTGTATAGCTGTCTCTCATCTCTGATATAATGTTACCTACAATAATAGATCAGTAATATCTACAGTATATTCCCTACTACATACCACATCTATATACCTACCTATAAGTATATATAACACAACAAACCAATGCAGTATACAATATATATATAGTATACAATAACATACCTGTTGTGATGTCTAGTATGTATATTGTTGTATTGTAGTGTGCAGTTACTAATATGTAATCTCCATATTGTACCAGACCAAATGGTTGGTTCACATCAGGGCAAGTCCACATCACCTCTCCAGTTGTAATGTTTACCAGATATATTCTGGATATATCTGATAAGACGACAGAAGCTTCTCCAGCCGCACACATACGAATATTTGCAGTGCTTGGTAGAGGAGAGGGAATGTGACGTAGAATTTTACCGTCGAGAGAATACACAGTTATTTTATTGTTTGCTCTGTCTGGTATGACTACCTGGTCAGCTACGACAACCAACGCAGATAAATACCGACCGCCACCAGAGTGATTCCAGCTGGTGATGTGTCCACCAGACATGTCATACACACCTACTTTACAGGGGCGAGAACGAGATAATGTATAGATTTTATCTTTGTACACGGAGATGGAGTATACACAACCAGAGGTGGAGATGAAAGAATTGTACACTTTGTAGTTACTGTCTACTTTAGTAACTGTTTTGTTACGCAACCCGACATAAGTACTACCGTTGTAGTGACACACTGAGAGAGGGTTAGCAGGTAATTGTACAGACTGGAGTTGTGTGAGCGATTGTGGGAGATGTGGAGTTGTGTCTCCTTTCTCACTGGCTACAACTATGTCTTCTGAGCAGACAACTTCTAATTCCATCTCCCTGCACTCACCTACAATATTATGACTCTGGTTAGATTTGATAGCGACAATAGAGTTGATGATATAGATTAATCTTAACCTCAGACACTATAGATTAATCTTAACCTCAGACACTGTAGATTAATCAGTTAACTGTATCACACATACATATAATATAGGGTTCAGTAGATATAATACATTTGTAGAGTTAAATAAAAAACAATACAACAATATAATGTTTGTATGTGAGGTTACACTCAATGATTTCATACAAGATGATTAAACTGTGTTGGCTCACTGCCAGATATTTCTATCACAGCTATTCCAACTACACCGATGTAAATATTACTGAGGTATCCTAGTCTGAGGTACAACAAGTCTAGTCACTCACCCTTTAGCCTCAGTTTCTGCTGATCAATAAGTTTTAGCTCAGGTAGTTGTTCTACAACAAAGTCTTGTATTTGTTGTTTTAGCTCTCTGTATCCCTTCACAAAATCTGCCTGTAAATAAAATGTAGATAAATGTGTGAGTAGCTGATAGCTGTATATTGTAATACTTGGTACAGCTGGAAGGGGGGGGGGTGCCTACACCACAACAGAGGACAATAACACTAAGGCTTTATAAATGATGTATGTTATTCAACTGTCTATACAAAGCCCCGCCCTTCTACTTATTACTTAATGGCATTGTGCTCCTTTGGGTACTCAGTCTATGAATATTTGTTACTTAAAGTCACAAATAAATAGATATCAATGTCCACAGTGATGCTCTAAGGCTAAAGCACTGGTAAAGCCCTAGTTATTGACTAGTGCACATTCTAGAAGCCACTCTACCACTAGACATGTGAAACATACAAACTATTCATACAAACATCTACCTGGTGACTATGTTTTACTCTAGTCTCTATCAGTTGTCTCTGATTTCTTATTTGAGTCCATTTCTTAAGTACAATGTCTTCCATAAACTCAGCCATATTTACTCTCCCTTTTTGTCTTTTCTCTCTCAGCTCTACCTCCAGTCTCTTGTATTTACTCTTGAGTGCATTTATCTACAACAGAAATGTGTCATTGAGTCAGCGCTGCCTCCTACAGTATCATTTAATCAAAGTATGATCGGATAGTCTAAAGTCAAACCTGCGCATCCCTAGTTTGATGTATCAATTCTACCATCTGTGATGTTTTGTTATCATATTCAGCTCTCATTTCAGATGTATTTTTGAATAGTCTCTCATACTGATCCTCTTTGGCCAACATCTCAGCACTGATTCCTTCTTTGAGTAGGGCAGCAACACAGTCATCTAGTGACAGCAGCTTGTGAGAGGTGCCTGTTATACATATCATATAAAGTTGGTTGTGCAACAAACTAATGCTACATGTACATCTACCGATTTGCTCTTGCCGATTGGAGATGACGTCAAGGAGTTTCCTCTATTTTTTTTATCTACTTGCCATTCTCACGCAATACCGGTGAAACTCGCTATAATTTTGCCATAGTTAGCCATAGATTGCTTTTAAACAAAAAAAATGGGACGCTAAAAAACAACTCTTCATCTAAAAGTAATTGCACATGAGAAACAAATTTGTTGGAAACATCAAAACCACAAACAGTGATATGATTGGTCAAATCACGAATTGTCTACCGATTTTTTGACCACGAACAAAACCTACCGATAGCCTAAAATAAAATGTTACCAATAATTTCATTACGTCACACAGGAAACGGGAGCTAATCGGTAGATGTACACGAGGTATAACTTAGGAATTGAAAAAATGATGATGCAAGACCTGGGAAATCCAAGACAGCAAACAACATAATAGGGAAGTGACACTGTTCCATATGGAGCTAGTAGAAGTTGGTACTAAGAAAACCAGACGTGTGGTTGCTAGGATACTACAAAAGTCTGGTTGCTAGGATACTACAAAAGTCTGGTTGCTATGATACTACAAAAGTCTGGTTGCTAGGATACTACAAAACCATTAATATTAAAGACACTTGACTCAATTATCTTTTCTTTTTACTTTAGATTTTTCCTCTCACTATTATATCAGTTTTACCTTGAAGTTAATTGTGCTTCATTGCCCTGTACTCAGGTCCCGGCAGAGCAGTTTCACTTTAGCGATGCAACCGAAGGTAGCTTAGTCGATCGTTGAACTGATCATTAGAAATCACGACTTGCTTGACTATTATTCTGACGTAAGGAAGTTTGAGCAAATAATATGACAAAAATGATGTTGTTGAGAAAGCTCAAAGAATCAATAAAGCTTTTGGAAGTTCTCTTTTGAAAAAGACTTGGTTTATTCAGTTAAAAAAAAAAATAATTAAATATCATGTTCATGGGTAAAACCATAGTTTTGCATTTCGGGTATATTTGAGTTTGCCAACGTAAACTAATGAAAGCACGCCCTTGAACGATTACTGTGGTTTGCTTTCATAGTGTCGTTGGAGTTTTACAATTTATGTTGATGGGGCACCATCAATAATGTATACCCCAAATTTATAAGCCGCCGTGAATAAAAAAATGTTTCTTTTGTAATTGTTAAAATGAATTCACTTTCGTTGTAATAGTATTGTTGGTGGAAACCGGGCTTTCGGAATCTTCAATAATAGATTTTGGACAAAAATCTGCCTCGACTCTTATTGCTTTGTACACGCTAATCGCTGTGCATTAACCCAAATCATCACTTTGTTATCAGCGCAAACTATCAATGATTATAAATAAATTATCTTTGCTAACAATACTACTATTATGGAGGGACTGGTAGGAGTTATCTCCCAGCTGGATATTCAGACTTTATTACAGCCATTAGTGACATACCACATGTTTGGTGCACTTGGTGATGTCATAATTGGTTATTATTTTACATTCATAAAACAGCCAACAAAAGAGTCACAAGTAGCGGGTAGGTCTGGGATATATAATACTGACTGCATTTAATTCATCTGTACTAGCCTACTATATAGAGACTGTGACATAGAGGTTTAGATAGAGACTGTGACATAGAGGTATAGATAGAGACTGTGACATAGAGGTAGAGATAGAGACTGTGACATAGAGGTATAGATAGAGACTGTGACATAGAGATATAGATAGAGACTGTGACATAGAGCTATAGATAGAGACTGTGACATAGAGGTATAGATAGAGACTGTGACATAGAGGTATAGATAGAGACTGTGACATAGAGGTATAGATAAAGACTGTGACATAGAGGTATAGATAGAGACTGTGACATAGAGGTATAGATAGAGACTGTGACATAGAGGTATAGATAGAGACTGTGAAATAGAGGTATAGATAAAGACTGTGACATAGAGGTATAGATAGAGACTGTGACATAGAGGTATAGATAAAGATTGTGACATAGAGGCATAGATAGAGACTGTGACATAGAGGTATAGATAGAGACTGTGACATAGAGGTATAGATAGAGCCTGTGACATAGAGGTATAGATAGAGACTGTGACATAGAGGTAAAGATAGAGACTGTGACATAGAGGTATAGATAGAGACTGTGACATAGAGGTATAGATAAAGACTGTGACATAGAGGTATAGATAGAGACTGTGAAATAGAGGTATAGATAGAGACTGTGACATAGAGGCATAGATAGAGACTGTGACATAGAGGTATAGATAGAGACTGTGACATAGAGGTATAGATAGAGACTGTGACATAGAGGTATAGATAGAGACTGTGACATAGAGGTATAGATAGAGACTGTGACATAGAGGTATAGATAGAGACTATGACATAGAGGTATAGATAGAGACTATGACATAGAGGTATAGATAGAGACTGTGACATAGAGGCATAGATAGAGACTGTGACATAGAGGTATAGATAGAGACTGTGACATAGAGGTATAGATAGAGACTGTGACATAGAGGTATAGATAGAGACTGTGAAATAGAGGTATAGATAGAGACTGTGACATAGAGGTACAGATAGAGACTGTGACATAGAGGTGTAGATAAAGACTGTGACATAGAGGTATAGATAGAGACTGTGACATAGAGGTATAGATAAAGACTGTGACATAGAGGTATAGATAGAGACTGTGACATAGAGGTATAGATAGAGACTGTGACATAGAGGCATAGATAGAGACTGTGACATAGAGGCATAGATAGAGACTGTGACATAGAGGTATAGATAGAGACTGTGACATAGAGGTATAGATAGAGACTGTGACATAGAGGTATAGATAGAGACTGTGACATAGAAGTATAGATAGAGACTGTGACATAGAGGTATAAATAGAGACTGTGACATAGAGGTATAGATAGAGACTGTGACATAGAGGTATAGATAGAGACTGTGACATAGAGGTATAGATAGAGACTGTGACATAGAGGTATAGATAGAGACTGTGACATAGAGGTATAGATAGAGACTGTGACATAGAAGTATAGATAGAGACTGTGACATGGAGGTATAAATAGAGACTGTGACATAGAGGTATAGAGACTGTGACATAGAGGTATAGATAGAGACTGTGACATAGAGGCATAGATAGAGACTGTGACATAGAGGTATAGATAAAGACTGTGACATAGAGGTATAGATAGAGACTGTGACATAGAGGTATAGATAGAGACTGTGACATAGAGGTATAGATAGAGACTGTGACATAGAGGTATAGATGGAGACTGTGACATAGAGGTATAGATGGAGACTGTGACATGGAGGTATAGATGGAAACTGTGACATAGAGGTATAAATGGAGACTGTGACATAGAGGTATAGATAAAGACTGTGACATAGAGGTATAGACAGAGACTGTGACATATATCTATAGACAGAGACTGTGACAAAGAGCTATAGATAGAAATTGTGACATAGATCTATAGACAGAGACTGTGACATAGAGCTATAGATAGAGATTGTGACATAGAGGTATAGATAGAGACTGTGACATAGAGGTATAGATAGAGACTGTGACATGGATCTATAGACAGAGACTGTGACATAGAGGTATATATAGAAACTGTGACATAGAGCTATAGAGACTGTGACATAGAGGTATAAATAGAGACTGTGACATAGAGCTATAGAGATTGTGACATAGAGGTATAGATAGAGACTGTGACATAGAGGTATAGATATAGACTGTGACATAGAGGTATAGATAAACACTGTGACATAGAGGTATAGATAGAGACTGTGACATAGAGGTATAGATAGAAACTGTGACATAGAGCTATAGATACTGTGACATAGAGGTATAAATAAAGACTGTGACATAGAGCTATAGAGACTGTGACATGGAGGTATAGATAGAGACTGTGACATAGAGGTATAGATAGAGACAGTGACATAGAGGTATAGATAGAGACTGTGACATAGAGTTATAGATAAACACTGTGACATAGAGGTATAGATAGAGACTGTGACATAGAGGTATAGATAGAGACTGTGACATAGAGGTATAGAGACTGTGACATAGAGCTATAGAATGAGACTGTGACATAGAGGCCACTAACAGTATACCACTATAACTTTCATCAAAATAAATTTATCAGCTGCAATTTCATTCTATCAAAATTTGAAATGTGTTTGTTCTCACTGTTACAATTGATCGCCGGTCAAGTGTAGAAGCAACCCTTCAGAAAGAGAGGGGAGGGGCTTAATTAACCTAACGGCGACAAAATTGATGTCCAGTAAATTGCTAGTGTGTGTCTTATATACCCAACCGACAACCTGATGAACTGAGTTTGTTGATCTACACCTCCATCTACACCTCTATGAACAGTGAAAACAGGCCACGCCACAGTAATTCACTACCAGGACGCATCCTCATTATGTTGTGTTGGCAAACTCATTTACACCCGAAATAAGAAACTAATGCTGCATGTACACCAAAGAAATCGGGGCTGAAAAGATCACTGATTAGTGACAAATCATTTGTTTGAAAATAATTAGGCAAAACACAATGTTCATCTTCGTTAAAAAAACCGATGAAATCGGCGGGCACAACTATTTCAACTTGACCTGATAAGATCCACTTCAAACGAATTAGAGCATGAAATACGAGTTGGACTGATGATGAGTCATGTTTAACTGCTTCCAATTCAATAGCATTGACCCATAGACCTATAACCATAGCATAAACCCATAGATCTATAACCATAGCATAGACCTATAGACCTATAACCATAGCATAGACCTATAACCATAGCATAGACACATAGACCTATAACCATAGCATAGACCTATAGACCTATAACCATAGCATAGACCTATAGACCTATAACCATAGCATAGACCTATAACCATAGCATAGACACATAGACCTATAACCATAGCATAGACCTATAGACCTATAACCATAGCATAGACCTATAGACCTATAACCATAGCATAGACCCATAGACCTATAACCATAGCATAGACCCATAGACCTATAATCATAGCATAGACCCATAGACCTATAACCATAGCATAGACCTATAGACCTATAACCATAGCATAAACCCATAGATCTATAACCATAGCATAGACCCATAGACCTATAACCATAGCATAGACCCATAGACCTATAAACATAGCATAGACCCATAGACCTATAACCATAGCATAGACTCATAGACCTATAACCATAGCATAGACCTATAGACCTATAACCATAGCATAGACCTATAGACCTATAACCATAGCATAAACCCATAGACCTATAACCATAGCATAGACTCATAGACCTATAGCGATAGCATAGACCCATAGACATATAACCATAGCATAGACCTATAGACCTATAACCATAGCATAGACCTATAGACCAATAACCATAGCATAGACCCATAGACCTATAACCATAGCATAGATCCATAGACCTATAACCATAGCATAAACCCATAAACCTATAACCATAGCATAGACCCATAGACCTATAACCATAGCATAGACCCATAGACCTGTAACCATAGCATAGACCCATAGACCTATAGCCATAGCATTGATCCATAGACCTATAACCATAACATAGACCTATAACCATAGCATAGACCCATAGACCTATAACCATAGCATAGACCCATAGACCTATTTCAGAAATCCATCGGCTAGATAATAATCTATCAGATTACAATCAGCTGGTGTACATGCAGCATAACATTCTACCACAGAGTATTTATGAGCAAACTCAATTTAGGCTTTTCAAGTGAAGAAAATCAAAATTTATTTTATGAAAAATAATTCAAAGGCTGCATTGAACCCTTGAGCTTTCTCCACAAAATCATTTTTCTCTTATCAGCTGCTTGAAATGTCACAAATCAGGATAATAGTTAAACGTGTCGTGATTTCTAATGATAAGTTATACGACCAACTAGACTATTTCTGGCAGCATCGGTAAAGGGAGACAACTCCTACCAGGACCCCATTACACAGATATATTACTTACCATTGTCACATTTATCCATATCAGGCAGACATTTCATGCACCAGAGAGTCAAACAAAGTTTACAAGCCAGGCTGTAGGGTTCGTTAGAGTGTGTAGTGCAGTTCGTTGTCTGGCGTTTCTTAGCCTGAGCTCTAAACTCATCCATATTTATCTTGATATGTTGATCCATCGTATCATCATGTGACTAAAATATTAAAGGTAAATCTCAAGCTACAATTTGAGAAAGAAGTCCAGCTGACAAAAACCGACAACACAGAAAGCAAACCTCACAGAATAATTACTGGACAACTAACAGATAAATCAATCGCTAGGCTCGGTGGCTCAGAACGTTTTGTGTTTTGGGTTTTAAAAGGTGTGAACGCCTTCCAAACCATCTGAATGCTTTTGAAAATGTCCGAACTTCTTCAAAAGCTTTTAGACATTTTGCAAAGTCGTACACACACTTCGTAAGTCAAAGCCTATTAGCTGGTCCGCTCTATTGATGGTATATCTTCAGTCTACTTATGACTGATATATTTTGTACTAAACGAATGACAGTTAAATTTCATTGAAATAAATGAAAGAAATCATATTTATTATTTATTTACGCCATTATATGAAATTCCATATTACTATAAATAGTATACAAAACCTAATTATATTTTATCCAAGTATAAGTTTTAGAGACTCAACAAATGTTTACATAATTAAATAATTTGCTCTATTGATCTGCGTTAGATGGCAAGCATAGAGGATATAAAGACAATGAGAGCAATCGTTTTTGTTTCAAAAGTCATGCGCTTTGCAATCCTATCAAAGATTTTTCAAACTAGTTCAGATTATTTTGAAACAGTTCAAATGATCAGAAAATAGGTCAAACGTTTTATAAAATAGTTCATGCCTGAGCGCACAGTAGACTATAAATCCACAGCCCTGGTTCATACTATTTTTAGAGCGTTTGTAATTTTCAAAATCATTTGAATCATTTCTAAACAGAGCTCATTAATTTTATTCAGTGAGCTACTTTTTGTTGACCCACGAGTTACGAACAAAATGATTATTTATTGATTAAATTTATTGCCGGTCTGATTATTTTTATTGCACAGTGTTCGGCGAACAAAGGTAGCGAATACTCTTACTATTTGCAAAATAATGATACATTTTGTTACGATCGTTTGATTGATTAATTGCTTTGATACGATTGTTGGACAAGAAATACAGTTTGTTTTGCATAAAATCCAGCAACTGAGCCAGTTTTTAGATAAGGTTTTAGGCCAATCTACTACATTTACCCAATTATTTTCTATATAAATGACGCTTTGCTAAATGTTCATATTATTTCAAAGTCGTTCATACGCTTTTGAAAGCAAAAGCCTCTAATGTTGTCAGCTGACATGGTTAGGCATGTGATATAGAGAAATCAACCAATAAGCATACAGAGAGAACAAGCAAACCAATCACAACAATCGACAGATACAATAACTTACATCTACATGACTGTTACATAACTTTGTACAACAATGTGTACAATAGCTCACAGCCTCCTCCTTAGACCTTTTCTTCCTAACACAAATATCACACCATTTATTGTCTTCTCCTGGCGTATCATGTGATGGGAGAGTATGTGGAGCCCCAGCAAACACCTCTCTGTGTTATATATATAGATTGTATGGTAACTCTAGTATAACTTATATATAAGTATATATACTATAGCCTGTGAACTATAACTATACATATAGGGGACACTTACCCACACCCCGACGCTGGACATACTATTAGGTGATTCTCCTCATAAAAGCCACTCAAACACTGTAAACAGTGCACGTGTGTACAAGGTAGGGTCGTAGGTTGTGGTAATGCCTCATCTTTTCTCAAACAAAATCCACACTCCACTGATGCTGGAGTTTTGTCCATTGTTGTCTGTCAACATAACAAACCTGTCATATAGTTTCTTTTATAAAAAACTAGACAGAAAGTGACACACAACTGCAGGTTGTATAACAAACAAGCCAGACAGTGACACACAACTGCAGGTTGTATAACAAACAAGACAGACAGTGACACACAACTGCAGGTTGTAGAACAAACAAGACAGACAGTGACACACAACTGCAGGTTGTATAACAAACGAGACAGAGAGTGACACACAACTGCAAGTTGTATAGCAAACGAGACAGACAGTGACACACAACTGCAGGTTGTATAACAAACGAGACAGAGAGTGACACACAACTGCAAGTTGTATAGCAAACGAGACAGACAGTGACACACAACTGCAGGTTGTATAACAAACGAGACAGACAGTGACACACAACTGCAGGTTGTATAACAAACGAGACAGCCAGTGACACACAACTGCAGGTTGTATAACAAACGAGACAGACAGTGACACACAACTGCAGGTTGTATAACAAATAAGACAGACAGTGACACACAACTGCAGGTTGTATAACAAACAAGACAGACAGTGACACACAACTCCAGGTTGTATAACAAACAGACAGTGACACACAACTGCAGGTTGTATAACAAACGAGACAGCCAGTGACACACAACTGCAGGTTGTATAACAAACGAGACAGACAGTGACACACAACTGCAGGTTGTATAACAAATAAGACAGACAGTGACACACAACTGCAGGTTGTATAACAAACAAGACAGACAGTGACACACAACTGCAGGTTGTATAACAAACAAGACAGACGGTGACACACAACTGCAGGTTGTATAACAAACAGGACAGACGGTGACACACGACTGCAGGTTGTATAACAAACGAGACAGACAGTGACACACAACTGCAGGTTGTATAACAAACAAGACAGACAGTGACACACAACTGCAGGTTGTATAACACACGAGACAGATAGTGACACACAACTGCAGGTTGTATAACAAACGAGACAGACAGTGACACACGACTGCAGGTTGTATAACAAACGAGACAAATGTGTACTTGAAGAAAAGATAAGAGGGCATGTGTTAATGGCAACATTAGCCAGTTAAACCGAAGTATATGATAGATGTATATGGTAGGTGATATAGCCACAGTGTTGAAGTTAAGAATGCTTCAGTGGCTTGTTGAGATGTTGAGAGTTTTCGGCTCTCTGATATTCTTTGGTGGGAATTGAGGTCTTTGTTGTGACTCTAACGAGGGTAATGCGATTGAGTGAACTGGAATATTGTGAGTGATTTCTTCGGATGTTATATGTTATGCAGATGTTATATGTTATGTAGTTGTTATCTGTTATGTAGATGTTATATGTTATGTAGATGTTATATGTTATGTAGATGTTATATGTTATGTAGATGTTATATGTTATGTAGATGTTATATATTATGTAGATGTTATATGCTATGTAGGTGTTATATGTTATGTAGGTGTTATATGTTATGTAAATGTTATATGTTATGTAGTTGTTATATGTTATATAGATGTTATATGTTAAGTAGATGTTATATGTTATGTAGTTGTTATATGTTATGTAGATGTTATATGTTATGTAGGTGTTATATGTTATGTAGATGTTATATGTTATGTAGATGTTATATGTTATGTAGATGTTATATGTTATGTAGATGTTATATGTTATGTAGATGTTACATGTTATGTAGATGTTATATGTTATGCAGGTGTTATATGTTATGTAGATGTTATATGTTATGCAGATGTTATATGTTATGTAGATGTTATATGTTATGTAGATGTTATATGTTATGTAGATGTTACATGTTATGTAGATGTTATATGTTATGCAGGTGTTATATGTTATGTAGATGTTATATGTTATGCAGATGTTATATGTTATGTAGATGTTATATGTTATGCAGATGTTATATGTTATGTAGATGTTATATGCTATGTAGATGTTATATGTTATGTAGATGTTATATGTTATGTAGATGTTACATGTTATGTAGATGTTATATGTTATGTAGATGTTACATGTTATGTAGATGTTATATGTTATGTAGATGATATATGTTATGTAGATGTTATATGCTATGTAGATGTTATATGTTATGTAGTTGTTATATGTTATGTAGATGTTATATGTTATGTAGATGTTATATGTTATATAGGTGTTATATGTTATGTAGATGTTATATGTTATGTAGATGTTATATGTTATGTAGTTGTTATATGTTATGTAGATGTTATATGTTATGTAGATGTTATATGTTATGTAGATGTTATATGTTATGTAGTTGTTATATGTTATGTAGATGTTATATGTTATGTAGATGTTATATGTTATGTAGATGTTATATGTTATGTAGATGTTATATGTTATGTAGATGTTATATGTTATATAGGTGTTATATGTTATGTAGATGTTATATGTAATGTAGATGTTATATGTTATGTAGATGTTATATGTTATGTAGATGTTATGTAGTTGTTATATGTTATGTAGATGTTATATGTTATGTAGATGTTATATGTTATGTAGATGTTATATGTTATGTAGTTGTTATATGTTATGTAGATGTTATATGTTATGTAGATGTTATATGTTATGTAGATGTTATGTAGTTGTTATATGTTATGTAGATGTTATATGTTATGTAGATGTTATATGTTATGTAGATGTTATATGTTATGTAGTTGTTATATGTTATGTAGATGTTATATGTTATGTAGATGTTATATGTTATGTAGATGTTATATGTTATGTAGATGTTATATGTTATGTAGATTCTATATGTTATGTAGTTGTTATATGTTATGTAGATGTTATATGTTATGCAGATGCTATATGTTATGTAGATGTTATATGTTATGTAGATGTTATGTAGTTGTTATATGTTATGTAGATGTTATATGTTATGTAGATGTTATATGTTATGTAGATGTTATATGTTATGTAGTTGTTATATGTTATGTAGATGTTATATGTTATGTAGATGTTATATGTTATGTAGATGTTATATGTTATGTAGATGTTATATGTTATGTAGATTCTATATGTTATGTAGTTGTTATATGTTATGTAGATGTTATATGTTATGCAGATGCTATATGTTATGTAGATGTTATATGTTATGTAGATGTTATATGTTATGTAGGTGTTATATGTTATGTAGTTGTTATATGTTATGTAGATGTTATATGTCCAATAAGAGAGGGGAGGAATGGTAGATATTTTATTGGGTTTGTAGGCCTTTTACTTGCTTGGTTAAACTATAGTGTGCCGGTCAGTAATAAACCTCAGCCTGATCTAAGCGAGTAAGAGAAACATCGGCAGAGGGTTCTACATATAATAATATAATACTACATGAAAATTGTCTTATCGGTATAAATAAGTGATTGATGAAAAAAACTTTGCATTTGTGTTATTGTGGCTAAGAATGATAAGAAAGAGGTAGATCTCAGTTGTGATGCGTGGGCAGATCTTTGTGAGATGCCAGCGTTGAAAATTTCACCAACTATCATGATATAAGAAATAAATAATAATAAATAAGAAGATCACCTCTCAGTATTACCTCTGTGATGATGACACTCTAAATCACTAGGTGCAAGTGGAGTGCCTCAGGAGGAAAACAGTGTGCTACAGGGTTATTACATGGTTGCAGCATGCAGCTGTCTGTTTCTGGTAGCACTCTCATGTCACGTATAGTTCTAGGTAAAAAGCTGTTGTGAAGCATACTGGAGGTTGCATATATGGAAGTGAGCTCTCCTCGGCTAGCAGCTCGTGTGACTATCGTTGTTTTAGATCTGTTATTGATTATTTCATCATAACTGGATGAGAGTACACTGTGTCGTTCCTCGTCTTGGAGGGCTTTGGTAAGCAACGCTACCCTGTGGTTTTGCCTGCGCCTGGTTAATGTCGGGAGACCTAAATGTTCTCTGGCTTCACTGACACTGTCGCGACCTTTCAGACCACTCACAAATCTACAGGGTTGGGAATCGCTGATTGTTAAACTAGGGATTAAATCGCTTTCGCTAATGCTGTTACTAACTAGGGGATAAGGCTTTCCGCTGGTGTCCATGCTAAGTTATTTCAAACTAGGGGATACCATCATTTCCGCTGATGAAACCGCTGATAACATTTTCAAGTTTTTGATAACTTTGCATATAATCTTATAACGATAAAGACTTATACAAACACGAACAAAATTTTATTACACAGCAAACAGAGTGCAAAAAAATGGCTAAAAACGTATAAACTTTTCATTACAGGTTAATAATGACAGAGCAGATTGGGTCAACAGTAGTCCAACTATTTTTTAAGGTGTCAGTGATGCAGCCAGCTGCAGTAATGCAGTAAAGTTATATGCATATATGATATAATAAACTGGCAGGCAAATGCAACGCTTCCAAGATGACTAACATTTTGGCATGCATGAGTGATTTGGGCATTGTTGGCTGATAAATCAGCGATTTGCTTCAGCGACTACTAGTACTTTAGCGATTAGGCTATTCGCTGAATGTCTAATCAAACTAGGGGATGTGCTGCAATCGCTGATGCATGACTAGCGATTAGCACCAGCGATTAGCGTTTACAAACCGCTATTCCCAACCCTGCAAATCTAACAGTTCTATTCTGAACGCCTTCGATTGAGTTTATGATAGCCTTGTTGGTAGGGTCCCACACTGTATCGGCATATTCTAAAATTGGTCTACATAGACTGGTGTATGCAAGCAGTCGGCTATTTTTGGGCGCAGTACCGAGTGTATATTTGATCGCACCAAAGATTTTGCTAGCTTTCTCAGTTTTCAAGGCTATTTGTTGGTCGAAATGTAGATTGTGTTGAAGGATGACGCCTAAATATTTGGTGCTCTCCACCCATGAAATTTGTGAGGAGCCAAGCTTGTAATGTAACTGAGGTTTAGGATTTGGTCCAAAGCGCATGGCATGACACTTATACCTCGTGTACATCTACCAATTAGCTCCCGATTTGCCTTACCGACTGAGGATCTCCTTGCATCCGTTTCCTGTGTGATGTAATAAAATAATCGGTAGCATTTTATTTGAGGCTATCGGTAGGTTTTGCTCATGAGCAAAAAGTCGGTAAGCATTTTGTGATTTGACCAATCATATCACCGTTCGCGGTTTTGATGTTTCCAACAAAACTGTTTCTCAAGTGCAATTATTTTTAGATGAAGAATCGTTTTTTAGCGTCCCGTCTTTGATGTTTGAAATCACTTTCGGGCGAACTATTAAAAAAATGCAGCAAGTTTCACCGGTATTGCGTTTGAATGGCAAATGGAGAAAAAATAGAGGAAACACCCTAACGTCATCTCCAATGGGTGAGGACAAATCGGTAGGTAATCGGTAGATGTACGCGTAGCATTAGTAGAATTAAAAGGCATTTTCCATCGCTGTGACCACCTTTCTACGTAACTAATGTTTTCTTGGAAGGCTACCATTTCATCGACATTATTGACTTGTTGGTATAGTAAGGTGTCATCAGCATATAAGCTGACTCTACAGTTGACAGCGGCTGGTAAGTCATTGATGTACAGAAGAAAGAGGGCCCGCCCCAGCACCGAGTCCTGTGGTATACCAGACGATACTGCACATGAAGTTGAGTACTCGCCCTTCAGTGCGACGTGCCGCGTTCGTTCAGTAAGAAAATCTTGTATCCAGTTTGTCAGAATGGGGCTTAAGTCGAGGATCTGTCTCAGTTTAGGAGAGCATGTGGTACTTTGTCGAATGCATTTTTGAAGTCAACTATCAACGCTTGAGTAGTTTTGTGTGTTTCTGCTGTCTCAGCAAGGTCATGGTACGTTGCACAAAGCTGTGTTTCACATGATAGGCCTTTCCTAAACCCATGTTGTCGGTTGTGGAGGATATTATCAAGTCTTTCGTTGAGGCAGTGAAGCACTATATGTTCTAATATATAGTATGGAGGTTAGAGAGAGCGGCCTGAAGTTAAATGCAAAAGTTGTGTCGCCACCCTTATGGATGGGTGTTAAATTTTCTGATTTCCATTGTTCTGGTAGGCGTCTGCAAGCAAGTGAGGCACGGAATACATGGCCTAGGCATGCAGCAGTACTTTGCAAGTCTATCATAAGATCCGGTTTTCTGATGCCGTCGGGACCAGGAGACTTTCTGTTCCCCAGTGACGTATCAGCTTCACTATTCCAGTTTCAGATATATTTATTTCTTCAGCAGGATGATTGATTTGTGGTATGGTATCTATTTGCTGGTTTCTACAAAATTGCTCCTGGAAGAAATTGTTGAGCAGCTCAGCACAACAACAACAATAATTATTATTATTATAAATAATAATAATAATAATTAAATAAATAAAACTGATGACAATAATTAATAACTTATAATTACTGTTATCAGCTGTATTACTGTTATTATTATTATTAATAACAATTAACAATAGTAATAATAGTTGCAGCAACAGTAACAACAATAATAAATAATAATATCAAGTTAGTTATTATAAATAATAATAGTAACTATTGTTGATTTTGCTGTTCCCTAGGAAATGCAACGGAAGTGAGAGGTGATAGGTCAGATGAACACTGATTTTAGAAGTCCTACAGTTTGACAAAATCTAAGCTTTTTCCCGTGTCTGTGAAATTTTTAGCTCTATTTCCACTGAAACAAACATCCACTGTGATTGTCAAGGTCACTTTGTAGCACGCTCATTGGTCGGCCGTCATGATACCTTCTACCTTCTTCGCAGCATTGAAACTCCGTTATATTATTATTATTATTATAATTATTATAATATTATTATTATCTATGTATGATTTTTTATTTCTTCTTCGTTTTCCTTCTGCAAATGATGTCAGACCATGCTTACAGCTCACTTATCGCCAGTAGTTCACAGTCAGCTAGCATCAAAGGCAATCAATGCTTTGCCATCAATTGTTGTTACAAAATCAAAATAAACTCCTCAAACAACAACGAACAAACAAGCAAGCAAAGCTGCTGGTATTTCTTTTCACAGGTAAAGTAATATATCGAACATCTGCTAAAGTACTAGTGCTAGATGCTCCTGAGCATATAGATAGCCAACCTGACATGGAACTCGACAGAAATAGTTCTAATATTGCAAAGGTACGTATAATAATAATAACTATATATATCATATATATAAATAGTAGTAATAACAGTTATAATAATGATAATGATAATGATAATGATAATGATAATGATAATGATAATGATAATGATAATGATAATGATAATGATAATGATAATGATAATGATAATGATAATAATAATAATACGTACCTTTGCAATGTTAGAACTAGATCTGTCAAGTTTCATATCAGGTTGGCTATCTGTATGCTCAGGAGCATCTAGCACTAGTACTTTAGCAGATGTTTGATATATTACTTCACCTGTGAAAAGAAATACCAGCAGCTTTGCTTATGCACTACATAATAATGCTGCAGTAGTAGTATCACTTTTTTACCGCTAGTTTAAATTTTAGTGCTCCTGCTAAGAAATTTGAGCCATCCTTTAGTTAATATAATGTATTATTTGTTAATTCAAAAAATGAAGTTGCGGGATGGTTATTCACAGGAGCGCAGTTACTGCTTTCCTCTATAACCATCTTCACGTTCTCTCAGTTGGTTTGTGTTCCGGTACTGAATGTTTCACTGTCCAACTCAGATTGGTGTTTGATTTTTGTCTGTTTTTCAGTCTGGATGTTAGTGGAATGTGTCTGTCTTGATGTAGATGGCTAGAGCAAACAGATAGTAGTCCAGGTATCAATGCAGCTATGATAGAGTCTCTGTCAAAGAAGAAGGTGGAAGACCCGCAGAAATATGCGCAGTAAGCATGTGTTGTTACTGCTTTTGTATATAAAACATGTTGTTAGCCTGTCAAATAGTGGGATATCAGATAGTAATAATAAAAGCATCATAGTTATAAATAAGTTGTTTAATTTTGACCAGTGTGAATTTGAATTTATCCGGTTTGATCACTTTGCGGTCGATGTTGTTTGGTGGTTGATGCCATGAGTATAAGAAAACAGCTCTTGTATGACCAACAGTGAAAACAGATGGTTGGGTACGTTGACTTGGGTGACGGCCCTGAAGAGCAGGAAGGGGAGGCTTCTGAGGCTTTAGTATTTATGTTGACACGTACGTACTGATGGATATTTGCAAATCGTCAGCTTTATTGCTTTAACAGTTTCACCTAAATCGAAATTCATATTATTTTGCGTGCAATTAATAGTCGTGTCCTTTTTTAGGACTAGTTGCTTCTTGGAAAGCACCTGTTGCTTACAGTCTTTCAAGAGGTCTCCAAGCTGCTACACAATAGAAGCTTTTGAATCATACTCTCCACAGCTTGAATGAGAGAGGATTCATTATTGGTTGCATAACTATGGATGGCCATGCCACAAACTTAACAACTCTTGGGTGCTATCTTGACTGATAGTAACAACTTGGTGCCTTATTTCTTTGTGGAGGAGTCCTCTCATTAGACCTTTACTGGATCCCTCCCACATGGTAAAACTGGTGCGTAATATGTTACATTCATATGGAGTTGTCAGCTCTCCCAGTGGCCAGATTCAGTGGCCACATATTGCTCTACTACATAAGACACAGGAAACTATGGAACTGAGGCTAGCGAATAAGTTATCCGCAAGGCATATCAATTTTGTTCAAAATAAAATGAAGGTATTTTCTGTCTAAATGAATTTTTCATGTACAATCACATTTAGTCTAGTGAATATTTTCATACATTGCAAAATTAGTGATTTATGCGTATTTTCGGTTGGGCAACTCCAAATTATCATATCTTGTTTTGTTAGGTCTCACTCGCTACACAATTGTTGTCTAACTCCGTAGCAGACCCTCTTCTGACATTGAAGGAGCGGGGGGGGGGAAGAATTTGAAGACTGGGAACCAACAGTAGAGTTAATCAAGGTAATTTAGTTTTAGGAGTGTTCAATATTGACAGACTATTGCAATCGTAGGACGGTGGTCAGCTAGATAACTTGTGGAGGTAGTGAATGTGTCACTGAACATGCATGTGATTACTTTATTATTGGACTGTTGATCTACTGTTTGACACTTTAAACAGTCAATCTGTAATGGCCAGAGGCTATAAGCAGCCATTATGGATAAGCAGTATGGAATGCGTTGGGTCTTTTTTACAAGACGCCAGGGCTTACCCCCTTTCTCTCACTACTGCTGAATATTTGCCTCTCTGGCTATGTAGATGGTATGAAGTGTTGCTGAGGCTTGCTTGATTTTAGTGTTTCTTCTTATTCCGCTATTGAATAGTTTGTTGTGCTTATACACTTTACAACTCGTCGTTGTAACAAAGCAACGCAATAGACTCGCTAATTTGGTCCCCCTTTAGTCTAAATCATTACATGTTCATAGGTTATGCAGTTATTTATTTTGAATTAATATAATCTATTTGTTAGACAGAAATGTGTGTATGAAAGGCTTAGTGTGTGGACCTGACGCTGTATCAGGGCTTGTTGTGCAGCTGATGGAGCCTCGTATTGCCCGCTATCTGCTTATGTACAAGTTTAGCCAGGATCACTTGTAGCTGTTCTTCAATGCCATTCGAGGAAGTGGTGAGTGCAACAACATCAAGTCACTGTAAACCATGGAGTTATTTTTTATGTACGCTAGAGAGCGTAGCTCGCCGGCCTGAAAATTTAAGTTTGTATACCCAAGGGTTGGGGTGGGTTGCAGTTAGTGCTGGGTCGGTATTAGTTTTACTGGCTAAACCAAAAGTTTTGGTGTCAGTGAATTTTTTTTATTTTTGGCTTTATCGGTTTATAGCCGAGGAAGAATAGAGCCAGATGTTGTTTTATCTATAAATGTCCTGTGTACAGTCATCATGTGCTGGTGCAAATCCAGTGAAAGGCCCTATGTTTATAGACTAGCCTTTTATGAGTGCATGAGTACCTGTTCCAGGACTTGGATATATCAATAATTGAGCATGAGAAGTCTCTAGTCATTCTGCCGCTCAAATGTTAACCAAATATATTTTTCATTTTTATCATTATTGCTTATTGTTGATTTTTACTGCCAGAGATTAAAAAAAACAGAAAAACCGAGTGCAGGCAGCCCAGAACTGAAACCTAACAGGCAGCCAAACTGACCCAGCACTACCAATACCCATTCCAGTATTTCATGCTAATATAAAATGTTCTTGCGTTTATTTTTAGGTGGATGGAACAACAACTCTAATGTCAGCCATTTCAAAGCTGCATTTAGGCGTTTGATTAGCAGATGTGGTGCTGAATCAGACGGAGGAATTAATGGTAATGTCGTACCTCGGAGTCACACGGAGATGATACAAGCTGGCAGCGACTGCTATGTACCTCCTAACATCATTCCACAGAATGACAACCTGGCCCAGCTATTTGAAGAGATCATGTGCTCAGTAGAATCTTGTTTTATCGCCGACTTCCCATCAATTGTAGGCAATGTTTTAGTTTATATTTGTGGTTGGGTTGTTAGAAAACTTATTACGAAATTGGGCTATGACGATTGTCGCGTAGCATTGGTTTCTGCAATACCCAGTCAGAAATATGGCCACTATTTCATTTTCTTACATTTGACAAACAATGGCGATCTAATATCCCCATCAGATGGACCTATTTCAGTCTCTTTCAGCTCAGCGCTGGTTTAGATGCTGTCACCAAAAAGGTTTGCTGTCTGTTCAGTCGAAGGTTTTGCAGGAGGTTGGCCAAAATGATTTGTTAGTTCTTGGAGACCCCTTCCTTGAGACCACGGGTGGCATATCAAACCACCCCGTAATATTGACTCAGCTAGTAGTAGGAACTTTTTACTATTTACGGCAGCATCATAAGGCCAAGCTACACAACCTCAAGTTGCACGAAAGCAATATTCGTCACAAGAACACAAAAGCCATCATGTTCAACGGCCAGTAGAGCTCTTTTAATTGTGCTGCATACTTTCGTTTTAGAAGCGCTCGATTTAAACTCTTCAACATTATTATAACTTTTGTTTATATATCATATGTTTTTTTGTTAATTTATTTACTTTTGCTTTTTTCCAATGTGTATTAGTGGCCTGTCATGCACTGCTCATAAAACATGAAGCCATTTATGTGTTTTGATTAGAACATAATTATTTTAATTACAGGAATAAATTTATGTATACAAACTGGATACAAGTGTTGTATTATGAACACTCATTGATTTGTAACATTCAATTAGCTGTTAAATACATTGGTTTTATAAGCACTGGATAGTAGAGTGGTTTAGCCTTTGAGTGCGCTATATTCCACACCTGTAGATGTGTATGGCTGGTGGTTAAATTTGTCTTGCTAGCTCACATGGGAATAATCTTACACATATTGGAGTTGTAATTTCATCATTTGTTAGTTTGGCATCATCGTTGCTAGGATACATAGTAGCAGGTACCAAGATGGCCACCGGGATTACACGCCGCTGATATAGCGTGACTTTACCGATGTCCATTCCAGGAGATGTTTATTTCAGTTGGTGTGCGTAACAATAACCTTTGTATTTAACATCCAAGGATGTCCATTCCAGGAGATGTTTATTTCAGTTGGTGTGCCTAACAATAACCTTTGTATTTAACATCCAAGGATGTCCATTCCAGGAGATGTTTATTTCAGTTGGTGTGCCTAACAATAACCTTTGTATTCATTATCCAAGGATGTCCATTGCAGGAGATGTTTATTTCAGTTGGTGTGCGTAACAATAACCTCTGTATTTAACATCCAAGGATGTCCATTCCAGGAGATGTTTATTTCAGTTGGTGTGCGTAACAATAACCTTTGTATTTAACATCCAAGGATGTCCATTCCAGGAGATGTTTATTTCAGTTGGTGTGCGTAACAATAACCTCTGTATTTAACATCCAAGGATGTCCATTCCAGGAGATGTTTATTTCAGTTGGTGTGCGTAACAATAACCTTTGTATTTAACATCCAAGGATGTCCATTCCAGGAGATGTTTATTTCAGTTGGTGTGCGTAACAATAACCTTTGTATTCAACATCCAAGCACACGCATGCAACCAAAACAACCTAAAAGTCACCACAAATTGACAATAAATACAGTGAATATTGCCAAAAAGCTCTGTGTAACAGTAGACTGAGATAGATCACCCAACAACATACGCACACAATGAAGCGTGGTGGTAAAATGATATAATTAGTAGTGTTGACTTCTACCACAGGTGTCTTGTGCAATGAAAATCTCCCGACGTAGTACATTTCACTGCAGGGAATCCGACTCAAACCTTCAGACAAAGTTATTTAGGGCTACATTTGTGGGGTGGGTGGGGATGGCTGCTTCAGACCTGGAGGTGAAGGGAAAATGGTGGCTCATTGCATGAATGCTTTCTCTTGCGACGGCCCCTGAAATCCTCTAAAATAGTGGAAGCACTTTGCATAGAGATCTTTCTACTTTACAATGACGCTGGAGAAGCAATACAAACTTTAATGAAATGTAGCTGAACATAACCTTACTGATTTCACTGAATTTATATCAGCATTGCTTGTTACACAGTTTCAAACAATAAAACTGTGTTTCCTGTCGAACAAACATGAAAGTCTGCAGTTTCTTCTTAACATCCAGGCGTTTTCGAAATGATTTAGACGTTGATGAAAATCACAAACCATATAAATGCTTTAGAAACAACACGAGTTATTTGGAACTACAGAAACAACTTTGGAATAATCTAAATGTTTAAAACTGTCTAAACTTTTCTGAAAAATTTAAAAGTTTTTAGATGCGGTATGTTATTCAGATCATAAACAGTTGTATGCAGTTACATTAGCACCTCTATGTAAAACAGCTAACATGCACATAAAGCCAATAATTATTGCATCACCAAATGCTGGGCTTTCATGATGCCTTCTGTCTGAAGAGATAAAAATAGCAACATGACAAGTTCAATAAGTTTGTATGTAAAGCATTTTCTGATAAAACGGTACAAAGCATTCTACTTTTGAAGCCTTTGATGGCTGCCTGACTGAATCGTACTCTGGTCTGATTTTTATTATTAGACTTTTTGATGAAGTTGGATTCCAGGAAAGCTAGATATCTGCTATTTACAAAATCTAGCCTTAGTACCAGAATAAAACTAGTCAGTGGACCTTATGATGGGATACAGCTGTACTTGTTTCATTCTTCACCCACAACATGACATGACAAAGTATCTTTTCCATCCCTTGTATTACTTACAGGGAAGGTCTCGAGAGAGAAGGAGTTCACCTCAGGTTTTATATGAGGTTATGAAGCTTCAAACAATTGCAATGTTTTACACATAAATAGATAGCATTTTGCAACATTACAGTCTTTCCTAAAAGTCTGTACGGCTATTTTAAGAATGTTCCCTGTGAACACTTTCCAACAGACCACAGATTTGTAAATTGGCTCCTGGGGGCCAAGGGAGCCCATTCTAACATTCACTACTGGTAACCTCGGGAGTGAAATATCTCTGCATTTATACAACGTAAAGTGAAAAACATCAGTGAGTGTATCTTTGTGGTAGATTTTGGTGAACAATCATAGTAAACTGGGAGTTTACTACACTATCTCCACACCGAATGAGCTAGAGTTTCACCCACAGCCATCGATAAGATGCTGTGCCGGTAGTGAAGCTTTACTGTGCTGGTAGCACAGTGTGCAGGGCCGGTAGTGACCCCTGCCGGGCTGGTATTGACCCCTGCAGACCCGGTATGTGACTCAGGGCCGGTCAAAGATGGCTGCCATAGCAGAGGACTTCTAAAACCAGTCAAGATCTTGTTCTAAGCCAAGAACAGAAATACCCTTCCATTTCTCCGAAGTTGCAAAGACCACAAGCTAGCCAGAGCCTTGGGACCCTGTAGGACACCCTGATTGGACAGTAGGAGATAGGACTCCGCCTCTAGCCACTCGGCGCTTATTATTTTATTTAATTCTTTTACATTGGATGATTGGTTAGTTATTTATATATGTAATCCCATTGGTCTAATCACTTCCTGTGCCTTTACTCTTATATGATTTTATGCTAATTACTTCCTGTCAGTTACCTATAAAAAGGCTGGCATTGTTTATATTCTTTGCATTAATTCTCATGTCTTGCCAATAGCCCTAGTGGATTGCCACCCCAGGACTTTTCCTATTGAGAATAATGCCAGTATTCAAACTGCACTCTGTATTGTTTGTCGGAGTCATGGGCTCTGACTATACCGGATAACTCGGTTGCATTATTGCACAGTTGTCACTGTCAAGCAGCACAGTGTCCCCTCTGGAGAGAGAGAGACGTAATATTTGAGCATAGTGGATATCCGTGGTTACCAGACCGGAATCCATTACATCTGTGTGTTCTAAGCATGTATGCCTATTTCACTGAGATGGTCAGAAACTGTTTTACTGTTAGTTGTTTGCAGCAGTTGCTATAACAACTAGTTACTCAATCTTCACAACGAGTCCAATAATAAGTACAAGTCCACACAGGTTGGAGAGTCACGTAATAAAAACTCTACTGTTTTATTTTTTCTTTGGATCAAACAATCAGTCTTTGTATTAAAGGATGATTTCTCACAACAATTCCAATACCGCTTGTTCTGTATGCACAAACTGAATATTTGGTATCCATTTTATTGCTTTAAGATTTCTTTGGTTCATGCCTTTCTTTGGTACACGGTCCGTGTTCTTTGACATTTACAGACGTTAACTTAGTAGTTTTAGGCACAAAGTAAACATACTTGGACCACAGGCCATGAGCATTAGATATGGCTGTGAGTTTACATGTTTAATGCCAGCAGTAATGTTACATGTACATCAACCAAATAGCTACTTATTTGTCCTTATACCCCATGTACATCTACCGATTAGCTCCCGATTTGCCTTGCCGATTGGGTGGCTTTGCAGTTTGTCTTTCCAGTTAGGTTGCCAAACAATCGGTAGGGACTGATTTGAAGTAATTGGCAGGTTTTGATCCGCATCAAAAAATCGGTAGACAAGTTGTGATCTGACCAATCATATCACTGCTAGCGGTTTTGGTGTTTCCAAGAAAACCGCTTCTTAAGTACAATTATTTATAGACAGAGAGTTGTTCTTGAGCGTTCCGCTTTTGTTGTTTGAAAGCACTTTATGGCTAACTATGATGTGAATACAGCGAGTTTGACCGATATCGCGTGAGAATGGCAACAGGAGGAAAAAACTTGGGAAATACCTTGACTTCATCTCCAATCAGTAAGGACAAATCGGTAGCTATTCGGTAGATGTACATGTAGCGTCACCGATTGGAGATTACGTCAAGGTGTTTTCCCAATTATTTTGTTCCACTTGCCATTCCCGTACAATACCTACCGATTAAACTCGCTATATTTTATGTCATAATTAGCCATAAAATGCTTTCAAACAACAGAAACGGGACACTTAAGAGCGCCTTTTTTTGTATAAATAATTGTGCTTGAGAAACATTTTTGTTACGCAAGCAGTGCTATGATTGGTCAAATTACAAATTGGCTCCCGATTTCGCGATGTGAATTGAACCCTGCCAATTACCTTAAATTAAACACTACCGATTGTTTGGCGATTTATCTGGAAACAGTGGCCGCAGAATCACGCAATCGGTAAGGCCAGTCGAGGGGTAATCGGTAGATGTACATGGGGCATGAGTCATTGTCACATCTCTGGAACATCTCAAGTACTGTGATCCCATTTTGAAGTCCCTGGGTCTACATTTCTGCACATCTGGCAAGGTTTGATTACCTCTTTGACAACTTTCTTCTCTGTACAACTACAAAGTATTGTGGTAGATTTTGATGCACACTAGTAGTGAACAGGTCGTTTGCTCTAGAACCTTGCGAGACAATGCGCTAGACTTTCACCCACAGCGTTCGGTTAACAGCTGTTTGGGTGGAAAGTCCTACTGTGCCGGTGGCATAGTGAAAAGGGCCGGTAGTGACCCCTGCAGGGCCGGTAGTGACCCCTACCGACCCGGTACAGCTGTACTGGGCCGGCACAAGATGGCCGCCATAGAGGAGGATCCTCAAAAGTATGTAGGAGCTTAGTCAAGGTCGAGAACAGGAAGTACTTACCCTTAAACTACCAACTCCATGGACCCAACTCTACATACAGCCTGGGAGCCTTGCAGGACTACTCATTGGGCAATAAGGAGAAAGGACTCCGCCCTTAGCCACTTGGCACCTCCCTTAATTACTCATACTGCATTGTTGATTGGCTTGTTATTTATATAATCAATTGTATTGGTTAATCTGCTTCCTGTGCATTGATTGTTATATGTTTTGTGCTTATCAGCTCTCCTATAAAAGGAGAGCACACACTGTTATTCTTTGCATTCATTACAATGTTGCCATGGCATATACTCTTATATTGCTAAACCCTAGAGGAATAATTACCCTCAGGACAGCTTAGAGAATAAAGCCATTATTACAGACACTACACGGTACTGTTTGTTTAAGCCATGGGCTCTTGCCTTACCGGGTAATTCGGTTGCCCTACACAGTTGTCACTGTCGGTCGGTACAGTATCCCCTCTGGAGAGAGGTAGAATACTCGAGATTAGTGGATGTCCATGGTAACAGACCGGAATCCATTACAGTATTCTTTCTGCAATGTATGCAGTATTCCAAACAGCTAAATAAAGCTCACTCAGATCTTTTTGTATCACAGGTGATGTCATCATTTGTAGGAGGGATAACTCCCACACAAGTTGATTCCCCAACTTTGACGGATATTTGTCAACGTATCAGCTATATCAGCTGCTGACTTGGCAAATTTTATAGTCAGCACCAGGTTGTACCCCTGAACTGATCACTTTATGGTTCCCAGTCTATGTCTGATAATCAGCACCAGGTTGTACCCCTGAACTGGTCACTTTATAGTTCCCAGTCTATGTTTGACAACCATTTTACTGAGTCCACTTTTTGAGTCTCGGTGTATTGTAAAGAGCTGAACCTACCGAATCATGCACTCTGGCTGTGGATAACCACATCAAATCCTAGCTAAGTGGTGCTCATTAATTACAACAGAATCTCAACTGATTGTCAAGTTTTGGAATGTTGATGGGCTGGTGAGTGACAGTTGAATCGCTTGTCAACAGATTTGACCAGATCGTTGACTAGCCTAGACTTGAGGCCTACAATGCGTAAATAAGATACACTCAAGATCATCTGATTATGTTTTAGCGTCCATCTGCAATAGAAATATCTGTAAAATATAGTGAAATAATTAAATGAACTAAAATGACAACTTGACTTGATATTATTGTTGGCACATTTTACAACAATCCCAAACTCCATTAGTTGTTGTATGCTACAAATATGATTTTTGGTACTTATTATTGTTCTTGAACATAAAATGTTAAATTGCCTACCTTAACATGTGAGGACAACTACCAACTTTAGACATTTTCTGTTATTTCCATTTATTTGATTTTTCATACATATATCGATATATCAGTTGCATATATAACCATTTTCTCATACTGTGGTACACATACAGTGTGCATATACATCATTTATGGTTACTTAGTCCAGTGAAAGTGTTCACTTTGTGAGTTTATTAAAATAAACGGAGCCTCTACTCACTTGCTCTTATAACATGGCAGGCTTTAGGAAAGGTTTGACATAGAGTTAGAGAATGGGAGTTGTCCTCTATAAGCAAGTTTTAAACCTAAAACCCTGTCACAAAAGTAGCCGATGATTGTCTACAAAAGCTATATCGACAACGAGGTAAACTAGTTGACTGATTGGTCAAAAATCTTGTCTACCGAACTTATTTTATTGCTTGTTGATTCAACTTGATCGCCACTCAAGTTGCTGACATCCTGAGTTTCAACAATCATTATAATAACTTCTAACTATGCAGTGTTAGTACAAGTATGTAGTTTTATCCACAAGTATTATCTACAGAGTACTTCATTTATTGTGCCATGTGCAGGATGACTGCACTAACTACCTGTCTTGTATCCACTGACTTATTCCTTCATCAAACACCTTTCTATACATTTATCTAGAGCATTATATTCTGTGTATGAGCTGCCATTGATGTCTAATGTGTTGTTACATCTCCATTACTGGATAACTCTACCTCTAGTAACCAAACAAACAGATGACAACCTTTCTACAGCAATTCTCTTGACTTTAGCTGCACTGCTGGCGACCCAGTAATAACAATGGCTCTTCCTCAGCTTTCCCACTTTCAGCTATTCACTTCTGTATACCGGTCGCTTAGACATCAATGGTTTCCCATCTCTATTAGCTTTTGCTTTCATGACTCTATCAACTGTGACAGAAAACTAGTGTTACAATATCACTTGTGCTAATATAAAACATTATGTCTCAAGGCATGTAAGATGGATGAATAATTGTAGCACATGTTTTGTATCAGTGATTTGCTAACAAACAGATTATTGAGAGTATATAACAAAAAATCCAATCCGCATTCAGGGCCCCTTTGTATTCTCTTCAGCAGAGAGCCTGTGTTCCAACTAACCGTTAGATAACAGAACTGCCTTCATATTGGTTCATATAGAGTCGTAGCAGTAGAAGAGACCATAGAATTATCTCCCTTACTAGAACGCTAACTAGTTTCTAGCACTTGATGATTTTTGGGATGGGTAAAATTGGCGTACCAGGCTATACTTTTGAAATATTTCCCATTTTGAGATATGTTATTTTTGTTGCAAAAACTAATAATTACGCTTCATTTTACCGGAACTAAAGTTTATTCAGTACAAAGGACTACTACAGTGATGTCTAGTCAACAAAGTCCTCAGTACAAAGGACTACTACAATGATGTCTAGTCAACATAGCCTTCAGTACAAAGGACTACTTCAATGATGTCTAGTCTACATAGTCTTCAGTACAAAGGACTACTTCAGTGATGTCTAGTCAACATAGCCTTCAGTACAAAGGACTACTTTAGTGATGTCTAGACAACACAGCCGTCAGTACAAAGGACTACTACAATGATGTCTAGAAAACATAGCCTTCAGTACAAAGGACTACTTCAATGATGTCTAGACAACATAGCCTTCAGTACAAAAGACTACTTCAGTGATGTCTAGACAACATAGCCATCAGTACAAAGGACTACTACAGTGATGTCTAGTCAACATAGCCTTCAGTACAAAGGACTACTTCAATGATGTCTAGACAACACAGCCGTCAGTACAAAGGACTACTACAATGATGTCTAGACAACATAGCCTTCAGTACAAAGGACTACTTCAATGATGTCTAGACAACATAGCCTTCAGTACAAAAGACTACTTCAGTGATGTCTAGACAACATAGCCATCAGTACAAAGGACTACTACAGTGATGTCTAGTCAACATAGCCATCAGTACAAAGGACTACTTCAATGATGTCTAGTCAACATAGCCATCAGTACAAAGGACTACTACAGTGATGTCTAGACAACGTAGCCATCAGTACAATGGACTACTTCAGTGATGTCTAGTCAACATAGCCATCAGTACAAAGGACTACATCAGTGATGTCTAGTCAACATAGTCTTCAGTACAAAGGACTACATCAGTGATGTCTAGACAACATAGCCTTCAGTACAAAGGACTACTTCAGTGATGTCTAGTCAACATAGCCTTCAGTACAAAGGACTACTACACTGATGTCTAGTCAACATAGCCATCAGTACAAAGGACTACATCAGTGATGTCTAGTCAACATAGTCTTCAGTACAAAGGACTACATCAGTGATGTCTAGTCAACATAGCCATCAGTACAAAGGACTACTACAGTGATATCTAGTCAACATAGTCTTCAGTACAAAGGACTACATCAGTGATGTCTAGTCAACATAGCCATCAGTACAAAGGACTACTACAGTGATGTCTAGTCAACATAGCCTTCAGTGCAATGGACTACTACAATGATGTCTAGACCCTGCTGAGCCAACAAAAAAGTAACCTATTACAACGATTGCATGATTTTGCAGCTTTCATTTCCAGTGAAATGCAAAGTAATTGCTAGCACTTTAATTGATATTATAGCCGACTTTTGATCAAGATCAAAAGTTCGCAAGCCGATTCCTTGATTGGCCAACCAATCACAACTCACAAATGTCATATCACCGACTCCAATAGTATTTTACCAGTTGCATTGCACTGATCTATCAACAGCGATATAATAATTTGTAGGCCATAGTTTGTAGCAGCGAGTTTGACCGGAATCACTAAAGAATGGATAGTAGTAAACAAAATTGCACAAGTTCTTGGCAGGTTTTTACCTACTTCTAAGGCTATATGTACAGTAACCATTGCAGCAAGGAGTCCACTCACTGACTACACATGGGAGATAACTCCAATATTGGTTCGCTCAATTTTATGTAAATCAATGAGCCCATGTCCATGACGAAAATTGTACCGATCTTTGCGATTATGTCGATCTTTCATGTCTATGGAAGGGCGAGCCTTCAAAAGATCGATTTATTGTCGGTCAAAAGCGGACTGCTAGAATTGTCGCGATCTTTGCTCAAAGGTCGATAAATCAGTAATCGATCGACTCTTCTCTGTACCATGGAGGAACTTGCCCGATCTATAAAGCTCTACTCACGGAATGATAACGGCGGCTCATGATAATAACTAAAATTATTTATTGACATATATCATTGAACTGAAGCTGTTAAGTGATAGAATTATTTATTAGCACAGTTTTCTGATAATATCTGCTAATGAATACAGCCGAATGGTGGAGGTAAAATAATAATAACTGTTATCTTTTTCATATTTCCTTTTAATTATTTTGTGTAGGTATCACAAACGACTTTTTTGTTAGTATACTGGCAGGTCAAGGTTGAAATAATCATCACGTTAAAAGTACGTGAAATTTTCATGGCACATTTGAAACGTAGCATGGATGAATAGACTAATGTCGTAACTTTTTAAATGTCGACACATGTGATAGATCGTCCCTTTTGTGTCCGTTCATGGAGATAAGCTCAATGTTTTTATCATGAATGATCCAAAGGTCAAAGTGCCTTGAAAAAGTTACTGTATATGCATGTCTATTATGTAGTGACGTCATACAGTCAGTTACTTGTCAGAGTGGGTGGAGTCAAGTTAATTTTTAGCAAAGCTCACTCAGATTGGCAGCACCAGAATCGAATAGATACTACCCTGGGCAGCACAACCTTATGTGTAGTATTAATACACCTGTTAGGGACAACTCCTCAATACCACAAATGTTGTATATTCACCTCAAATGGGGAGGAAATATAGCAGTACATACATACAATGTACATATCCACCAATCATAACAAATATATTCTGACTAATAAGCTTTTATTGATTGCAGTGATCTATCGCCCCAACAATCATAATTGTGTGCTGTGTGGAACATCTAGTATTTGTTTACTGCGGCAAATAAAAAAAAATATTTTAATCATAAAATAAAATCGAAATTCTGTCATTTAAATAATCAACTATATTTTATGTATGCAGATAAAACAAAATAAAATAAATTTCAGTATTAAATTAAATATTAAACATTCGTTTGATGTATTTAACCAGCAAGATTGTAAAACTTCTGACTTTCTATCAGGCCTACATAATAATATGAAGATAAGTATTAGAGAGTTGAAAGAAAACATGATGAGTATATATATAATACACAGAGTTATATATATAATACATAGAGTTATATATATAATACATAGAGTTATATATATAATACATAGAGTTATATATATAATACATAAAGTTATATATATAATACATAGAGTTATATACATAATACATAGAGTTGTATATATAATAGATAGATCCAACAATGTATCATAGACATCTACATAAATCTAGTGGTGCATACTGTTGCAAACAGGACCATGAGCTATCCATAGAGTTATATATATACAGTGGGTACTGAAACAGATCTCTCAAGTACGTACACTGGACTAAACCTCATAGACGTGGATATTATAAACATAATCGACTAGCAAAATCGAAGTATGTATAATATACACCAATGGTTACAGAGATGGTTGGTTCACTCATTTAGCTGGTAGAGTAAAAGCCGTTGAGAGTTCCAGTGAGGTACAACTAGGGTGGTACCATACACATCTAGATCATACACATCACCAGCTGTATAGCTGTCTCTCATCTCTGATATAATGTTACCTACAATAATATATCAGTAATATCTACAGTATATTCCCTACTACATACCACATCTATATACCTACCTATAAGTATATATAACACAACAAACCAGTGCAGTATACAATATATATATAGTATACAATAACATACCTGTTGTGATGTCTAGTATGTATATTGTTGTATTGTTGACTGCAGTTACTAATATGTAATCTCCATATTGTGCCAGACCAACTGGTTGGTTCACATCAGAACAAGTCCACACCACCTCTCCAGTAGTAATGTTCACCAGATATATTCTGGATGTACGGTAATCTGATAAGACGACAGAAGCTTCTCCAACTGCACACATACGAACACTTGCAGTGCTTGGTAGAGGAGAGGGAATGTGACGTAGAATTTTACCGTCGAGAGAATACACAGTTATTTTATTGTTTGTTCTGTCTGGTATGACCACCTGGTCGGATATGACAACCATCGCAGAAAAACCCGTAGCTCTGGAATGATTCCAACTGGTGATGTGTCCACCAGACATGTCACACACACCTACTTGATAGGGACGAGATCGAGATAATGTATAGATTTTATCTTTGTACACAGAGATGGAGTCTACGAAACCAGAGGTGGAGATGAAAGAATTGTACACTTTGTAGTTACTGTCTACTTTAGTAACTGTATTGTTATTCAACCCGACATAAGTACTACCGTTGTAGTAACACACTGAGAAAGGGTAAGAAGGTAATTGTACGGACTGGAGTTGTGTGAGTGATTGTGGGAGATGTTGAGGAGTTGTGTTTTCTTTCTCACCGGCTACAACAAGGTCATCTGAGCAGACAACTTCTAATTCCATCTCCCTGCACTCACCTACAATATTATGACTCTGGTTAGGTTTGATAGTGACACTAGAGCTGATGATGTAGATTAATCTTAACCTCAGACACTATAAATTAATCTTAACCAGAGACACTATAGATTAATCAGTTAACTGTATCACACATACATATAATATAGGGTTCAGTAGATATAATACATTTGTAGAGTTAAATAAAAAACAATACAACAATATAATGTTTGTATGTGAGGTTATACTCAATGGTTTCATACCAGATAATTAAACTGTGTTGGCTCACTGCCAGATATATCTATCACAGCTATTCCAACTACACCGATGTAAGTATTACTGAGGTATCATAGTCTGAGGTACAACGAGTCTAGTCACTCACCCTTTAGCCTCAGTTCCTGCTGATCAGTAAGTTTTAGCTCAGGTAGTTGTTCTACAACAAAGTCTTGTATTTGTTGTTTTAGCTCTCTGTATCCCTTCACAAAATCTGCCTGTAAATAAAATGTAGATAAACGTGTAAGTAGCTGATAGCTGTATATTGTAATACTTGGTACAGCTGGAGGGGGGGGGGGGGATGCTTACTCCACAACAGAAGACAATAACATTAAGGCTTTATAAATGATATTATGGAGATCCGGCCCGTTTTTTCTCTTTGTAGATGCAACCGGAAACAGTTCGATTGCTAATAAAACTCATCATTAGAATTTACAACTTGCTTGACTTTTATCTTAATTTGAGACATTTTAAGCAACTGATGTGACAAAATTGATGTGATTGAGGAAGTTTGAGGGATCAATATAGTATGGTGGCTCATAATGTTAGACGGTTTCGTTTTCAAAGCGTATGAACGGATTTGAAATAGTCCAGACGGTTTGCAAAGCGTCTTTTACATTGAAAATAATTGGGTAATTGTAGTAAAATAGCCCAAGAAACTATGTTTAAAAACGGGCTTGTTGGTTATAATAAATTAATTGTCGGCCTCAGCAGTTGCAGGATTAATGCTATAAAACTGTATTTCCTGTCCAACAATTGTAAAATCTGCAAACCGTATAGTTGTTTTGCAAATAATTCAGACGGTTTAGAAATGATCCAGATGATTTAGGAAATTAAAAACCGTATGGACGCTTTAGAAAGAGTATGAACTATTTACAAACCGTATGAATTATTTTGAAATAGTCTGAACTGTTTTGAAATAGTCCAAACTATTTTGAAATGGTTGGAAAAGTTTGCAAGGCACATGGCTTTCGAACCAAAAGCAATCGTCATAATTTTATTTATAGCCTCCATATAACTTTGTCAACATAGACGTCGATCAAAAGACATAGAGCACGTTAATCAACTGTATAAAAATGTTGTTGAATATAATCTCTAAAATAAATTTTTACATTTACAGTTAGGTTGTATTTATTATTTAAAATAATTTAAAGCAAATAATATTTAATGAATAAAAATTTTATTTATTTATTTATTTAGAAAAAATTCAACTGTTCAGTGTTTAGGAGAAACATTCATCATGTAGATCTATGACCAATAGAGCGAACCAGCAAATCGGCTCGGATTTTCTAAGTTCACGAACAATTTCACAAAGCGTTCAGAAGTTTTTGCAAAAGTTCAGACTATTTCAAATTCGTTCAAACGGTTTGGAAAGCGTTCAGACGTTTTAAAACACAAAAGGCAAAACGTTCTGAGCCACCATAATATTAGTCTAAGTGCTCAGACTCCAAAACGGATGGAGTTAGTGGCGCTCACTATCAAACTCCTCTCCTATTCTCCGTCTGAGCAAATATCGTAATTCAGCTGGAGTTATCCCCTAGCAGTAAATTGGAGTTGTATTCCCCAAACTGAATTCAATTTTGTAGCCTTAAAGTATTTTACAAACTCGCAACAAATATCATCATCTAGTTGAATCTAGGGCTATGCTCAAATCAGTCAAGCATGGGATTTGCAGCATTGGTTGCACGAGTGTGTGGATTAATTGCGTATGTATGCACTGACACCGAGTCTTTTGGCAATGCTGCAGTGCATCGCCTTTTCATTGATGAATTACAGCACTGCCTTTGACTGCCTGCTATCACTACAGGTGTCAATCATTCTTTTGATAAGTAATTTCATTCGTTATGATGAATATCATGATGCTAGGAAATACATGTAGAAAAGTGGTTGTCTAACTAGTAGCAAGTAGAGTAGGGGAGTAGTGGCTGCCTGTCTTGACCAGACAGACAGGCTTTGGCTGTGGGTACTGCTGGTCTTCTATCAAGCTAGTTATCTACTTTCCTATACTCAGATCTTCCTATCCTCAACTCTCCTGCACTCAGCCAAGTGTTCTACACAACTGTTACCCTACTCGATCCAGAGATGGGGGCAAATCAAAAATTTTTGACTCAAATCAAATTGTTTTGAAAATGGACCAAATCAAATCCCCATATAAAATTAGGTCGACATAAATGGTCACTGTTGACATTTCTGTAGTTTACATTCAATATTATTTCGCAATTACCTCACCGTACCGTATAAGAATTAAACTATTACAACTTATTCATGCCTTCACTAGGCAGTCACCACAGAAATGAGGGTTGCATGCAATGGCATTGTAAACAGGCCATTACAGCTTTGTGCACTCCTACTTCACTTGGATGTCACACGAAAATAAATTATGGAAAAAAAATCTGGGTTCAACACTATGCTCAATGCACTGATTGTCACTATACTGGTACTGAAATGCAAATGTATATTGTTGTATTTTCAATGACATATGCATCTTTTTAAACCTCCGAAAAATACGTTTCTTTTCTTGTTCTATCTTGTTCTAATGGAAGAGTGCCGATGGTGTAAAATGACATGGATAAACATCATTTCATTTCCTATTGCTTAATTACTTTCCTTAGCTGTAGTAACTTTTACACACACATACACACTAGAAAACAATTAACACAGGTGATATAACTTAAAAATATAATGATTCATTTTCATAACAAAAAGTACAGATGGTTTTTTAAGGTAATTTGCCACAATTTCCAATAAACTGCACATCGGAATTAGTGCATGTAAAGTAATTACTATGTAAATTTGGTATTCTGACAGATATAATGAACATACGCGATAAGAAATTGAGAAGTAAAGAGCTGCACAAGTACAAGAAAAAAACCATAGTTCAATTGGTGGTTTTGCAGCTATCAGATATTACTGAGATGTGACACAAAATCATATAGTTTTTTTTTGTATATTCTATTGTAAAGCTAAAAAAATAAGAAGCTCTACAAAAATGCCATGTCTGCAGATCAAATGAAGAGTAAGAGGTGAAAATGAAGAATAAAGCCTTCTAAAGTAGTTGGTTGTAGCGGGACAGTGGGTGGTATCCAATAAAAATATTGCTGACAGTTGAGAATTATAAAACATTCCCATCGGTGAGGTATACCATGACATAGATGAAATTCTTTTATATGCAATAGCAATAGTTCAAATTATAAATACCAATTATTTCTTGTGGTGGTAAAAAATCACTCATTGTTGACATCAGTACACAGAGTGAATTCCCTTTTAACAAAAACATTCAAAGATATTAGAACATCGGGTGGAGCTAGTGAGCCTGTAGAGAGAGATACGTTGATGAGCCACATGCAATGGGCTAGGGATCCAAATGTTGAATTAACGCGATCACGCTTATATATGCTATCATTGCGGTTGAAGTACGTGCTCCAATAAAACAGTTTTTATTTTCTCACAAAACTGTGGGGAAAAAAAGTAAACATTTTGATCTACCAGGATAAATAATAAAAACGTTACAAATCAACTTGCTTTAGGTATTTTTGATAACCTAATTAATTGACTGTGACATCTTTTGGAAGCACTGCTCTATAGTTTATATACAAATAGCTTTGTTTAAGATAATAAATAAAACCGTGAAATCTAGTAGCAAATATTTGTTTTCTGTTGTTATTCAATATTACTGTTATAATTAATAGATACTACACTAGAAAAATTGATATGGCCGGTAAGTTTCATTTTTTAAAATAATAGTTATAATACGGAATTAATTGTATTGTTTGTGCTGAATGAATAATAAAAATAATAAAAAACTGCAAATTTATTTAATAAGAATGTAATTATTTATTACTAAATGACTGATGAAAATAATATTGAAATTGTTTTAAAGTATAGGTCATATTACATCGTATTACATGTTATTATATAAGATAGGATAATAATAATTATTATTGGTCACTTTTACATAGTTATTTTAATTTTCAATTATTATTAACAACAACCATCAATTCATTAAGAAGCTTTAATTATTATTTATTTATTACATTCCAGGTGTTTTATAAGCATTTCTGATCATAAACTTTACAATGGAGGATAATCAGATTTGTCGTAGCAAAATCTGCACCAAAGTTACAGTAATAATAATAATGGTGTCAACCTGGATCCCTGGACTTTGACCCTTCATTAGTCGAAATTTAAAGCAATTTTGTCATACAAAAAAATATCACTGCTTGTAGCAGAATGTCTTCTTTATTTTCCCCAATGAATTATTGAGATATAATTCTGCAATAAAAAGTTATGATTTATTTTGCAAACCTTAGTATTTTGGCTTAATGGTGTTTTTTTGTTAAATTTTGACCGGAAACAGTTTTGTTTGTAACCCAACAGCCGTTGCACGTGCGTTTTATACTGCACAATGATTAGCGTATCTCTCTCTATAGGGTCACTAGGTAGAGCTATACTATGCTTATCCATTAGAACATGGTCATCATGTTCAGTACATAGATGGTTCAGGGTCAAACTCATCACAACTGTCTCTTCTATGTGAAGAGTCTTCATTCGTCTTTGTATATTTCCTCAGTAGTCCACATGTTGGAGCACTGCATATCTAACTCCACGGAAAGAGCAACTCATTTCACGGGAAGAACAACTCTTGGTGCATAGGATTTGTCGAGTATTTAATCTTTCTTGACAAAAATAGATCCACAGGGTAGCCAGCACATATATCCACATCTATAATATAGCAAAGTTGAGCAATGTACAACGATGATTCAGGAGAATATGATTAGAGTGAATGAAATTGAGTATGCTATTGCAATCTAAATCAAATAGCATAGCATATAAGAACAATGCAATGGCAAATAACAATAACACTTGCTAATGTTAACCTAACATGTAATGAGCACCTTTCATTAATTACCAATCAAACTACTTTCAATTTATTGCGTCAAGCTGTATGAACTGCTGTACTTATGCTCTGACAGGTAAATTTAATCGATCAAAAATGCCAGAAAAATATTTTGGAGAATGATGATAAAATAATTTTAAAACAGTGCTATTTGCCCAATACTGCCACAATAAATTCAATTTATTTAATTTTTATTCACTGATTAATTGATAATAAGTAATTAAAATTATCAATAGTATCAATAATATTTCGAATAATTATTATTATTATTATAACTTTAAAAATTAATTAATTGTCGTTTGTTTTTGTGGGAATTGTTTTAATCAGTACTAAACTTTCATTTTTACTATTTTCATTCTACATACTACTTACATAGTAAGTTTTTACTGTCTGCTTCTAAAATCAATAGCCATATTTATTTATCAATATTAATTATTATAAATGATCATAGCTTTGCCACCACAATTAATCATCGTTATTAATTATTGTTATTACAGCGCTTAATAATAATTAAAGTTACTGTAACCGCGCAGTTTGTAATACTGAAAAAAAGTTGTTTTTTTTAAAAACAGGGGTGATGATAACGACAACAACATCACAATTTTTACAAAATTGCTGTAAATAACTACTCTTATTATTAGTATGTTATGATGATGATGATTATTATTAATACTAATTTTAATAAATAAGGGTTTTGATTTCATTAATAATTAATATTAATAGTTTTAATAATTTATTCAGCCGCAAATAATAATAATAATTATCACCATTATTTATCCTTTACATGAATGAATAATAATAAATAGGTAAGTGCCATGACAATTATTACAAAAAAATAATATATATATATTACAATAAATTTAATATCGACAGTAATAAATAATAATAATTATTATTATTGTCATTCATTATTATTATAATATTATTATTATTATTTATTATTGCTGTTATTATTATTACTATTAATTATGATGATTATCTAATCTACTACTACTATCTATTATTATTTATAACTATTTTACGGCATTGATTCTTCTGATTGATTTATTTAATGTAATAATAATCATGATCATCCATAATAATAATTAATGATGATGATTACTGATTGATTGATTGATAATAATAATAATATATATTATTATTCTATTATTACTACAGTAGTTAGTAACCAATCAAACCACTTACCTAGTACACATAGTCAAACATCCATTTATCATGTCTAAGAAGGTGTCAGTCAGTTGTCTTGGCCTTGGCGCAGCAGTGTTGTTTGTCAGTGTTATAATAATAATAAATCACTCCAGCTCCATGATGATGATGTAAATCAGTACAAAAAACAGATGAATGAAGTTACAGCTTGACAGCCTCAGTGGCGGATCTGGACAGTCACAGAGGGGGGAGCCCATTTGTAAAAATATATTTCGGCGCGAAGCGCCGAAAATTTTTTTGGTCCTTTTTTAAAATAATTTGCTCTCCTACTGACTCAAAATTGGATCCCCCATGTACACTGTTGAAGAAACTGCTATGACACTGGATTCTAGAACCAGCAGTTTGCAAGTTTCACAGATACTATAATACAATTTCCATTGTATAGCACCTAAAATGCATTTGAATCAAACCTAGGAAACAATAATAATAATTTAGAAAATAACAATACTTAAAAAAGTTTATTTATTAATAATGATGCTTATTATTATTTTAAATTAATATATAACAGTTATAATAATAACAACAAGTTCTTCATTATGATGACGTAACAGTTTAATTACTAAATATTATTATACACTATTTCTCAATAATAAATTATTATTATAACATTATAATAATAATTAACTGCCATCATTTATTATAATTAAACTACTACATCATCATAGATCATCATCATCATAATAATAATAATAACAAACAATAATAATACACACGATAACAAAAAAGAATTACTTAAATGAGGAGGATAATAATTAAATACTCATTTATAATTATTGTTATAATTATCATTAGTATTATTATTATAAAAAATGATAATAATTAATAAATAATATTTAACTGATAATAATAATTAATAAAATAATTAATAATAATAAATAAATAATAATAATTATTTTATAATAATAATAATAATAATAATCGTTATTTATAATTGAGAACTAATAGTAAAATTTGGGTTGTTGGTTGCATTGAATAAACGGCAAGTAGCAATGCTTACTTGAGAGCTGAAACTTTTGCATAGGTCAACCACTCTTGCAATGAAAAAAAATAATGGGACTTTTTCTTTATTAATAATAATAATATTGGTAGTAGTAGCAAGAAACGGTCAGGTATAATGGCCTCCCCTGAGAACCTGGTTTACTTTTTTTAAACAATCATGATGCTGGTGCCGTGTTTTTGGAATTCCATTCTACTAGCTAGTTCATAAATAAATGATACAGATTTTGTATTCTAATGAATGAAGGATATTGCTGTAGTTTAATGCATCAAACAATAAGTGTAAAAGTAAACGATGAATATGTTGTTTGTGTGTTACATTACTAGACATCAGCGACAAACTTGAAAATGGGGTTATTATTATGTAACACACACACACTCAAAAACCATATATATTCGTCTTTCACACTAATTTCTTTGTGCATTTAACTAAAGCAGTATTCTTCATCATCATACAAAACCTGTATCATTTATTTATGAACTGGAAAAATTATATTTTAAAACAAATGGCACCATCATAATGATGGTTTAAAAAATAAACCAGGTTCTCAGGGGAGGCCATTATACCTGACCACCAGAAATAGGCTCCGGTTGCAGTAAACTGGGGTCAAGGTAAATGTTTTTGACAACTTTTGCCCAGTTGTTTAGAGTTGCCTCCCTTTGTTAAAAAGCTAGAGGGCGCTGCTTATCACTTTTGGAGTTGTCATCTTCCAATGACTTTGACAGCTTATATCTCAGCTCCTCGGAATTTGCGCAACTAAGCGACAATGCCACGTGAAAGAGAGAAGACAGTTCTGTATGTGGATTGAATTTCATGGTGAACCATATGCGTTCTTAAGAGTTATATATATTAACAAAGGAAAAAAATATCAGTAATGAGGAGACAATCCCAAGCATACCCCACGTATTTGCTCAGACGGAGAATAGGAGAGGAGTTTGATAGTGAGCGAGCGCCACTAACTCCATCCGTTTTGGAGTCTGAGCACTTAGACTACCATAATATAGCCTTCAATTTATTTTTTCAATAAATATTTTTCACTTGAAAAAAATTAATTGAATAATGATGTTCATAGATCCTACGCGGTTGAGCCGAAGCATGGTAATTCGTGCCTAATTGAGTTTGTCAACATAAATTAATTACAATGCGCCCTTCCAATTTACCTCAACAGCGGCGATATACCATAATGATTGATCTACGCGGCGCATAGTCGGTGCTATAAGCTCCATCCATATCGACTGCTCATGAATCATTTGGATTAACCGACTAGCAATAATAATAATAACAAACTCTTATGACGATCACCAAGTGTACCAAACATGTGATATGTGACTAATAAATGGCAACAATTCATTATTAATTTTTTTGACTTTATTATTTTATAAATAATATATTTAATATAATCATAATAATTATTAATTTAAATAAATAAATTAATCATCTTCTCAAGGTTGTTGAGTGAATTTTTTAAGTTCCTAATCACAAGTTGAAAATTATTTAACACTGAAATGAAATGAATGGTGTTAATCCCTAACGACAACATACAATAATTAAATAAATAATAATAAATGGGAGATAACTCTTACGAGTTTGATCTATATCTTAGATAGGGATCTATGGGTAACTGCATAAAACCGAACGCCGAACAACCGAACAGCCGAACGATCGAACGAAACGTTATTCTAATTAGCAGTCTACAATGCAACATTACCGGGGCCGACAACTCTGAAATGTGTTCAATCGAACATATAATATCAGTGGTCACATAGCAGTGAGGGAGGAGAGATCAATGCGATCAATGTATTATGTTGAAAATATCCATAAAATGTTCACATCTGAACCTGCTACAACAGCAGCATGATGCTTGCAAAGGCGTAATTCTGTTGCAGTTATTGAATCAAGATCATTTAATTGGTGCTGGTTTGATGGAAAATTCTTCAAAGTTGTCTCCCACGATTCTAGAAATTTGCTAATATTTAACACTACAGCTTAATTTTTCTATGTATATTCATTAAGGGAAGTAAGATGTTCTTAGTGAAAAAACCATAAAAGTTTTTATGGTCTGACTTTGTTCATGAGTATGGTTTTTGTGACCATATCACAAGTTAAACACCGGTTATTATGCTATTGTTTTGTTGATAAATTATGTGACAGCTGATCGTCGGCGTGTGCAGTGTGTATACTAAAAATTTGCAAGTTCGTTATCAGTCTAAGTAATGTGGATAAAAAATACCCTCCCTGGCAAAAGAGACAGATGGTCTGGTCTCTTAGCTGATCAGTCAGTACATTATTGATCAGTCCAAGACTAAGTGAAGAAATGAAAGAAATCATTGAAATCATGATTTCTTCACTTAGGTCCAAGGCTGAATTATATAAAAATTCATGGGTTGTTCACGCTGCCTTTTCAGTCCAACAGCTCTGAACTAAAATTACCCAAGTATCTTTGAGATATTCAAATTTAAAAAAGGAAAATGTAAATTTAATACTTGCCACTCTATCAATAGATGCATTAATGTTTGAAACGAATGGAACAGTTATTAACAGTATTAAGATATTGAATGCATTTTAACCATAGAATTGAGATAATTCTATGATTATAACTATGATAGCATAACTGGAAAGTTAACCGTTTCCCTGACATTAATTTTTAGTTATGAAAAAAAATTTTTTTATCAACAGGCTTATCAATAGGCTTATCAAAATATGTCTCTAATCTGGAATCACACAACTTATAATAATCAAAAACGTAGTGTATAATAACCGGTGTTCAATTTGTAATATGGTCACAAAAACCATACTCATGAACAAAGTCACATCATAAAAACTTTCACAGTGCTGCCAATAGGTGAATCTTACTTCCCTTAATAAATATACATAAAAAAGTAAAGCTGTAGTGTTAAATATTTGCAATTTTTAGAATCAAGGGAGACAACTCTAAAGAATTATCCATCAACCAGCACCAATTAAATAATCATGATTCAATAACTGCAATAGAATTAAGCCTTTGCAAGCATCATGCTTAATACTGCTGTTGCAGCAGGTTCAGATGTGAACATTTTATGGGTATTTTCAACATAATACATTGATGGCATTGATCTCTGCTCCCTCTCTGCTGCGTGACCACTGATATTATATTTTCGATTGAACACATTTCAGAGTTGCCGGCCCCGGTAATGTTGCATTGTAGACTGCTAATTAGAATAATGTTTCCTTCGATCGTTCGGTTGTTCGGCGTTCGGTTTTATGCAGTTACCGGGGATCTATAGTCAGTATTGTTAGTGTTCGTAACAAAGTGATTATTCGGGTTATTTATTATTGTTTATTGTGCCAAAAAACACTTAGTAAGCTATAAGAGACACTGAAGCTCATGCCATCCCAATATATCAGTGAGAGGAGAACTCTAAAGCAATGAAAAATGATAAAATTGGTGGAATTTTGAAAATCTTAATGGTATTATAGTAAAGACGCAAGTAAACTTCCGGTATCATTAAATTAGCGCACCCTGGTGAGCACCTAAATTCGGCCAGGTCCCCGTTGATTCAACTGTCTATACAAGCCCACCCATCTACTTATTACCTAATGGTATTGTACTCCCTTGGGTACTCAGTCTATGAATGTTTGTTACTTTAAAGTCACAAATAAATAGATATCAATGTCCACAGTGATGCTCTAAGGCTCAGGCACTGGTAAAGCCCTAGTTATTGACTAGTGCACATTCTAGAAGCCACTCTACCACTAGACATGTGAAACATACAAACTATTCATACAAACATCTACCTGGTGACTATGTTTTACTCTAGTCTCTATCAGTTGTCTCTGATTTCTTATTTGAGTCCATTTCTTAAGTACAATATCTTCCATAAACTCAGCCATATTTACTCTCCCCTTTTGTCTTTTCTCTCTCAGCTCTACCTCTAGTCTCTTGTATTTACTCTTGAGTGCATTTATCTACAACAGAAATGTGTCATTGAGTCAGCGCTGCCTCCTACAGTATCATTTAATCAAAGTATGATCGGATAGTCTAAAGTCAAACCTGCGCATCCCTAGTTTGATGTATCAATTCTACCATCTGTGATGTTTTGTTATCATATTCAGCTCTCATTTCTGATGTATTTTTGAATAGTCTCTCATACTGATCCTCTTTGGCCAACATCTCAGCACTGATTCCTTCTTTGAGTAGGGCAGCAACACAGTCATCTAGTGACAGCAGGTTGTGAGAGGTGCCTGTTATACATATCATATAAAGTTGGTTGTGGAACAAACTAACTTTATCTATGAATAAGTTTGGTATCAATTGTGATACCTAACGATTGCTAATTTCCCTCAATAGATGTTCAACAATTATTATTATAATAAAAAACAACAAAAATAACAACAACCAGCTGCCCTGAATGTTATAAAATACAACAAAAGTAAACGGTTGACATTTATTAGTGACATATCACATGTTTGGTGCACTTGGTGATGTCATAATTCTGTGACATAGAGGTATAGATAGAGACTGTGACATAGAGGTATAGATAGAGACTGTGACATAGAGGTATTTACTCTGCAAGTAATATTTTTTAACCAGTTACTTGTGCGAATATTATTTTCATTCACAATTTAATAACTCACTAATATTATACCACTAGGAGTTTCATCAATACATACCTCTATGAACAGAATAAACAGGCCACACCACAGTAGTTCAACACCAGGGCGCAGTCTCATTAAGTTGTGTTGGCAAACTCATCTAAGCCCGAAAACTAATGCTGCATGTACACCCACGAAATCTGGGCTGGAAAGATCACCAATTAGTGATCATGATCATCAACTTTTGAGACAATACTGTACAGGAATTTGGTGTCTGGGTGGTAGCCACCTGTACACACTCCCGACGTGCTCTGCTTCTGCCCAAGTCTATTCACAATAATCCGCTATTATTGTTCGTATTGTCTGGAGAGCATTTATTGGTTTGCGCATTTATGGGTGCGGCCGAATCTGGCGTGTATGCTTGCTGGCAGGGGACAATAATTATGCTCTAATCATTGGCTGCCTCTGAACCTTCTCAAGGTTTGACAATAATCAATGCCGTGATTATTATCTAGTTTTAAGTTTGTTTCGAACTTTGCTGCACACAGTAATTCCGCAGGAATTACTGTTTAGTTTAGAGTTTGTTGGGAACTTTTGGCCACTGACAATAATGGTGCGGTAATTGTTATTTGTCTAGTTCGACTCAGTCGAGATCGACAATAATTACACTCTGATTATTGCTGTGTTAGTTTGGCTGCGAACTCCACGGTTCGGATTTCAGCATAGACCTATAACCATATCATAGACCTATAGACCTATAACCATAGCATAGACCCACTGAAATATACTTCCCCTAAACCATAGACCCATAGACCTATTTCAGAAACCCATCGGCTGTCAGAATACAATCAGCTGGTGTACACGCACCATAACGTTCTACTACAGAGTATTTATGAGCAAACTCAATTGATGTTTTTCAAGTGAAGAAAATCAAAATTTTTTTATGAAAACAATTCAAAGGCTGCTTTGACCCCTTGAGCTTTCTCCACAACATCATTTTTGTCATATCAGCTGCTTGAAATGTCACAAATCAGGATAATAGTTAAAAGTGTCGTGAGTTCTAATGATAAGTTATACGATCAACTAGACTATTTCTGGCAGCATCGGTAAAGGAAGACAACTCCTACCAGGACCCCATTACACAGATATATTACTTACCATTGTCACATTTATCCATATCAGGCAGACATTTCATGCACACGAGAGTCAAACAAAGTTTACAAGCCAGGCTGTAGGGTTCGTTACTGTGTCTAGTGCAGTTCCTTGTCTGGCGTTTCTTAGCCTGAACTCTAAACTCATCCATATTTATCTTGATATGTTGATCCATCGTATCATCATGCGACTAAAATACCAAAGGTAAATCTCATGCTACAATATGAGAAAGAAATCCAGCTGACAAAAACCGACAACGAAATCAAACCTCACAGAATAATTTCTGGACAACTAACAGATAAATCAATCGCTAGGGATGGTGGCTCAGAATGTTCGGTGTTTTGGGTTTTAAAAGGTGTGAACGCTTTCCAAATCATCTGAATGTTTTTGAAAATGCCAAATTGTTCATACAGTTTGAAAGTCCAAGCAAATTTACTGGTCCGCTCTATTGATGATATATATTCAGTCTACTTATGACTGATAGACTTTGCACTAAACGATTGACAGATAAACTTTATTGAAATAAATGAAATACATCATATGTAGTATTTATTTACGTCATTATCATAAATTGCATATTACTATAAATAATATACAAAACCTAATTATGTTTATTTAAAGTATAAATTTTAGAGACTCAACAAATTTTTACATAATTAAATAAATTGTTCTATTGATCTACGCTAGATGGTAAGAATAGAGGCTATAAAGACGATGAGTGCAATCATTTTTGGTTCAAAAGTCATGCGCTTTGCAATCCTATCAAAGTTTTTTCAAACTAGTTCAGATTATTTTGAAACAGTTCAAATAGGTCAAACGTTTTATATGATAGTTCGTGCCTGAGCGCACAGTAGACTATAAATACAAGTGATTGGGGTTGGATAATGTAACGCCACCAAATCCGAGCGCACCGCACTAAAACTATCACTGAGCCAGTTTTAAGATAAGATTTCAGGCCGATTTAGTACGTTTACCCAATTATGTTTTATATAAAAGACCCTTTGCAAAAATCGTTCGCTAGGCGTATGAAATAGAGAAATCAACCAATCAGTAAACAGAGAGAACAAACAACCAATCTCAACAATCGACAGATACAATAACTTACATCCACATGTCTATTGCATAACTTTGTACAACAATATGTACAATAGCTGACAGCCTCCTCCTTAGACTTTTTCTTCCTAGCACAAATATCACACCATTTATTGTCTTCTCCTGGCAGATCATGTGATGGGAGAGTATGTGGAGCCCCAGCAAACACCTCTCTGTGTTATATATATAGATTGTATGGTAACTGTAGTATAACTTATATATAAGTATATATACTATAGCCTGTGAACTATAACTATACACATAGGGGACACTTACCCACACCCCCACGCTGGACATACTATTAGGTGATTCTCCTCATAAAAGCCACTCAAACACTGTAAACAGTGCACATGTGTACAAGGTAGGGTCGTAGGTTGTGGTAATGCCTCATCTTTTCTCAAACAAAATCCACACTCCACTGATGCTTGAGTTTGGTCCATTGTTGTCTGTCAACATAACAAACCTGTCATATAGTTTCTTGTATAACAAACGAGACAGACAGTGACACACAAATGCAGGTTGTATAACAAACGAGACAGACAGTGACACACAACTGCAGGTTGTATAACAAACAAGACAGACAGTGACACACAACTGCAGGTTGTATAACAAACAAGACAGACAGTGACACACAACTGCAGGTTGTATGACAAATGAGACAGGCAGTGACACACAACTGCAGGTTGTATAACAAACGAGACAGACAGTGACACACAACTGCAGGTTGTATAACAAACAAGACAGACAGTGACACACAACTGCAGGTTGTATAACACACGAGACAGTGACACACAACTGCAGGTTGTATAACAAACGAGACAGACCGTGACACACAACTGCAGGTTGTATAACAAACAAGACAGACAGTGACACACAACTGCAGGTTGTATAACAAACGAGACAGACAGTGACACACAACTGCAGGTTGTATAACACACGAGACAGACAGTGACACACAACTGCAGGTTGTATAACAAACGAGACAGGCAGTGACACACAACTGCAGGTTGTATAACAAACGAGACAGACAGTGACACACAACTGCAGGTTGTATAACAAACAAGACAGACAGTGACACACAACTGCAGGTTGTAACAAGAGAAAACAGGAATTTAAACTCACATGAACAACAAAGACAACCAGTTTTGTTACAGTAGCAACAATTATACATGGAGTAGTAATATAATAATTATTATTGGTATTGACTTTAATTAATGCAGTTAAATTATAATTAATATTGTTCTTGTTATTACTCTTAAAAAAAATATAATCATTGATGCTATTATTATTATTATCATTTTTTTGTATATATTATGTGAAACAATACGTACAATTTATATAGTTTTAATTAATTTCATTTTCTTTATTGGTTTTGGGTATCTTTTTTCATTGCGGTACTTTATTGAAAGCATAAAATTTGTGTGGCCAGATAAACCAACTGCAATAAATAAAGTACGCAAACAAATGTGTACCTGACGAAAAGATAAGAGGGTATGTGTTAATGGCAATATTAGCCAGCCAAACCAAAGTATATGGTAGGTGTATATGGTAGGTGTATATGGTAGGTGTATATGGTAAGTGTATATGGTAGGTGTATATGGTAGGTGTATATGGTAGGTGTATATGGTAGGTGTATATGGTAAGTGTATATGGTAGGTGTATATGGTAGGTGTATATGGTAGGTGTATGTGGTAGGTGTATATGGTAGGTGTATATGGTAGGTGTATATGGTAGGTGTATATGGTAGGTGTATATGATAGGTGTATATGGTAGGTGTATATGGTAGGTGTATATGGTAGGTGTATATGGTAGGTGTATATGGTAGGTGATACAGCCACCGTGTTGAAGTTAAGAATGCTTCAGTGGCTTGTTGAGATGTTGAGAGTTTTCGGCTCTCTGGTAGTCTTTGGTGGGGAATTGTGGGTCTTTGTTGTGAATCTAACGAGGGTAATGTGATAGAGTGAGCTGGAATATTGTGAGTGATTTATTCGGATGTTACATGTTATGTAGATGTTCTATGTTATGTAGGTGTTATATACATGTTATATGTTATGTAGATGTTATATGTCATGTAGATGTTATATGTTATGTAGGTGTTATATGTTATGTAGATGTTATATGTTATGTAGATGTTATATGTTATGTAGATGTTATATGTTATGTAGGTGCTATATGTTATGTAGGTGTTATATGTTATGTAGTTGTTATATGTTATGTAGATGTTATATGTTATGTAGATGTTATATGTTATGTATATGTTATGTAGATGTTACATGTTATGTAGATGTTATATGTTATGTAGGTGTTATATGTTATGTAGATGTTATATGTTATGTAGATGTTATATGTTATGTAGATGTTCTATGTTACGCAGATGTTTATGTTATATGTTATGTAGATGTTATATGTTATGTAGGTGTTATATGTTATGTAGATGTTATATGTTATGTAGATGTTATATGTTATGTAGATGTTCTATGTCATGCAGATGTTATATGTTATGTAGATGTTATATGTCATGCAGATGTTATGTTATAAAGATGTGACACTGTGACGGAAATGACTTCTAGCAAACACCTTTATTAAACACTTCCTGAGTAGAAAATTTTACGAAATAAAAAAACTTGACTGTACACAGGTAAGTACCGGCATGCATCGATCCATGTAAAATCACTCTATATATTTTTACAAATTCTATGCATTATAGCACAAAGTTACAAATACTGGGCAATCATTCTATGTTGTTATAATCTTTTGCATGAGCCAGCCAGACCATTTCTTATATCATTTAAGGCCTCACTTGAAGAAAAAAAGAAACGTTACATAATCTTTTGTATAAATACTGGCTGAAGCTCCCTAATAAATCAGAGTAATTGGAGGAGCCAAGCCAGAATAATACAATTACTCTCAACCACACACTCTCTTTTGTATTTGCACTCCTAGAAGTCTGCAATAATTACAACCTTACAGTTGCGGTCCTGCATTGAATTGCACACTTACACAAAGCACTGACTAGTGATTGCCCTACACCTATGTTGGACCCAGCAGTGGGCTATGCAGTCCAGCATTGGACTTGGTCCTGCAATGTAGGCCGAAATCACCAGCTCTCACCCGCACTGTGGGAAGTGCTAGTGCCTGCCTAAGTGAAGAAATCAAAGTGTGTTCAGCCGTTTCCAGTGCTATTTTATATAAGGACCACTCCACTGGAGCCAAATTTCATGCCATCATTGGCTGAAATAGTTTTTATGCATTTATTCAATATTTGTAGTATAAAATGAATTTTTTTTGCAGTGATACCTATGTGGCCATATTTTGCTTCAATCTAGCACAAATTTTTATTTTATTAAGTGGACTTGGGCAATAAAATTTTGTTTAAAACTTTTAACCGTCCCTGGAGCCAGGAATAAACAAGGAGTCATCTCCCTTCGGAGGAATAACTCTATATTGAGCAGCACCGGACATTGATAAGTTTGCCGATAAGCTTACTAAATATTACGTACCCTATTATGCAAAAACGTTCGCTTTAACCCCAGTGAATTTACGTGACCCTTTGTAATTGTATACAGGGCGCACAGTCGCTTTAGTTACCATCCATATGGCACACACCCGAAATGCCACTTGGTTTTGTGGCAAAAACGAAATAATACAACAAGTGGAATGTTTGTTATTTATTTTACTTAGCAGTATTTATTATTGCTTTTCGTAAACATCTGACTGAATAACAAAAACACGTAATAGACTACTCTAAAGTCAAATATGAATAATGTCCAAAAGTATGCTCATTTTGAAAAAAATATGATTGATTTCGTAGGCACCGTAAAAATAATTAGCTTTTTCGGAATATTTATGTTATTATTATTTAAACTACTTTGAGATTGTAATTCTATGAATCAATTTTGGCTATTATGTATGTCCAAAGTTATTAGTTATTTAAAATTTGATGTGAAAGTTGAATGGTACAAGAAAAGTAGTTTGTAATTCCTATTTTTTATAATACAAGTGGTAATATAGGCACTATATTTCGCCCCTTACTACTTAGCTTAGATTTAGATTTTTTTGTTTAAAATTTCCGGTGGGCTGTGAGACATCCTGAGCTTTCAGATGAATGGTTGTTTTAAGCTTTAACTTGCCAATTTGCAGAGTTATTAGCTATTGAAATTGAGCCTTTTTTCTATAAGTTATAGTGTAGTCACTCGAGCATTTGGCTCCAGAGGATCACGTGACAAGGGGAATTGGCCAAACTTTGATTTCTTCACTTAGGTGCCTGCTACCTTGCCAATGTTGTATGGTCACAAAAATCCTACATAATATGTTACGCCAATGTTATATGTTATGTAGGTGTTATACGTCATAATTTCTTACACATATTGATGATAGATCAGACTGTTTAATGAGGATAGCATGAGAGTATGTGACTAGTGGAGTTGAGAGAAGACCTTGAGAAATTTCTGTAACACAAAAAGTTCCAATAAGAGAGGGGAGGAATGGTGTATATTTTATTGGGTTTGTAGGCCTTTTACTAGCTTGATTAAACTATAGTGTGCCGGTCAGTAATAAACCTTAGCCCGCCCGATCTAAGCAAGCCAGAAAATCATTGGCAGCAGGTTCTACCTACTACAAAAAAATTGTGTTATTGGTGTAGGTAGGTGATTGATAATGATGATGAAAAAACATTGCATTTGTGTTGTTGGGGCAACAAAAAAGATAAGAAATAGGTAGATCTCAGTGGTGATGCGACGCGTGGACAGATTTTTGTGTGATGCCAGTATTGAAAAATTCACCAACTATCGTGTAATAATAAGAACAATAATAACATTATTGTTAATAATAATAATAATAACAATTATTATAGCAATAATAAAAATAATGTCAAATTCAATGGATGAATCATCGATCAATCAATGAAAAATATTTCAAAGTCATCACTTATTATTATTGAATTAATACTTTAAATATAAGAATAATCATTTATTATAATTAATACTAATTATAATAATCATCATTTATTATAATAATAATAATAGTAGTAATAGTAACAGTAGTAGTAATAGTAGTAGTAATAGCAGTAGTAATAGCAGTAGTAATAGCAGTAGTAATAGCAGTAGTAATAGCAGTAGTGATAGCAGTAGTGATAGCAGTAGTGATAGCAGTAGTGATAGCAGTAGTGATAGCAGTAGTGATAGCAGTAGTAATAGCAGTAGTAATAGCAGTAGCAATAGCAGTAGCAATAGCAGTAGCAATAGCAGTAGCAATAGCAATAGCAGTAGCAATAGCAGTAGTAATAGCAGTAGTAATAGCAGTAGTAATAGCAGTAGTAATAGCAGTAGTAATAGCAGTAGTAATAGCAGTAGTAATAGCAGTAGTAATAGCAGTAGTAATAGCAGTAGTAATAGCAGTAGTAATAGCAGTAGTAATAGCAGTAGTAATAGCAGTATTAATAGCAGTAGTAATAGCAGTAGTAATAGCAGTAGTAATAGCAGTAGTACTAGCAGTAGTAATAGCAGTAGTAATAGCAGTAGTAATAGCAGTAGTAGCAGTAGTAGCAGTACTAGTAGTACTAGTACTAGTAGCAGTACTAGTAGCAGTACTAGTAGCAGTACTAGTAGCAGTACTAGTAGCAGTACCAGTAGCAGTGTACAGGAATTTAGGGTGAATGTGGTAGCTGTCACCTGTACAGCGGCCCACAGTAATAAGTGTCCACAAGTAGTGCAGTGTACGCCCTTACTTCGCCCAAGGTCAGCAATCTAAACTGTAGAGTAGAATTTGCAGCGTTGTACGCCCGCAAGCAATACACAGTCCAACTCTCTCACTTTCCACTGATTTTCTACTCGGTGGAATAGATGCGTTAGGTCGAACTAGCTGTTCAAATAACCGTTCCAGTATCACTCGGCAGAGTGCAGTGTAAGTCGAATCGACTGAACACTTTCTACTGACTATTATTCTAGTCACTAGTCGACCGGTCCAAGAGCTATTCAACTGTCCAAGTTATTGTGCAAAGGTGTGAACTAGCCTGTTCATCTATCAGCGCAATCTGTGTGTGTGTGTGTGTGCTTGTGTGCTTACTTGTATGTTTCTGCTTAGCCACTGGTGCGTTGCATAAGTGCTTTATGCAATAAGATCAACAAGTAAGTGAGAGTAGTGCCAGGTTAACTCTGATTTATTTGAACAAGACATGCGTATTTATAATGCAAAAAGTTATGTAATAAGAGTGGCAGCTAACAGACAAAGGCAGGCCACGCCTGTACAAGAGATTGGTTACTGAAAGGCCAATAGAACAGGGTATACATAGAACTGGGTGTGCTTGTGCTCCACGGCTGATTGCACAAGTGTTATGTTCAAAATTGTTAGTTTTTATTTCCCTGTGGCTTTTGTGAAATTGTTAAGTTCGAATTATTGTAGAGATGACAACTCTCAATACTTCTATTCATTTAAATGTGTGCCAACTTAATAAAAGTTGTCCACTCTTTCTTTTATAGCTTAATTGAGTAAATAACTCCAAATTGCCTAGTGATGTATATCAACCAGATATGCTATCACACCAATTCAGTTCAGTCCAGAGCTAGCAACTGGCCAGTCAACTAATTACTTAATAGAAACACAGATTAAGAATCTACTCTAAAATTCAATAGTAAATGGAACCGATCAACATGTAATCAACTTAAAAGACACTCACTACCCAACCTAACCTCAACATTCGTGGGAGGGTGAATGGAGAGAGAATGAAGTAGATTCGAGCGATGATATTCCGTTCTACTACATATACATGGAACTAACCCCAAGCTGTTATTGTAGATCAACATATACACCACTGATAGCTAACCGTGGAGACCGAGTCTACTAACAGCCGAGACAACTCTATGACATTTATCCACTCCGACGCAGGACCGTGGAAAGTACTACTTACAGTGATATAGCTAGGATTCGAGGAGTCGATCATACAACTAAGTAAGTTACGACAAACAATAAACCTCGGATTTTATACATATCATAATGGTGGAGGCCCAGACGATCCCCAACTCGTAAGCCGTTGGCGCCCTAATGTTTTTGTTCCCTCGATACGCTGTGTTAGAGTACGGGGACGTACATTTTTATCTGGTCGACAGGAGAGTTCGTAAGCCAGCAAGGTCAGTGATATTTTGCTGCGTGGTTTTAATCCTTCTTACTGTCAAAATGGCAACAAGCTGTAATGATTGGGAGCATCTGTTTTTATGTCAAAACAGCTCATACAACGTTACAAGTTTTTCTTTTGAGCCAACAGACAACTGGTTCCAAACCAAACAAGAATTTGATAGAAGTGCAAATGCGTTGTTTTTGTCAGATGAACAAAGAGTTTTTTGTTTTCAAACTTGTCTGTTTGGACTTGCTAAGTCTATTTACATTGCTGAACTCAGAAACCTACAGGAGGTGACTTTTACAAACCTCATAATCGCCTTAGATGCCAGATTTAATTTGTATTCTCCGCTCAAAACAGTTAATTTGCTAAAATTGGCAATGGGAATTGATGAGTCCTTTGGTCATTTTTCTCTTCGAGTTGAATTGGCAGCAAGAGACTTGTTTTATCTCTCTACTCAAGTGCAAGATCAGTTGATTTTTGACACTCTGTTATCTGGCATACCTGAAAACATGAAAGATTTTGTTCTTGACCAAGCTCTCGAGCAATCTAACTCTGTATTGAGCTATACACAGTTGATACAAATATGTAAATCTTTTGAACTCATCCAGCTCTACATGTCAAAAAATGTGTCTACTAGTAAACCAATGTCAACCAATAGCTGTCAAAGCTGCAAACAAGTTGTTTTGGTATTTTTAAATACTTTTGGAGATGCTATTGAAAACTGTGAGAAACCAAAAATGGTGCAAAGTGAACTAAAAGTAGCTCCCACAATAAAGCAAATAGTTACCACTGAGAACAGCCAACGAGCTGAACCACATTTTGTTGACAAAAGCTGTGTTGTAGCAATGGAATATGTATCACCAGATACACTTTTTGAGGCCAAAGTTTTTAATTTTGAAGGCCCAGCAATTGCAAATCTAAGCACTCAAGAAGTGCATTTTGAACAATGCTATGTGGTACCAAGTTTTGAAACTATAGTGCCTGTTCATAAGTTGAGGCAAGATTTTTGCTCTTTTGGAAGCTCTGTCCAAGGTCTGAATGAGACCAGCCATAAAGGCCATTTGAAGGCAAATGAAGCCGTAGTTTTACATATGAATGATTTCACCAAAATTGGTGATCAGAAGAATTCATTGGTTGAAACTCAAAACCTTTTGTCACAGACACATAATGTCACCACAGCTATGCTTTTTGACAATGATGAGGGATACTTCAGTGATAATTAATCATTTCTTCTCATTCTGTTTAGTAAAGTTTCTAATAGCCATCAATCATCGATGTACTGATAATGATTCTTGAAAATAAAACTTGCTGTGAGTATGCCAAAATGGCAAAAACAGTAGATGCTTACTGTATGAAGGAGTAAAAGGTTTTACAGCCACATTTAAGCCCATTACAATAGAGGCTGTTGAAAATAAAATCAACGAAACCCTCTGACCACGAGTCAAAAGAAAATTAATAACACAAAAAGTGTAGAAGCTTCTTTCAAAATGCAAATTTCACATAATGTGATTACAAATCCTTGCAAGGTACCACCGGTGGTTTGACTAAAACTGTGCACATTAAGTTGTTAACCCAACACTGGAAACAACACATGACTTGTGTTACCTATTGACCTCATACAACTGACTACACTCAAGCGCTGCGCTTCGACATGCAAGCACGGAATGCGTATGAATGTGTATGTCTGTGAGAGTTGTGAGATGTACATGTAACTGTTTAACACATCTTAAAACATGTATTCCATTGCAGGGCAACGAACTTCGATCGAAACGAATCGAGAAATAAAATTGTGATAAAAATTCACACGAAAACCGTCGTAGAACGAAGTGATCGAAACGGCAGCATCACGCTGACCCAGATCAATTTATTCGCTGATTACACAGCAATGTGATCGAAACGGCAGCATCGCGCTGACCCAGATCAATTTATTTACTGATTACATAGTCGCCAGAGCAAAAAGAAAACAAAAGGGATAGTTTAAAATTAGTGTATATTTAGAAGAAAAGTGGATGTAGTACGACCTTTTTACTTGCCTACTGAACTAGCCAATCAGTGGGCCTATATAATTGTGTTCTGTACCATCTCGCTAAAGTGTAACTAGTTATGTAGAATACAGGTTTCATCTATCTGACTTACAGGACTGGTTTTCACTGACGCACCTGTTGTGAATTACACTTTTTAAGAATTTATCACCTTACATAATACCACAACCCACAGAGTGCCCTTATTAGGGCACACCATCGCATGGCAACTGACTATGTTGTTTTCAGATATATACCCACATATATTATATCATATTATTAGTTATTGTATATACATGTAGAAGGATTGTATTACAGACATTTTCTATGCCACTAGCCTTTCACTCTAGTAATTAGGTCAAATCGTCCAGTTACAAAGCTCTTACTTATTATATGTGGAAACTGGAAGCCATAAATCTTACTTAACCATTTTCCGTGCTGACCAGCCATATAAGGCGTTCATCACCAACATTATTTACAGATAGCGATGACATGTTAATGCAATTGATTACCATATTATTCAGTTGTGTATGCGTCACAATACCACAGCAGACGAGACTACATACATTTGTCTTGCTGTGCCTTTGATATACATATACATATATATATGTGTGCATATATGAATACCCAATCACAGTATATGAACATAGTAAACTTATTAGCAGCAGGTAGCAATTATAAGTGTTTTCTACATAACATGCCTACCTATAGCACAACAACTTACAAAACTTTGAAATCTCTATGTTTTATGCTTAGTATCAACCCTGTTAATTTCAGTCTATTGTAACATGATTTAAAGTACAATGTACATCTATTTACATGTCCTTAATGTGACCGCTGTCTACACTCCTTAATAACTTTTTGCCAACCCCCCCCCCCCCCCCCCCTACCAAACTTGGAATAGCTTATTATCAATAGATTTCAAATGATACACACTCATTTCTCTCCTGCTATCACTCTTCCCATCTGATGAGCTTGATTTATGTCTCATTGTCTGGCATTATTTAAGCCCTTCACTGCCAACCAATCCCTGGCAGATATCATAAGCTCAGCCACTTAACAATCCACTTAATCCTTGTTACTTCATTTCCTTTGTGATTGTAACTTCTAACTACTTCTAACCACATCTGAAAACAAACTGACTTTATGTGAGGATTACCCTATATCAATCACAGCCTTTTCTTGTTTAATAGCTATCATTCTCACCCAACCTTTAGAACTTAATGTGCTATAAACATTGCACAAAAATATTCTCTCCTAGAGATAACAAAAAGAAAATTAACAAAACCCTGTATTGCATGCCATAACCATTTCGTGTTGCTTTCCTATCACATTTTATTGTGTCTACTAACTAACCATTGCATTGTTTGTAACTAACCATTTTATTTCAGGTTTAGAGGTATGTATTTTCACAACACAGAATTGACACGCTTATTGTTACTACAAAAATCATATGCTATAGACAGTTTCACTTGTTTTTGTATCATTCGGGAGAATGATTATTTTGCAGAGGGTATAGTACACCTCAAAAACTTAAAACTTCATTTTAGCTATGCGTCATTTAAACAAACTTTTCTCAGTATCAAATCCCAGAAGAAAAACTCACTTTTTCAAATAACTTTAACTTAAAATTTAAATCTAAAATCAGCCATACTTTCCAAAACCCAGTTAAAATAGAGATTTTAAATACCTTTCTAACTAAAAGCAAACACAAATATAAATGATTTGTCTCTCTCTTTATTCTCAATTAGCATTTAGTTCATAGAGCGGATAATAAATAGAGTTTAGTGTAATGGAATGACTCCTCTTAACCAAATATGCCTTCTGTGGTTGCTTTTATCTGCTATCGTTTGCCAATATAATACTATCTCCAACTATCTCCAATAGCCAATTAGCATGCCTTCTTTGTCTGTTAATGAGGTACCGCTTGCATGTATCTCTCAGGCTTATATGTACCTTCCATGCTTACATGTCTCTGTATGTGAACCACTGAATGTGTCCATTGTGTGGAGATGCATGCATGTACATGATATAACACGAAACCTTTGTAACATTTTATTAAACCCAAAATGAAAAATCTTCGGTCATTTTTGTAAAAAGAACGAATTTCCACTTTCACAGCTAACAGGTCAAAACTGTCAAATTAAAAGATAAAACCAGTTCAATTGTAATCGAAGATTCAGGCTTAATTGCACAACACCACTGTAGTTGTGAGGACATTTTATCTGAACACAATTTCGTCAGCTTATTTTATGACTGTCAGACCAGAAAACTTCTCACTAAAATAACTAAAAATAGAATTTTAACTTTTGTGTAAAATCTGCTTTTTCAAACTTGAAACAAACTTAAATTAAACAACCTAATAATGAAAATCACTCGTTGGTACAACATTTATTTTGTGAGTCATATTCTTTTCCTTTTTTTCTAGCACTTAAGGTAAGTAGCGTAAGTACTTTACAACTATTAATTAACTGTATATGATGAACCCAGCACCATCAATGTTCTGTTTCTAGCTGATTCTCAGGGACGAGAATAATTCAGTTTTCGGGTAGATGTTATGTTCAAAATTGTTAGTTTTTATTTCCCTGTGGCTTTTGTGAAATTGTTAAGTTCGAATTATTGTAGAGATGACAACTCTCAATACTTCTATTCATTTAAATGTGTGCCAACTTAATAAAAGTTGTCCACTCTTTCTTTTATAGCTTAATTGAGTAAATAACTCCAAATTGCCTAGTGATGTATATCAACCAGATATGCTATCACACCAATTCAGTTCAGTCCAGAGCTAGCAACTGGCCAGTCAACTAATTACTTAATAGAAACACAGATTAAGAATCTACTCTAAAATTCAATAGTAAATGGAACCGATCAACATGTAATCAACTTAAAAGACACTCACTACCCAACCTAACCTCAACATTCGTGGGAGGGTGAATGGAGAGAGAATGAAGTAGATTCGAGCGATGATATTCCGTTCTACTACATATACATGGAACTAACCCCAAGCTGTTATTGTAGATCAACATATACACCACTGATAGCTAACCGTGGAGACCGAGTCTACTAACAGCCGAGACAACTCTATGACATTTATCCACTCCGACGCAGGACCGTGGAAAGTACTACTTACAGTGATATAGCTAGGATTCGAGGAGTCGATCATACAACTAAGTAAGTTACGACAAACAATAAACCTCGGATTTTATACATATCACAAGCACATGGGTGAAAATAAGCAATGTGTGCAAAGAATGAAATATATATATATAAGTGCAAAAATAGACAAGTAAGGTAGACACAGTTCGGTAAGACGTAGCTCGGCAGGTTGTAATGCAAGTAGCTACAGTTAGGGTTGGATAAAATAATATGGATAAATAAATAATAATAGTATTTATTAGTCACTGTTACGGGGTCGGCTCCATTCCCCCACAGCAGTACCAGTAGCAGTACCAGTAGCAGTACCAGTAGCAGTACTAGTAGCAGTACTAGTAGCAGTACTTGTAGCAGTAGCAGTAGCAGCAGTAACAGTAGTAATAGTAAAGTAATAGTAATAATAATAATCATTTATAATAATAATAATAATCATTTATTATAATAATAATAATCATTTATTATAAAAACAACAACAACAGCGGCAACAATAATTAATACATACATACATACAAACTTGATTGTAAATAATAATAATATTTAAATAAATAATAATAATAAATAATAATAAATTTAATTAATTAATAATAATAACAAAAAAATAACAGTAAAACTGATAATAATAATAATAACAATAAAACTGAGGATAACAATAATTAATATCCATAACAACAATAATTAACCATAGTTAGTAATAGTAGTAGTAACAATAATAGTAACAAACAATAATAACAAATTAGTTATTATTATTTTTTTAGTAATTTACGCCACAGCACAAAAAGAAAGTAGGAAAGAGAGAAGTACTATACAGGAAATGGCTTCAGCTAGTCCCATATTAACATTTGTACGCTGCATAACTCTACTATCATGAAGCAACCTAAGACAACTCCAAGTTGCCTACAAGAAGAACATTAGCCAGGGTGGCTCTCTGATGCCCACAACTACAAACCCCACCCCTTGAGAGCCGCCCCCATAGAATTATCTCCCTAGAATTATAATTCTAAATTATCTCCATAGAATTATAATTCTATGGCCGCCCCGGCTAGAAGAACATTGAAAGATATTATTCGCCGCAGTCGTCTACCCACAGTTACGCGAACGGAAGTGGTTACCAAGGAAACAGGTCCAAACAATCACTGTCGATCATATTATAACTTATCATTCAAAATCGTTGATGGGGTATGAAGAAAAAAAACATTTTTTGAACATACAAATACCTGTCATATCTTGCACTCTTTTACAAAAATATGTCCTGAAGAGCCTATTTAACACACCCAATAGCCAATTAGTAACTTTTGGTAGCTAATACAGAAAATTAGCTACTTTGAACAGAGCTAATTGCCATTTTGTGCATGAACAATATGAATAATGAGTGTTTGACTGTCCTATTATTTTGAAAAATTGTTTCCCATTACTAGCAAGCAAGATCTTTGGTATGGTATTTCAATGGAAAATCTTTTGCTTATGAAATTTTTCAACAAAATGATTTCAACTTATAGAGGTCTTTTTCATCAAAAATGGGAAGTTTTATGAAAAATTGACACTTTGATCTAATTATCTTTTCTTGGGCTGCCGATAGAAACTTAAAATTTGTATGCTTTTGTAGCTTTAGAGGTTTCTTGAATATCTTGTAATCACTGAAAACTCAAAAACCATGTCAATTTCTCTAGATAAACTTTTAGTAGGCCCTACAAAATTTTTCCATCGCAGCTTATATAAAAAATAGGCTCCGCCCCTTTATTTAGGACCTCAATTTCACTTTTATATAAGCTGCATGATTCGCGTAACTGTGGGTAACTGTGACTACACTACTCTTCCCTCCCCCCTCCCCACCCCCCCTCCCCTCCTCCTCCCCCCTCCCCCCCTCGCCCCCCTCCCCCCCCCCTCCCCCCTTACCCCCCCCCCTCCCCCCCTCCCCCCCTCCCCCCCTCCCCCCCTTCCCCCCCCTCCCCCCTCCACCCCTCCCCCCTTACCCCCCCTCCCCCCTCCACCCCCAGAGCTCTAGGAGGGAGTGGTATTACAGCTGAAGTATATAACTACAGTGATACAGAGCTCTAGGAGGGAGTGCTAGTTCAGCTGATGTATATGAAACTACAGTGGTACAAAAACCCAAAAACACTCAAAGTAATAAAAACCATCAGCAGGTAGATTATAGGTGTATTAGAAGTTTAAGGGAGTTTAAACTAAATTGGAACCCACCAATATTTTAACCTAATTTGAGTAAAAAAATTGATAAAATACTTTCAATTGCAAAATTAAATGAACTGGGCTGAGAGCGTGCTTGGAATGATTTATTGTAAACAAGAAAAATACAGATACATTAAATATTTAACGAAGAACTGTCTTTGTTTCCTGTTACCACCATAATAACAATGATTAGATATTTATAGCCCTCAATCATAACGTGCGCACACACACACACCGGTGTCTATGTAATGTATTGAATGGCCAGCATCTCAAACAGTGTTGTAATGTTACATTAAGAATAAAAAAAAATATTCAAAGAAAATGGAAGCAGAAGATTCAAATTAGTTTAACGGTTGGAAATTCATCGATGAAGAGAAAAACATGCTAGAGTTCTGTTTTTATATTTGGTTGCTGTGTGTTCTTTTAAGGTTAGAGTTGTCTTCAATACTGGAGTAGCAATTTTACCTCAAAACAAAAAACAGACACAGAATTTTGGTAAAGTGGCTGGTAACAAATAGACTGGAGTGGTTGGTAACTAATAAACTGGAGTAGTTGGTAACAAATAGACTGAAGTGGTTGGTAACTAGTACACTGGAGTGGTTGATAACTAATAGACTGGAGTGGCTGGTAACTAATAGACTGGAGTGGCTGGTAACTAATAGACTGGAGTGACTGGTAACTAATAGACTGGAATGGCTGGTAACTAATAGACTGGAGTGGCTGGTAACAAATAGACTGGAGTGGTTGGTAACAAATAGACTGGAATGGTTGGTAACTAATAGACTGGAGTGGCTGGTAACTAATAGACTGGAGTGGTTGGTAACTAATAGACTGGAATGACTGGTAACTAATAGACTGGAGTGGCTGGTAACAAATAGACTGGAGTGGATGGTAACTAATAGACTGGAATGGTTGGTAACAAATAGAATGGAGTGGCTGGTAACTAATAGACTGGAGTGACTGGTAACAAATAGACTGGAGTGGTTGGTAACAAATAGACTGGAGTGGTTGTTAACTAATAGACTGGAGTGGCTGGTAACTAATAGACTGGAGTGGTTGGTAACTAATAGACTGGAATGGCTGGTAACTAATAGACTGGAGTGGCTGGTAACAAATAGACTGGAGTGGATGGTAACTAATAGACTGGAATGGTTGGTAACCAATAGACTGGAGTGGCTGGTAACTAATAGACTGGAGTGGCTGGTAACAAATAGACTGGAGTGGCTGGTAACAAATAGACTGGAGTGGCTGGTAACTAATAGACTGGAGTGACTGGTAACAAATAGACTGGAGTGGCTGGTAACAAATAGACTGGAGTGGCTGGTAACTAATAGACTGGAGTGGCTGGTAACAAATAGACTGGAGTGGCTGGTAACAAATAGACTGGAGTGGCTGGTAACTAATAGACTGGAGTGGCTGGTAACAAATAGACTGGAGTAGCTGGTAACTAATAGACTGGAGTGGCTGGTAACAAATAGACTGGAGTGGCTGGTAACAAATAGTCTGGAGTGGCTGGTAACTAATAGACTGGAGTGGCTGGTAACAAATAGACTGGAGTGGCTGGTAACAAATAGACTGGAGTGGCTGGTAACTAATAGACTGGAGTGACTGGTAACAAATAGACTGGAATGGCTGGTAACTAATAGACTGGAGTGGCTGGTAACAAATAGACTGGAGTGGATGGTAACTAATAGACTGGAATGGTTGGTAACAAATAGACTGGAGTGGCTGGTAACTAATAGACTGGAGTGACTGGTAACTAATAGACTGGAGTGGTTGGTAACAAATAGACTGGAGTGGCTGGTAACTAATAGACTGGAGTGACTGGTAACAAATAGACTGGAGTGGTTGGTAACAAATAGACTGGAGTGACTGGTAACTGATGGACTGGAGTTGTTGGTAACTAATAGACTGGAGTGACTGGTAACTAACAGACTGGAGTGGCTGGTAACAAATAGACTGGAGTGGCTGGTAACAAATAGACTGGAGTGGGTGGTAACTAACAGACTGGAGTGGCTGGTAACAAATGGACTGGAGTGGATAGTAACAAATAGAAAGTTTATTAAAGTTATAAAAAAAAAACAAAAAAACAAGACATAATATAAAAATTAAAAATGACTGGACCAAGCGTAGGTTTGGTAGAAGAGGTCGGTGTCGAAGGCGGCTTATTCTGGTCCTAGCTGTCAGTGGCTGAGACCACTACACCTTCGGTTACCACAGGAAGTGCTGGAGACCATGGTAGATGATTTCTTTGACTTCTTTTGATGTTAATATGTCTAGTCCAAGGGAGGTAATGTACTTGCAGATTTCTGTGTTTCCATTCCCCCCTTGGACCTCATGGTCTCCAGCTACATGAAGGCAGGTTTGGCCAGCAACCACTGCCTCCATGTATGTTGGTGCTGTGGCAACCGAATTAGTAGCGGTCTCTTGGTTGGTGGATGGTAAGGGTAGAGTGAAATGAAGTGGTGTTGTTATCGTATTACTTGCCACTGACAGCGCTGGACCAGAGTGTTGGTTGATGGTTGCTTTGTGAGTTTGGTTGCTGATATGAAGGCCGCCTTCGACAACCGATACTGCCCGAGCGTGTACATATAGTCCTCAGTAGATCTAAAACATGTACAAAATATTGTTTAGTGAATGAAGTTATGTATATACAAGTGTACAAGCACGAATACATGAGATAAAACAGAGACAGCAGTGGTAACTATCACACTTACATTGGTATAGGACTATATGTCTTTGGATCACCCCACTCCTCTTCTTCGTCTTCTTCTCCATTCCCGTGGGGTGATCCGCTCGGGCAGCACGCTGGGTGCGGATCTTCCTTCTCATATTCTTTTACTAACATCACTTCCTTTATCCGCACCCGGCGCTCTCTTCTACCATAATGAGGGTCCTCACCCTCCTCCTCGTCCTGTGGAAACCAACATACAATATACTATAGCTATAGAATAATCCTACTCAACGTGTTACACAGTAGATCACAGCCCTGCCCTTACACAAGATTATTTAAAATAATTAAAATATAATCACACTTACATGAAAGACAGTCATTGCGCAGTAGGTTTCCATTGCAACAGGACAGTAGGATCAGTTTGTACCAGATTCGCTGTGAGAGAACATCTGATGCAGGAGCTCTGCTGAGCTCGCCTTTTATACTTTTGCTGACATCAGGACAATCAAACTCTTGCGATTGGTTGTCTTAGCAATGGGCAGCCAATCAAACAAAGTTTTCTTTGAAGCCATCACTGAAATGGGCCATGAGCCAATCAAATGCTCTTTCCTTTATGACACTCCTTAGAATGCATAATATTTCTTAAGAATTTAAACAATTTTTTCAAAAAAGTACAAATGATTTAACAAAAACCAAACCAGTCGATGTAGACAAAAGATTGGTGAGTAAACAGACATGAAAGATGAGAAAGTGCAGGTAGGGAAAGAGGTTTTGTATTTTATGAGTTTATTTTCACAAGTCAGATTACCCATTTTTGCTTAACCAAAATCTAAAGAAACATGAGTAGCTTGCTAGAGCAAACTGTCTGGCGTAACATCACCAGCCACATCTTTTTTGGTAATAAGTAAAATATTTTATATCTATAAATCGGAGTAATATTACACATTAGCTAGAAAGTAGATAATAAACATTCTACATAAAGTAACTTGTGTCTTGTAACAATTACTAGGTTGTGGTAAATCTCTGCTGGAAACAATTGATGTGTGAGACAGACTATATTTTACTGCACTAGACATCAATTATTGACTGATAGATTGTGTCCTGTATATCTTTGGATGTCTATGGAAAGGTGAGGTTTTGTAGTACAAGTTTGGTTACTGTATTTAGCTGTAGAAAGCTTGTTTGTACGGAAGTGCTCAAACATTACATTATATTTTGTTTGCTATATCTAGATCACTTGTTCGACTGAAGGTCACACAAAGGTGAATATAGGACATGACATGGATGGATAACTCAAGTAACTGCACCAGGAAGTTGTCACAAAACCAATAAATTCAACAAAGTCCATTATCATATCGGCCTAGACTGTGGTGAGTTTTATATAGCCTTAGTTTTCTGTAGCCTCTATTACAACTATTGTATTTGTGTGTAACAAATGCTATTCAGTCACTTTGTGTATAAACTGTGGAGTGGGACATTTGTACATGATGACTTTTGATAACTTGGCATTAAGCCAGGTTCATTTACATTTGCAATAACCCTGCCACATGAGCTGGATTATCACCGCTATTCGTCATTCTGTCATGCAGGATGGTACATCCAGCAGTGGATGAAGCAGAATGGACATGATCGATTTTTCATTCTGTCAGTCACCCTGTGATTGGTTGATTAACTCACAGCGATTCCATTTGACAAGATTGTATTGACTTTCCACCTGTTTACAAAGATCGTATAAGTTTCTATTATAGTAGTAGATATTATAATAATTTTATGATTGTTGGTGTTTACCTGTAACTAACGCCAGCAGGTAATTTTTAAAATATTTAACATTAGTGGGCGAAAAAAAGTAGAAATAAAGCATTAAAAAGCATAAAAGTTATAAACAATAATACATTGTACACTTAATAATAGTAATTTATTGACTGCTTGACAAGCAATGATAAACTTGGAAATAAAAAATAGGTTTTAATAAAAATAATTATTATAAGAATAATCAGCAACAGGAACGCACTAAATACTAATACTCCTCTTATTTGCTCAATCGAATACCACGTCCGTTGGTTCAGTTGGCCGTCAGGCTCGTGTGGCATGCAATCCGTCATCAGACTCTGACTTTGGTTATCAAAGGCACGCTCGTTTGGCAAGACATAAGTGTGCACTGGAGTATCAACCAATTAGCAAATGTTGCTGTAATCTTGTTTCATAAATTAGAGTTGTCTTCTCTACAAGAGGTTATTGTACTTCATTACAACTTACAGGTTGAAGAGTTTGAGAAAAAACGACTAACATGCCATCAAAAGCTTACACTGCAGTGTCTTGTAGACAAGTACAACATCTACCAAACGTTTGATCATCAACAACAGAGCTTGGAGTGGGCGGTGTCAGGAAAAGTTTAGTAGGAAAAAGGAACAAGACAACAAAAACATGAAATAAAGACTGGACAATGTGTTGGTTTGGTAGAAGAGGTCGATGTCGAAGGCGGCATATTCTGGTCTTAGCTGTCAGTGGCTGAGACCACTACACCTTCGGTTACCACAGGAAGTGCTGGAGACCATAGATGATGACTTCTTTGACTTCTTTTGATCTTATTATGTTGAGTCCAAAGGAGGAAATGTACTTGTAGATTTCTGTGTTTCCATTCCTCCCTTGGACCTCATGGTCTCCAGCTACATGAAGGCAGGGTTGGCCAGCTACCACTGCCTCCATGTATGTTCGTGCTGTGGCAACCGAATTAGTAGCGGTCTCTTGGTTGGTGACTGGAAGGATTTCTGTTGTGTGCATTTTTATTTCATCTTTTAGGATTCGGGGTAGATTGATTATTGTATTGATGTTCTTATTTGCCACTGAAAGCGTCCGACCAAAGTGTCTGCTGATTTTGGTAATGTACTTTCAGATTTCTGCATGGCCATTTCTTTCCTGCACTTTTGCATGTCTGCGTCATATCAAGGTTCTACATTTTTGAATTCCTTTACACCTTATGGTCTCCAGCTACATGAAGGCAGGGTTGGTCAGCAACCGCTGCCTCCCTTTACACCTTATGGTCTCCGGCTACATGAAGGCAGGGTTGGTCAGCAACCACTGCCTCCCTTTACACCTTATGGTCTCCAGCTACATGAAGGCAGGGTTGGTCAGCAACCGCTGCCTCCCTTTACACCTTATGGTCTCCAGCTACATGAGGGCAGGGTTTGCCAGCAACCACCCTCCATATAAGTTGGTGCTGTGGCAACCGAATTAGTAGCGTTCTCTTAGTTGATGTCTGGTAGCGTGTTAGCACTGTGTAGGTTTATTTGATCTTTTAGGAGTTGAGGTAGATTTATTATTACTTTGCTAGGATTTATCTTCAAGTGTTTGATTTGTCTCTGGTAGCATCCGACTAGAATGTAAGCTGATGTGGGTTTGTGGAACTGGAATTTGTATGATTGGAATCGTGGTAGCCCACCTTAGTCAATCGATATATCGATAGTACCATAATTTTGCATGAGAATGTTTGATGAGTGAGTGACGGTTGGTTTGTCAACAACTACCTCCATATAAGATGGTTCAGTAGTAACTGAACTAGTAGTAGTGAGAGGACAATGTACTATATTATATTAGAGAACTTGTACTATTTCTACATCTCTCTGAGTTGATCTACTTGGGTGGTACATCTACTTGGGTGGTACATTTGTTGACTCCATTCTCTACCAAGTTCATAGAAATGCTGCCGCTGATGCTAGGAGAAACAGTAGATGCAGTGAGTAGTTCAACACAGGATATTACATCAGCCATGAAAACCTTCTAGTGACAGCTGGTACAGACTTATGTAACTCATTTCTTACAAAACCATTTCTTCAATCAAGTATCTTATATTTTATAATTTAATGACTCTAATTAGTTAATAATTAATAAATCTCACAAGCAAACCCACTTTCTGATTCCTACTAACAATTCCACAAATGAAGCAGATAATCAAATAACAACTCCGCACACAAAATCAGATGTTCGTACTTTTATCAGGCATTTTAGTCGTTTGATAATACAATACAGTGATGTCAAGAAATAATAAACTGCACTGGAATAACTCAAAATATGGCAGCACCTAAAAGTTACAAGAAAAAACTGACAGCAAGTTCTGAGCTTGTAGTTAGGCCGGAGGCCTGGTTCATTGTATAATTATAGTTTGAACTCTCTGCGAATGAAATACAAAAGTAATGAAACTATAGTTGTTTTCTAAAACAAAGCCAAGCGTTCGCTTGATATTTTACTTTGCCTCCGTAATTTGAGGATATCAACAGTTTGCAAAAAACTACTAGGAGTTTTCTTCTCTAACAAAGAGAACACAACTACACACGAAACACAAAGTTTTTGTCTGTTACAACTGGATAAGAAAAACAAAATGGGTTTCATTTAATGCAATAAAAATAATGCTAGCCAAGTAACGGTATTACAAGGGAACAATTCCTCTCAGTTACAATGAAAGCTTCAATGATATCGCACAAACATGTTGGATGGGAGTGAAAACTATTTTGGTCAATAGCCAAATAAAAAAGCTTTGTGGACATAAAAAATCTTCTAAAACCAGGAACCAAAACCGTTCTACACAGGACTATGAACAGTCTCCAAACCTGGAAGGACATGAAGTTCTAACAAATATTAACTAAAAACTATCCAGTGTTCAAGAGATGTTAGAGATCCTGTAAAGACTACAAAGTTTTTTGGAGCTTGAAGCTTTGGTCAGAGCAAGGGGTATAATGCAGGTGTTGCTAAAAATGCTTTATTAGACAAGTTCACCTCCGTGAAACCTGACAAAAACAAACAATGTACCAACAACACCAATTGTAACAGCTACACGTATCATAAAAGACGTAATTCAATATACGCAACAAACAACAAAACAAAAAATAACTAACATGGAACAGCTATAGCCTGAAGAACCTTTTTAGCCTTTTGCTATTCTGTTACTAACATATCTTTCAAACTAGCTGGTGTTGTCACTCATTGCAACACCTTGTGGGCACAATGTGCAACACAAACAAACTGTGCTCAGGGTTGTTGGCCGTAATGTTGTCTGCTGGGTACCCAAGTCAAAAACCAATGCCATTAGACCAGGCTATCACAGGTGAGAAGTGCCAACTGACACTTGTCACCTGACAAGTGTCACCTGACATAGCATGCCAACAGGACATACCCAGCCAGAGCATGCCAAAACAAGTGAAAGCAGTTTGAGAATGGTGAGAGAAAGAAATAGCTGAAACGCATGATGTCTAACCATCTGTTGAACAACCTGAGACCAATGGTTGAATTATACACTTCATTGAGTGGTACAGTCACTGGACAAGCTAGGTACTACATAGAGTGAGTTATTTAATATTGTTGAACCTGCCAGAGCTCTAGGAGGGAGTGGTAGTTCAGCTGAAGTATATAACTACAGTGATACAGAGCTCTAGGAGGGAGTGGTAGTTCAGCTGAAGTGTATAACTACAGTGATACAGAGCTCTAGGAGAGAGTGGTAGTTCAGCTGAAGTATATAACTCAGTGATACAGAGCACTAGGAGGAAGTGATAGTTCAGCTGAAGTATATAACTACAGTGATACAGAGCTCTAGGAGGAAGTGGTAGTTCAGCTGAAGTATATAACTACAGTGATACAGAGCTCTAGGAGAGAGTGGTAGTTCAGCTGAAGTATATAACTCAGTGATACAGAGCACTAGGAGGAAGTGATAGTTCAGCTGAAGTATATAACTACAGTGATACAGAGCTCTAGGAGGAAGTGGTAGTTCAGCTGAAGTATATAACTACAGTGATACAGAGCTCTAGGAGGGAGTGGTAGTTCAGCTAAAGTATATAACTACAGTGATACAGAGCTCTAGGAGGAAGTGGTAGTTCAGCTGAAGTATATAACTACAGTGATACAGAGCTCTAGGAGGAAGTGGTAGTTCAGCTGAAGTATATAACTACAGTGATACAGAGCTCTAGGAGGGAGTGGTAGTTCAGCTGAAGTATATAGCTACAGTGATACAGAGCGCTAGGAGGGAGTGGTAGTTCAGCTAAAGTATATAACTACAGTGATACAGAGCTCTAGTAGGGAGTGGTAGTTCAGCTGAAGTATATAACTACAGTGATACAAAGCTCTAGTAGGGAGTGGTAGTTCAGCTGAAGTATATAACTACAGTGATACAGAGCTCTAGGAGGAAGTGGTAGTTCAGCTGAAGTATATAACTACAGTGATACAGAGCTCTAGGAGAGAGTGGTAGTTCAGCTGAAGTATATAACTACAGTGATACAGAGCTCTAGGAGAGAGTGGTAGTTCAGCTGAAGTATATAACTACAGTGATACAGAGCTCTAGGAGTGAGTGGTAGTTCAGCTGAAGTATATAACTACAGTGATACAGAGCTCTAGGAGGGAGTGGTAGTTCAGCTGAAGTATATAACTACAGTGATACAGAGCTCTAGGAGGAAGTGGTAGTTCAGCTGAAGTATATAACTACAGTGATACAGAGCTCTAGGAAGGAGTGGTAGTTCAGCTGAAGTATATAACTACAGTGATACAGAGCTCTAGGAGGGAGTGGTAGTTCAGCTGAAGTATATAACTACAGTGATACAGAGCTCTAGGAGGGAGTGGTAGTTCAGCTGAAGTATATAACTACAGTGATACAGAGCTCTAGGAGGGAGTGGTAGTTCAGCTGAAGTATATAGCTACAGTGATACAGGAGGGAGTGGTAGTTCAGCTGAAGTATATAACTACAGTGATACAGGAGGGAGTGGTAGTTCAGCTGAAGTATATAACTACAGTGATACAGCGCTCTAGGAAGGAGTGATAGTTCAGCTGAAGTATATAACTACAGTGATACAGAGCACTAGGAGGGAGTGATAGTTCAGCTGAAGTATATAACTACAGTGATACAGAGCTCTAGGAAGGAGTGGTAGTTCAGCTGAAGTATATAACTACAGTGATACAGCGCTCTAGGAAGGAGTGATAGTTCAGCTGAAGTATATAACTACAGTGATACAGAGCTCTAGGAAGGAGTGATAGTTCAGCTGAAGTATATAACTACAGTGATACAGAGCTCTAGGAAGGAGTAGTAGTTCAGCTGAAGTGTATAACTACAGTGATACAGGAGGGAGTGGTAGTTCAGCTGAAGTATATAACTACAGTGATACAGAGCTCTAGGAGGGAGTGGTAGTACAGCTGAAGTATATAACTACAGTGATACAGAGCTCTAGGAGGGAGTGGTAGTTCAGCTGAAGTATATAACTACAGTGATACAGAGCTCTAGGAGGGAGTGGTAGTTCAGCTGAAGTATATAACTACAGTGAAACAGAGCTCTAGGAGGAAGTGATAGTTCATCTGAAGTATATAACTACAGTGATACAGAGCTCTAGGAGGGAGTGATAGTTCAGCTGAAGTATATAACTACAGTGATACAGAGCTCTAGGAGGGAGTGGTAGTTCAGTTGAAGTATATAGCTACAGTGATAGAGAGCTCTAGGAGGGAGTGGTAGTTCAGCTGAAGTATATAACTACAGTGATACAGAGCTCTAGGAGGGAGTGGTAGTTCAGCTGAAGTATATAACTACAGTGATACAGAGCTCTAGGAGGGAGTGGTAGTTCAGCTGAAGTATATAACTACAGTGATACAGAGCTCTAGGAAGGAGTGATAGTTCAGCTGAAGTATATAACTACAGTGATACAGAGCTCTAGGAGGGAGTGGTAGTTCAGCTGAAGTATATAACTACAATGGTACAGAGCTCTAGGAGGGAGTGGTAGTTCAGCTGAAGTATATAACTACAGTGATACAGAGCTCTAGGAGGAAGTGGTAGTTCAGCTGAAGTATATAGCTACAGTGATACAGAGCTCTAGGAGGAAGTGGTAGTTCAGCTGAAGTATATAACTACAGTGATAGAGAGCTCTAGGAGGGAGTGGTAGTTCAGCTGAAGTATATAACTACAGTGATACAGAGCTCTAGGAGGGAGTGGTAGTTCAGTTGAAGTATATAGCTACAGTGATAGAGAGCTCTAGGAGGGAGTGGTAGTTCAGCTGAAGTATATAACTACAGTGATACAGAGCTCTAGGAGGAAGTGGTAGTTCAGCTGAAGTATATAACTACAGTGATACAGAGCTCTAGGAGGGAGTGGTAGTTCAGCTGAAGTATATAACTACAGTGATACAGAGCTCTAGGAAGGAGTGATAGTTCAGCTGAAGTATATAACTACAGTGATACAGAGCTCTAGGAGGGAGTGGTAGTTCAGCTGAAGTATATAACTACAATGGTACAGAGCTCTAGGAGGGAGTGGTAGTTCAGCTGAAGTATATAACTACAGTGATACAGAGCTCTAGGAGGAAGTGGTAGTTCAGCTGAAGTATATAACTACAGTGATACAGAGCTCTAGGAGGGAGTGGTAGTTCAGTTGAAGTATATAACTACAGTGATAGAGAGCTCTAGGAGGGAGTGGTAGTTCAGCTGAAGTATATAACTACAGTGATACAGAGCTCTAGGAGGGAGTGGTAGTTCAGCTGAAGTATATAACTACAGTGATACAGAGCTCTAGGAGGGAGTGGTAGTTCAGCTGAAGTATATAACTACAGTGATACAGAGCTCTAGGAAGGAGTGATAGTTCAGCTGAAGTATATAACTACAGTGATACAGAGCTCTAGGAGGGAGTGGTAGTTCAGCTGAAGTATATAACTACAATGGTACAGAGCTCTAGGAGGGAGTGGTAGTTCTGCTGAAGTATATAACTACAGTGATACAGAGCTCTAGGAGGAAGTGGTAGTTCAGCTGAAGTATATAACTACAGAGATACAGAGCTCTAGGAGGGAGTGGTAGTTCAGCTGAAGTATATAACTACAGTGATACAGAGCTCTAGGAGAGAGTGGTAGTTCAGCTGAAGTATATAACTACAGTGATACAGAGCTCTAGGAGGAAGTGGTAGTTCAGCTGAAGTATATAACTACAGTGATACAGAGCTCTAAGAGGGAGTGGTAGTTCAGCTGAAGTATATAACTACAGTGATACAGAGCTCTAGGAAGGAGTGATAGTTCAGCTGAAGTATATAACTACAGTGATACAGAGCTCTAGGAGGGAGTGGTAGTTCAGCTGAAGTATATAACTACAGTGATACAGTGCTCTAGGAAGGAGTGGTAGTTCAACTGAAGTATATAACTACAGTGATACAGAGCTCTAGGAGGGAGTGGTAGTTCAGCTGAAGTATATAACTACAGTGATACAGAGCTCTAGGAGGGAGTGATAGTTCAGCTGAAGTATATAACTACAGTGATACAGAGCTCTATGAGGGAGTGGTAGTTCAGCTGAAGTATATAACTACAGTGATACAGAGCTCTAGGAGGGAGTGGTAGTTCAGCTGAAGTATATAACTACAGTGATACAGAGCACTAGGAGGAAGTGGTAGTTCAATTGAAGTATATAACTACAGTGATACAGGAGGGAGTGGTAGTTCAGCTGATGTATATAACTACATTGATTACAGATTGTTGTTTGTGTGCATCAACTAAGTCATAATGTTTAGATAGAAAAAAGTGTGCAGCTAGAATGGTCTGTAAATTAAAAGACTGCAAAAGCTATAAAGCAAAAACTATAACACAATAGCTATAACACGAAGCAATAACGCAAAATCTCTAACACGAAAGCTGTAACACAATATCTATAACAACAGAGCTCTAACACAAATGCTGTAACAGAAAATCTATAACACAAAAGCTATGACACAAAGATTATAACAAAAAAGCTTGAACTCCAAGGCTATAACACAATATCTATAACACAAGAGCTATTACACAAAAGCTTTAACACAAAATCTATAACACAGAAGCTATAACACAAAAGCTATAACACAAAAGCTATAACACAAAAGCTACAACACAAAAGCTTTAAACAAGAATGAGATAAATTAAACATTCACCTCATTACATTCTATCAGAATATCACCACCGTGAAGTGATACAGGTAAGGGATCAAATGCAAAGTAATCGGTATATATAGCAGCAAAGTAATCGGTATATATAGCAGCAAAGTAATCGGTATATATAGCAGCAAAGTAATCGGTATATATAGCAGCAAAGTAATCGGTGTATATAGCAGCTTGATTTTTCATTTCTCAGAGTTTCTTATTGCTGCATCGGTTAAACTTACTTAAATGTACCGCAGAGGTAACAGTCAGCAAATTGAGCTGGCCGCTCAGTATCTGCTTATATTAATAGTTGATTAAAAAACTTAAACAAATCTGTCTGCAGATATTGGCACAAGGTATAAGAAACAGTAAGGAGTTGTCTTTTCTTACAAAGAGAACACAACTTCAAACTTTCCAGCAATTGATGACATTTCACAAAACAACTCAAAATCTAATTTAAATTCAAGACACCTAAGACCTTTGTTGTATTTCACAATCAAACTCTAACAAATTTTGTGAAGGCTTCAACTGCTAATCTCAAAATCGTAATTTTTTTGATTTTTCTGAATTCTTAATACGCAGAAAATCATTTGCAAACAAACTGTGAAGTTTTATTGTACAGACTGTATATAATCAGTGTAGTATATATTGTGTAAGACTCACTGAATGTAATTAAATATTCTATTTACTATAGATTATATCTCTACTAACCAATCTCTTATAGACAACGACTAACATGCCTAGTTAAGCTGTAATCTACCAACGTAAATCTACCAACAGATTACTGTATAAAACTATCAATACTAGTTCATTGGTAACTGAACAGTTAATTACTTGTCTGATTTCATCAGGAAACCAACCATAACTCAGAGCACAAATTTTTGTTGCTGGTAATTAGGTGGAAAAAACAAGTGCTCTGTTCATTTCAGAAACCCAAAAGCACTCAAAGTAAGAGAAACCATCAACAGTTAGATTATAGTGTATCAGAAATTTAAGAGCATTTAAATCAAGATGGAACGCACCAATATTTTAATCAAGTTTGAGTAAAAAAGGTGATAAAATACTTTAAATTGCAAAATTAAATCAACGGCACTGGGAGTGTGCTTGGCACGATTTATTGTAAACATGAAAAATACAAATACATTGAATATTTAATGCATTTACATGCGTGCAGAACTGTCTTTGTTTCCTGCTACTACCATAATAACAATGATTAGATATTTTTCGCCCTCAATCATAACGTGCGCACACACCGGTGTCTGGGTCATATATTGAATGCCCAGCATCTCAAACAGTGCTGTAATGTTACATTTGCAATGGAAAACAATTTTAAATAAAATGAAAGCAAAAGATTCAGATTAGTATATTCTGAACTGAACACTAGTTAGTTTTGTAAAATGCTGCCAAGTCTTGCCAGATCTGTGCAGTGCAAAACCTGGCAACAATCCAAACAGCCTTCAGCAATGGAGTGTGAAAAGGACACAAAACAAATATTTGGTAGCTGTGTGTTCTTTTAAGGTTAGAGTTGTCTTCAATACCGGAGAAGCAATTTTACCTCAAAACAAAAGGCGGACACAGAGTTTTGGTAAAAGTTGACTAACATAGGGGGGAGTGGTTGGTAACAAATAGACTGGAGTGACTGGTAACTAATAGACTAGAGTGGTTGGTAACAAATAGACTGGAGTGACTGGTAACTAATAGACTGAAGTGGTTGGTAACAAATAGACTGGAGTGGCTGGTAGCTAATAGACTGGAGTGGCTGGTAACAAATAGACTGGAGTGGCTGGTAACTAATAGACTGGAGTGGCTGGTAACTAATAGACTGGAGTGGGTGGTAACTAATAGACTGGAGTGGCTGGTAACTAATAGACTGGAGTGGGTGGTAACTAATAGACTGGAGTGGGTGGTAACTAATAGACTGGAGTGCCTGGTAACAAATAGTCTGGAGTGGCTGGTAACTAATAGACTGGAGTGGCTGGTAACTAATAGACTGGAGTGGCTGGTAACTAATAGACTGGAGTGGCTGGTAACTAATAGACTGGAGTGGCTGGTAACTAATAGACTGGAGTGGGTGGTAACTAATAGACTGGAGTGGGTGGTAACTAATAGACTGGAGTGCCTGGTAACAAATAGTCTGGAGTGGCTGGTAACTAATAGACTGGAGTGGCTGGTAACTAATAGACTGGAGTGGCTGGTAACTAATAGACTGGAGTGGTTGGTAACTAATAGACTGGAGTGGTTGGTAACAAATAGTCTGGAGTGGGTGGTAACAAATAGACTGGAGTGGCTGGTAACAAATAGACTGGAGTGGCTGGTAACAAATAGACTGGAGTGACTGGTAACTAATAGACTGGAGTGGTTGGTAACAAATAGACTGGAGTGGCTGGTAACTAATAGACTGGAGTGGTTGGTAACAAATAGACTGGAGTGGCTGGTAAAAAATAGACTGGAGTGGCTGGTAACAAATAGACTGGAGTGGTTGGTAACAAATAGACTGGAGTGGTTGGTAACAAATAGACTGGAGTGGTTGGTAACAAATAGACTGGAGTGGCTGGTAACAAATAAACTGGAGTGGATGGTAACAAATAAACTGGAGTGGATGGTAACAAATAGAAAGTTTATTGAAGTTATAAAAAACAAAACAAGACATAATACAAAAATTAAAAATGACTGGACCAAGTGTAGGTTTGGTAGAAGAGGTCGGTGTCGAAGGCGGCTTATTCTGGTCACAGCTGTCAGTGGCTGAGACCACTACACCTTCGGTTACCACAGGAAGTGCTGGAGACCATGGTAGATGATTTTTTTGACTACTTTTGATGTTAATATGTCTAGTCCAAGGGAGGAAATGTACTTGCAGATTTCTGTGTTTCCATTCCCCCCTTGGGCCTCATGGTCTCCAGCTACATGAAGGCAGGGTTGGCCAGCAACCACTGCCTCCATGTATGTTGGTGCTGTGGTAACTGAATTAGTAGCAATCTCTTGGTTGGTGGCTGGTAGCGTGTTGGCGTTGTGCAGGTTTATTTGATGTTTTAGGAGTTGAGGTAGATTTATTATTATTTTGGTAGGATTTATCTTTAAGTGTTTGATTTGCCTCTGCTAGCATCCGACCAGAATGTAAGCTGACGTTGGTAGCTTTGTGGGTTGTGGTGGGTGGTGTATGGGCCACCTTAGACTACCGATACTGAGTGAGATATGTATTAGAACGTTTGATGAGTGAGTGAAGGTTGGTTTTTCAACATCTACCTCCGTGTAAGATGGTTCTGTAGTAATACATAATAAGGACAAACTGGCAGTTGACAACACATAAGAGACAAACTGCCCCAAAGAGGTATAAAAACCCACAGAGATAATATTGAGATGCATTTTTATGAGGGATTTCTCTGTTGGAATGCTGTTGTTGTTGGTGTTGTACTCCGCATAATCATCATTTCTACATAACGCCCTCACAAACTCCTCTGGACACTTCTCAAGGATAGTATCGATGTACTTCCTGTACGGGAGATTATATTTTATTGCTTCTGCAGCACGTCTGATATCCTACAAGGAGAACGTACACAGTGCGCACAAAGATAATAGATTTATACACGTACCACATGAGTGACAGTTATGGCCACCACAATACTGATTTACCTCTAAAACATCTTCATATTTTTCTTGTCAGTCAGACCACTCCACAGCGAGCTTGAAGTACGTCTGCTGCAGCATGTAATGAGAATGAGAAGACTGCCATACCGTACGTGGTATATCCACTAGACCATATCCATAAAGGAGTACCAGTAGAAAGAGGCCCCAGGTGTTACTCGCTGTAATACCTATCACCTTGAGATTCTCTCTATAAAAGTATCCGGCGGGTGCAGGAAATAACTAGATCTTATAGGATATTATACCATAAAGTCATCTAGAATAAGGGACACATACCCTGTTATTGTGAGGTCAGGTCGTGTGGCCACGTATATGAGGCAGACACAAAAGATGGCGGCGTACGAAGCGTAATATATAGCGTTAGATATGAAAGCTGAGTGAATCTTTCCTAACACAGAGAATTCTCCAGCATTTGCGTATGACTGCATGCTGGGCAGTACCAACCTAAAACCATCAACAGCAGAGTTATTTAGTTAGTTGTTAGCTAGTAGTTGAGAATAGAGCAAACAAATCTAAAAATTCATACCATTAGTTCATTTGGAGTGCTTTTGCATAGTCGCTGAATGATCATCACATGCTTTCAGCTGAGTTAACCCAAAGAGTTCTGGTAATATTCAAGCATTCTCAAAGCTCGACTCAGGTGATTCACGCAAAACATGTAGCCATGGAGTTGTCTGCTCTTACAACAGTTATACGTTGTACAGGTGAAAAATCCAAATTTAATAACAATAAGGTTTTTACCAAAACAATGCAAACAAATAAACAATTACTTTTGGCATCGCTAATATACTTATACTGTAACACACTGATATTCCATATAATAAACTTATATAATTATTATGGCATTGCAACAACAATCGTTGCTTGCATCAGGGCGGCTTGATTTTTTGTTGCTGTATCCAAAACTGAAATTTTGATTGCCATAAACGGGCTTTGTTTTTTTTCATTGCAATGCATAAATATGGAAAAGATAACTCCTAATTTTCAAACCAGCATTGTTTCTGCAAACATCTTGGCACTAATCTTCTCATGAATCCACAGCGTGAAGAAATGCTATTTTGTACTGCCTAAAACAAGAAGAATTCGCTCATTTGTCACGATTGCGCTTCGAGTTATTTTCGCCGAAAGCACTTATTGAGGACTCATAGCATTTAATGCAAGTTTTCTGTCATTTGAAACACTAAATGCTTAATTTTTAGAAAGTCTATAAAACCTCTATAGCTAAAGAAAACGTAACGCGTTGTCACAACTCCAAAACTAGGGAAAAAAGAACTAGTAGATTGACTCATTGAACTTGCGGTCTGTGGCTGCTGACCTCAGCGATAGTGCTGTCGCTGACTCTCGTGGAGGACACAGAGGAGCAGTTGAGCAAGTATTACATCACTCAACGACAAGGTTTATGAATTGTATCTGAATGGAAGCGCTGCATGCAGTTATGTAATCACAAATTAGTTCTACAGACTTATTGTTACTTATTTGGATTCATGCCAATTACTAGACAGCCCAAAATCATGAACAAAGTGTGGAGTGTGATGTGGATAGAAACAGCACAGAAATCATGTTCACATACCTGCATTTGCTTTTACCCAAAGCAAGGACCTGTCTTATCAATCCAATACAATTACTATTTCATTCAATGAGTGAAATAAACCATCTGGAGTAACTCACCTTTACACAAATCACAGCATTTACACAAACTCACCAGGTGAGAAGCTGAGTTGACCAATACACTACCATCCAGAAATAAAATAGCATAGAAGGTGGCAGACTTAGCCAAGGTTCCACACATACACAGTCATCATCAGCAGTAAGAGAATGCACAGATCTCTTATTTGATCTTTTCAGGGTAGACTAAAACATACACTAGATGGTAAATAACCTACTTTATTGTCTTATTCTTGATTAAAAATTCATTTGTAATAAAGCGCTAATTGATTGCAAAGTTGTAAGAGGAAATTTGTTTACGAAATCATCATTAACTAACACAAAGCTGTTTCTATTTCATACCAGAATTGTTGCTTTTTGCTGTAGTAACTGCTGAAGTAGTACTAGAGAGAGATGAGTCATTGCAGTCTGCTATGCATTGCCTATACAATGACTACAATTTAAACATTTTAGTGAGTTGTTCACACATAGATAAAATAACTTCAAACTCCAAGCACAGTACATCATGACAGTACATACGGCTGAGACATCCAGGGGGAGTATGAATACAATGATGGAGAAGTACCAGGCAATCAAAGTGGACACAGTAACTATTGCATGCATGTATGTAGTTTATAGCTGCTAATAGAACATAACAACAAACTGCGTAAGCTTTTAGAGCTTCAGAAGTATAAATTTATTTCTCATTGCATCAAGTATGGTATTGCTAATCTAAGGCTTCTCTTGTACGATTTATCCACCAGTTATGGATTGGATAGATAACTCCACCAAATAGGCGTCGAAACTTTTTTATAAGCACCGGTTAGAGAGAAGATTGCTTCTCAAGACCATCATTGCGGCTCATGGATAGACCAACCAGTTAGACCAAAAACTGTTTCACAGCCACTCCAATGAAATAGTGATTGCAACTGTATAGTATAGTTTGCTATCTGGCACCATTCCAACAATGCATAAATAATACAACCAAGCTTTGTGCTCCAATGTCATTGAATATTGAATTATGTGAAGTGATGTATTAGTATGGTAATAGAGGACTGGAGACAAATAATAGACATACAACAATATCTCATAGACATCTACATAAATATAGTGCATTATATTATTGTATATTGTACAGCAGATGGTTATGCATAGAGCTATGAAGTGGAGACAAAAACTAATCACACAGTTAGATTTACTAAATTGAACCTCATAGACATGGATATATTATAAACATAACCAACTCGCAAAGTATACATAGTATACATCTATGTGATGATCACAGAGCTGGTTGGTTCACTCATTTAGCTGGTAGAGTAAAAGCCGTTCAGAGCTCCAGTGAGGTACAACTAGGGTGGTATCGTACACATCTAGATCATACACATCACCAGCTGTATAGCTGCCTCTCATCTCTGATATAATGTTACCTACAATAATATATCAGTAATATCTACAGTATATTCCCTACTACATACCATATCTATATACCTACCTATAAGTATATATAACACAACAAACCAATGCAGTATACAATATATATATAGTATACAATAACATACCTGTTGTGATGTCTAGTATGTATATTGATGTACTGTTGCTTGCAGTTACTAATATGTAATCTCCATATTGTACCAGACCAAGTGGTAGGTTCACATCAGAGCAAGTCCACACCACCTCTCCAGTTGTAATGTTTACCAGATATATTCTGGATGTACGGTAATCTGATAAGACGACAGAAGCTTCTCCAGCTCCACACATACGAACACTTGCATCGCTTGATGGAGGAGAGGAAATGTGACGTAGAATTTTACCGTCGAGAGAATACACATTTATTTTATTGTTTGTTCTGTCTGGAATGACCACCTGATCAGATATGACAACCATCGCAAATAAATACAGACCGCCATCAGAGTGATTCCAGCTGGTGATGTGTCCACCAGACATGTCGTACACACCTACTTTACAGGGATTACACCGAGACAGTGTATAGATTTTATCTTTGTACACGGAGATGGAGTCTACCAAACCAGAGGTGGAGATGAAAGAATTGTACAATTTGTAGTTACTGTCTACTTTAGTAACTGTTTTGTTACGCAACCCGACATAAGTACTACCGTTGTAGTGACACACTGAGAGAGGGTAAGTAGGTAATTGTACGGACTGCAGTTGTGTGAATGTTTGTGGGAGATGTTGTGGAGTTGTGTTTCCTTTCTCAGTGGCTACAACGAGGTAACCTGAGCAGACAACTTCTAATTCCATCTCCCTGCACTCACCTACAATATTATGACTCTGGTTAGATTTGATAGTGACAATAGAGCTGATGATGTAGATTAATCTTAACCTCAGACACTATAGATTAATCTTAACCTCAGACACTAAAGATTAATCAGTTAACTGTATCACACATACATATAATATAGGGTTCAGTAGATATAATACATTTGTAGAGTTAAATAAAAAACAATACAACAATATAATGTTTGTATGTGAGGTTATACTCAATGGTTTCATACAAGATAATTAAACTGTGTTGGCTCACTGCCAGATATATCTATCACAGCTATTCCAACTACACCGATGTAAATATTGCTGAGGTATCATAGTCTGAGGTACAACAAGTCTAGTCACTCACCCTTTAGCCTCAGTTCCTGCTGACCAGTAATTTTTAGCTCAGGTAGTTGTTCTGCAACAAAGTTTTGCATTTGTTGTCTTAGCTCTCTGTATCCCTTCACAAAATCTGCCTGTAAATAAAATGTAAATAAACGTGTAAGTAGCTGATAGCTGTATATTGTAATACTTGGTACAGCTGGAAGGAGAGGGGTACCTACACCACAACAGAAGACAATAGCACTAAGGCTTTATAAATGCAAACAATCGGTAAAGCCTGTTTTGAGGCAATCGGTAAGCTTTGATACGAATCGAAAAATTGGTAGACAATTGGTGACTTGACCAATCATATCACTGTTCGAGGTTTTAATGTTTCCAGCAAAACTGTTTCTCAAGTACAATTATTTATAAATAGAGAGCCGTTTTTGAGCGACCCGTCTTTGTTGTTTGAAAGCACTTTATGGCTAACTATGATATGGATGCAGCGAGTTTGACCGGTATCGCGTGAGAATGGAAAATGGAGAAAAAAAAGGGGAAACACCATGACGCCATCTCCAATCGGTAAGGACAAATTGGTAGCTATTCGGCAGATGTACATGTAGCATTACTTTAAAGTCATAAACAAATAGATATCAATGTCCACAGTGATGCTCTAAGGCTAAAGCACCGGTAAAGCCCTAGTTATTGACTGGTGCACATTCTAGAAGCCACTCTACCACTAGACATGTGAAAATGCAAACTATTCATACAAACAACTACCTGGTGACTATGTTTTACTCTAGTCTCTATCAGTTGTCTCTGATTTCTTATTTGAGTCCATTTCTTAAGTACAATGTCTTCCATAAACTCAGCCATATTTACTCTCCCTTTTTGTCTTTTCTCTCTCAGCTCTACCTCTAGTTTCTTGTATTTACTCTTGAGTGCATTTATCTACAACAGAAATGAGTCATTGAGTCAGCGCTGCCTCCTACAGTATCATTTAATCAAAGTATGAGTGGATAGTCTAAAGTCAAACCTGCGCATCCCTAGTTTGATGTATCAATCCTACCATCTGTGATGTTTTGTTATCATATTCAGCTCTCATTTCTGATGTATTTTTGAATAGTCTCTCATACTGATCCTCTTTGGCCAACATCTCAGCACTGACTCCTTCTTTGAGTAGGGCAGCAACACAGTCATCTAGTGACAGCAGGTTGTGAGAGGTGCCTGTTATACATATCATATAAAGTTGGTTGTGGAACAAACTAACTTTGGAATTGAAAAAATGATGATGCAAAACCTGGGAAATCCCGAGTAACGATACTACAAAATTACACAATTTACCACATACATGGATGTATAGACAACAACCAGATAATAGGGAGGTGTCACTGTTCAATGTGTTCAATGCGTAGACGTTGATACTAAGAAAACCAAAACCCTGGTTGTTAGGATACTACAAAAGTCTGGCATAGACACATAGACCTATAACCATAGCATAGACCTATAACCATAGCATAGACCTATAGACCTATAACCATAGCATAGACCCATAGACCTATAACCATAGCATAGACCCATAGACCTATAACCATAGCATAGACCCATAGACCTATAACCATAGCATAGACACATAGACCTATAACCATAGCATAGACCCACTGAAATATACTTCCGTTAAACCATAGACCCATAGACCTATTTCAGAAACCCATCGGCTGTCAAAATACAATCAGCTGGTGTACACGCAGCATAACGTTTCACTACAGAGTATTTATGAGCAAACTCAATTGATGTTTTTCAAGTGAAGAAAATCAAAATTTATTTTATGAAAACAATTCAAAGGCTGCTTTGACCCCTTGAGCTTTCTCCACAACATCATTTTTGTCTTATCAGCTGCTTGAAATGTCACAAATCAGGATAATAGTTAAACGTGTCGTGAGTTCGAATGATAAGTTATACGATCAACTAGACTATTTCTGGCAGCATCGGTAAAGGGAGACAACTCCTACCAGGACCCCATTACACAGATATATTACTTACCATTGTCACATTTATCCATATCAGGCAGACATTTCATGCACCCGAGAGTCAAACAAAGTTTACAAGCCAGGCTGTAGGGTTCGTTACTGTGTCTAGTGCAGTTCCTTGTCTGGCGTTTCTTAGCCTGAGCTCTAAACTCATCCATATTCATCTTGATATGCTGATCCATCGTATCATCATGTGACTAAAATACCAAAGGTAAATCTCATGTATAACATGAGAAAGAAGTCCAGCTGACAAAAACCGACAACACAGAAAACAAACCTCACAGAATAATTACTGGACAATTAACAGATAAATCAATCGCTAGGCACGATGGCTCAGAATGTTTTGTGTTTTGGGTTATAAAACGTGTGAACGCTTTCCAAACCATCTGACTGCTTTTGAAAATGTCCAAACTTCTGCAAAAGCTTTTGGACGCTTTGCAAAGTCGTTCATACACTTTGAAAGTCCGAGCAAATTAGCTGGTCCGCTCTATTGATGATATATCTACAGTCTACTTACGACTGATATATTTTGTACTAAACTATTGACATTTAAATTTCATTGAAATAAATGATAGAAATAATTTTCATTATTTATTTACGTCATTATAATAAATTTTATATAATTATAAATAATATACAAAACCTAATTATTTTTTTCCAAAGTATAAGTTTTAGAGACTCAACAAATGTTTACATAGCTAAATAATTGACTCTATTGATTAACGTTAGATGGCAAGCATAGAGGCTATAAAGACAATGAGAGCAATCGTTTTTGGTTCAAAAGTCATGTGTTTTGCAATCCTAGCAAAGCTCTTTTCAACATAATCCTGAGCGCGTAGTAGACTATATATCCACAGCCCTGGTTGATACTATTTTCAAAGCGTTAATACGATTTGTAATTTTCAAAATCGTTGGAATTATTTCCAAATCGCTCATATTATTTGCAAAATAATGATACGTCTTGTAAAAATTAACGATTGTTGGACAGGAAATACAGTTTGTATTGCATAAAATCCCGCAACTGCCAAGGCCGACCATTTATCTATTATAATCGCTGAGCTAGTTTTTAGATAAATTTTTTAGGCCGATTTCTATATTTACCAATCAGTAAACAGAGAGAACAAACAACCAATCACAACAATCGACAGATACAATAACTTACATCTACATGTCTGTTACATAACCTTGTACAACAATATGTACAATAGCTGACAGCCTCCTCCTTAGACCTTTTCTTCCTAACACAAATATCACACCATTTATTGTCTTCTCCTGGCATTTCATGTGATGGGAGAGTATGTGGAGCCCCAGCAAACACCTCTCTGTGTTATATATATAGATTGTATAGTAACTCTAGTATAACTTATATATAAGTATATATACTATAGCCTGTGAACTATAACTATACATATAGGGGACACTTACCCACACCCCGACGCTGCACATACTATTAGGTGATTCTCCTCATAAAAGCCACTCAAACACTGTAAACAGTGCACGTGTGTACAAGGTAGGGTAGTAGGTTGTGGTAATGCCTCATCTTTTCTCAAACAAAATCCACACTCCACTGATGTTTGAGTTTTGTCCATTTTTGTCTGTCAACATAACAAACCTGTCATATAGTTTCTTGTATAACAAACAAGACAGACAGTGATACACAACTGCAGGTTGTATAACAAACGAGACAGAGAGTGACACTCAACTGCAGGTTGTATAACAAATGAGACAGACAGTGACACACAACTACAGGTTGTATAACACACGATACAGACAGTGACACACAGCTGCAGGTTGTATAACAAACAAGACAGACAGTGACACACAACTGCAGGTTGTATAACAAACGAGACAGACAGTGACACAACAACTACAGGTTGTATAACAAACGAGACAGACAGTGACACACAACTGCAGGCTGTATAACAAACGAGACAGACGTTGACATACAACTACAGGTTGTATAACAAACGAGACAGAGAGTGACACTCAACTGCAGGTTGTATAACAAACGAGACAGACAGTGACACACAACTGTAGGTTGTATAACAAACGAGACAGACAGTAACACACAACTGCAGGTTGTATAACAAACGAGACAGACAGTGACGCACAACTGCAGGTTGTATAACAAACGAGACAGACAGTGACACACAACTGCAGGTTGTATAACAAACAAGACAGACAGTGACACACAACTGCAGGTTGTATAACAAACAAGACACACAGTGACACACAACTGGAGGTTGTATAACAAACGAGACAGACAGTGACACACAACTGTAGGTTGTATAACAAACGAGACAGACAGTAACACACAACTGCATGTTGTATAACAAACGAGACAGACAGTGACGCACAACTGCAGGTTGTATAACAAACGAGACAGACAGTGACACACAACTGCAGGTTGTATAACAAACGAGACAGACAGTGACACACAACTGCAGGTTGTATAACAAACAAGACAGACAGTGACACACAACTGTAGGTTGTATAACAAACAAGACAGACAGTGACACACAACTGCAGGTTGTATAACAAACGAGACAGACAGTGACACACTACTGCAGGTTGTATAACAAACAAGACAGACAGTGACACACAACTGCAGGTTGTATAACAAACAAGACAGACAGTGACACACAACCGCAGGTTGTAACAAGAGAAAACAGGAATTTAAACTCACAAGAACAACAAAGACAACCAGCTTTGTTACAGTGGCAACAATTATACATGGAGTAGTAATATAATAATTATAATTATTATTGGTATTGACTTTAATTAATGCATTTAAATTATAATTAATAGTGTTCTTGTTATTACTCTTAAAAAAGTTATAATCAACGATGGTATTATTATTATCATTTTTTTGTACATATTATGTGAAACAATACGTACAATTTACATAGTTTTAATTAATTTCGTTTTCTTTATTGGTTTTGTGTATCTTTTTTCATTGAGGTACTTTGTTGAAAGCATAAAATTTGTATGGCCAGTTAAACAAACTGCAATAAATAAACTATGCAAACAAATGTGTACCTGAAGAAAAAATACGAGGGGATGTGTTGATGGCAACATTAGCCAGTTAAACCGAAGTATGTGATAGATGTATATGGTAGGTGATATAGCCACAGTGTTGAAGTTAGGAATGCTTCAGCGGCTTGTTGAGATGTTGAGAGGGTTCGGCTCTCTGATGGTCTTTGGTGGGGAATTGAGGGTCTTTGTTGTGAATCTAACGAGGGTAATGTGATAGAGTGAGCTGGAATCTTGTGAGTGATTTATTCGGATGTTATATGTTATGTAGATGTTATATGTTATGTAGATGTTATATGTTATGCAGATGTTATATGTTATATATATGTTATATGTTATGTAGATGTTATATGTTATGTAGATGTTATATGTTATGTAGATGTTATATGTTATGTAGATGTTATATGTTATATAGATGTTATATGTTATGTAGATGTTATATGTTATGTAGATGTTATATGTTATGTAGATGTTATATGTTATGTAGATGTTATATGTTATGTAGATGTTATATGTTATTTAGATGTTATATGTTATGCAGATGTTATATGTTATGTAGAAGTTATATGTTATGTAGATGTTATATGTTATGTAGATGTTGTATGTTATGTAGATGTTATATGTTATGTAGATGTTATATGTTATGTAGATGTTATATGTTATATAGACGATCACACTGTAACGGAAATGACCTCTAGCAAACATCTTTATTAAACACTTCCTGAGTAAAAAATTTTACGACATAAAAAAAACTTGACTGGAAACAGGTAAGTACCGGCATGCTTGATCCATGTAAAATCACTCTATGTATTTTTAAATTTTCTATGCATTATGGCACTAAGTTACAAATACTGGGCAATCATTCTATGTTGTTATAATGTTTTGCATGAGCCAGCCAGACCATTTCTTATATCATTTAAGGCCTCACTTGAAGAAAAAAAGAAACGTTACATAATCTTTTGTATAAATACTGGCTGAAGTTACCTAATAACTCAGAGTAATTGAAGGAGCCAAGCCAGAATAATACAATTACTCTCAACCACACACTCTCTCTTGTATTTGCACTCCTAGAAGTCTGCAATAATCACAACCTTACAGTTGCGGTCCTGCATTGAATTGCACACTTACACAAAGCACTGACTAGTGATTGGCTAACACCTATGTTGGACCCAGCAGTCGGCTATGCAGTCCAGCATTGGACTTGGTCCTGCAATGCAGGCCGAAACCACCAGCTCTCACCCGCACTGTGGGAAGTGCTAGTGCCTGCCTAAGTGAAGAAATCAAAGTGTGTTCAGCCGTTTCCAGCGCTATTTTATGTAAGGATTTTTCCACTAGAGCCAAATTTCATAAGTCATCATTGGCTGAAATAGTTTTTATGCATTTATTCAATATTTGTAGCATAAAATGAATTTTTTTTGCAGTGATACCTATGTGGCCATATTTTGCTTCAATCTAGCACAAATTTTTATTTTATTAAGTGGACTTGGGCAATAAAATTTTGTTTAAAACTTTTAACCATCCCTGGAGCCAGGAATAAACAAGGAATCATCTCCCCTTCGGAGGAATAACTCTATATTGAGCAGCACCGGACATTGATAAGTTTGCCGATACACTTACTAAATATTACGTACCCTATAATGCAAAAACGTTCGCTTTCACCCCAGTGAATTTACGTGACATTTTGTAATTGTATACAGGGCGCACAGTCGCTTTAGTTACCATCCATATGGCACACACCCGAAATGCCACTTGGTTTTGTGGCAAAAACGAAATAATACAACAAGTGCAATGTTTGTTATTTATTTTACTTAGCAGTATTTATTATTGTTTATCGTAAACATCTGACTGAATAACAAAAACACGTAGTAGACTACTCTAAAGTTAAGTATGAATAATGCCAAAAAGTAGGCTCATTTTGAAAAAAAATGATTGAATTCATAGGCACCGTAAAAAATAATTAGCTTTTTTGGAATATTTATGTTATTATTATTTAAACTACTTTGAGATTGTAATTCTATGAATTAATTTTGTCTATTATGTATGTCCAAAGTTACTAGTTATTTAAAATTTGATGTGAAAGTTGAATGGTACAAGAAAAGTAGTTTATAATTCCTATTTTTTTATAATACAAGTGGTAATATTGTGCAGGATTTCACTGTGGGGGTGTGAGGTGGTAGCTCGGCCTACCTGCACAACCTCCCGAACTTGTAATGGCAACTGTGTCTACTGCGCTAGCGATACAACCCTTCCACAGGTCGACTTAGTAGACTGGAGAATGGTGGCTAACCATCTCAGTTACTAGTGAGCTGCCGGTTGCGTTAGCTGTTATCTGTGTGTGTAATGAGTTCGAACTTTGAGGGGCGAACTAGTTTAAACTAGGTTCGGCCAGCAGAGGTTCGGCTGTCTTATTTCGGTGCTGTGCAGAGGTCGAACATTGAAGGCGAAGTTAGAAAAAGCTAAGTTCGGCCAGCAGAGGTCCAGACTGATCTGCCTATGTATTACTACTCGAGTAATGGTGCGCAAGTGAAGTTATTTGTTAAGAACAAAGAAACTTCTGAGAGTGTGCAAGCTGACTCTGATTTATTGATACAAAACATCCATATTTATGTACACTGTTACATAACAAAAGTGACAGACAAGTGCTTAGACAAAAGAGGCCACACCTGGCACAAATGATTGGCCAGCGTGTGCGAATCACATATAAAGGGTGGCACTTAGACTAATGGTTGATTGCACTCACATGGGTAACATATAAAATTGTATGATACAGTACGGTAAAATAATAATAATAAAAGGTACATAGAGCTATCGGCTCTAGAGTGCATGCATAGAACAACGATGTAAGCTAGATAGACTCGGTAAGTGTCATAGAACGGTCCAATGCATGGAACTAATAATAGTAGAGTGTTACCAGATGGCGCCTGTCCTTCACATACTCCCCTCCATTGGCGATGGTGGCCAATAAAACGTGTCGGCGTCATCGGCAGGGTACAGGTTATTCTCTAAATGGTCGGGTCAGCTCCTTCTTTATTTCTTCTGCTCTCAGCAGCAACTGGCAGGCGTCGTGGGTGACGGCATGTAGTTCTCTGTCTAGTGCTTCCATGCGGTGCCTGTGTTCACGTCTTCTCCTAAGCCTTTCCGCTTCGGCCGATCGTTCACGTTCGGCTCGCCAACTATAGCTGCTCGGCGGTGGGTGCTCCCTCCTAGGTGAGGCCGAGCGTCGGGGTGGAGTTGTCCTCCTCTTTTTGGTCGGGGGAGATGATTCTAATTGTTTCCCCAGTCGCTTTCGTACTGGTGTTCTCTCCCTTGACGTCTGGTTGCTGCGTCTCTTCTCTGCTGCTGTCTTCTCTCCTGGTGCCTTCTCTATGCAGGGGGTCGGGGTGCCGAAGGGCGGTGGTGATTTCCAGCCTATGGCTTTGCAAAACTCCTCGTATCGATCTATGTCTACTTCGTACAGTGGCTTAGATTTACCACCATGTTCGGCAGTGCCACCTTGCACACGAATGTGTTTTAAGATGGCGTCCCTTGATGGACTCTTCTTTCCACACGTGCAAAAGAAGAATGTTAGGTGCTGCCGTACGTGGTATATTACTCTCTTCCGTACTTGTTGGAAGTCACATCTTGTACATCTCCATTGGTCGCTGTCTCCGACTTGCACTGCCATTTCTTTTATGGTTCTCATCGTGTCTCCACTGAGCCATATCTCTCTCATAAGGTTGTTAGTGGCTGGCGTTGGTGTCGGTATCTCTCCCTCTACAACATCAATACGTCTTATATTGACGAGAGGCGATGTGCTGGTTTTGTGTAACATGTCCTCCTTGTGGGGAACAGTCACTGCCAATTTCATCTGTCGATCTAATGCCGTTGTTAGTGACTGAATGGTCACGTTTGGTAGCTGCTCACCTGCTGTGGTAGAGGTGATGTCGATCGACTCTTTGTGGTGTTGAGATGTTCTGGCCATAGTTGATGCTGTGTGGTCCGGTTGGTCTACTCTTCTTCTCTTGGGTAGCGAACTCGTTCTTGGCTGGATGGCAACTGAGCATTGGCGGCTCCTACACCTATCTATATTTTGATTGGTGAGGGCTACCACGTGTTCCCTTAGTGCCGCCTCCCACGTGGTATTATTGTGGTGACGAGGGATGGCGGTTTCGTTGCTGAATTTTCCGGCGGTTACTGGTTCATTATGCCGGGGAGTTGCGTTCCCTTGTTTAATTATTTTTTCGGGGGCGAATTCATCGTACCGGGGAGTTATCTTCTCTTCGTTATTCTCATCTCGTCCCCCTTGATGATAATTCGTCTCTCTTTCTGCTGACTTCTTTTCTTTTCTTCTTTTTACCAATATCCAATCATTTTCGATCGGGTTTTCTGCTGGTGCATCCACTGGGCTGGGAGCTAGGGATTGTGGGTTTATCCCATCGCTTCCTGCTGACCCAGTGGGTGGTCTTTTGGGTGGCTGTTGCTCTCCTATCGCTGTATAACAGTGATAGTCAGCCAGCTTTCTTGGCTGGTGTCTCTCCCTCTGAGGTCGATCTAGAGGTGATGTGGGTGCCCGGTTTTGGCTCAGAGTTGGCCAGTCCTCCTCATTTAGGGGAGGGGGCCTCTGAGGGCTGGGTGTCCTTTGGATGACCTCCAGGGGTGTATCCTCCTGTCTCTCTGTCCTTCCTCTTATGTCCTCACTCTCTCTGTTACTTTCTGGCCTTCGCGGCGGGCTATGGCCGACCGTAGGTGAAGGCGGAGGTGTAGGCACGGGGGTGCGGGGTGGCCCGCCCCTTGGGAGGAGGTTCCCGGCTTCCTGAGTGGGTGGTGGCGTCGGCGGCTCTCTGACGAGCGGCGACCTGTCTCGTGGGGGTGATGGCAATGGCAATGGTAATTGCGCTGGTAAAGGCAGCGGCAGTGGTTCCACGACTTCAGTGGGTGCTGGGCGTACTTTGGGGGGCCGTCCCCTTCTGGCTCCTTTCATGTTTGGCTGGAGGGCGGGTTCCCGACAGGGGGGTGCCCGGCCGACCGGCTCCTGACAAGTCCTATAGTGACGTAGTCGCATTCCGTTCTGAATCGACCACTGTCCATTTCTTTGCACTTTGTATGTATGATTTGGGAATACCTCTGTCACTTCATACGGGCCCACGAATCGGGGTTGTAGCTTCGGGTTGCTACCCTTCACTCTTCTTTTATTCTCTAATACGACGAGCTCCCCCTTCTGAAATACGGAGGGTTCCTCGTCGTCCTGGCTCCTGATTTCTTGCTGCTGGTGTCGGAGGTATTCGTGTGCTCTCTGGAGGTTCTCCTGTACCTCTGCCGTGTGCTCCAGTACGTTGCGGGGGTCCAGGGTAGGAGGTGTACCTGTTAGCTGGTCAGGAAGGCGAACCTCCCGTCCCATCACCAACATATTGGGTGTCTCTCCTGTTGCTGAGTGGGGGGTGCTGCGGCAGGCCCGCATGATTTGCGGTAGCAGACTGTCCCACTCGTCCTGGCCCTTTGTCAATATTAGAGTACGGAGCGCATCCCCTAGCGTCCGATTCTGGCGCTCCACCATTCCGTTCCCTTGCGGGTGGTAGGGGGTGGTCCTGGTTTTCTTGATACCCCACAGGCTGCACAGTTCTTCCAACAGCACGGACTCAAATTGAGCCCCTTGGTCGGAGTGTAGCTGTTCGGGCAGGCCCCAGTAGGCAAACACTCTTTCGTCCAGTGCGACGGCGACCGTGGGTGCTGTGGCGTCAGGCAGGGCTATCGCGTCCTGCCAACGGGTGAAATGGTCGGTGAGGACTAACGCCCAGCGGTTCTTTCTTTTCGTCAATGGCAAGGGGCCGACCAGGTCGACCGCCAGCTTCTGAAAAGGTCGTCCCGCATACATTCTTTGCCTGTGGGGGTTCTCTGCCTTCTTTCCATTCTTGGCCACTTGGCATACCTCGCAGTCTTTGATTAGTCTCCTGACCAGGGGGGATATGCCTGGCCAGTACCAATCCATCAGGATACGCTGTCTCGTCCGATGAATCCCTGCATGGATCATCCTGTGCGTCTCCCAGACGATCTGTGTCCTCCGGCTTGGTGGGCAGACTACACATTGCTTTGGTCTGGAAGGATGGTGCAGCGTGATCACGAGCACCCCGTCAGGGCGAATCCTCATCGCCTCCTTCCGATCATACAGTGTCCTCAACTCGACACTCCCTTCGGCCAGCTCTCTCTCTGTGACGCTTCCCGGTCGTCTCAGCTCGGCATAAATCCGGCCTACCGCATCCTGCCCGTCCCTTTGCTCTTGAGCTAAGGTTTGGGTGGAGTGTACCGGGTTTGTCACAGTGAGGTTGACCCGCTCCTCTTTCTCTCTCCCCTCTGCAGACTCCCTCTCCAACATGTCTCCCGGCCGTCTCAGCTCGGTACAAGTCCGGCCTACCGCATTCCGTCCCTCCGACTGCTTCTGAGTCGAGCTCTGGGGGGAATGTGCCGGGTTCGATGTGTTGAGGTCGTCCCTCACCTCTCTCTGAGGTCTCTGTCCAGCCTCCTGCTGTAGCTCTATATGGGAAGGTCCCCCATCTCTCTGCTCGATGGAGCTGCATTGCCTACAGTCCGCACAGGGTCCCTGTCGGCTGAGTCCATCAGCATTGCCATGGTGAGTTCCAGCCCGGTGTTCGAGCTTATATCGGAACTCAGCCAATATCTCTAGCCAGCGAGCTATCTGGTTTGATGGCTCCTTTCTCCTGCACAGCCAGCGAAGGGAGGCGTGGTCCGTCCGGAGCTTGAATTCCCGCCCATAGAGGTAGGGTCGGAAATGCTTCACTGCCTTGATGACAGCGACCAGCTCCTTCCGAGTGACGCAGTAATTCCTCTCCGCTGGTGCCAACGTCTTGCTGAAATATGCAATGACGCGTTCCTTGCCTTCTTGTACTTGGGAGAGCACAGCACCGACTCCTACCGCACTGGCGTCAGTGTCCAGCGTGTACGGTAGGTTGGGGTCGGGGTACCCAAGTACCGGGGCTTGAGTGAGTCTGGCTTTGAGCTGGTCGAAGGCTGTCTGCTCTACTTGTCCCCACTTCCATGGCGTCTCCTTGCCTGTCATCACGGTGAGAGGTTTAGCGATCGTGGCGTAGTCGGGGAGGTACTGGCGATAGTACCCGGCGGTTCCTAGGAACGCCTGTAGCCCCTTTACGTCCGTCGGCGCTTCCCATCTCCTGACGGCCTCCACCTTCCTTGGGTCGGTGGCCACTCCCTTTGCACTTACTACGTGTCCGAGGTACTTGACCTCTTCTTGTAGCAGCTCGCATTTGGAGGGTTTTACCTTCAGGTTTGCCTGGTGGAGTCGTCCTAGCACTTCTCCGAGTCTCTGTAAGTGCGTCTGGAAGTCGGGCGCGATGATAATCACATCATCTAGGTACAAGAGCAGTGTCTTCCAGTGAAGACCCTTGAGGACCTTTTCCATGAGTCTCTGAAAGGTGGCGGGGGCTGACGTCAACCCGAAGGGCAGCACCTTCCATTTCCACAGGCCGCTTCTTGTGGTGAAGGCCGACTTGTCACTGGCATCTTGGTCCAGGGGTACCTGCCAGTACCCACTAGTGAGATCCAACGTAGTGAAGTACTTACTCCCGGCCAGGGCGTCCAGCGATTCATCGATTCTGGGGATGGGGTAGGCGTCCTGTTTAGTTATGTCATTCAGCCTCCGGTAATCCACACAGAACCTCCACGTGTCGTCCTTCTTCCTCACCAGTACCACAGGGGAGCTCCAAGCTCCGTCGGCCGGCTCAATTAGATCCTTTTCCAAAAGGTCCTTGATCTGGCGTTCCGCCTCTGCCTCCTTCTCTGGTCCCAGGCGGTGTGGTGGGCACCGGATGGGCCGAGCCCCTTCTACCGTGGGGATCGAGTGTTCTGCCAGCGTCGTCCGGCCCAGGTCCCCGCTGTGGCTACTAAATACCGTCTGGTATTCGATCAGCAACTCCTTTACTTGCTGCTCCTGCCATGGGTCCTGGCACCCTCTCTTGGCTTGCTGGAAGAGGTCGTGCAGATGGGGGGGCAACTCTCTTCCTCCCGTCTTGCTCCTCTGTTGTCCATCTGGTTTTGTCAGCTCTTGGACGCCACCCTCTTCTACTCCCGTAAAGGTACCAATAACCTCTCCTGCGGGTAGCCTTAGGGTGTCCTGCGTCGGGTTCAGACATCTAACCAGCACGTGTCCCTGAGCGTCAGGCCTGTTGACGCTGGTGGCGATGGGTATCCCACCCTGAATACTTTCAATCACTCCCTGAGGGAACGTATCCCTGGAGCTCAAGTGACATGGAATAGTCACTTCTGTCTGTGGTGGAAGCTGGGTGTCCTGTCGGACTTGTACCTTGGACACGAGATTTCTCCCGTGGCGGTCGGTACAGGCCAGCTCCTTTCCTTGTATCACCAGCACTGGACGGTCGAATCCCATCTGGCATCCTTGGCTTGTCAGGAAGGGCATTCCTAGGATAACGTCTTCGTTGACCTGGCTGACTACAAAGGTCTCCTCAAACTTGACGTGCCGTATCCTTCCCTTCAGTGCGAGCAAGCCGTAGAACGGAAGTCTCGTACCGTCGGCCATGATCCCATGGGAATCGTAGTGCTGCAGGTTGCGCTGTACGTGGCTCGGTAACCGATCAAAGACTCGCTTGGACAACAGGTTAGTGTTGCAGCCCGTGTCTATGAGGTGTGTTACCGCCTCTCCTTCTACCCTTCCAGGTAGGTAGTAACTCGAGCGATATGGTCGCTCAATCTGGTTGCTCTGGAGGGTCACAGGTTTCGGAATGAACTCTTCCTTCTCCAGTGGGGGCGTCTGGGTCTGCCTGTCCTTCTTCCTGGGCCTTGGTTCCTGCTGCTCTAGAGTCCCGTCGCCGTCCGTTTCTTCCGCCACTGAGCTGTCGAGTGCCGACAGGCTGGCAAAACGGTTGTGTAGGGCGATAGGGGGACTAGTCAGGAGGTCCAGGGAAGGAGTTGCTCGACGCACTGTTGCCGGTCCACTGGAGGGCGCCTGTGCCCTTTCCTTCTGAGGTGTCGTTGCCCGTGTGCAGCCAGCGGGTCTCCCTACTGCTGCGGGCGGTAGTCGTTTCCCTGGCGGCTAGGCCACGGGACGGTCCTACACGCCTTCCGGGTATGGCCTATCTGTTGGCATCCCCAACATCTTTTGGGCGGCTCAGGCTTCTTTTCCGTCTTTAGGCTAGCAATTTCTTTGCTCAACCCTTCTACGGTCTTAAGCAGCTGTGCCAAGGGGTCCTGTACCTCTTGGTGTCGAGCCGTCTCTCTTTGTGAGGTCATCTCCTCTTCCAGGGGGTCGGCCTCCACTGTCCTGATGTGAGGTCCTCCCAATGGTTGGTGCGGCACCTGCAGGAACTCATTTCCTGCTAAGATCGCTTCCTCCAGGCTCTGAGGGCGTACTGCCAGCAATTGACGCTGCAGGTACGTGTGCCCTAGAGTGCTGTGGAACGTCTGCATCACCAGTTCGTCCCTATTCTGTCGCGGCAGAGTGCTGTGAGCCGCCGTAATGAGTTGCTCGACTGTGAGGGCATGGTCTCTGAGGCTGTCTCTGGGGTTCCGTCGGTAGCTTAGCAACTTGGCTTGGGCTTCCGAGCGGGTGATACCAAAGGTCGCCTGTAGTGTCCGTGTCACCTCTTCAGTGGTCTCACCTCGACCACACCGTTCGGCCTTGCCTGTCAAGGCTTGGCGTAGGTGGATGACTGCTTCTTCCGCCGGCCAATGGTTTGCTCTGGTCACCTCCTGAAACCGTTGTAGAAAGTAGTCCACATCCCCTGTACCATCGTACTGTGGTACTCTGAACCTATCTCTGGCTGTGGCTACTGTCATGCGGTCTAGGATATCGGTGAGCGTCCCCATCATCTGCAGGCTGGAAGGGTCCCTGTCAGTACTCAGTGTTCTTCTTCTGGTCGCCATTCTTCCTCTGGGAGGTGCTGCTTGTGAGTGTCTGTCAATCCCACTGCTGCCACCAATGTGCAGGATTTCACTGTGGGGGTGTGAGGTGGTAGCTCGGCCTACCTGCACAACCTCCCGAACTTGTAATGGCAACTGTGTCTACTGCGCTAGCGATACAACCCTTCCACAGGTCGACTTAGTAGACTGGAGAATGGTGGCTAACCATCTCAGTTACTAGTGAGCTGCCGGTTGCGTTAGCTGTTATCTGTGTGTGTAATGAGTTCGAACTTTGAGGGGCGAACTAGTTTAAACTAGGTTCGGCCAGCAGAGGTTCGGCTGTCTTATTTCGGTGCTGTGCAGAGGTCGAACATTGAAGGCGAAGTTAGACAAAGCTAAGTTCGGCCAGCAGAGGTCCAGACTGATCTGCCTATGTATTACTACTCGAGTAATGGTGCGCAAGTGAAGTTATTTGTTAAGAACAAAGAAACTTCTGAGAGTGTGCAAGCTGACTCTGATTTATTGATACAAAACATCCATATTTATGTACACTGTTACATAACAAAAGTGACAGACAAGTGCTTAGACAAAAGAGGCCACACCTGGCACAATTGATTGGCCAGCGTGTGCGAATCACATATAAAGGGTGGCACTTAGACTAATGGTTGATTGCACTCACATGGGTAACATATAAAATTGTATGATACAGTACGGTAAAATAATAATAATAAAAGGTACATAGAGCTATCGGCTCTAGAGTGCATGCATAGAACAACGATGTAAGCTAGATAGACTCGGTAAGTGTCATAGAACGGTCCAATGCATGGAACTAATAATAGTAGAGTGTTACCAGATGGCGCCTGTCCTTCACAATATAAGCACTATATTTCACCCCTTACTACTTCGCTTAGATTTAGATTTTGTTGTTTAAAATTTCCAGCGGGCTGTGAGACATCCTGAGCTTTCAGATGAATGGTTGTTTTAAGCTTTAACTTGCCAATTTGCAGAGTTATGAGCTGTTGAAATTGAGCCTTTTATCTATAAGTTATAGTGTAGTCATTCAAGCATTTGGCTCCAGAGGATCACGTGACAAGGGGAGTTGGCCACACTTTGATTTCTTCACTTAGGTGGCTGCTACCTTGCCTATGTTGTATGGTCAGAAAAATCCTACACAATATGTTATGTATATGTTATGCCGATGCTATATGTTATGTAGGTGTTATACGTCATAATTTATTACACATATTGATGATAGATCAGACTGTTTAATGAGGATAGCAGGAGAGTATGTGACTAGCAGAGTTGAGAGAAGACCTTGAGAAATTTCTGTAATACAAAAAGTTCCAATAAGAGAGGGGAGGAATGGTGTATATTTTATTGGGTTTGTAGGCCTTTTACTAGCTTGGTTAAACTATAGTGTGCCGGTCAGTAATAAACCTCAGCCCGCCCGATCTAGGCAAGTAAGAAAATCATTGGCAGCAGGTTCTACATACTACAAGAAATGTGAGTTATCGGTGAAGGTAGGTGATTGATCATGATGAAAAAACATTGCATTTGTGTTGTTGTGGCAACAAAAAAGATAAGAAATAGGTAGATCTCAGTGGTGATGCGACGCGTGGACAGATTTTTGTGAGATGCCAGTATTGAAAAATTCACCAACTATCGTGTAATAATATTAAGAACAATAATAACATTATGATTAATAACAATTATTATAGCAATAATAATAATAAATAACAATAATAATAATTAATAATGTCAAATTCAATAGATGAATCATCGATCAATCAATGAAAAGTATTTTAAAGTCATCACTTATTATTGAATTAATACTTTAAATATAAGAATAATCATTTATTATAATAATAATAATAATAATAATTCTTCTCTTCTTTCTTTATCACTCTTGGGGACACAAGAGTGATAAAGAAAGAAGAGGAGAAGATTGATAAGTATAAGGATCTAGCATTTGAGATTGGACGACTGTGGAAAGTGAAACCTAAGGTGATACCGATAGTGATAGGAGCACTTGGGACAATATCCAGCCGTTTGATATCTTACATGGCTGAGATTGGAGTACAGCTATCATTTGAAACAATTCAAAAGACTGCCCTGTTGGGTACGGCCCAGATTCTACGAAAGGCTCTACAGTAAAACGGAATAGTGATAACCCTTTGGCCCTTAGCTAGGGCCCGGGCTCACTTTACACCAACCGTCAGGTTGTGAAATTTACTTCCCGAATAATAATAATAATAATAATAATAATAATCATTTATTATAATAATAATCATTTATTAATTATAATAATAATAATCATCATCATTTATTATTATTGTGTTATCCGTATATTTAGACACAGGAGTAGAAGCAGAAGCATGGAGCCATGGATCAAAAGTTGGCACTCAGTACATATGTAGATGTGATTGAGCTTTACACGCTCTTGTTTTGCGGCAAGTGGTCCTCCTATTATTCGTTCCACTTCCTTGCACCAGAGCTTGAACTGTGGAAATGCGTCACTGGATGTCCAGTCGACCTTGATCTGTGGCTCATAGAGTTTAACCATATTCTTCTAGGGCTTCTCTTCTAGTAGAGTGTACTTCTCTTCAGTGGATGGAAGGTTAAATCTGTAATAGTACTTGGTTACCTTTTAATAAGTTCGGCGTGATCCTAGTCAGTCCTTCAGATAACTCGTCCGCGCATCGAATGACTCCAGTGTCTTTCCCCCAGAGGCCTTGTTCGTTTCCAGTTCCTGTTACACCTTCCTTCCAAGTTCATATGCTTTCCCAGTGAGCTGTGTCTAGGGTGCACCCACACCCCTACACTACAATAGGGGAGAACAATGCCACAGCAGTATGCATTCAACCAAATCAATACATGGTACACATCTCCAAGGAGTCATCAAGTACTCATCAGTTTGGCAGTGCAACCACACTTACGAGACCACTGTACATTGCTTATTAGTGAGAACATTAATGCGCACTTGCAACTGTTAATTGAATTATGACAAAGATACAACTGCTCACTAAGGAGAGAGAGAAAGAGTTGTACGCAAGACATGTACTGCAACGGACAAACAATAAACGAGACAGACACAAATAGAAATCAAATATGTACAGTAAACTTATGCATGACGCTGGCGCCATGCTTGACAGTTTAACCTGACTGTTCGTTCAATTTCCCCGATCCATTCTCGGGTTATGGCGTCAGTAGGATGTAGGCCGTCTCTAAGGAATTGTTTACGCATCCTGTATTTGCCATGACTAAGGTGGTAAATTCGCCTATGAATGTATGGTGTCGCCATTCCACGGGTGATGTTAAAATTGACTATCAGTCTGTTTTCCACTGTCACCATTCCCCTCAATTTCTCCGTCCACTCCTCATAGAAGCCCTGACATATTAGGCGTTGCTTTTTGATATGCTGATTGTAATCGTGGAAATCCAGAGGGTATACGGTGCATAGAACAGGTACAATGTTAAAGTTCCTTGCAGCCCTGTCGAACTGGCGGAACACCGACTTTGGGGTTCCTACGGAAACATCATTCAACACACACTCCTTCCGACCATGGGTCCGGTGTAGGCACGTAAATCTCACTGGTCCCACCAGAATATACAGGAAGGAGTTCCGAAACTCGCTAGCATTGTGTAGCATATGCAAGATGATGTCTTCCCAGTTAGCCCCAGGGAGACATATGGTTGACCAGGATCTGGATACAACATTCCTTACCAAGGAATTTCCGATAAGATAAGAGTGCATGCTGTAATGAAAACAGTTTACAAGTTGAGCCGTTTTGGTGATCTTATTTTTCTCCCGTACCTGCTAGTACGCGCGACTGGCGAGGGTTCCCTGACCGGAGACATCGGCACATTATTAGCTTCTACGGGAACTGTTACATCGCGCCGAGTAGGAAGGATTCGAGCTGGGTCCACAGCCGGTGACTTGTCCCTTAAACCTGATCTGCACTCTGGCTCAGGGGTGTCGGGAGGTCTCTCCATCTCACAGGGGTTTGTTGCGATCTGAGGACTGCGTGCCTCAGTTCTTCTTATGAGTGTTCGGTTCCGACGGAGCAGTCTACCATTTTCCTTGGAGGCAACCACCTCGCGCCCTCTAGTAGCGATTACTACCCCATCTGACCTCTGCTGATCGCTACCCTGTATTGCTACGGGCTGCCCCACTTTGATAGGACTTCTTTCCCTGGCCCTATGCCTCGAGTTGTAATACAACCCCTGCTTGTAACGTTGGGATGCTTCAAATTGCTGTAGTCGTTTTAAATCGATTGTCTTTTTCTGGCACAACACCCATCGAATTCATAGAACGACCAAACATAAGCTCCGCAGGGGAGTAACCGTTGGCCAGCGGAGTGTCCCTGTAGACACAGAGGGCAGCTTGTAAGTTGACATTCTTGTTCATTAGCTGTTTTACTGTTCGTACCGCCCGCTCTGCCTCTCCATTGGACTGGGGGTATCTCGGAGAACTAGTGATGTGTGTGATATCCCATTTGGTCATGAATGACCGAAACCTTTCTGAGACAAACTACAGGCCATTGTCACTTACCAATGAATTTGGCACCCCCAACAAGCAAAACAATGCCTCCAGTTTGGAGACAACTGTTTCAGCCTCCGCTGTTCCAGTCAGTTCACTGGCTGTAATAAATCTACTGTAGTAATCTACAACTACCATAAATGTCTTCCCATCCTTTTCGCATAAATTGACCGCCACCTGCCACCATGGGCGCTCAGGCAGGGGTGTGCTAACTAGGGGTTCCCGTGATTTCAATCGAAACTCGTCACACTTGGGGCATGCTTTTACTAACGCACGTATTTCAGCCGTCATGCCTGGCCACCACACTATATCCGTTGCTCTAAGGATACACTTTGTCTCGCCTTGGTGGCCAAAGTGGATCTCTGTCAGTATCCTATCTCTTTCTAGTTTGGGTATGTAAATTCTATTTTCAAAGAAAACTACTCCTTGGATTGTTGTCAAGCTATCTCGGAAGGTATAGAATTGTCTAATCGATTCCCCAATCTTGGGCATTACGGGCCACCCTTCGATGATGTACTTCATCAACAATTTGCCTTCGTCTTCCATTAAACATTGCAGCTTTAATCCTGTCCAGCCGAGACGCCGATATTGGTAGTGCATCAACCAGCTCCTGGATGATCAGAGGCTCTTCATCACCTCCCCCTGGTGTCCCTAAAAGAGGTGCCCGTGAGAGAGCATCTGCCAGCACCAACTTACTCCCAGGTGTATAGACTATATTGTTGCTAAACGACATCATCCGCAATCTAAACCTCTGCACACGTATCGGTAACTTTGCCAACTCCTTGTCTACGAGCATAGCAACCAGTGGTTTATGATCTGTTTCCACCGTAAAGTCGCGCCCCGATAGAAAGTAGCTAAATTTCTCACAAGCCCAACATATGGCTAGTGCCTCTTTCTCGATTTGCGCGTAACGTTTTTCCACACTGTTCAGAGATCGTGATGCAAACGCCACTGGCTTCCACTCTCCGTCTACTTGTTGCAGCAATGCTGCACCCAGACCAAATGACGAGGAGTCTGCACAAAGCATAGTCTTGTTCTCAAGCCTAAACGGTGCTAGCGTTGGTGTGGCTACCATTAGTGATTTCAGCTTCTTAAATTCATCTGCATGTTCAGTGGACCAACGCCAGTCACTATCTTTACCCAGCAACTGCCTCAATTGAACGGTGCATCCAGAGATAGCTGCGGAGAACTTTCCTAAGTAGTTCACTATACCAAAAAAAACGCCTCAGATCATGCCGGCTATTGGGTGTTGGGAATTCCACAATGGCTCTAGTCTTTTCCGGGTCCGCCTTGATACCCTCTGATGTTATGACGTGCCCCAGGAATTTTATCTCCGTTTTATTGAACTCGCATTTCTCTGCATTTAAAGTCACGCCACTCTCACTCAACCTGTCAAAGACTCATTTCAAGTTAGCATCGTGATCCTGTTGATTCTCTGCATAAACTAGAATGCCATCCATTTGACAAACCACCCCGTCTAAATCTACAAGGATTTTCTGCATTTCCCGCTGGAAGATCTCAGGGATCGAATTTATGCCGAATGGGAGTCTTTTGCAACAATACCGTGCGAAAGGCGTTAGAAATGTAGTAAGTACGAACTCTCACTCAACTTCATCTGCCAATACCCACAGTTGGCATCAAGCTTACTGAATATCCATGCATTCCCTAGTGCACTCAACGTTTTCTCTGAAGTTGGTAAAGGGTGGTATTCTCTCCTTACTGCTTTGTTTAATCTCGTGTAGTCGATGCACACTCTCAATTTCCCATTTTTCTTGGGGACCACCACACATGGAGAGCACCAATCAGTTGGAGTTTCCACTTTCTCTATGACTCCCAACTTTTCCATTCTCCTTAGCTCTTCCAATAATGGCTGCTTTCGAGCAGCTGCAACTCGCCGAGGAGTGACTTGGACAAACGGCGCCACCTCCCCTTTCAGCTGAATTTCAACTTCAGTGGCCATTGTGCCAAGCCCACTAAACAGCTTCGGGTAACTAGCCCTCCAGTCATGGCACACACCAAGACCAACACTATCGACAATTCTGATCAGATTTAGACGTTCTATAGACGGTTTCCCGAGAAGTGGCATAACTAGCCCTTCAATGAAATATATCAACTCTCGGGCCTTTTTGCCATTTAGGTCGAGTACAGCTTCTGCTTCCCCTAAGACTTTCAACCTATTATTCCCAGCCCCTTTTAGTAATTTACGAGACGGTTTAACTTGGCATTTACAGGACTCCTTCATGTATGACGGCATTGCTGTGACGGCGGCACCTGTGTCAACTTTGAATTTTACAGGAACACTATTTACTTTGACGGTCACAAACCATGATTGTCAGTTCTTTCCACTGACTCGAAGGCAGCTAGTCATAATGACTGGTCGCCCAAGAATAACCCATCCATGTCAGTGTCACAATCAACTTCTTCCGTCCTTGACTCTTGTCTTCTTTTGCAAGCCTTCACCCAGTGTCCTTTTCCTTTACACTTGTAACAAGTCCCGTTGCGTGCTGGGCACTGACCTTTGGCATGTCTCTTCCAATAACAATATGGGCACCTGTTCTCATTTGCCACAGGCCTCTCTTCCACATCTGGTCTTTTGTTTACAGCAATTCCTCGTTTGAATCGTGGCTGTGAAACATAGTCAAGGTTGCCGTCCTTAACACTACTATTCATAATGGCCGCCTGCTCATGTGACTAACATATTGTTTAGCCCTCTGTATTGCTTTTTGCAAGGTCAAGTCCTCCGTATCGATGACGTATTCTCTCAATTTATTGTCTGTCACCCCGACAACAATCCTGTCGCGGACCAAGTCATCCCTCACAGTTCCGTACTCACAACTATCAGCCTGCGACTGCAGTTCTGTGATAAACTTATGTATTGTATTGCCACCTTGCTTGATGTTATTAAATTTTACTCGTTCATATATCACATTTTTGACTGGCTCGAAGTGGGTATCAAATAATCTAATAACATTTGCTAGTGTTTTTGCTTGTGCTGGAACTTCATTGTTGAACTGGAACTGGGCATAAATCGGAACACTTTCGGGTCCCATCAGTACTAACAAGTTTGCAATCTGTTCCTCGGCACTCATTTCTCCGTATTTTTTTGCCACTTTGAATATTTCAAATTGTGCCTTGAACATTTTCCAGTCAAGTGCCAATGATTCACTTGAAAAATTCAGTTTTTTCACAAACCGTTCGTTTCTGGTCGAGGAACCCTCCGCCATTCTCTTTGACTTCGACAAATAGCTATATAAGACAACGTAGCAACGAAGTGCACTCACACTTCTAAACACAAGCAATTTTCTTGATTGAGCTGTAGCCTCTACTGGATGATAATGATGATACTTGAATTCAATTCTAGTTCATCTAAACTAGTTTACAGCTACCAGATAAGACAATTCCAGGAGTTGCTGTTTGCCTAGATTACTATGCTTAATATTATAATTAATTATTATCTCAATTTGGATTCCACATCACCAGTAATAGCAATCATTCATAATAATATAACAACAACGAAAATAACGGTACCGCCTCCTCCTAGCTAGCTAGCGCAGTGGTAAGTACAGAATATGCCGAACTATTCCTCAGTAACAATTTCCTTAACCTCACCAATTAATTTAACCCAATTGGCGTTACTCAACACTAAACCCACTTGTTTAGGCGTAGGTGGAACTATTCTGACACCATGTAATAGTACTTGGTTACCTTTTAATAAGTTTGGCGTGATCCTCGTCAGTCCTTCAGATAGCTCGTCCGCGTCGGATGACTCCAGTTTCTTTCCCCCAGAGGCCTTGTTCGTTTCCGGTTCCTGTTACAAAATCCTTCTCTTGGTGGATGCTGAAACCAGTCTTCTGATGAGCTTAGTTCTCTGGGAGATGTGATGATGGCTCCTCTACTCGTTCTTTGAATGGTGCTGTGTAGCACAGTGAGCCATGTATGATTGGTAACAAACAGGAATTGTGTTAAAAATAATTAAAAAAAATTATAATAATAATATATATAATACTCAGTATTATATATATTATTATTATTATTTTTTTTAATTATTTTTAACACAATTCCTGTTTGTTACCAATCATACATGGCTCACTGTGCTGTGTAGGCTCCTCTTCAAATCTTCGAGCAGTCTTTTCTCCTCTTCGTCCAATGAGTGAATGTAAAATCGTAGTAGGCAGTCCAGTGCACGTCCAAGGTCACCATGTGTTATCCGTATATTTAGACACAGGAGTAGAAGCAGAAGCATGGAGCGATGGATGCAAAGTTGGCACTCAGTACATATGTAGATGATGTGATTGAGCTTTACTTTACAACAATTATTATAATAATAATAATAATAATAAATAATAATAATAATAATTTATTATAATAACAACAACAGCAGCAGCAGGCAGCTGCAGCAGCAACAAACTTAATTGTAAATAATAATAATATTAAATTAAATTTAAATAAATAATAATAATAGTAATAATAATAATAATAATAGTAATAATAATAATAATAATAGTAGAAGAATAATAATAGATAGTAATGGTAGTAGTAGTAATAATGTGCAGGATTTCACTGTGGGGGGTGTGAGGTGGTAGCTCGGCCTACCTGCACAACCTCCCGAACTTGTAATGGCAACTGTGTCTACTGTGCTAGCGATACAACCCTTCCACAGGTCGACTTAGTAGACTGGAGAATGGTGACTAACCATCTCAGTTACTAGTGAGCTGCCGGTTGCGTTAGCTGTTATCTGTGTGCGTAATGGGTTCGAACTTTGAAGGGCGAACTAGTTTAAACTAGGTTCGGCCAACAGAGGTTCGGCTGTCTTATTTCAGTGCTGTGCAGAGGTCGAACATTGAAGGCGAAGTTAGACAAGGCTAAGTTCGGCCAGCAGAGGTCCAGACTGATCTGCCTATGTATTACTACTTGAGTAATGGTGCGCAAGTGAAGTTATTTGTATGTACAAAGAAACTTCTGAGAGTGTGCAAGCTGACTCTGATTTATTGATATAAAACATCCGTATTTATGTACATGGTTACATAACTGACAAGTGACAAACAAAGGGTGGCCACACCTAGCACAGCAATTGGCTAGAGTGTGCCAATAAGGAAAAAGGGGTGGCTCTAGAGTAAATGCATGATTGAGCTCACATGGCAAACATATAAGTTTAGATGTTAAAAGAAAATAATAATGAATATACACAGAGTGATTTGTCCTAAAGCGTGGACATAGAACTAGGACATGTAGACAGTAGAATAAATGCAAGTGACTAGACATGTAACTGGAATAGAACTAGTAGTGTAAGTGTTTGTACGATCGTACCATAGAACTAACTAGTAAGTGTAAGTGTTTGTATACCATAGGGCTGCTCAGCAAGATGGCGCCGGTCCGTTACAATAATAATAATAATAATAACAATAAAACTGATGATTGATAACAATAATTAATATTAATAACAACAATAATAATTAACAATAGTTAGTAATAGTAACAGTAATAGTAACAAGCAATAATAATAATAAATTAGTTATTATTATTTTTTTAGTAAGTAGTTACGCCACAGCACAAGAACAAGAAGTACTATACAGGAAATGGCTTCAGCTAGTCCCATATTAACATTTGTACGCTGCATAACTCCAGTATCTCGAAGCAAGCAAAGAAAACTCCAAGTTTTAGCCTACAAGAAGAACACTGAAAGATATTAATTGCTACCCTTGTTGCGACTCGCTAGTGATACAAAACTGCGTACATGACATACCTACCTATTGTGCTCTTTTCTTTCACTAGTCACCTGTTATGTCACTAAGGCTATTATCTTACTTAATTACGATACCTTATGCTAGCCCATCTATCTTTTGTATGTATCATTGGGCTACCTGTTACACAAAGAAATATTATGTAACCTTTTATGTTCTCCCCGCGTATTTTTCTGAAGACTGACGATTGCAGTTTCTCAAGTGTGACGTGACGATTCACCCTAATAGGGATCAAACTGTTAAGACTGAAGACAAGACGATTAGCGTTTATTGTTGACGATGAAGATTTAGTTTATAATTGCATTGAGTAGTGTATGCATAATTGACCATAATTAAGGGTTGGTGAGTTGAAAGCAGGTGTTAGATTATCAGCCCATTATTAGTCTGTTTACACATAACTTTCACTCCAAATGCAATGGCCTATAGCATAATTACCCAATAGCAAGAAAGAGTGTACAGTGGCTTGATCGATATCATTGGCTGGCTAATGAAATAAACAAGTCTGATTGGCTGATAACTGCTAATGTTCAAACCGTTTAATAAAACTTAGGTTATTTTGGGGGTCAAGGCCATAGTGGGTGCAGGCAATAGTGACTCTAGGAAAGATAATGCTATGGTGAATTTTATTAATCATCACCGTCGTTTAATATTGATATTATGTATTAATCAGCTATACAATACAAATCAAAATTGTTGTTTGGGACGGAGATATGAATTTTTATCTCCTTGTTGTAGTTCACCAACTGAAAGTTTTTCATCAGTACCCTTCCAATTATCAAAGTTGATAAATAATAATAACTACTACTACTACTGTAACTATTAATTAATAATAATTATTATTATTACTATTTTTTATTACAATAATAATAATTATTATTATTGATAATTAAATGAATTAATTGTTATTATTTTTTAGCAATTTTTGTATATACCATTTTGAGTGTTTGTATTTTTTTTACAAAAATGTGGCTTATGAATGACAGCAAGCAATAATAAGTTATATGTATATATATATAGTATTGAAAAATGCTGCATGTAATAATTTGTGCATTCTTGTTTTTGTTTTAGTTTTATTTATCAATCATCAACATCAACAACACTTACAATAATTGATAATAATTAATAAGAATAACCACAAATTGAAATAAATGGTAACTATTTATTCTCTTGAAGTCTTGGTGTTGGTGATTGGTTCTGCATTGTATGTCATGTAGTTCTAGCTTCTACAAGTCCACAACATACTTGTTGGGAAAAAAATGTTATTTAATAATATTGGAATTATTGATTTGGATCGTAACCACTGGGTTTGAGGGTATAGAAAGAAGATAGGGTGATTGTAAAAACCAAAATTCAATTATTTGGTTGGTTTATAAGTTTAAAAAGCCAAGAGTTACTGCTGAGGTAAATGCAACTTAAATTTGCTATGCATGACAAAAGCTACTATGTCGAACAACCTAAAGCTACTTGTAGAAGAATAATGTGAAAGCAATGTCCACCCTGAGCCATCTGAAAGTCTACTCTCTTTGCTCACTAGAAAATAATAGTAAAGTTTGCGGGAGGTTTCAAGGAGGAGATTCAAATTTCAGGAGTTTTCAGGTAGTTCAGCAGTTTTCAGGAGCAGAGAAAATTAGTATTTGAAAATTTTGTTGATCCCTAAAAAATCAAAAGGGATGACAGGTCTGGTCCACAGTTAGAATCATTCTCAAGTTTGAGCCTAAAACACTCTAAAACATGGGTGCCCAACCTTTTTTTCAATTAGGCCACATTTTCATTATTCACATTTGTAAAAGGCCGCCGTATGATTTCATACAAATATGAAGACTTGGGTTGTGTAAAGTTTGTAACTTTTATTTTTTTTAAGATGAAATACATCTGAGTAAATGGCTATTTAATGAGATGGCTGACATTGTATAGTGGCCAAAAGAGTCCTATAATCTGGTTGTGTATCTGAGGCAGAGATATGCAATATATCGGTCAGGTGAGAATCGGTTAGTCGAGATCTGAATCTGTTCTTTGCGTAACCCCATTTTGTTGAATAACTGCTCACAGCGGTATGTGCTGCCGAACATGCTGATCATGCGGCCAGTGAACTCTCTTATTCTTGGATAGTTTTTTGGTGGTATGCTTTGATATGACTTGAGCAAGTCTTCACCTGGTGCAAATAGAGGAGAATAGATTGTGTCATTTTTTAGTTGTATGACCTCTAATTTCAGGTTGCGTGGCACATCACTACAATTTATGGCTGAAATGCGCAGATATCTTCTCCAATGTTTTTGAAATCCATGAATCTATTTTCAAATTCATCTCTCAGTTCATTCAGGAGGGTTTTATATCGATGACACACTTCAGGATCTTCATCTAAACCTGGGCGGCTTGCCAGTGTTGGAAAGCTTTCAATATCAATATCGTGCCGATCAAAGTCATCTATCCAAAGCGCCAACATTCCATCAAACCCACCCACATGGTGATACAGATCCGATATAAGCTGATTTTTGCATTGTAACTTTGTGTTGAGTTGGTTTAGATGTGTTAGGATGTCAACAAGAAATGCGAAGTCATTGAGGAATTCTGGATCTCTGAACTCTGGTAAATTTTTGCCCTTGGATTCACAGAAAGTTTGGATTTCAGTTCTCAGTTTGTATGTTCGTTCCATCATCTTTCCCTTCGACAACCACCTTACTTCTGCAAAGTATGGGACATCCTCATATTCTGCGTCTAATTCTGAAAGGTATTCTCTGAATTGCCTGTGTTTGAGACCTCTGGATCTGATGAAGTTCACCGTTTCTTTTACTACCTGCATGACGTTCGACATGCTGAGAGTTTTTGCTGCAAGATTCTCCTGATGAACAACGCAGTGCAAAGCTGGTGGACGAGGGACAATGTTGTCAGCTTCCATCTTGTCAAGTAGTTGTTTGGTGAATCCATGTCTCAATCTCTTCATAGATGGTGCTCCATCAGTGACAATAGCACTCAGCTTTGCTAGATCAAACTTTTTCTTTCAATAGCAGCCATTACCTCGTTGTAAATATCTGTCCCAGTTGTGGTGCCCTTTATACTTCTCAAAGCTAACAAATCATCTTTGACATTCAGACTTTTATCAACACCACGAATAAAGACTGAAAGCTGTGCGGTATCAACCATATGTGTCAACTCATCGAGCACACATGAGAATGCCACCATATCTTTGATCCTATCCTATAACTGCATCTGAATATTGTGACTCAGTTGTTCTGTTCTGCGAGTTATAGTCATGCGAGAAAAAGATATTTTCTTGAAAGACTGCTTATTCTTCTCAGTATCACAAACATTATCAGCAGCGTTCTCTATGCATTCTTTTATCATATCGCCATCCATAAATGGTTTACCTGAAAAAAATTAATATTCTACCTTATGACATCATTGGGTCTGTGTGTGCAGATAATTTGTAGATCCATAATTTTTCTGGGCCCCGACGAGTCCATCGAAAACAAGCAATGGTTATCACAAAAAAACCAATATTTTGTTTGTTTGAAAAAACAATCTCACCTTTCTTGTTGAGAACATATGCGATTTTGGCACTTGCAAGTACTGCTCGTTTATTCTCATCCGTAGGGCCTCTCATCATGGTCTGTTGCCTCTGTCTACTGTGCTTCAACACCTCTACTCTTTCCTTCTTAAACTCCACAGTCATCCCAGTATAGGTAGCACAATGCTTGGCTTCAAAGTGTGACTTTGCATTGGTTCGTTTAATGGTTTTTTTATAGTATTGTTATATTTCATGCAAAGCGTGCCTCCAGAAGGGAGAGGTACCATTAAGAACTCATCTGTCCAAGTCTCGTTAAATTGTCTGTTCTCCTGTTCAATTGTTCGTATTCTTTTACTTGAACTCATGTTGCTGACTAGTTGGCTAGTTACCTAACGATGCTCACTAATGATGATTAATTATTACTGCAGGTTGGACCATCCTAACACGAATTATGGGGATTCCCTTATTCTGGAAATGAAAAAATCTGAGAATGCTCTATTTACCCAAGTCAGAGATTATTTTACTTATTGCATGAGTTTGCAAATGAAACTACACCATTTTTTTTATTTTTGGCATCATTCAAAAAGGCCGCATTTCACAACTCAAAAGGCTGCCATTTTTAGATAGGCCGCAGGTTGAGCATGGCTGCACTAGACCATATCCATAAAGGAGTACCAGTAGAAAGAGGCCCCAGGTGTTACTCGCTGTAATACCCATCACCTTGATATTCTCTCTATAAAAGTATCCGACGGGTGAAGGAAATAACTAGGTCTTATAGGATATTATACCATAAAGTCATCTAGAATAAGGGACACATACCCTGTTATTGTGAGGTCAGGTCGTGTGGCCACGTATATGAGGCAGACACAAAAGATGGCGGCGTACGAAGCGTAATATTTAGCGTTAGATATGAAAGCTGAGTGAATCTTTCCTAACACAAAGAAGTCTCCAGCATTTGCGTATGACTGCATGATGGGCAGTACCAACCTAAAACCATCAACAACAGAGTTAGTTAGTTAGATGTTAGCTAGTAGTTGAGAATAGAGCAAACAAATCTAAATATTCATACCATTAGTTCATTTGGAGTGCTTTTGCATAGTCGCTGATTGATCATCAGATGCTTTCAGCTGAGTTAACCCAAAGAGTTCTGGTAATATTCAAGCATTCTCAAAGCTCGACTCAGGTAATTCTGGCAAAACATGTAGCCATGGAGTTGTCTGCTCTTACAACAGTTATCCGCTGTACAGGCTGAAAAATCCAAATTTAATAACAATAAGGTTTCTACCAAAACAAACAAACAAATAAACAATTACTTTTGGCATCGCTAATATACGCATACTGTAACACACAGATATTCCGCATAATAAGCTTATATAATAATTATGGCATTGCAACAACAATCGTTGCTTGCATGATGGCGGCTTGTTTTTTTGTTGCTGTATCCAAAACTGAAATTTTGATTGCCATAAACGGGCTTTGTTTTTTTTTATTGCAATGCATAAATATGGAAAAGTTAACTGTTAATTTTCAAACCAGCATTGTTTCGGCAAACGTCTTGGCACTAATCTTCTCATGAATCCACAGCGTGAAGAAATGCTATTTTGTACTCCCTAAAACAAGAAGAATTCGCTCATTTGTCACGATTGCGCTTCGAGTTATTTTCGCCGAAAGCACTTATTGAAGACTCATCGCATTTAATGCAAGTTTTCTGCCATTTGAAACATTGAATGCTCAATTTTTAGAAAGTCTATGAAACCTCTATAGCTAAAGAGAACCCCCTGCACTAGTTATTTTATGCCGTAACGCGTTGTCATGATTGTAAAACTAGAAAATAAAGAACTAGTAGATTGACTCATTAAACTTGCGGTCTGTAGCTGCTGACCTCAGCGATAGTGCTGTCGCTGACTATAGTGGAGGGCACAGAGGGGCAGTTGAGCAAGTATTACATCACTCAACGACAAGGTTTATGAATTGTATCTGAATGGAAGCACTGCATGCAGTTATGTAATCACAAATTAGTTCTACAGACTTATTGTTACTTATTTGGATTCATGCCAATTACTAGACAGCCCAAAATCATGAACAAAGTGTGGAGTTTGATGTGGATAGAAACAGCACAGAAATCATGTTCACATACCTGCATTTGCTTTTACCCAAAGCAAGTTCCTGTCTCATCAATTCAATACAATTACTGTTTCATTCCGTGAGTGAAATAAACCACCCAGAGTGACTCACCTCTACACAAATCACAGCATTTACGCAAACTCACCAGGTAAGAAGCTGAGTTGACCAATACGCTACCAACCAGAACAAAGATGGCGTAGAAGGTGGCAGACTTAGCCAAGGTTCCACGCATACACAGTCATCATCAGCAGTAAGAGAATGCACAGATCTCTTATTTGATCCTGTCAGGGTAGACTAAAACATACACTAGATGCTGAACAACCAACTTTATTGCCTTATTCTTGATTAAAAATTCATTTACAATAAAGCGCTAATTGATTACAAAGTTGTAAGAGGAAATTTGTTTACCAAATCATCATTAACTAACACAAAACTGTTTCTATTTCTTACCAGAAATGTTGCTTTTTGCTGTAGTAACTGCTTAAGTAGTACTAGAGAGAGATGAGTCATTGCAGTCTGCTATGCATTGCCTATACAATATCTACAATTTAAACATTTTAGTGAGCTGTTCACACACAGATAAAACAACTCCAAAGTCCAAGCACAGTACAACATGGCAGTACATACGGCTGAGACATCCAGGGGGAATATGAATACAATGAAGGAGAAGTACCAGGCAATCAAAGTGGACACAGTAACTATTGCATGCATGTATGTAGTTTATAGCTGCTAATAGAAGATAAAAACAAACTGCGTAAGCTTTTAGAGCTTCAGAAGTACAAATTGATTTCTCATTGCAACAAGTATGGTATTGCTAATCTAAGGCTTTTGTTGTACGATTTATCCACCAGATAACTCCACCAAATAGACGTTGAAACTTTTTTATAAGCACCGGTTAGAGAGAAGATGGCTTCTCAAGACCATCATTGTAGGCTCATGGATAGACCAACCAGTTAGACCAAAAACTGTTTCACAGCGGCTCCAATGAAATAGTGAGTGCAACTGTGTAGTATAGTTTGCTATCTGGCACCATTCCAACAATGCATAATCAATACAACCAAGCTTTGTGCTCCAATATCATTGAATATTGAATTATGTGAAGTGATGTATTAGTATGGTAATAGAGGACTGGTGACAAATAATAGACATACAACAATATCTCATAGACATCTGCATAAATATAGTGCATTATATTATTGTATATTGTACAGCAGATGGTTATGCATAGAGCTATGAAGTGGGGACAAAAACTAATCACTCGGTCAGATTTACTAAATTGAACCTCATAGACATGGATATATCATAATCATAACCAACTCGCAAAGTATATATAGTACACATCTATGTGATGATCACAGAGCTGGTTGGTTCACTCATTTAGCTGGTAGAGTAAAAGCCGTTGAGAGTTGCAGTGAGGTACAACTAGGGTGGTACCGTACACATCTAGATCATACACATTACCAGCTGTATAGCTGTCTCTCATCTCTGATATAATGTTACCTACAATAATATATCAGTAATATCTACAGTATATTCCCTACTACATACCACATCTATATACCTACCTATAAGTATATATAACACAACAAACCAATGCAGTATACAATATATATATAATATACAATAACATACCTGTTGTGATGTCTAGTATGTATATTGTTGTACTGTTGTACGCAGTTACTAATATGTAATCTCCATATTGTACCAGACCATGTGGTAGGTTCACATCAGAGCAAGTCCACACCACCTCTCCAGTTGTAATGTTTACCAGATATATGCTGGATGTACGGTAATCTGATAAGGCGACAGAACCTTCTCCAGCTACACACATACGAAAACCAGCAGTGCTTGGTAGAGGAGAGGGAATGTGACGTAGAATTTTACCGTCGAGAGAATACACAGTTATTTTATTGTTTGTTTTGTCTGGAATGACCACCTGATCAGCTACGACAGCCATGGCAAAAAAATACCGACTGCCATCAGAGTGACTCCAGCTGGTGATGCGTCCACCAGACATGTCATACACACCTACTTGACAGGGACGAGATCGAGACAGTGTATAGATTTTATCTTTGTACACGGAGATGGAGTCTACCCAATCAGAAGTGGAGATGAAAGAATTGTACACTTTGTAGTTACTGTCTACTTTAGTAACTGTTTTGTTATTCAACCCGACATAAGTACTACCGTTGTAGTGACACACTGAGAGAGGGTCAGCAGGTAATTGTATGGACTGGAGTTGTATGAGTGATTGAGGGAGATGTTGTGGAGTTGTGATTCCTTTCTCACTGGCTACAAACAGTTCATCCGAGCAGACAACTTCTAATTCCATCTCCCTGCACTCACCTACAATATTATGACTCTGGTTAGATTTGATAGTGATAATGGAGCTGATGATGTAGATTAATCTTAACCTCAGACACTATAGATTAATCTTAACCTCATACACTATAGATTAATCAGTTAACTGTATCACACATACATATAATATAGGGTTCAGTAGATATAATACATTTGTAGAGGTAAATAAAAAACAATACAACAATATAATGTTTGTATGTGAGATTATACTCAATGGTTTCATACAAGATAATTAAACTGTGTTGGCTCACTGCCAGATATATCTATCACAGCTATTCCAACTACACCGATGTAAATATTACTGAGGTATCATAGTCTGAGGTACAACAAGTCTAGTCACTCACCCTTTAGCCTCAGTACCTGCTGATCGTAAGTTTTAGCTCAGGTAGTTGTTCTACAACAAAGTCTTGTATTTGTTGTTTTAGCTCTCTGTATCCCTTCACAAAATCTGCCTGTAAATAAAATGTAGATGAACGTGTGAGCAGCTGATAGCTGGAAGGGGGGGGGGGGGGGTGCCTACCCCACAACAGAAGACAATAGCACTAAGGCTTTATAAATGCAAACAATCGGTAAAGCCTGTTTTGAGGCAATCGGTAAGCTTTGATACGAATCGAAAAATTGGTAGGCAATTGGTGACTTGACCAATCATATCACTGTTCGTGGTTTTAATGTTTCCAGCAAAACTGTTTCTCAAGTACAATTATTTATAAATAGAGAGCCGTTTTTGAGCGACCCGTCTTTGTTGTTTGAAAGCACTTTATGGCTAACTATGATATGGATGCAGCGAGTTTGACCTGTATCGCGTGAGAATGGGAAATAGAGAAAAAAAGGGGAAACACCATGACGCCATCTCCAATCGGTAAGGACAAATCGGTAGCTATTCGGCAGATGTACATGTAGCATTATTTTAAAGTCACAAATAAATAGATATCAATGTCCACAGTGATGCTCTAAGGCTAAAGCACTGGTAAAGCCCTAGTTATTGACTAGCGCACATTCTAGAAGCCACTCTACCACTAGACATGTGAAACATACAAACTATTCATACAAACATCTACCTGGTGACTATGTTTTACTCTTGTCTCTATCAGTTGTCTCTGATTTCTTATTTGAGTCCATTTCTTAAGTACAATGTCTTCCATAAACTCAGCCATATTTACTCTCTCTTTTTGTCTTTTCTCTCTCAGCTCTACCTCTAGTTTCTTGTATTTACTCTTGAGTGCATTTATCTACAACAGAAATGTGTCATTGAGTCAGCGCTGCCTACTACAGTATCATTTAATCAAAGTATGATCAGATAGTCTAAAGTCAAACCTGCGCATCTCTAGTTTGATGTATCAATTCTACCATCTGTGATGTTTTGTTATCATATTCAGCTCTCATTTCTGATGTATTTTTGAATAGTCTCTCATACTGATCCTCTTTGGCCAACATCTCAGCACTGATTCCTTCTTTGAGTAGGGCAGCAACACAGTCATCTAGTGACAGCAGGTTGTGAGAGGTGCCTGTTATACAAATCATATAAAGTTGGTTTGAAACAAACTAACTTTATTTATGAATAAGTTTGGTATCAATTGTGATAACTACAAATTACAATTTTTACTCAGTAGACGTTCAACAATCATCATTATAATAAAAAACAACAAAAATAACAACAATCAATTGCCCCGAATGTTATATAATACAACAAAAGTAAACAGTTGACATTTATTAGTGACATACCACATGTTTGGTGCACTTGGTGATGTCATAATTCTGTGACATAGAGGTATAGATAGAGACTGTGACATAGAGGTATAGATAGAGACTGTGACATAGAGGTATAGATAGAGACTGTGACATAGAGGTATAGATAGAGACTGTGACATAGAGGTATAGATAGAGACTGTGATGTAGAGGTATAGAAAGAGACTGTGACATAGATGTATAGATGGAGACTGTGACATAGAGGTATATATAGAGACTGTGACATAGAGGTATAGATAGAGACTGTGACATAGAGGTATAGATAGAGACTGTGACATAGAGGTATAGATAGAGACTGTGACATAGAGGTATAGATAGAGATTGTGACATAGAGGTATAGATAGAGACTGTGACATAGAAGTATAGAGACTGTGACATAGACGTATAGATAGAGACTGTGACATAGAGGTATAGATAGAGATTGTGACATAGAGGTATAGATAGAGACTGTGACATAGAGGTATAGATAGAGACTGTGACATAGATGTATAGATAGAGACTGTGACATAGAGGTATAGATAGAGACTGTGACATAGAGGTATAGATAGAGACTGTGACATAGATGTATAGATAGAGACTGTGACATAGATGTATAGATAGAGACTGTGACATAGAGGTATAGATAGAGACTGTGACATAGAGGTATAGATAGAGACTGTGACATAGAGGTATAGATAGAGACTGTGACATAGATGTATAGATAGAGACTGTGACATAGAGCTATAGATAGAGACTGTGACATAGACGTATAGATAGAGACAATTTAATAACTCACTAATATTATACCACTAGGAGTTTCATCAATACATACCTCTATCAACATTGAAAACAGGCCACGCCACAGTAATTCACTACCAGGGCGCATCCTCATTAACTTGTGTTGGCAAACTCATTCAAGCCCGTAATGAGAAACTAATGCTGCATGTACGTACACCAACGAAATTGGGGCTGAAAAGATCACCGGCTTACGATCAGACAAAACAGCATGTTTATATTTGTTAAAAAAAAACAATGGACTCGGCGGGTACAACAATTTCAACTTGAGCCGATAAAATCGATTTCAAATCAATTAGCGCATGAAATACGAATTGGACTGATGACGAGTCATGTTTCACTGCTTCCAATTCAATAGCATAGACCCATAGACCTATAACCATAGCATAGACCAATAGACCTATAACCATAGCATAGACCTATAGACCTATAACCATAGCATAGACCCATAGACCTATAACCATAGCATAGACCCATAGACCTATAACGATAGCATAGACCCACTGACCTATAACCATAGCATAGACCTATAACCATAGCATAGATCCATAGACCTATAACCATAGCATAGACCTATAGACCTATAACCATAGCATAGACTCATAGACCTATAACCATATACCCATAGACCTATAACCATAGCATAGACCCGTAGACCTATAGCCATAGCATAGACCTATAACCATAGCATATACCCACTGAAATATACTTCCCCTAAACCATAGACCCATAGAACTATTTCAGAAACCCATCGGCTGTCAGATTACAATCAGCTGGTGCACACGCAGCATAACTTTCTACTACAGAGTATTTATGAGCAAACTCAATTGATGTTTTTCAAGTGAAGAAAATCAAAATTTATTTTATGAAAACAATTCAAAGGCTGCTTTGGCCCCTTGAGCTTTCTCCACAACATCATTTTTGTCTTATCAGCTGCTTGAAATGTCACAAATCAGGATAATAGTTAAACGTGTCGTGAGTTCGAATGATAAGTTATACGATCAACTAGACTATTTCTGGCAGCATCGGTAAAGGGAGACAACTCCTACCAGGACCCCATTACACAGATATATTACTTACCATTGTCACATTTATCCATATCAGGCAGACATTTCATGCACCCGAGAGTCAAACAAAGTTTACAAGCCAGGCTGTAGGGTTCGTTACTGTGTCTAGTGCAGTTCCTTGTCTGGCGTTTCTTAGCCTGAGCTCTAAACTCATCCATATTCATCTTGATATGCTGATCCATCGTATCATCATGTGACTAAAATACCAAAGGTAAATCTCATGCTACAATATGAGAAAGGAGTCCAGTTGTCAAAAACCGACAACACAGAAAGCAAACCTCACAGAATAATTACTTGACAATTAACAGATAAATCAATCGCTAGGCACGATGGCTCAGAACGTTTTGCGTTTTGCGTTATAAAACGTGTGAACGCTTTCCAAACCATCTGACTGCTTTTGAAAATATCCGAACTTCTGCAAAAGCTTTTGGACGCTTTGCAAAGTCGTTCATACACTTTGAAAGTCCGAGCAAATTAGCTGGTCCGCTCTATTGATGATATATCTTGAGTCTACTTACGACTGATTTATTTTGTACTAAACTATTGACAATTAACTTTCATTGAAATTAATGATAGAAATAATTTTCATTATTTATTTACGTCATTATAATAAATTATATATAATTATAAATAATATACAAAACCTAATTATTTTTTCCAAAGTATAAGTTTTAGAGACTCAACAAATGTTTACATAGCTAAATAATTGGCTCTATTGATTTACGTTAGATGGTAAGCATAGAGGCTATAAAGTCAATGAGAGCAATCGTTTTTGGTTCAAAAGTCATGCGTTTTGCAATCCTAGCAAAGCTTTTATCAAAATAATTCAGATTATTTTGAAACAGTTCAGACTATTAGAGAATAATTCATGCCTGAGCGCGTAGTAGACTATAAATCCACAACCCTGGTTCATACTATTTTCAAAGCGTTTATACGATTTGTAATTTTCAAAATCGTCGGAATTATTTCTAAAGCGCGCATATTATTTGCAAAATAATGATACGTCTTGTAAAAATTAACGATTGTTGGACAGAAAATACAGTTTGTATTGCATAAAATCCCGCAACTGCCAAGGCCGACCATTTATCTATTATAACCACTGAGCTAGTTTTTAGATAAATTTTTTAGGCCGATTTCTATATTTACTAATTATTTTCCATGCAAAAGACGCTTTGCAAAATGTTTAAATCATTTCAAAGTTGTTCATACCCTTTTGAAAGCAAAAGCCTCCTATATTGTCAGCTACCATACCATGGTATGGTAGCTGGTAGCTACCATACCAGCTACCAGCGTATAAAATAGAAAAATCAACCAATCAGTAAACAGAGATAACAAACAACCAATCACAACAATCGACGGATACAATAACTTACATCTACATGTCTGTTACATAACTTTGTACAACAATGTGTACAATAGCTGACAGCCTCCTCCTTAGACTTTTTCTTCCTAGCACAAATATCACACCATTTATTGTCTTCTCCTGGCATATCATGTGATGGGAGAGTATGTGGAGCCCCAGCAAACACCTCTCTGTGTTATATATATAGATTGTATAGTAACTGTAGTATAACTTATATATAAGTATATATACTATAGCCTGTGAACTATAACTATACATATAGGGGACACTTACCCACACCCCGACGCTGCACATACTATTAGGTGATTCTCCTCATAAAAGCCACTCAAACACTGTAAACAGTGCACGTGTGTACAAGGTAGGGTCTTAGGTTGTGGTAATGCCTCGTCTTTTCTCAAACAAAATCCACACTCCACTGATGCTTGAGTTTTGTCCATTTTTGTCTGTCAACATAACAAACCTGTCATATAGTTTCTTGTATAACAAACAAGACAGACAGTGATACACAACTGCAGGTTGTATAACAAACGAGACAGAGAGTGACACTCAACTGCAGGTTGTATAACAAACGAGACAGACAGTGACACACAACTGCAGGTTGTATAACAAACAAGACAGACGTTGACACACAACTGCAGGTTGTATAACAAACGAGACAGACAGTGACACACAACTGCAGGTTGTATAACAAACGAGACAGACAGTGACACACAACTGCAGGTTGTATAACAAACGAGACAGACAGTGACACACAACTGCAGGTTGTATAACAAACGAGACAGACAGTGACACACAACTGCAGGTTGTATAACAAACGAGACAGACAGTGACACACAACTGCAGGTTGTATAACAAACGAGACAGACAGTGACACACAACTGCAGGTTGTATAACAAACGAGACAAATGTGTACTTGAAGAAAAGATAAGAGGGCATGTGTTAATGGCAATATTAGCCAGTTAGACCAAAGTATACGATAGATGTATATGGTAGGTGTATATGGTAGGTGTATATGGTAGGTGTATATGGTAGGTGTATATGGTAGGTGTATATGGTAGGTGTATATGGTAGGTGTATATGGTAGGTGTATATGGTAGGTGTATATGGTAGGTGTATATGGTAGGTGTATATGATAGATGTATATGGCAGGTGTATATGGTAGGTGTATATGATAGATGTATATGGCAGGTGTATATGGTAGGTGTATATGGTAGATGTATATGGCAGGTGATATAGCCACAGTGTTGAAGTTAGGAATGCTTCAGTGATTTTTTTATATGTTGAGAGGTTTGGGTTCTCTGATAGTCTTTGGTGGGGATTTGTGGGTCTTTGTTGTGAATCTAACGAGGGTAATGTGATTGAGTGAGCTGGAATATTGTGAGTGATTTATTCCGATGTTATGTAGATGTTATATGTTATGTAGATGTTATATGTTATGTAGATGTTATATGTTATGTAGATGTTATATGCTATATAGATGTTATATGCTATGTAGATGTTATATGCTATGTAGATGTTATATGTTATGTAGATGTTATATGTTATGTAGATGTTATATGTTATGTAGATGTTATATGTTATATAGATGTTATATGTTATGTAGATGTTATATGCTATATAGATGTTATATGCTATGTAGATGTTATATGTTATGTAGATGTTATATGTTATGTAGATGTTATATGTTATATAGATGTTATATGTTATGTAGATGTTATATGTTATGTAGATGTTATATGTTATGTAGATGTTATATGTTATGTAGATGTTATATGTCATGTAGATGTTATATGTTATGTAGTTGTTATATGTTATGTAGATGTTATATGTTATATAGATGTTATATGTTATGTAGATGTTATATGTTATGTAGATGTTATATGTTATATAGATGTTATATGTTATGTAGATGTTATATGCTATATAGATGTTATATGCTATGTAGATGTTATATGTTATGTAGATGTTATATGTTATGTAGATGTTATATGTTATGTAGATGTTATATGTTATGTAGATGTTATATGTTATGTAGATGTTATATGCTATATAGATGTTATATGCTATGTAGATGTTATATGCTATGTAGATGTTATATGTTATGTAGATGTTATATGTTATGTAGATGTTATATGTTATGTAGAGGTTATATGCTATGTAGATGTTATATGCTATGTAGATGTTATATGTTATGTAGATGTTATATGTTATGTAGATGTTATATGTTATGTAGATGTTATATGTTATGTAGATGTTATATGCTATATAGATGTTATATGCTATGTAGATGTTATATGCTATGTAGATGTTATATGTTATGTAGATGTTATATGTTATATAGATGTTATATGTTATGTAGATGTTATATGCTATATAGATGTTATATGCTATGTAGATGTTATATGCTATGTAGATGTTATATGTTATGTAGATGTTGTATGTTATGTAGATGTTATATGTTATGTAGAGGTTATATGTTATGTAGATGTTATATGTTATGTAGATGTTGTACGTCATAATTTATAACACATATTGATGATAGATCAGGCTGTTTAATGAGGATAGCATGAGAGTATGTGACTAGCGGAGTTGAGGGAAAACCTTGAGAAATTTCTGTAACACAAAAAGTTCCGAAAAGAGAGGGGAGGAATGGTGTATATTTTATTGGGTTTGTAGGCCTTTTACTAGCTTGGTTAAACTATAGTGTGCCGGTCAGTAATAAACCTCAGCCTGATCTAAGCGAGTAAGAGAATCATCGGCAGCGGGTTCTACATATAATAATATTATACTACAAGAAAATTGTCTTATCGGCATAAATAGGAGATTGTCTTATCGGCATAAATAGGAGATTGTCTTATCGGCATAAATAGGAGATTGATGAAACAAACTTCGGATTTGTGTTATTGTGGCTAAAAATGATAAGAAAGAGGTAGATCTCAGTGGTGATGCGTGTACAGATCTTTGTGAGATGCCAGCATTGAAAATTTCACCAACTATCATGATGTAAGAAATAAATAATTATAATATTACATGGTTACAGCATGCAGCTGTCTAACGGTTATACGGTTTCTGGTAGCACTCTCATGTCACGTATAGTTCTAGGTAAAAAGCTGTTGTGAAGCATACTGGAGGTTGCATATATGGAAGTGAGCTCTCCACGGCTAGCAGCCCGTGTGACTATCGTTGTTTTAGATCTGTTATTGATTATTTCATCATAACTGGATGAGAGTACACTGTGTCGTTCCTCATCTTGGAGGATTTTGGTAAGCAACGCTACCCTATGGTTTTGCCTGCGCCTCTTTAATGTAGGGAGACCTAACTGTTCTCTGGCTTCACTGACACTGTCGCGACCTTTCAGACCACTCACAAATCTAGCAACTCTACTCTGAAAGCCTTCGATTGAGTTTATGATAGCCTTGTTGGTAGGGTCCCACACTGTATTGGCATATTCTAAAATTGGTCTACATAGACTGGTGTATGCAAGCAATCGGCTATTTTTGGGCGCAGTACCGAGTGCATATTTGATTGCACCCAAGATTTTACTAGCTTTCTCAGTTTTCAAGGCTATGTGTTGGTCGAAATGTAGATTGTGTTGAAGGATGACGCCTAAATATTTGGTGCTCTCCACCCATGAAATGTGTGAGGAGCCAAGCTTGTAATGTAATTGAGGTTTAGGATTTGGTCCAAAGCGCATGGCATGACACTTACACCTCGTGTACATCTACGGATTAGCTCCCGATTTGCCTTACCGACTGAGGATCTCCTTGCATCCGTTTCCTGTGTGATGTAATAAAATAATCGGTAGCATTTTATTTGAGGCTATCGGTAGGTTTTGCCGGTGAGCAAAAATTCTCTAAGCATTTTGTGATTTGACCAATCATATCACCGTTCGCGGTTTTGATGTTTCCAACAAAACTGTTTCTCAAGTGCAATTATTTTTAGATGAAGAATCGTTTTTTAGCGTCCCGTCTTTGATGTTTGAAATCACTTTACGGCTAACTATTAAAAGAATGCAGCGAGTTTCACCGGTATTGCGTTTGAATGGCAAACGGAGAAAAAATAGGGGAAACACCCTAACGTCATCTCCAATGGGTAAGGAAAAATGGGTATGGACAAATCGGTAGGTAGATGTACACGTAGCATTAGTAGAATTAAAAGGCATTTTCCATCATTGTGACCACCTTTCTACGGAACTAATGTTCTCTTGGAAGGCTACCATTTCATCGACATTATTGACTTGTTGGTATAGTAATGTCTCATCAGCATATAAGCTGACTCTACAGTTGACAGCGGCTGGTAAGTCATTGATGTACAGAAGGAAGAGGGCCGGCCCCAGCACCGAGCCCTGTGGTACACCAGACGATACTGCACATGAAGTTGAGTACTCGCCCTTCAGTGCGACGCGCTGCGTTCGTTCAGTAAAAAAATCTTGTATCCAGTTTGTCAGAATGGGGCTTAAGTCGAGGATCTGTCTCAGTTTAGGGGAGCATGTGGTACTTTGTCGAATGCATTTTTGAACTCTAATATCAGCGCATGAGTAGTTTTGTGTGTTTCTGTTGTCTCAGCAAGGTAATGGTACGTTGCGCACAGCTGTGTTTTGCATGATAGGCCTTTCCTAAACCCATGTTGTCGGTTGTGGAGGATATTATCAAGTCTTTCGTTGAGGCAGTGAAGCACTATATGTTCTAATATTTTGCATAGTATGGAGGTTAGAGAGAATGGCCTGAAGTTAAATGCACAGGTTGTGTCGCCACCCTTATGGATGGGTGTTACATTTGCTGATTTCCATTGTTTTGGTAGGCGTCCGCAAGCAAGTGAGCCACGGAATACATGGCCTAGGCATGCAGCAGTACTTTGCAAGTCTATCATTCATAATAAATACGATCCGCTTTTCTGATGCCGTCGGGACCAGGAGACTTTCTGTTCCCCAGTGACGTATCAGCTTCACTATTCCAGTGTCAGATATATTTATCTTTTCTGCAGGATGGTTGATTTGTGGTATGGTATCTATTTGCTGGTTTCTACAAAATTGCTCCTGGAGGAAGTTGTTGAGCAGCTCAGCACAACAATAATAATAATAATAATTATAATAATGTACAGGAATTTAGAGTGGAGTGGTAGCTGTCACCTGTACAGCGGCCCACAGTAGTAAGTGTTTACAAGCAGTGCAGTGTACGCCTCCACTTCGCCCAAGGTCAGCAATCTAAGCCGTAGAGTAGAATTTGCAGCGTTGTACGCCCGCAAGCAATACACAGTGAGGAGTTGTCACAACTCTCTCACTTTCCACTGATTTTCTATTCGGTGGAATAGATGCGTCAGGTCGAACTAGCCGTTCGAATAATCGTTCCAGTATCACTCGCCCGAGTGCAGTGTAAGTCGAATTGACTGAACACTTTCTACTGACTATTATTCTAGTTACTAGTCGACTGGTCCAAGAGCTATTCAACTGTCCAAGTTATTGTGCAAATGTTTGAACTGGTCTGTTCATCTATCAGCGCAATCTGTAGGTGTGAGCTTACTAGTATATTTTCTGCTTAGCCACTGGTGCGTTGCATAAGTGCTTTATGCAATAAGAATCAACAAGCAAGTGAGAGTGTAGGCTAACTCTGATTTATTATTACGATACAAGCATATTTATACAATAAAGGTTATGTAACAATGAGTGGCAGCACATCAGACAAAGCAGGCCACGCCTGTACAATTGATTGGTGGATAAAAGCCAATAGAACGTTACATAGAACAGGGGGGGGGGCAGTCTCCATCGCATGGATGACTGCCCAAGCACATGTATACAATAAACGAAATTTAGGCACACAAATAGTTATATAAAAATAAGAGTGAATAAGAGTGAATAAGAGTGAATGTTCGACCTGTGGATAAGTGTCTATAAATATGATTAGAGTTCGGTTTGAATATATATAAAAATAGGTCGACCTGTAGCTGGTCCTGGAAGCATTCCCCTACAACAATAATTATTATAATAATTAAATAAATAAAACTGATGACAATAATTAATAACGTATAATTACTGTTATCAGCTTTATTACTATTCTTGTTAATAACAATTAACAAGAATAGTAATAGTTGCAGCAACAGTAACAACAATGATAAATAATAATAATATCAAGTTAGTTATTATAATAATAGTAACTATCGTTGATGTTTATGTTCACTAGGAAATGCAACGGAAGTGAGAGGTGATAGGTCAGATGAAGTAAGTAACGGGTACCAAATCCGTCCTAAGATCCTTTTACTGTTGTTGCACCTACACATACAGAAGAAAAAAATTGCAAACACTGATGTAAAAATTGTGTTTTGTGGTCAATCATTGAGCATATTATAATACAATTGCTCTAGAAATTGTGTTTTTTGTAAATGAGTTATTTATTTTTGCGCAAGCACATACTTGTAACGGTTAATGATTGTAAAAAATATTCAAACTGGGATAGCGACTCCAACTATATTTTTAACTCTTTATTGGTTCAATCGACCTTGCAGGTCAGGTATAATGGCCTCCCCTGAGAACCTGGTTTATTTTTTTTGAACAATCATGATTATGGTGCAATTTTTTTGGAATCCCATTTTACTAGCTAGTTCATAAATAAATGATACAGGTTTTGCATTATAATGAATGAAGGATATTGCTGTAGTTTAATGCATCAAACAATAAGTGTAAAAGTAAACGATGAATATGTTGTTTGTGTGTTACATTATCAGACATCAGCGACAAACTTGAAAATGGGGTTATTATTATGTAAAACACACTCAAAAACCATATATATTCGTCTTTTACACTGATTTCTTTGTGCATTTAACTACAGCTATATCCTTCATTCATTATAATGCAAAACCTGTATCATTTATTTATGAACTAGCTAGTAAAATGGGATTCCAAAAAAATTGCACCATAATCATGATTGTTCAAAAAAAGTAAACCAGGTTCTCAGGGGAGGCCATTATACCTGACCGACATTGCAAAGAGAGTAGTTGGACATTGGTTATAAATGTTATCAAGAACATCATGATGATGATTATTCATTACATTAGTAAGCAATACTAGAGGAGGGACTGATTCAACGATTCAATGGATAGATGAAAAATAGGTGTTCAATACCAACATGACTGAATTATTTTTTATTATGATCATCATCATGCCATAATAATAATAATAATATTTATTATAAATCAAATGGTGGTGGTGGGTGATAATGATGTGATGATGATGATAATTTAATTATTATTATTATAATAAATAATAATAATATAAATAATAATGATAATTTATTATTATTATTATTTCCTAACTTACTTACTTACAGTAAGAGTTACGACAATACAACAATTGCTTCTTTTTTACTGTCTCTCTGTCTGTAGTGTTATTATTGATAATTTAATTATTATTAATTGTCGTTGATTAAATAAATTATAATTTTTATTATTTTCTTGTGAAGAAAAAACAACATCATCATCATGTCATCATAATCTGTATGACATGATACATGACACAGGTGGGTGGCTCCAATATTCTTCTACAGGCCTGTCGGTGGGGGAAGATAACTAGGGAAACTAATAGATAATAATATATACACATGATTGAATGATGAATAGAATCATCACTATACATACACTCAAATACGTTCACCAGGCCAGTAGATTGAAGATTCCTGCGTGTGTGCGTGCGTGTGTGTGACATTGCACAGGGACCCATGTTGTAAGATTGGTAGCAAACTGGAATTGTATAAAAAATAATTCAAAATTATTTTTTTACAATAACATATATATAGTAATACATCATACTATAGTATTGTATATATTATGATTATTGTAAAAAAAAATTCCACTTCAATTCCAGTTTGTTACCAATCATTCGAACATGGCTCACTGTGTGACGATGATGATAATCTAACCACATTAATTGGAAGTTAATTTATAATGAAGAAAAAGTGTACCTCATTTCAACACTACTTAACATCACTTTGACTTATTTTTTTACTTAATATTACTAGAAAAAATAGCCAATAAATTAATTAATAATATAATAAAAATAGTAAACAATTTTATTTATTATGCGCCGCGCAAAATTGACAAGATGCAAGCATTTTTTTTTCTTTTGGTTGCCATTATTATAATTATCATTTTATTTATCTATTTCTAATTAATCTATATATAATAAAACCCTCAGAAATATGTTCATGTGTGTCTTTGTCTGATTCCAGAAGGGTCAACGCCTAAACCGCTGAACTGAAAGAAATGAAAAGTGCTGTAAAAACATTATAGTGGACCAAATGGACATATATAACATGAGCTTAACTTTGCTATTTGTTCGCAAATTTCAATCGGATATATTTGCATGTTAGAAATTTCCAATAATGTAGTTGGAGACGAATCAAAAACAGTTACATTTTGCTAATATGTATGCATGGTAAATTTCAGCTGAACAATTCTGTCATGGCTTATGTCTCACATTACTTCCTTCCAGTAGCACAGATTGCAACACTCTTTCATAGCATTGTTTTTGCAAGTTAGTTGTTTGTCTCAGTAGTGAACGCAGTTTAACAGCACACAGCGCACCTGTTCCAGCACACCCTTCGAATTGAGCAAGAGAAAGAGAGAGAGTAAGTGAGGAAAGAAGAGGGTAGAACGGGGTGAAACAGGGCAAGGGTAGAGCAAGTTAGAGTTGGAGGGTGAGAATTATAGCGAGGCAGGCTAAGAAAAAAATTGAGAGAGGGCAATAGTAAAACGAGCTGGCATAATGATATTTATGTCATCTAGTATATGCTGCTAGTATATATACAGTAAATATTATTCTACAATAATAAATATTAATGAAATTGTTGTTGTTATTTATTAATTTTATTTATTATCATTATTTTACAATGTTGTTTTGTTGATTATTAATTAACTATTCTTAACAGTTATTATTTGTTTATTTCTATTAGTTGTTACAGTGGCAGAATAACTAGCAGTTACTAAGTATAGTACTACTCCTTAAGTAATAGTACATAGTAATTGTTATAATATAATTATTGATAGTTGTAGGCATTATTATTATAGGTAATTTATGACGATGATAATAAATATATTAATAGTACAATAATAAGTATATATATTATTATTAAATATATGATCAATAATGATATGTTATTTACTATGATATATATTATCGGTTATGAATATTTATTTTTATAATAATAGTTAGTTAATTTAGTAGTGACTAGGTATTTATACATTTTATCAATGATCTTTTGCAATAATAGTGATCATAGGTTGATTGATTTCAACAATCAAGCTGTATTAGTTATTATTTCATTATACAACAATTATTATCATTTATGTCTACAACAACCATGAGGAATCATGTAGAATCATCACTAAATAAATAAATGATTACTTACTTTCATGTGTTGATCACCAAGATAATTGTTATTAGAGGATTGGAACTAACAAAGATAGGAATAAAGATAAGCAGGAATGAATGTAGACATGATTGGAATGAATATAGGCACCTCCTGTTATAAACGTCGACAGACCTGGAATGAATGTTGACTATGGCCACTATGTTATAAATAAGAAAACAAATGTTGGCGATTATCTATATTGGCTCAGAACGTTAGACGGTTTTGTTTTCAAAGCGTATGAACGGATTTGAAATAGTCCAGCCGTTTTGCAAAGCAGCTTTTACATTGAAAATAATTGGGTAATTGTAGTAAAATCGCCCAAGAAACTATGTTTAAAAACAGGCTTGTTGGTTATAATAAATTAATTGTCGGCCTCAGCAGTTGCGGGATTAATGCTATAAAACTGTATTTCCTGTCCAACAATTGTCAAATCTGCAATTCGTATAGTTGTATTGCAAATAATTCAGGCGGTTTAGAAATGATCCAGATGATTTAGAAAATTACAAACCGTAAGGACGATTTAAAAAGAGTATGAACTATCTACAAACCGTATGAATTATTTTGAAATAGTCCGAACTGTTTTAAAATAGTCTAAACTATTTCGAAATAGTTGGAAAAGTTTGCTAGGCACATGGGTTTCGAACCAAAAGCGATCGTCATCATTTTATTTATAGCCTCTCTACAACTTTATCAACATAGATGTAGATCGAAGGACATAGAGCGCATTACTTAGCTGTATGAAACTGTTGTTAAATACAATCTCTAAAATTAATTTTTACGTTTATAATTAGGTTGTAATTATTATTGTGTAAAATAATTTGAAAAAAATAAAATTTTACCAATAATAAAAAATTAATTATTTAATTAAAGAAAATTCAACTGTTCGGTGTTTAGGAAAAACATTATCAATCATAAATGGACTGTAGATCTATGATCAATAGAGCGAAACAGCAAATCGGCTCAGATTTTCAAAACCAACGAACGATTTTACAAAGCGTTCAGAAGTTTTGCAAAAGTTCAGACTATTTCAAATTTGTTCAAACGGTTTGGAAAGCATTCAGACGTTTTAAAACGCAAAACACAAAACGTTCTGAGCCACCATAATTATCCCTTGAAGTGTCTACATTTGTTTCCAGCGATATATAAGATATCACTTCGATGTTTATTTCTGGAGTTGTCTGGTTTGACAAAAGAAGGAAATTTTTATACCTGCGACAAACATCATAATTATTTTTTATATCTCGCCGGGTACGAATGTAGACACTTCCGGGAATGAATGTCAAACTTCTCTTCTCTATAGCATAGTCGACATTTGTTTCAGGCCTGATGACATTCATTTCAGAAGGTGACCACGTGCTTTGCACCTATGTCTACATTTGATCTGTCAATGTACATTCCAATTTCTGTTATTATCCTAAATGAACAGTAATAAGTAGCCTGAAGTTGTGACATTATTTGCTATAAATTATTGCTTTAGTTAGTGGTAGTAATAATATATTGTTATGAAACTGTTAGAAATAAAAACTGCACAGAACCTTTTCTGTTTACTTATGCAGAGTTTCCACAGAATTTTATAACAACTTGATGATATCGTTGATCATATTTGATGAACAGCAGTCACAACTTGGATTATTTTTGAAAATTTAAATTTTTCTTTTTTATAATAACTTTGTGGAAAAAATGTGATAAATAGTTGGTGGCATTGTGTTTTTTGGTCTATTTTCACTATTAAATTTTTAGTCCACATCAATATATTCCCACCCTGTAGAGGCTGTTGTTACTATTATTTTTTCTGCTAATATTAATTTGTTTTATTATGTTTATTTTTTATCGCTGTTATCAGTTGTTTTTGTAATTGTCATTCTTGTAAGTGAAACTGTATTCTGCTGCTTATTGATTATTGCATTTATATGTATGTGGTAGCTCATAAGAGGGAGTGAACGCTTTTAAAAGGTCTGTACACTTTCTAAATCATCTTTCTACATATAAAATGAAAGAGAAGACGCAGTGAACAATGCAATGAACATATCTAAAAATAGGCAGGAGTTTTTGATAAATAAACTATCAGTCTTGTGAGTTGTGGAATCTCCTGCAAAAGAGTATTGAGAATCATCTACAAACATTCGAATGATTCAAGCAGTTTAAAATATGCATTTCCAAAATAAATTTAAACTGTTTACAAGTTATCTAAACTGATTTGCACAAGTGATTATTTTGTGATTATTTTAAAATTATATGAATATTTTAAACAAAACAGAATTTTATGCGAGAAACTGGAGACCCGCAAAATGAGTGGATTTCAAAGCAAATGAACCATTTGACAAAGCCCTCAGTTACTTTGTGAGGGCTTTGTTCAAAGCGTGAAATGCTCAGACAATTTGGAAAGCCCACAAAAATCCAAAACTTTCTGAGCCTTGATGACGACAATGAGTTGATGATATTAACGCAATTCGTATTCACACTTGATTATTATCAGTTGGTTATTTTGTTTTATTTGCGGTAAATATAATGAGTGCAGAATTCATAGATTTTAGTGCTTTTCTTGGTTTCTATAGATATTTGTTTTCTGATACATAAAAATATGTTACTGTTTATTGTTACTCTGTTGCGAAGATTGAGTGTTTTACTTTGCTCTGGAAGAACCGTTCGCTGCTTTAGTGAGTATAGGTTAATGGTTAGCGTCTAAATAACAATGGTAGTGCAAAGCAGTAGAAAAAACTCCAAAGAAAATTGTGTCACATGAGGTTTATTTAAATTGCTTGTATTTTGTCATCAAACTACTCAACATGGTTGAATCAGTATCTTTTGTATCTTAATAACAATAATGCTCTTTTAGGTTTGGAGAATGTAATAAAACAACTGTTTTCAAAATCTTTTACCCACACTTACTGAAGTTCCAATAGAATTTCTTTATTGTGTCGTAAGTATTGCTTTGTATTTTTCTTCACCATGAATAACACTAAGAACAAGTTCTGGTAGATTAGGGGCCTAGATGGCTTGTGGGATTTTGTGGCCCTCCACTATTAAATACCCCCCACCATTTAGAAAAAACCTTGGTGCACTGAGATCTTTCCTCTTTTTTACAGTAAAAACATAGACAAAATGAAATTTTGTCTATATGTACTCCAACAGAATTGTGTTCTAAATTATAAAATACAAAGCGAAATCAAATTTATCAACAGTTGGGATAGATGTTATGTTTGGTGACTGTGATACCAGTATACTGGCAGCATCATCAAGTTTTAACCTCCAATTTTTAAATCTTGATTTTTTTTTTTGGCAGATATTATAGAGGTACCTTTTTTCAACCCGAAACATTGTAGAGACATATTCATCCGAATAAACTTGATAAAACTAGAATACCATTATTCATAAACCTTTGATTTCATACCTTGTCATTGTGAAAAGGAAGAGAACAACTCCCAATGCACTAAGTTTTTTCTAGACAGTAGGGTTATTCCATAGCGGAGTGCCTTAAAATCCCACATGCTGGCTACACTCCTAAACTAAAGTTTCGGCATTATATAAAAAAATATTTTACAGCAAACAACCAATGCCTATATATTAACGTGTAAAAGAAATGGAATCAAAAGAGAGTACAATAGCAGGGTGATTGTTTTTTTTTTATCAAAAATGATATTTTATATATTTGTTCTCACTCAACTCTTACCCCCTGCCCCCTCCGTCCTACCTCTTTGTTGACTTGTCCCACTCTCTTTCTTGACTTGTCTCACTCTCCCCCCCGCCCCCACTCTCTCCCCACCCCCCACTCTCTCCCCACCCCCCACTCTCTCCCCATCCCACCCCCTTTCCTGTCCTTCGCCACCACCCTCTTCCCTACTTTGTCCCTTGCCCCCCTGCTTTGTGTCCACCCAGTTCTGCACCCTCATCCCTTTCGTAGCATTACTGATTTACATTTTTGATAGATGCGCCGGTTGAGAAAAAACGTTCACTCTCAGGTGCAAGTCACATCAAAAGGTTATACACTTGAAAGCAACTGATTATTGTTTCAATGCACAAAAATCTGGTAAGTTTCTGAACTTTAAACGTTATATGGTTTTTCTTAGTTCTAGTCTTCAATAATAAAAAAATAGTCGGTCAAGAATGTGTGATAAATGAGTTGGTTGTTGTTTGTTAATAGGAAGCTCTTCTAGATTAAGACCTGAATCTGCGGATGAAACTCTGTATATTGAAGAGTATAGTTCAACTCCTAGTAGTTCAAACAAACCTCAAGCTCAGCCAAGTTTGGCTTGCACTCATTTGTCTCTAGTTTTCTCTAAAGGCTTTTTCATACAATTTGATGGGAAATATGAGATATTGAAGTTTCGCAGGGACCACACAGCTAAAAATACTCGTATCCTTTGACTCTTAATCAACATTGATTGCATCACTCATGGGTACTTTTTCATCAACTTCATACAACCTTGACTTGTATTTTCATACAAAATAAGTAATAAATTTCATATATTTTGTGTGTTGATGGTTTTTCAGCTGCGAGGAAGTCCATCTAGCATCAGATGTGAACTACTCTTTGTCCCTTGCATGTGAGCGAGATGGGGTTATAGTTCTCAATAGGAAGATGATCGCCATAGCTGACTATAACCATAAAACCTGCAGAATAGAGGTTGGTCAGCAAAGCTTAATAGTTTTTAAATTGCTTTCTTTACTATTAAAATCCTGCAGTTACTTTTAATACTATGAGCGTTTTATGAGCATTTTATGAACTTGGGCCAAACTTCTTGTGTTCAAGTTTTTACGAATAGTATTTACGGGAGGCAAAAGTTTGTGAATTTTTTGTATGAAGATGTGTTTATACTTTCGCCTTCAATTTGTTACTACCTTCATACTTTTGACAACATGTTTTAGCTCACCATGTAATAGTAAAGATAAAAGGATCGCTCTACTGCTCTTGCCAGAGAAGAATGAGGTTTCAGTTGAGTGAATGTGAGGTGACAACAACATGGGACTCCGTAGAAATGTGCTGCCATCTTGATGCCATTCTTTCTGGCACAATTCCTGTTTTAGGTACCAATATTTAAATGTTTGCCTATGTGCATGACTCTCCAAGAGCTTTTTTAGGGTGATTTTCCTCTATGCAATTAATAGCCCTCCCCCACCCATGTCTCTATTGGGGAAAAGTAAAATAAATCTGTTTTCAGCTAAAAATATCATAATACTTGTCTCCGTTTCTTTCGTCACTGGCAACAAACACAACATCAAAGTTTACGAGTGAGATTATTGTATACAATAGTTGTCATATGAAACTGAAGTCTATTTCTGCTGAGCAAATTTTACATGTATGTGAGGCAGCCAAATCCCTCACTATTTAATGTGACTAATGGACTAATGATGAGGTGGGGCCAGAGTTACCTAGTACACTGTGCTAATAGGCACCTGGTCAGGGGAATACAACCATTGTAAACAGTATTTTGTATATAGCTTTATTGAACTTTGCATCTATTATTGTTACCCACAGACAACAAATTGGCCTCTATGTATTGTTTTTGGTGAAATGTAGTTAATAACTGCAATATTTTTGGGTTGATGTTGGGATAAATTGTCCAAATATGTAGCTTTGAAAAAAGGTTGATTAATTGTTTTTGATTTGTCAATTTTTTTCCTCAATTAACAATGGCTGACAACAACATAGTGGTAGATTCAGAACTGGCTATTTTGGGACGTAGTCCATTCTATTTTCCTATTTAACTGTCAAAAATTGTCTACCTTTCACCCCAAAGAGCATTACTTTCTTTTGAGATTATATTATCATCATCCAACTACGTGAAAGTGAATATGAGAACACTTGAGATATCATGATCAATAACGGATATCTGATTAAAGTATGGCTAGGGGACAGGTCTCACAAATCACTTTGTCATAGAATGTTTGTTTTTTTGTCAATGGTAAACTAGCGCCGCCATTTGGTTTTTTTTCAAGCACTAATTTCTGCGTTGGTTTTGCTGGCAGCTGTATGAGAGTAAAGAATTTGTCTAATCCACTTCTATTTGAAAACAAATGATGTCGTTTTATGATCAAAATAAATGTCAAATAGAAATTGTTGACAATTACGACATGACCCACATGTTTTTTTTATATTTATTTGCTTGCTCAACAAAATCTCTGGCATTCTTCCGGTTATGCAAGAATTTCCATTTGAAAAAAAGTTTATAAAGAATTGATTTATCAAACCTTTTTCAAAAATTTTGAGTTTGTTGTTAAGCTGCTTGTAATTAGATTTAGTTAACGAAGTTTCTTTAACTTTATTTGTATAATTCAGATGAATGGTTTGCTACAGAACATACTTATGCTGATGCAGATATCCAAGCAAACATGGTAAAGTTTTGACTGTTTCATGTTGATCGATCAGTAGATAAGGTAGCGAGCATTCTTTTCATTTTTTCAAAAAAATTAATCATCTATTTATTACACCGACAATTTATATATTATCGTTGTTTATTACTATAATTAACATAATACCGCCGTACCGCATCCACCAGTGTGCTTTCACAACCCAGCGTCAAACAGCTTCATTGGTGGTCAAATTGCTGTTTTGCAGATATTTCACTTCCCATGTGTTTGTGCCTTGAATCCAGTAAATGATGTGAAAGACTAAATTCTTTACAAACGTTGGCTATCTGATGAGAGCGATTTTGCCTGCTCAAAAATCATTGCTGACTGGAATGTTTCCACTTGTGATGATTGTCGCTTACTGTGGTTGTTGAATTAGGTGGCTTGTCTGTGTAAATGGGCAAATCTTCAGCATTTTTTTGTGCAATATCAACATACTATTAGAGTATTACGAATTTTTTTAACATACTTTTTCTTTCAAGCGATAGGTATATTCGCGGGCTGGATCGATCCGTACAATAAATTTAATAAATAATATTTTTCGCAATTTATTTAATGCAAATGGGTCAGTAGCAATATTTTTAGTGGACCGCACAATACTATCCCCATGGGCAAAAAACGTTAATTGGCGAGGCATACTCATAGGTCGCGAACACTACCGATTCATAACATAAAAAAATAATATGTACCCATGTGGGTGACGTTTGTTTCAAACCGCTTCATTCTCGGTATCATTTATTATTATTTTATCGTTATTTATTATTAATTATTATATATGTTGTTTATTATTATTAATTATTATGATTGTCATGTACAATATTGATATATTGGAAATAGATTGATCATAATAATGAAAAACAGAGCTAGTTTGTTAAAACAATAAAGATAAATGTTATAGGTAATCAAGAATGAATTGCTTTGAAATAAACATCAACCGGACAAACGTAAAGCTGTTTATTCTGTGACTCGCTACCTTCCACTATCTGCTATTCACCGATGCATCATGCTAATAGTACCAGTAAGGAATCAACAACACAATAACCGCCACTGATGAATTGCTTACACATGTAAAATAATTATGCTCGCTACAATGCACCTTGGAATTTTATGTCTTCACATTTCATCCGAATCGAATCGATGGATACTATTTCTTATTGTTATATAATAAAATTTAATTACCTGGATCGATGCGTTTGTTGTCCGGCGATGTGGATCCCCAATATGACCAATAGCAGATTTTCATCGATCCAGCCTGCGAGTACACCTGATACAAAAATTTTATACCAGCATCATTATGTGTATTATCATGATAAAATCCAATGTAAGCACAAACTGAACTCTCTTATTTAAAACAATTTTGCTATGCACCAAAGCAACATCTTTTTTGAGAATATATCTACACAAAAAGTTTCAGTAATTGCCCTACTTTTCACAATGCTGTGCTGGCAATGAGTGACCTTGCGCTGGTGCAAATCCAGCAGGAGGCCCTAATATCTAGGAATAAGCCTTTCTTTAGTGCTCGGTTACCTGTTTCAGCTTGTTAGAACTTTCGTAATGGTTTATAGTTTTGCGTTTTCAATTTTAAAAACATGGCTTTTTTAAATCACCTTGTGTTTTACATTTTTGGTTTATGAGCATTTTCCTGCGCACAGTTTTATGTTAAAGTACCAGTTATAACAGACTCATGGGCTAAAGTTGAATCAGTTTTTTTAGAGTTCTCTGTATTTGTTGGTTACACGTAGAAAGGGGTTTTGTCTGATTATAGCCGACAGTTACCCCTTCGTGGATCAACTGTGAAGCTGATCTGTGACCAATGCAAGTCTGATCAGTTTATCCACTACTTCACCGATCCCTTGCCCTATGAGACCTTTCGTATCACAGCTACTATATGGTGTGAGAGTCAAGGTAAGCAGCGCAGTTGGATGGCTTTTACACCTACAAGGCATGTTGTAGCTCACTTTTTAAAACTTGTTACACCCGCAAAGATAGAGTTACATTACCATACCAAAGAACAATCACTGTTGATGAGTCCTTCGCTGTAGTTCAAAAGATTTTCATTTTTGCAAAAGTTAGAATCCTTAAACGCGGATTCTGTATATTTAGGTAGACAAGAAAGTCAACACGTGGTACAACATTATGTCTTGTGTTAACTGTCTTTTACTTTAGTTATCAGCTTTCTCTGCCCAAACTTAAAATTGTTGAGAATTGTATTGAAATCTTACGCCAATTTTTCTGACTCTATCTGTCATTTTGTAGTTTTCATGTAGTGCTATGTTTCTGTTGTTACAGTTGCTACAGGTGTGTGCAAAAACTGTGGTGATGAGCAAAATTGTGATGGCGGTGATGTAGGGTTGCTAAACATGGGTGACTGTGGAGTATCCCACCGTCTTCTAAGGGAATATTTGAAGCTATTTGTTTCAGATGGGTTAGTGAAGTATTTGGGTCGTTTGGCAGTGATGAGTGGAGTCGTGTAAGACGTAAACCTATCAATATGTTACCCAATACTTTGATTACTGAGCTGCCTTGAGATAATAATGCTGACTTTAGTCTTTTCAAGCCTAAGATTGATAATATGTTAGATAGGACAGTTGTTGTTGATTTTGAAATAATTTAATGGGGCCTTTTTTTCATTAGTGATATTATATCTATTAATTCGATGTGTTTGTTCTAAGTTTGTTATCGTATTGCTCACTTGAGCCACATTTTGTTGAAAAAGTAATCGCTGTTTAATTGCCAATTGTGAGAACTTTTAAAAGAGGTATGCTCAAAAAAATTGGGCAAGATCTTTTACAAAGCTGTCTCAACCTCAGACAAGAGAAGTTCGAAACCAAAAGATAAGTTTAATGGTTTTGAAGTAGTGTCTGTTAGTGAATCTTATAGTTGTAAGATTTCCATCCTTACTTGCTGTAAAATTACAAATAAATTGTACATCTCTGATCGTTAATCTAATTTTTCCTTCAGTTAGGCCCTTTATTGTCAAATCCAATTAGTTTATGTCGCTGTTGCATAATACTAGTCTATGTCACTATTACATAATACTATTCTATGTCTCTTGATGTACCTGTCACGGTTTTGCTGACCAGATTTGAACAAGGTATGCTTGTGATAATATTCTTTGCAAGTTGAGTATGGATGCCTCTATGCCCTAATATTAAACTGAAAAGCAATGAGGCTGATAGATAAAACTTGAGGTTTTGCAAAGCTGCCATCAATATTGCAAATACATTCCTGTTATATTCAGTTTTATTCAATCGCTTATGGCTTGACCAAGTGAGACAATTCTAAGTCAAAAAAGCTACTTGCATATGATCATACTGATGCTAGATTGTTGTTGTATGTTTTTGTATAGCAATTAACTTTATACCAATATATGAATTGCCGTTTGAGCTTGCTTTGTTTCATAATTTATCCTAACGAATGTTAAAATTTTTGCTACACATTTCAGATTTCATGTTATACTTCTGAACTGTACTGATGAGCTTAGAAAAATCGAACCAATTTTTGTCTCTAGTTTTGATTTTCAAATCATTTGCACGACAATTGTGTTTTTTAAGTATGTGGTTTATTGCATGGATTCTGCTAAATCACTCAATATGGTATGATGCCCGATGGTCTACGATTGACATTTTTAGCTCCAAAACTTGTGTTATACGGCAATGCGTGCAACTTGCACAGTTACTCTCTGAACAAGAACCCTGGCTTCTTCAAGAACACCAAGTTTCTTGTTGATCAATTTCATTGGAACAATCGTGTTGGTAGGTCAGTAATTTCGTGCTCAGATATTTCCATTTGAGCATTTAAAACTTCACTTTATAGCAGCACGTTTTGTGCCAGGTGATTGCTTCATTTACAACTCCACTGCCTTTTTTGTAGCTTGTTCACCAGGATAGATATAGCGTTGATCTATATCCACAGTTCCCTCTGTTGAATACTCAAGTTGCTGTGCAAGGAAATGCCACACTCAATCGATTGAAAGCTTCTCTGAGTTACCAACACCAAGAATTTTTTTTTCAGTCAATGAAATTGTTTCTCTCATTTAGAAACACTGAAAGTTCTAAAACTCAGAGAGCCGAAGAATGCACAAACTGTTACAGTTATACAAATAATTGCTGTTTTGCTGATTTTTGTATTTTGCATAATCAAAACATGTATTCTCTGCTTGACGATAAATCTCACAACAACAGCAATGTTTGTGAGGCTATAATGAAATCACTTTCTCTGTACACTGGATTAGTTATCATCAGATTTATTGATTGCTTAATTTGTTTGAGAGTTGTTACACATTATATTGATCAAAGCCATTGTCTGTAAACAGAGCATGGTGAAAACTGCAATGCAAGTTAAACAACCATCTGTTGATCTTGCTGACTTTCACTCTGTTCATGTTCTTACCTACAATGCTGTCATTGCAAGTTGTTTTTTTTACATAAAAAATATCAGCAATGTCTAAGAGTGTTAATGTCAGTTGAATTGTTTTTATTTTGTCCACAATTTCATTAATTGTAATACGATTCAATACAATGCGGTCATAAGATTGAGATTATAATAAAAAATGAGATCTGCTGGAGAAAACGCTCAGAATGCAGAAACTAAGTTATTCACACAATATTTATTGATGTTCTGTATATAAATACAGGTGCTGGTAGAATAGTGAAACTAACTTTTGTATGTTCGGTGTCATCCAAGGAACAAAGCCTCGGCTATGTATTTTATCTCAAAGCCAGTCACATTTATTGTCCTTGATGAATTAGAACAACCCAAATTGTTTGGTGAGTTGGATATTATTTGAAGTTGGCTCAAGATAATCAATTGACTTTAATTTCTGATTAAAAGCAAATGTACGAAAGTTGAAGATTGCAGTTTGGCTTTGAACTGAAGTCTGGAAGAGAGAGCTAAGTGTTCTTACTCACCAGCTTACCTATATGCTCAATTACTTGTCATCACCTACTTACTTGAGGTGTAGAGAGCACAAAAATGTTGTAGTGCTCCTTGAAGAAGTATGGGTTAGTAATCAAATTACTTGATAGTTTTACTTGATTCTGTTTTTTTACGTCTATCAAGTTATTTTTCCAAATTGCGTTGTTAAACTGACTGCCTATAAATCCTGTATTGTCACCCAAATGGGAGTTATCTGTTCAGTTTTTGGCAAAAGGTGGGCAACTCCAACTGAAATATCAACTCGCTGGCCTCTCTCAGCGATGGTGAGTTACATCTAACTATTTTGTCCCCACATCTTCACTAGCTTTTTCCACTGTTGGTTCTGAGGCCTCTAATTTACTATTAAACTTTATATACGGTAGTCTTACTGGGACCTGGCTTTCATTGCAATAAGCATAGTACAAAATAAATGTTGTTCATTGCATTTAATAATGTGCACAAGTTATATATTTAGTATTGCACATGCATTATCTGACATTCTTTCTTGCAGATCTTGCTCATCCATCCCAAATAGTCTGGTATCAACTCTATCTAACTGCATGTAGCACCTGCATACTACTGTAATAACAGACGTTGCTAAGCAAGCGTTTTAAGGTGATGAATTGAATGTGTTAACAGGTAAGCTGCTGTGGCAGCAGAGGTAAGAATGAATCCATATAATAGTTACTGACTAGCTAAATACTATACATGAAAAACTTGCACATAGTTTTGCAATGAGCATTATTGAGGTTCTCCTTGAAGTACCCTTGAAGGGCCCAGAATAGCAGATATGGACATGTAACAACAAGCTGATATAACTAGTGTGTGTGTATATGTATGTATATTATATTATGTGTAATTATGAAATACATGTACTACCAACATTATAAAATATAAATTCATCTCTCTGTCATGTGTCTGAATATATAATGTAACAGATCAGATCGCATTGTCAAACACCTGGTGCGTCTCACTCCAGAAAGAGCTTTTCTCTTCTCCTGCAATATTATCACTCATCATATTGCAAACTGTAAAAAAATTGAAAAAAGGTTGAATGTGATAGCTACAGACAAAGAGCATGCAGTACATAGGAAAGCATGACTTTCTATATCAAAAAACTAGTAGCATTAATGATTGTAATAGATTTGACATATTCTACATTCAAAGTTCATACCTTGTACAGATGCCATATGTTATCAATGGCAAAAAGCTGTCTATACAACTCAACAATAACTGAACTGTAGGTGCTTCTACAAGTGCTAACAGTATTGCTGAAGCCAGCCGTTACATTTCTTGTTACTGATAAAAATTGAGCGAGTTTGAATAAGCATCATTGAGACAAGAATAAATGTGGCGAGCAAACATGACATCTGACAACTAGACAGGTATTTGATCTAAAGCTCCGAGTCAACATAATTACACATTCAACATTTTCAAAAACTGCTTACAACATGATAGTTGGCTTTGATGCACAAGATGTTCCTTGCATAAAATGCACAATACTAATGACGCGGAACAGAATTTCTAGAAATGAGGCTATTACCATTATTAGTAAGCTCAAAATCTCAAATTTTTGGTGTTTATATTTTTTTTGTAATGCTGCATACCATGAAGCATTTATCTAATAGATAATTCTTTTAATAATCCTCTGCCACTTCAGTAAACAACAAACACTTACTGCATGCATGTTGGAAAGACGTGGATCCCTTCGTATTTTGTCTCAACAACTTTTTCCAGTTTTGGCTCCAGTGGCTTTGGTGGTAGATAATGCCAGGATCTTGATCTGGTAATCTTTGGTGAAATCGAATGACTGATACATGATTGGGACTCAGAACATTTTTATTTTGATGTTAAAAGAATTTGAATGCTGTTGAGACCATTTTTTCTCACAGTCTACACAACTCATAGGCTTTGACCAACAGTCAGAAAAAGTAAAGACACTTGTGAATTACACCAAGTTGACTCCTAGGAAACCTTTGCTGGTCCGCTTGCAACCAGTGCCCTTTATTTAAACCAAATGTGATAATTGCTGTTTATTACCTGTTCTACAGGTAAAGACAATCAATTTGACTGAAAGCCATTCAGTTATTGTTGCAAACCATATGAATAAAAAGCGTCAGGCTATTTTCTGTCAACATCCTGGCTCGTAGGCTCGCTACAACATGCTGAGGTGTTTGGAAATTGATTGCCTCAACGGGCCTGCATTGAGGTACCATAGTAGTAAATGAGCACACTTACAAAGCACGGGCATCCTCTACATTTGAGGAAATATATTTGTCCTTCTCCGAGCCTTCAATATCTTTAGGGAAGATTGCAATACTGTTGACCTTTCCTAACCTGAAGAAGAAATGATTTAGACATAACAATCTGGCCAGTCCTAAGACTTTGTTTTGCATCGATTGAAAAAACATTTGTGGTTGATGCAAGAAAACCAGCATTTGTGAAACTGCTTCTACATCTAAAGATCAATAGCGGAGCAATGTACTTGTAGCTAGGGCAAAAAAACTAAAAAAGTTTTGCACTTTCCTACAGCATTTGTAGTTTCAGTTTTTTTCATGTTAAGAACTTACATTTGCTGATTATCAGACCAAGTAGCTACCGAGGGCTAACTCTTAATACAAGGGCCCCTGCCAGAATTGCACTGACACGAGGTAGATAACCAGCAAGCAGAAAGTGTGTAAACAGCAAAAAGCTACAGAACAAGCAAATAAAACGTGAAAAACCAAATTTTTCTGACAGCAGGCTCTGACACCTAACAGGAAGTACTCATGTTCTGACTCTGTCTGCTGTATGTTCATCGTTGATGTACAGCATACATCAGCAATCGAACATTTACCAAGTAATATAATGCTACAAAACAAAATAGCAGTGCAAAAACCCAAAAATGCATAACAACGATTAGTTAACGCCAAGTACAACAAAGAGATCAACAAAAACGATTACTATTACGCTTTCAATGAAATAATATAAACTCACGCGGTTGTTTCACATTGGTCAGTGCAGTGCTTTCTCTGTAACAATGTGAAAAAGTATTATTTTCATAACTTGAGTTCAGATAAAGCCAATGAGAAATAACTTTTAATTAAATGTTCAGTAACCTCATTGAGAAAATCTACTGTTTCAAAGAGAATATAAAAACCATGGCTACAAGAACCAAAATGAGACAACATGTTGTTGAACTTGTAGTGAGTTATTGAACAGTTTCTTACATTGATACAGCTCACAAATCAACTGTTTTGTATCCAAAACATCGACAAAGGCATAAAAACTTGATAACAAGCCTTATGCAGCGAGCTATTTAACATGGTCTCAATGACTATGCCCATTATTTCCAGTATCATTTGCGAACAAAAGGTAATGAAAACATGTGAAAACCTGCTTGTTCCATCAATTTGATGACTACTATAGTGCTATGTAAATACTCATTTTAGCTACATTGACTGCATGGGAGCAATGTATACTAGTCATTGATAGTACCCAGCATATGAAATAGATAATTCATTTGTTAGATACTAGGTAATTGCTAGCCAAAGTATGTTTCCGCTAAATGTTTAAACTTGAAAAATAGTAATTGTTATTAGTTGATAGTTAAATGACACTTTGACTAGCTAAAGTTAAATAGCTTTCTACATGAGGTCTACATAAGGGTTACTGGTAAAGTATTAGCTATGTTGCAAAGGATACCACAAGTAGCTTATTTGTCAAATGACAAATACCAGTTGGTTGGTATTGCTATTGTCTTTTACACTCATCAACATCATATACAAAGACTTTTCAGTTTTTTTTTTTATAAAAAAAAACTCTATGCAACGGGTGTAGTACACATTGGCTAATAAATTGCTGTAACAAAAGCAAAGGCTGACGATTCTTTCATGAAAAGCGAACATGGCAATCCATGATTTTACTTTGTGATTGAATTGGACATAAATGAACAAAATGGTAGTTATTAAACATTATTAAATAGAATAAAGCAGCGTTTACACTAGGCGACTGCGTCTCCGTCTCCTTTGAAGTTTGCTGATTGCGTCTTGGCGACGAGACTGGCGCAACTTCCGGTGAACATGCAGGGTTGTCGCAGGCTGAGATGCAGCAACCCAGCAGTGTCGGGTTCAAGCGTCAAGTTGCAGCGTCTTCTTAGCCACGTGACACAGTTTAACTGATTAAGTTGCTCCATATAGCGACTCCAATATTTTGTTTATTTTAGCCTGAATATAATGTAAGCAATGATTGTTATAAGATCGCAAGGTTATTATTAAATAATTAATACTAGCATTATTGACATGCGTGTTTATTATTTTTCTTATCAAAAGAATCAAACTCTGTGTGTTTAACAATAATAAATAATTCACATTCGGAGAAATTATCATTAATATTTTGGATGCAAACATGAAAGGAACTTTAGATTTCCTTCAAATTATTATTTAATTTCAGTAAGCGGTATTATTATTTATAGAGAAGTTAAAATTTCATATTATAGGTAAATAACAAACCCATTAGACAAATAGAGAACTACTGCCTGGTAGAAAACTGTTAATAATTAAATCACAACTAACTCATCAATCCAAATGCGTGAGCAGGAACGCAATAAATTATTTTAGCTGAAACGGTTAGGCAACTCTAAAGTTGCAAAACTCGAAAATTTCGGGTGTTGCAGCAGTGTAAAGCCAACATGCGTCTGCGACCATCAATAGAGACGGAGACGCAGTCGCCTATAATTTACTGACAGTATTGTACATTCACTGGATGTGGTTGAGGCATGTGCAGTCCATGTATAACAACAGCAATCACAGCTCCGTAGATGAGCTTGGAGCTGCACATTTTCTTTAGCATTATCAACCAATTTATAAATAAATAAATAGCATATTAAAATATTTTTTTTTAAAAAAGCTGTTTGAAACTGAGCCCGGTGACTACAAAAGATTCTACAACTGACAGAAGGGATAGAACCAAATGCAATGGAATTTTTATCTGAATTTTAAAATGTGGTATTTTTTTCAATTTTTAAGTATTTGTATTTGAATTTTCAATTTTCAAATTAAAGCATTCAAAGTTGTAACTGAATGTTAATTTTTCAACTATAGGTATCTGAAATTTTATTTGCATTTTATGCTTTAGTTTTGAGAGTATTTGAATTGTAATTTAATTTGTTGTGTAGAGTTGGCCCTGGTTGCTGGTTACGAGAAATTTGACTCCAAATTCATTGTTGAAATGATGTCAATCTAGCAAACATATGATGTACCTGCAAGATTAAGAAAGCCTTCATTTCTTATGACTAGGAGAAGATCAAATCCTTTATCTCGGACTTTGGCCATCTATAATAAAACATATAGCAAGTAAGTTATATACGGATGTCCATCTATATCTGTAACATTTATAATAGCTTAGTGGGGCTTACAATGAGAGTGCATAGAATATGCTCAATTATCGCATTCACAAATGTAAACAGTAAACAATATTGTACGTTATGAAGGCATAGAAACCATTAATAGAATGATGGAACAAACAGAAATATAAATTGAATTGAATTTAACAAGAATTTAAGCAAACAATTGTACCATTGATCTGGAGATAACCCATGGCTATAATGATTGTTGCAACAGCAATTACGATTCCAAGACTTGACTGAGTTGCATCGATAGAGCTAATGAAGAAACAACATTGATGCACCAGTAATTGCCTCAGCACCCCAAACCACACCCCCCCCCCGTGTCAAGGCCAACACGTCAACAATGAAGCAGATTTGAAAAAATGTGATTTTAAGAATTATAACTGAAGACTTGATGCATGGACCCAACGAGTAGACAACAGTATATGATTTAGTGTGGGTTTGTTGTAAAAGATGATTGAGGTGTCTTTTGAAGCACCAAATGGACGCTCATTCAACCACTGAAAGGCCAGCTAGTGTCTTTTTATCCAAGTAGTAAATGACAGAGTGACAACTGATAACCATTATTAAATTTTTACTAGTTTCAATAAAAGTCCTGCACACGTCAATTTCATGACCAAAACAAATTAGTTTGGAAAGAATCAATTTCAAATTTATGTACCGAAGTACAAACTATTTAACACCATGAAATGAAACTGGCACTGTCTTCAATTTATATAACAATTGTATCAGGACTAACCTTTGTTTTTAGCCGTATAACAACAGTTAAATAAATCAACTCAGCGTGTGCTACCTTTGGTTTGATTGATAAATAACTACAAAACAACGAATGACCATCAACTCTTGACATACCTGATTCAACAAGCTTTGAATTCGATGTCTGTCAACTTAGCCTTTAGATTTCTTAATCTAAAAACAGAAAGATATCTACTTGTAGGAAACTCAAAGTTGAAGGAAGAAGTGGTGATGGTGAATAAATCACAATAATTATATATTTGTGAAACAAGAATGATAAACAGCACCATAAAACTGAACGAATGATTTTTCACAACACACAGTTCCATAAGATTTCAAACTTCGCTATTTTGATGGAATCATCTTGGAGGAAACCTAAAACGTTTACATTAAAAATCTTTTCACTTCAAATATGCCATAGCAGTAGGCAAGCTTAATGCAGTCTGTGAACACAACTCACACATTTACTTAAAAAAAGCAAGTGTAGGTACACTGGTAGTGGAGAATAATCTTGAAATACAGCCCGCTGGTGAGAAGAAAAGCATTGCCAAATATTGGAACAACTTGAGTGATTATAAATAAAATAAATGATGAACATTTGGTTTTTGAGAATAATGTTGAGGCTATGAGCAAGGTATTGCACTCTTACAGTAAAAACACAATTATGCATAACAAATAATGATATGATCTGATGATTAGATAAAAAGCCATGAGACAAAGCCAGCCAGTAAATATATAGGATACAGGGAGCAGAGAAAAAGCGCAGCAAGGGAATAAGTAGAAAAAGAGGAGGGAGAGTAGCGCATCAGAGCATAAAAAAGTGAGGGAATATGAGAGTTTGGAAAGTGAGAAGGGTGGATGAGAACCGAGTTCCAAATAAAAAATAAAAGCATTGAACAGTGAGGCGTTGGAGTATTTGAAGAGAGGTGTGAGAGAAAGATTATTAATATTCATTTCACAAATTTGTAGGCTCAGCACACTTGCGTCATATTTCAAATGAAGCGAGGAGATAGAAAAAATAAAGAAAGTTGGGCGAGGAAAGGGTAGTACAAGGCGAGGAAAAATTAACTCTGATGAGTTCTCATATGAGAGTTTCTCATTGGGAGTCATTCTCCCCAGTCCCACAGACTATGTTCTGCCGTCGTTGCTGTGGCTCAATTTTGAATGTCTTTATTGTCATGTGTTTTAGACAGATTTTTATATTCTCGATGGCATGGTGTAGAGCTGTGTTTTTTGTATTTTCCTATTCTACTCTCAATAGAAGATTCTTTAACAGTCTAGACTTCAAAAGTATTTCTTCCAGGAAAATCAACGAAATTCTGGAGACAGAGTGAGAATGCTTGCTAATCAGAGAACTGGTATAAATAATATTTGTCAAGTTTGATGCGCTTTGGAATTATTTGGGTCTGTTGGAGACTACTGATAGTGAGAATGATGGCTGTTAACCTAAAAATAAATATTTAGACAACGGCGACGATAATAATTATTTTCAAATGTTTTTTATAAAATATTTTAAGTACTGCTCTTAATTCCAAAAAGAGAGCCTTTAAAGTGTGCTATTTAGTACTGTAAAAATTATTACTAGAGCTCTGTTATTAACAAAATAATCGATTTTTTCTATTATTATTTTATGAAAATGCCTAGTTGTTTTGGTTGTCATTGATGTTGCTTACACTAGTTGAAAAATGGCCCCTAACCAGAGTCAAAATTTTGTTATCTCTCCATCTAGTTGATTATTTTTCCATCCAAGCAGCAGCTTTTGTTCTAAAAGCCGACATATCAGGGTCAGACATTGTGAAGCGACCAAAATGAAAGGCGCATAAAAACAAATTTTACGGTTACAAAGTTGAGCTGTGACAAACGTCTACAGAAAACATCTAAATGAACCAGATGAAGTTAATTTTAACTCTATAAAGCAAACTGTTATTTTAAAATAAATTTCGGAAGACAAAAGACTTCTTTTGGTTAAAAGCGCCTGAATTATCGCATATGGTCAATCACAAAATCACTCAAGCTCCAAAGAGTTAAGGCGGAAAATGAGAAGTACGCAAAAGAGGGGGAGGGGGTGGGGGGTGGAGGGGGGATGGAGGGGGGGTGGAGGGGGGGGGGGTGGAGGTGAAGAAAAGTAGTTTGAGAATAGAGTGGGCTGGTATAACGACATTTGAATATGATGAACAAAATTGTTAGTTAATTATATAAAACATTGAACAAAAAACCTTTTGCTATTTTAAAAAAAACTCAATTGATTTAATAAAACTTTGTTGCAATCCCCTATTTTATTTAACGACCTATAGATATCAGATGTCTTACAATAAGTATTGCCATTATTATTTGTGGTAGTTAGTTCCATTTTTAGCAATATCATTTCAAACCACCATCGATGATGAGCAACTACTAATAATTATCATTTACTTAATTAAAAAACAACAAAAATATGGCTTTAGCCTCCCTCGTCTCTCCAGAACTTTTGCCAAAGTAAAATTTATATTATTGCTTTATTTCTCAAGTTGATAACAAAATGTCCAAGAGAATTCACAACAGGTAAAATAGGATCACTGAACAGGTGATGATTAGCAGGGGTATTATGCCGAGTCATTACCCCTAAAAGCAATGGCAGTGTATTTTGGTTGTTTGGACCAGCTTATTGCTTCCTACAGGACGCCATAATCATCAGAATGAATTCAAACATTATCACCTTATTTAATCTGGATAGATTATCATGTCATACAGATGTCATGTTTCCATAAAACACCGCAATCAAAAAGAAGGAATTTCGAGCGAAAATATTACAATACAATTTGAATATAGAAAAAAATTAATAATATGATATATAATATTGTTGTCGTAGATTCAATAATGTCTACATAATTTTTTTTTACAGATGAGTACAGATCAGCTAATGAACCAGATCACTTCAAACTTTTTGAGTGAAAGTAAAATTTATGGACAAAAAACGAGATCAAAGACACTATATAGCCAGTACAAATGGATTTTTCAAATCAGCCCAGAGACTTTAAAAATCATGTTATGGCGTAGAATCATATCTTGCCGTCACAATAGTGGTAAAATCTTTTGTCTCTCACTGATAGTTACTGAGAAAATGAATTTTAAAAATGACTCTCTCTGCACCAAAATTACTTTGTTTCATGTACGCGCAGAGGAGAGTTTTACGCCTCATTATTGATACATTTGAGTGAAATCCGTGATGCGTGACTAAGCTTGCGGTATTAATTAGCGGCTAGTTACTAATTACTTCATTAAAAAAAATTACGTTTTTATTTGGCAAGGGAATTATTAAATCTATTTTCATACCTCCAGATAAAAATGATCTACAACAAGTAGTATATCAACATGTCGGTAATTTGATAGGCTATTGATATAAAATTGACTAAAATCATGAGGGCCAACGGCGCAATAGGAATTTTCCCGTTTACAACGTCGTTTTCAAACAATTTTTTCCGAAGCTACAGATATGTAAGAAGTCCAGTGATTAGTTTATCTGCTCCGGACTAGTGTACCCTATTAAACACTTTTAAAATTTTGTTTCTAGCAGCCTGTGTTCCTAAGTTATTGAAAATTTAGTAATTCTCGAATATTTGGAAACTGAAAAAAACCGGTTGATACAAATATTTATATCAATGCTTTTGACGCATGACGTCATATTTCGTGATCAACTTGTAGACGCTACACTATAATAAAGTAAACAAGTCTTTCGAAAAAAAGCAAGTGTGCTACTATAAAAATCATGCGCTCATTGTGAATGACAGTGACATTAGAGAGCAGCCATGAAGAGCAGAGAGAAAACAAAAACCTATCGATGAGATAATGTTGTACAATAGTCTAGTCACATGTAAACAATGTCGCCGATAAGTTTCCCACATCTACATTGCTTGATCATGAAGAAACCGAACTAATCGCTATATTGGCTTAACAACGAATTTTGCTTTGATAAACTCGTCAAAGATTTGCCCTCGTGTGACTTGACTTTCAGCCAAAACTGCTATGGTGAACCATTGAGCAGGATTTTTTAAATTTTTTTATTTGTAAATTAATGTGATTTTCCTTCTTCCGAATGAATTTTAAAGCAGACAAACAAAAACATGAGAACAAATTAATCAGCAAATCTGAAACGCATGCTTGTAATATAATTCGGCGATGAATTGTTTCAGGGAATAGTAGCTGATTGAGAAAGATGGTCGCTATCCCTATTGCCCCCAATTTTTTTTAAACTTCATGCAAAATACCTTATATGGATTTACCTTTCGAGAACACGATTAATTTTCATTCGTGGTAACTATAACTAAATGATAAAAACATTTTTTTTTTAACTATTTTCTCAAAATTTCTCTGTTTCAAGTTTAGTAAAAAATAAAAAACAACAATCGTAAAAGGACTGAAGATAAATTATCAGTAAAAGCGATCCGGTGAATCAACTTGGATTTTGAAGTGTATGAAGGACTTGACAAGCCGTTCAAAACCTTTGGAAAAATTTCCACAGCTTGGAAAGCATTTGGATAATTTGGAAAATGTTCAAAAATTTTAAAACCATATCTAGACCACACTAAAAGCGGAAGAGACCATCGATAATTTGCGAGAAACATACTAAATCAATTTTCTATGACTAAAAAGCTTTTGTCTTCACCTGCCCTAATTGTAAAACTGTTAAGATGCACTTTACTATTTGCAAAAACCATTCCATAAACACTTTGCACATAATTAGATAAAGCAGAAACAAAGGAAGGAGAACATAATAGTGATCAACAGGAATGATAGTTTAGCCACTGGGAATAATAATAAAAATAATGAGTATTGCGCAGAAAACAAACTATTATGATTAAAAAATCACTTATGTGAGTAGCATCACACTAAAAATATAAATGCTATATTAGAGGAGCGCTAAAAAGTGATGGCGATAACAGCTTAGTGACCAGGAAGTAATAATTTTAATATACATATGATAAGAGTAGTAAGCTACTTAAAGCGTGCCTGCACTGATGACTTTTTTGTTGAGTTTCTGAACATTCAAGTCTCAAGCAGCAGATTGGTGTATTGAATATCCCTCTAGGCCTACTCAGTCTTGATTTACAAGCTTGCCAAAAAGCCATTGGCCCCAAATCAGTTAAAATTCAGCTTACTATAACTTCCATTCAATGCTGAGTACGTCATCTTTGGATTGTGGGAGTGGTCAATTATAACAAATAATAAAAAATTATTATAAATGAAGTTACATCGTCGGCGTTTAAAATGATTAGGCAATTAATTTAGTCTTAGGTCTACCTAAGGCTATTGCAACAGGAATAAAGAATCCTTACAGAGACACCCCATTGAAAATTGATTCCAAGATTTGAATCTTGAATTTGCACACTGCACGCATAAAATCGAAATTAGTGGTTTTTTTCAATATGGACGCTATTAGTGCACACACATCGTAAACAAAATCAACGCTTGTTTATAACGCAAATTTAATTTTTTTAGGTGGTCCAATGTGATCACAATCACAAGGATAATCTAAAACTCTTTCCATCAATAGTATAGAACAAATTTTTGCTTGTTTTGGTGAGTTAGGGAACAATAAATGGTATTCATACAAGAATGGACAGTAGTATGTAGGTAGAATAATAATAAATTAAATAATAAAAATAAATAGCAGGATCTGATTGACCAAATAAATAATATACGATAAAGAAAAAAATATACTTCCGATCCGAGTATGACGTCAATTTTAAGCGGTGTGAAAAATGGCGAGCATGTCTGTAAGAGGGGTATTTTGCAGCATTGTAGATCAGCACTGAGTGGGCCGAGACGGTTATTCAATACATCAATCTGCTGCTTAAGACTTGAATATTCAAAAATTCAACAAAAAAATTTTCAATGCTGGGATGCTTTGACAGTAAATTTCAATTATTACAGATGCATTCCAATAGTAATTGTATAAATGCCGTCGACAACAAGAAAAAAATTGTTATTATTTTCATTGTCATTCATATTGATAATTATTAAATTTAATTTTTGTCTTTAATAATCGACAATAAAAACGATAATCAATTTCTAATGGTATCATTAATAAATGTAAAATGACGACTAATAATTATTACTTATTGTTAGTAATATTAACGATGTTATTGTATATTTTTATTATAGCCTACTGTCATTATTTCACTATAATTACCCAATTAAATTGATGATATTAATAAAAGTTGAAATCACACAAAAATTTCTCATCTCTTTATCTATCTATATACTATTACTGCTACACAACAATAAGCAAAATAGTATTTATTATTCTTTTTATTGGGTAGATATGAACACAATTTATAATTACCATAGTTTGTAGTTATCATCACTATTCTTTAAAACCATAATAATGAATAATAAAAACGATTATTATTATTACTATTATTATCGATTATATTGATGATTAATCTGTAGTCTTATTCATCGATTGTTATATAATAACCTATTTTTATTATTTTATATAGAAAATTAATTCTAACTCTTCAACAACCAATTACATTAATAAAGTGTTGATGTATTCAAGGTTTTTGTCGTTAATCAATACTAAATAGCATGACAATAAAAACTTTTATTTAATCATAATAATGGTAACATCTTCAATATTCCACATACAAAAAAATGTTGGGTATTGGCAGCAGGAGCCGGGAATTAAAAAGTTTAGTTTATTTACAACTCCGTATTGAACGAATTAGCTTCTGTTACTATTATCTACTATTCAACAACTTATAATTATTGAGCTAGTTTACCATCAACGCAATTAGATAAATAATAATAGTGTAGGTAGTGTTGATCTGACAGTCCTGAAATTAGCGTGGTGGAGGCAACTTCATTTTAAAAATTTAATTTAAATGTAATGAAATTAATAATAAAACATTGGACAGTCAACACAATTTTTTCTTAATCGATAGATGAATTAATTGTTCTAAAATAGATGAAGTGAAGTTGAAAACTTGATGGCTTATCTTTATTGTAATAATTGTGTTTATAAACTTGAAAATTAGTGAACTTTTTTAATAATAAAGTTATTCATAACAAGTTTGCAGCGCTATTTCAAGCTCACATATCACCTAACTAATTCTAACTTGTGAGAGAGGAGAATTCTTATCATTTTTTTGTGTGAATAAAACAGTAAAAACTATTATGATATAGTTAGTTATTAAATAATTAATAAGCCAAGAAGAACATTTGATGAAGTTGTCATACTTTAATAAGATAAGGGGCTAAGAAATATGAAAATACCGTTATTGAAATTATTATTATAACGATTATAATTACTAATTTGATAATAATATAATAATTACAATAATTACTATTATATTATCAAATTAATAATAAACAGTATTATTATTATTATTATTATAATAAGTGTTATAGATAATAACAATAATTATTATTATACATTGTACATACATATGCACTTTTCATGTTAGCAAAAGTTAAAATATTTCTAAGCACTATCATCAATGCAAACAGATGCTTATTATATGTTTTTCTTTTTATGGTAATCAAGCAATTATTAATTACTAATAATAGATAGTAGTAGTTTATTAATCATTAGCTATCTTGATATATTATTGTATCTTGCCGCGTTGATCAGCAACTTCAATAATAGGTTTACTCCTGAAGACAGACGATGAGGCAAACCCACAACAATAATCGGCTAAAGTTCTGGGCCAGGTACCAGGGCATACAGGAAGCCGAATATCTCAATCACAGATGAGATGATGATGATGATAACAGTGCTGGGAATCGAACCCCAGACAGATCCTGGATTGAAGTGCAAGCACTCTAACCACTACTAGACCAAACGTATCAAAAAATTAATAATAATTAACTACTTTAAAAAAACAATAATTATTTTCTTATAATTTATTAACAAAGATTAATAATAATTATTTATTATTATTAATTAAATTAATAATAATATTATTAGTAGTAGTAGTAGTGCTGAAAACAAACGACGACGAACAACAACAACAAACACACATAAATCGAGTTATAAGGATGGACTGCCTAATTATTCACAGAGAATTCGCACATTAGTAAATAGTTTTTGTTTCATTGCAATAAAACTTCGATCGTTCTACTCACAGCTCATGAAAAAACTAAAGAATAAAAATTAAACGGGAACTTTAAACTAAAACGCAACCATATTTTTTTTTAAATAGTGTATCCAGTATGCTCGCTAAACTGGTAAAGCATTGTACTTTATCAAAAATGGGAGACGCCCTCAACATATTTACGATGCTAGGGCTAGTGTATTTAGCTAAGAGTAAACAACTCTTTAACCACTAAAAAAACTAGTCCCCTACCTGATAATATTTATGCGCATAAGCTCCGCCCATCCAAGGATCTTAGGACGGATTTCGTATCCTTTTCTGACTCCGACAACTAGACCCAAACCAACTAGACCCAGACGATTTAGACCCGCGTGACTTAGACCCAGCTACAGTAAAGCCGAAGTGTCTACACCGATAAAAACAGGCTAAAAACAAACACTCAAGTGTACTTTCGTTTTAATTACTACAATGATGGCAAAAAAAGAAGACAACTCCTAGAGCATTTAGAGCAACAGAATTATTAGTGAAAAAATAGTAGTACAATGTTGGGTCGAGTAAACAATACTAGACAATGAACAAAGACCCAAACGTAAAAACTTGCATACTACTAGAAAACATCCGAAGGTACAAGTTGATAATCTTTTTAAGGAATCGGAAGTTTTCTCTGAGCAAAATTGTTACTAGACCCAATAAACAGCTGATCTACCAATGTATTATATATATATAGATATATATCAAGTAGTGACCGATAGAGGTTGGGTCTAGTAAATAATACTTAACTCTGCATAAAGAGCCAAACTTAAAAACTTGTATAACACTAGAAAACATCCCAGGCTACAAGTTGATGACCTTTTTAAAGAATCGGAAGTTTTCTCTGAGCAACAATTATAACTAGACCCAATAAACAGTTGAACTACCAATATATTATATATATATCAAGTAGTGACGGATAGAGGTTGGGTCTAGTAAGTATTACTTGACTTTGAACAAAGACCCAAACTTAAAAACTTGTATAACACTAGAAAACATCCCAGTCTACAATTTGATGACATTTTTAAAGCATCGGAAGTTTTCTCTGAGCGAGAATCGTAACTAGACCCAATAAACAGCTGAACTACCAATTTATTATATATATATCAAGTAGTGACCGATAGAGGTTGGGTCTAGTAAGTATTACTTGACTTTGAGCAAAGACCCAAACTTAAAAACTTGTATAACACTAGAAAACATCCCAGGCTACAATTTGATGACATTTTCGAAGAATCGGAAGTTTTCTCTGAGCGAGAATCGTAACTAGAACCAATAAACAGCTGAACAACCAATTTTATATACATCAAATAGTGACCGATAGAGGTTGGGTCTAGTAAGTATTACTTGACTTTGAACAAAGACCCAAATTTAAAAACTTGTATAACACTAGAAAACATCCCAGGCTACAAGTTGATGACCTTTTTAAAGAATCGGAAGCTTTCTCTGAGCAACAATTATAACTAGACCCAATAAACAGTTGAATTACCAATATATTATATATATATCAAGTAGTGACAGATAGAGGTCACTACTTGATGTATATATATATTACATTGATACTTCAACTGCTTATTGGGTCTAGTTACGATTCTCGTTCAGAGAGAACTTCCGATGCTTTAAAAATGTCATCAAATTGTAGCCTGGGGTGTTCTTTAGTGTTATACAAGTTTTTAAGTTTGGGTCTTTGTTCAAAGTCAAGTAATACTTACTAGACCCAACCTCTATCCGTCACTACTTGATATATATACATATAATACATTGATACTTCAACTGCTTATTGGGTCTAGTTACGATTCTCGTTCAGAGAGAACTTCGAATGCTTTAAAAATGTCATCAAACTGTAGCCTGGGATGTTTTCTAGTGTTATACAAGTTTTCAAGTTTGGGTCTTTGTTCAAAGTCAAGTAATACTTACTAGACCCAACCTCTATCCGTCACTACTTGATATATATACATATAATACATTGATACTTCAACTGCTTATTGGGTCTAGTTACGATTCTCGTTCAGAGAGAACTTCGAATGCTTTAAAAATGTCATCAAACTGTAGCCTGGGATGTTTTCTAGTGTTATACAAGTTTTCAAGTTTGGGTCTTTGTTCAAAGTCAAGTAATACTTACTAGACCCAACCTCTATCCGTCACTACTTGATATATATATATAAAATTGGTAGTACAGCTGCTTATTGGGTCTAGTTACGATTCTCGTTCAGAGAGAACTTCCGATGCTTTAAAAATGTCATCAAATTGTAGCCTGGGGTGTTCTTTAGTGTTATACAAGTTTTTAAGTTTGGGTCTTTGTTCAAAGTCAAGTAATACTTACTAGACCCAACCTCTATCCGTCACTACTTGATATATATATATAAAATTGGTAGTTCAGCTGCTTATTGGGTCTAGTTACGATTCTCATTCAGAGAGAACTTCCGATGCTTTAAAAATGTCATCAAATTGTAGCCTGGGGTGTTCTTTAGTGTTATACAAGTTTTAAAGTTTGGGTCTTTGTTCAAAGTCAAGTAATACTTACTAGACCCAACCTCTATCCGTCACTACTTGATATATATACATATAATACATTGGTAGATCAGCTGTTTATTGGGTCTAGTTACAATTCTGCTCAGAGAAAACTTCCGATTCCTTAAGAAGATTATCAACTTGTAGCTTCGGATGTTTTCTAGTAGTATGCAAGTTTTTACGTTTGGGTCTTTGTTCATTGTTTAGTATTATTTACTAGACCCAACATTGTACTAATATTTTTTCACTAATAATTCTGTTGCTCTAAATGCTTTAGGAGTTGTCTTCTTTTTATGCTTATATTGTCGTAATTAAAACGAAAGTACACTTGAGTGTTTATAGCCTGTTTTTATCAGTGTAGACACTTCGGCTTTACTGTAGCTGGGTCTAAGTCACGCGGGTATAAATCGTCTGGGTCTAGTTGGTTTGGGTCTAGATGTCGTGGATTCATACTAATGCTACATGTACATCTACCGATTACCTACCGATTTGCCCTTACCGATTGGAGATGACGTCAAGGACTTTCCCCTATTTTTTTCTCTACTTGCCATTCTCACGCAATACCGGTAGAACTCGTTACATTTTTTCCATAGTTAGCACAGGGAACTTACCTAAAGCTAGTCACGATCAATAGAGAACGTCATCAATCATCAAATCGCGTTATATACTCTGGGTACGTCCGGGTACTAAGTCACGTGATCCTCTTAGCCAGTCCCTGATGGTTTCCGGCATACACTACAGAACTTAATCTATACAGATTATACAACATGCCCCTCCTTTAAGAGGTACACAACGATAAGTTCAATATTTCGCATTACGCAAAATAATCACAAGCCACAAGTATAATGTCAGTAATCAAAAAGTGTCTTACCAAGTTCGGATCTCATTTAATCAATAACTTGTCAAGTACTCAAACGCTCATTATTAGCAATATGCGAATTAAGCACAATAAACACATTAAATCTATAAGCAATTACACTATAAACACTATAAATCTATAAGCTCTGTGACTAAATAAGATAGTCTGAAATCTAAAATTGTCTACTCATCCTCTTTGTCAAAAGGCCCATGGATAGAATCCATGTCACTCAGGTCCTCTGCTTCACCCCGTAGGGGCACTGAATCCGAAGATTCCATTTGTACACAAGGTACTACACTTTGTACACTAGGTACAACACTACCCTGTTCATGGGGGGTCGAGGACTCCTCCCCAATTCCAGAGCCTTCCGTGGCTGAAGCCGCAGGCTGTGATCGACCCGGGGTCTGTATAGACTGCACCGGGGAAGGTACAGACAGAGTCTGCATTGCATCCTTTGCTTTTTGGAGGTGGATTAGAGCCTCCCTGACTACTCTGGAGTTCGCATAGCGAACTTCCAACTGCTGCTTTCGGAGATCGAGAGCTTCCATCTTTAGCTGAAACACCCGTTTCAACTCTACTCTTTCAGCTTCGATGTTTGCTAACCCATCGTTAAAAGCTTTTTGGTCAACCAGGTTGCCTGGGTTCGACATGTTATCTATAAAACTTGATAACTGGTCTACTAGAGGCTCAGACTGTTTAGGTCGTTTTGCCTCAGGCTCGGTAACACCTTTCAATGAGCCGGCATAGCTAACAGTGCCTGCATGTGCTTTGGTGCCAGAGGAACCCGCCCCAAGTTTCCTCTTATTCTCTTTAAAGAAGGCGTTGCCACCTTCTTTACAAGCTTCCGACATGTGGCCTTTTCTGCCGCACCACCCACATGTCGGTTGGCAATTACTTGCCCAATGCCCGTAAACTTTGCAGCGCTTGCAAAAGTTGCCGGGGCACTCATCGCCGTGGTGATCTCTGCTTCTGCTATGGCAAATAATACAGAGTTTATTCCCCTTGTTGCCGAACACCAGTTTCTGGGTACCTTGTATATCAAGGAGTGTACCAGTAACGTCTATCTGCTCGCCATCTTTAGTGATGCGAAACACTTTGTGTCCAACAGCTTTGGCTTTACTGCTGCCGCTAGCGCTAGACGCACTTCCTCTAGGCACGCTCTGTGCCTTCTCACCACTGCTGGCTCTCGCACTCGAGTCACCTCCACTCACAACCGCGCTCACAGGGGCTTCATCACCACTCTGTTGCTTCCTTCTCACAGGTTTACCATCCTTTCCAACCACAAGCCACTCGTTCTCACTGTCACCCATTCTTTCAGTATAAGTAATCGCAGGGGGTCGCTTTAATCTGGAAAACAATAAAACACATAGGATTTAAAAATAAACCATATTGGGGTCTCTTTTTTTTCTGACAACTCGACCATACCTAGTGGTATATTGGTTCTCATTATCATCTCCTCTGGCAGCTGCCGGATCGGCTGGGGCTGCTGCCTCGGCTGGGGCTGCTGCCTGTTCCGTAACAGGCTCTGTATCAGCTTCCACCAGCTCAGGTTCTGCTTCGTCAGAATGAGAACCGTTTGTACTGGCTTCCACCGGCTCGTCAAACACCCCTGGTCGAGGTCCATACAGTAAGGATGTCATCTGAGTATGGGATGCATGACATCGAACATCTGGGAGTTGTGTCCTCAATTAATCGTTATATCGAATCCCACAATGGTTCTCGATATATTCATCCCCAAGATGAACACTACGGTATACCGACCTATCGGAAGGAGAAAACTCCTAATATTATAGAATTACAAGTAGTAATATATGAGCAGATCTCCCTACCAAGTGTTTTTTTGTGGATTGGACCTTGGAGGTTATGCAATGGGTTACGATGTTGGATGAATTCGCCGAATTTATATTGTATTTTACTTGAGGGGTACTTGAGTGGCATTTGAATGGCATTTAAGTGGCATTTGAGTTTTGATTAGTTTTTTACTTAATTTGAACTTATATGGCATATAGATTTTGAATGTATGGCATTCAAGTTTTGATAACTTTTTTACATAACTCGAACTCATATGGTATCTTGAGAGAGAGGGAGAGGAGAGAGGAGAGAGGAGAGATGGGAGATGAGAGAGGAGAGAGAGAGAGAGAGGAGAGAGATTTTTTAGTTTTCTATACATTCATGTATATATGGTTAGTTATGTACATATTTATGGCTATATTTATATCTACATAGAGAGAGGAGATATATCTACATTGAACAAATATATTGATCAAAAATGAAAATTATATGATTATATACCTGATTACATAATAAGTAGGGAAAATCTTCTGGAGAGAGGGGAGAGGAGAGATGAGAGAGGAGAGAAGAGAGAGGAGAGAGAGGAGAGATTTTTTTTAGTTTTTTATACATTTATGTATATATGGATAATTATGTACATATTTATGGATATATTTACATTTACATCATTGAATAATATACATTTATTACATAATAAGTATATTAAATGCTATAAAATATGTTGGAAAATTACCAAATTAGACCTCTAGATGGTTAAAATCTACAGTATTTGGGAAATAACTGCAAGAGAGGAGAGAGGAGTATTTGGTAGAGGAGAGAGTATGTTGAGAGAGAGGAGAGATAAAAAGAGGAGAGAGGAGAGAGGAGATATATCTACATTGAATAAATACAGTGATTAAAAATGAAACAATATGTGAATATATACATTTATTGTGTAATAAGTAGGGAAAATCTCATACAATATAGCTAGAGTCAGTAAATATTAAATAATACAAACTTAGGAAGGAAGACTTCTGTTCTATGTACTTTTGATTCCATAATGAACTAAAATAAAAAGTTAGGAGAGAAGAGAGAGGAGAGAGGAGAAAGAGGAGAGAGACTTTTTAGTTTTCTATACATTCATGTATATATGGATAATTATGTACATATTTATGGTTATATTTACATTTACACTGCATAATATACATTTATTACATAATAAGTATATTAAATGCTATAAAATATGTTGGAAAATCACCAAATTAGACCTCTAGATGGTTAAAATCTACAGTATTTGGGAAATAATATGATTATATACATTGATTACATAATAAGTAGGGAAAATCTTCCTATATAATATAGCTAGAGTCAGTAAATACTAAGTAATACAAAGCACTACAACTTGTAATGACAATCAATGCATACATACATACATATGGTATCTTGAGAGAAAGAGAGAGAGGAGAGAGAGAGGAGAGAGATTTTTTTAGTTTTCTATACATTCATGTATATATGGTTAATTATGTACATATTTATGGCTTTATTTATATCTACATAGAGAGAGGAGAGAGGAGAGAGGAGATATATCTACATTGAATTTTAGTTATTTACATAATAAGTATATTGAATACTATAAAATATCTTGGAAAATTGTCAAATTAGACCTCTAGATGGTTAAAATTTACAGTTTGATAATTTTGTTACATAATTCGAATTCATATGGTTACTTGAGAGAGAGAGAGGAGAGAGGGGAGAGGGGAGAGGAGAGATGAGAGAGGAGAGAAGAGAGGGGAGAGAAGAGAGAGGAGAGAGAGGAGAGAGACTTTTTAGTTTTCTACACATTCATGTATATATGGATAATTATGTACATATTTATGGATATATTTACATTTACATTGCATAATATACATTTATTACATAATAAGTATATTAAATGCTATAAAATATGTTGGAAAATCAGCAAATTAGACCTCTAGATGGTTAAAATCTACAGTTACAGTATTTGGGAAATAACTGCAAGAGAGGAGAGAGGAGTATTTGGTAGAGGAGGGAGGAGAGAGGAGAGAGAGGGGGCTTGAGCATAAATATCTTGGAAAATTGTCAAATTAGACCTCTAGATGGTTAAAATTTACAGTATTTGGGAAATAACTGCAAGAGAGGAGAGAGGAGTATTTGGTAGAGGAGAGAGGAGAGAGGAGAGAGAGGAGGCTTGAGCGTAAATATTTCTTTTAGTTATTTACATAATAAGTATATTGAATACTATAAAATATCTTGGAAAATCGTCAAATTAGACCTCTAGATGGTTAAAATTTACAGTATTTGGGAAATAACTACAATAGAAAACATTATGAATGTATGGCATTTAAGTATTGATAGTTTTTTAAATAATTCGAACTCATATGGTATCTTGAGAGAAAGGAGAGAGGAAAAGAGGACAGAGGAGGGGAAATAATTGCACTCAAATGAAAAAAAATAGATGAAGCTAGATATTCATCTATTTGTATATATCCACAAGAAAACTAGGGTATTTGGTGAAGTATTCTTTTATTCCATTCAATTTTCATTAATTTTATTTGAATTGAAGTATTATTTACAATGGTTAGAATTTATTAAAATTGCTGCTCAATCCTTTATCCAACACCTACAACAATTCTTAGTAATAGTAGTGTATTTTTTAGTTTTTTATACAACCATGTATATATGGATAATTATGTACATATTTATGGATATATTTATATCTAGATTGAATAATATACATTTATGACATAATAACTATATTGAATGCTATAAAATATGTTGGAAAATCACCAAATTAGCCCTCTAGATGGTTAAAATTTACAGTATTTGGGAAATAACTGCAAGAGAGGAGAGAGGAGTATTTGGTAGAGGAGAGAGGAGAGAGGAGAGAGAGGAGGCTTGAGCGTAAATATTTCTTTTAGTTATTTACATAATAAGTATATTGAATACTATAAAATATCTTGGAAAATCGTCAAATTAGACCTCTAGATGGTTAAAATTTACAGTATTTGGGAAATAACTACAATAGAAAACATTATGAATGTATGGCATTTAAGTATTGATAGTTTTTTACATAATTCGAACTCATATGGTATCTTGAGAGAAAGGAGAGAGGAAAAGAGGACAGAGGAGGGGAAATAATTGCACTCAAATGAAAAAAATAGATGAAGCTAGATATTCATCTATTTGTATATATCCAAAAGAAAACAGGGGTATTTGGTGAAATATTCTTTTATTCCATTCAATTTTCATTAATTTTATTTGAGTTGAAGTATTATTTACAATGGTTAGAATTTATTAACATTACTGCTCAATCCTTTATCCAACACCTACAATAATTCTTAGTAATAGTAGTGTAATGAGACTGAGTAATAATCTACACACACCTTGTTCACTCTGTATGCTGTAGCACATGTTTTTCCTTTAGTTATCTGCAGTTACTTCAATTGGATCTTATCCAGATGTTTTATAGTCTTTGCTGCTGCTGTGTTTTGTCTCAAACAGAAGTCCAAAGTAGGCATTGTGTCTACAAAATACAAAAAAATTGATTGTTACAATTGATTCATTTATTTTCATTGACTTTATCTACATATACATAAAGTAGCGAACAAACAGTTTGTGTGAGTATGAAACTATCTAGAGCATAAATACTTCTTTTAGTTATATATATTTACACTTATTATGTTTACCATACATGTAATCAGCGTTAATTTTTGATTTTTTTTTAAAACTATTATTATTTCTGGTAAAAAACTACATTAGTTAAGTTTTAGAATCATATAAATGAAATTTGTGTCAATTTAGCATCTACTGCATTATATATTTACAATATTACTTTGTAAATATTAGTGAAAGAAATTATGAAATACCTGCGAGTAATTAAGTAATTCAGTAAGGAAATTGATTGGAATCGTAGTAATATTTTTCAAATACAACATTGCTTTGCAACGACTATTAATGAAAGTGATTATGAAATGTTGATGAGTAACTAAGTAATCTAGTAAGGAAAACTGATCGAAATCACGGTAATATTTGGTAATAGATACTTGCGACAGGTTTTATCAACGAAAAAGTCAAGCGATTTAAAATGTTTACGAGTAACTAAGCGATTCAGTAGAAAAAACTAACAGAAATCACGCGATATCCGTTTTTGAAATATTTACGATAAACCAAATTGGGACATTGCTGTTATCAACCAAAAGATCAAGCGAGTATCAAATGTTTACGAGTAACTAAGTGATTCAGTTGGCAAAAACCGATTGAGATCATGTGACATCCGTTACAAATATTTACGTCAAGTTAGCAACGGAAAAAAACAAAATATTTCTTAGAATATTCGCTATAGCAAGTTACGATAATTTTGTACTCGCTCTAAAGGTAAAGGTTTTCAGTCCATTTTTGGTCAGACCAAAATTTATGTGAGACGTTTTAGGCATTATTTCAGTCAACGTAATGTTACCAGTTCATTTTCACAAGTTTTTATTATTTATTTTAAAAATAAATAATTAGAGCTTTCTACTGGTGTTAAATTATTATTGATTGTTTTTTACCTTATCACCACTTAGAGCCAGATGATTTAATTAACTAAAGACAAATAATTATTTTAGCGTTTCTTACCTTGATGCTCTCCTAGTAGCTGTAGTAGATGATGCTTCTCCGCTTGCTGTTGAAGAACTGGATGCTTTCTATGTGAAAACAGTGGCTCTTAAATAGCTAAAGTTGCACTGATTAAACCCTATGAATCAGCATTTTTTCCAATGCTTTCGCGGGAATAAAAACTGTTTATTCCCGCGAAAGCAACGGTTTCCATTCGCGTGAAAATAAATTATTTATTCCCGCGAAAGCAACGGTTTCTATTCGTGTAAAAATAAATTATTTATTCCCGCGAAAGCAACGGTTTGTATTCGCCTGAAAATAAAATGTTTATTCCCGCGAAAGCAACGGTTTCCATTCGTGTGAAAATAAATTATTTATTCCCGCGAAAGCAACGGTTTGTATTCGCCTGAAAATAAATTATTTATTCCCGCGAAAGCAACGGTTTGTATTCGCCTGAAAATAAAATGTTTATTCCCGCGAAAGCAACGGTTTCCATTCGCGTGAAAATGAAGTATTGATTCCCGCGAAAGCTTTGGTTTGTATTCGCGGGAAAATAAAATTTCTATTCCCGCGAAAGCAACGGTTTCTATCCGTATGAAAATAAATTATTTATTCCCGCGGAAACATTGGTTTGTATTCGCGTGAAAATAAAATATTTATTCCCGCGAAAGCAACGGTTTCCATTCGCGTGAAAATAAAGTATTGATTCCCGCGAAAGCAACGGTTTCCATTCGCGTGAAAATAAAGTATTGATTCCCGCGAAAGCTTTGGTTTGTATTCGCGGGAAAATAAAATTTCTATTCCCGCGAAAGCAAGGGTTTCCATCCGTGTGAAAATAAATTATTTATTCCCGCGAAAACATTGGTTTGTATTCGCCTGAAAATAAATTATTTATTCCCGCGAAAGCAACGGTTTGTATTTGCCTGAAAATAAAATGTTTATTCCCGCGAAAGCAACGGTTTGTTTTCGTCTGAACATAAAATGTTTATTCCCGCGAAAGCAACGGTTTGTATTCGCCTGAAAATAAATTATTTATTCCCGCGAAAGCAACGGTTTGTATTCGCCTGAAAATAAAATGTTTATTCCCGCGAAAGCAACGGTTTCCATTCGTGTGAAAATAAATTATTTATTCCCGCGAAAGCAACGGTTTGTATTCGCCTGAAAATAAATTATTTATTCCCGCGAAAGCAACGGTTTGTATTCGCCTGAAAATAAAATGTTTATTCCCGCGAAAGCAACGGTTTCCATTCGTGTGAAAATAAATTATTTATTCCCGCGAAAGCAACGGTTTGTATTCGCCTGAAAATAAATTATTTATTCCCGCGAAAGCAACGGTTTGTATTTGCTTGAAAATAAATCGTTTATTCCCGCGAAAGCAACGGTTTGTATTCGTCTGAACATAAAATGTTTATTCCCGCGAAAGCAACGGTTTGTATTCGCCTGAAAATAAATTATTTATTCCCGCGAAAGCAATGGTTTGTATTCGCCTGAAAATAAAATGTTTATTCCCGCGAAAGCAACGGTTTCGATTCGCGTGAAAATAAAGTATTTATTCCCGCGAAAGCAACAGTTTCCATTCGTGTGAAAATAAAATATTTATTCCCGCGAAAGCAACGGTTTGTATTCGCCTGAAAATAAATTATTTATTCCCGCGAAAACATTGGTTTGTATTTGTGTGAAAATAAAATTTGTATTCCCGCGAAAGCAACGGTTTCCATTCGCGTGAAAATAAATTATTTATTCCCGCGAAAACACTGTTTTTTATTCACGCGAAAAAACAGTTTATATTCCCGCGAAAGCATTGGAAAAAATGCTGATTCATAGGGTTTTATCAGTGCAACCTTAGCTATTTAAGAGCCACTGTTTTCACACAGAAAGCATCCAGTTCTTCAACAGCAAGCGGAGAAGCATCATCTACTACAGCTACTAGGAGACCATCAAGGTAAGAGATGCTAAAATAATTATTTGTCTTTAGTTAATTAAATCATCTGGCTCTAAGCGGTGATAAGGTAAAAACTAATCAATATCAATAATTATTTAACACTAGTAGAAAGCTCTAATTATTTCTTTTTAAATTTTATGCTAGTTTGAGACAAAACGCTGTATATAAAGATAATGAAAATAAATGAATCAATTGTAACAATCAACTTTTTGTATTTTGTAGACACAATGTGTACTTTGGACTCTTGTTTGAGACGAAATGCATCAGTAGCAAAGACTATAAAACATCTGGTTAAGATCTACCAACAGCACACTTCTCCAACACAGCAAGAATTTCTTTCAAGATCTACCACCTACTTAGATGATACCAAACCAATGAAGACTCAAACTACATGAGTTTTGAAAACCAATGATGACTCAAACTACATGAATTTTGAAGACAGCATACTTCTCCAACACAGCAAGAATTCCTTTCAAGATCTACCACCTACTTAGATGATACCAAACCAATGAAGACTCAAACTACATGAGTTTTGAAAACCAATGATGACTCAAACTACATGAAATTTGAAGACAGCATACTTCTCCAACACAGCAAGAATTCCTTTCAAGATCTACCACCTATTTAGATGATACCAAACCAATGAAGACTCAAACTACATGAGTTTTGAAAACCAATGAAGACTCAAACTACATGAATTTTGAAGACAGCATACTTCTCCAACACAACAAGAATTCCTTTCAAGATCTACCACCTACTTAGATGATGCCAAATCAATGAAGACTCAAACTACATCAATTTTGCAGACAGCACACTTCTCCAACACAGCAAGAATTCCTTTCAAGATCTACCACCTACTTAGATCATATCAAACCAATGAAGACTCAAACTACATGAATTTTGAAGACAGCATACTTCTCCAACACAGCAAGAATTCCTTTCAAGATCTACCACCTACTTAGATGATACCAAACCAATGAAGACTCAAACTACATGAGTTTTGAAAACCAATGAAGACTCAAACTACATGAATTTTGAAGACAGCATACTTCTCCAACACAGCAAGAATTCCTTTCAAGATCTACCACCTACTTAGATGATACCAAACCAATGAAGACTCAAACTACATGAGTTTTGAAGACAGCATACTTCTCCAACACAGCAAGAATTCCTTTCAAGATCTACCACCTACTTAGATGATGCCAAATCAATGAAGACTCAAACTACATCAATTTTGAAGACAGCACACTTCTCCAACACAGCAAGAATTCCTTTCAAGATCTACCACCTACTTAGATGATGCCAAACCAATGAAGACTCAAACTACATCAATTTTGAAGACAGCATACTTCTCCAACACAGCAAGAATTCCTTTCAAGATCTACCACCTACTTAGATCATATCAAACCAATGAAGACTCAAACTACATGAATTTTGAAGACAGCATACTTCTCCAACACAGCAAGAATTCCTTTTAAGATCTACCACCTACTTAGATGATGCCAAACCAATGAAGACTCAAACTACATCAATTTTGAAGACAGCACACTTCTCCAACACAGCAAGAATTCCTTTCAAGATCTACCACCTACTTAGATCATATCAAACCAATGAAGACTCAAACTACATGAATTTTGAAGACAGCATAATTCTCCAACACAGCAAGAATTCCTTTCAAGATCTACCACCTACTTAGATGATACCAAACCAATGAAGACTCAAACTACATGAGTTTTGAAAACCAATGAAGACTCAAACTACATGAATTTTGAAGACAGCATACTTCTCCAACACAGCAAGAATTCCTTTCAAGATCTACCACCTACTTAGATGATACCAAACCAATGAAGACTCAAACTACATGAGTTTTGAAGACAGCATACTTCTCCAACACATCAAGAATTCCTTTCAAGATCTACCACCTACTTAGATGATGCCAAACCAATGAAGACTCAAACTACATCAATTTTGAAGACAGCACACTTCTCCAACACAGCAAAAATTCCTTTCAAGATCTACCACCTACTTAGATCATATCAAACCAATGAAGACTCAAACTACATGAATTTTGAAGACAGCATACTTCTCCAACACAGCAAAAATTCCTTTCACAAGAATTCCTTTCAAGATCTACCACCTACTTAGATCATATCAAACCAATGAAGACTCAAACTACATGAATTTTGAAGACAGCATACTTCTCCAACACAGCAAGAATTCCTTTCAAGATCTACCACCTACTTAGATGATACCAAACCAATGAAGACTCAAACTACATGAGTTTTGAAGACAGCATACTTCTCCAACACAGCAAAAATTCCTTTCAAGATCTACCACCTACTTAGATGATGGCAAACCAATGAAGACTCAAATAACATGGATTTTGAAGATAAGATGATAGCAAACCAATGAAGACTCAATGTTACACAACATTACTTTCTCTCCTGCTTAGATGATACCAAACCAATGAAGACTCAAACTACATGGATTCTACTTCGATGATGCTGAAAAAGAAAACTGTCCAGAACAAGAGCTCAAGAAGCTAATCTATAACTCAAGGCTATCATATCACTATAGGTGAGTTTTACTAATTTTTACCATAAATTAAACAAAATGCTGAATATATACATTTTACAAGTGAAAAAAGGACTTTTTTGGTGAAATTAGTGTATTTTTTACAACAAAATGCTGAATATATACATTTTTCAGGGAAAAAAAGGACTTTTTTTGGTGTAGATAGTGTATTTTTTTACAACAAAAATGCTGAACATACACATTTTCTAGGTGAAAAAAGGACTTTTTTGATGTAATTAGTGAATTTTTACAACAAAATGCTGAATATATACATTTTCATGGTAATTGTTTTAGATAGATGAAAGAGAATCAAAAACACTTGGTGAAAATAATGCTCAAGAAAGAACAAGTTGAACAATGTAACTTGGTGAGTTATTTCCCTTTTCTAATAATGTAAACTATCCAATGTAAGTAGAACTATAATTCAAATTCATGTAATTATTTTACATTTTCGCTTAATCATTCTATACTAATGCATAACTTTTTTATTTTAGTTCATTACGAAATTAAAAGCACATAGAACAGAAGTCTTCCTTCCTAAGATATAACATCACTACATCAAAGACATCATTGTAAAGGAACAAACTATGCATTAACTGTTACTACTTTGTATTTATTACAAGTTGTAGTGCTTTGTATTACTTAGTATTTACTGACTCTAGCTATATTATATGGGGAGATTTTCCTTACTTATTATGTAATAAATGTATATAATCATATAATGATTCATTTTTAATCAATGTATTAATTCAATTTAGATATATCTCCTCTCTTCTCTCTCTCTATGTAGATATAAATATACCCATAAATATGCACATAATTGACCATATATACATTAATTGCTAGAAAACTATCACATTCAAAATCTAGACATCCTATGAGTTATACTTATGTATACAATTATGTAAAAAATTATCATAACTTAAATGCCATACATTCAAAATCTATATACCATATAAGTTCAAATTAAGTAAAATAATAATCAAAACTCGAATGCCACTTAAATGCCTAAAAAATCTCTCTCCTCTCTCTCCTCTCTCATCTCCCATCTCTCCTCTCTCCTCTCTCCTCTCCCCTCTCTCTCAAGATACCATATGAGTTCGAGTTATGTAAAAAAGTTATCAAAACTTGAATGCCATACATTCAAAATCTATATGCCATATAAGTTCAAATTAAGTAAAAAACTAATCAAAACTCAAATGCCACTCAAATGCCACTCAAGTACCCCTCAAGTAAAATACAATATAAACTCGGCGAATTCATCCAACGCCGTAACCCATTGTCTCAACTCCAAAATCAAATCCACAAAAAAACACTTGGTAGGGAGATCTGCTCATATATTACTACTATTACACATGCATCAACAGCAGAAAACTCTTGCTATAGTTCTTACCTTTTATCATAGTCTTTCTTTTAATCACAAAATATTACAAGGAATGGCGAAAGACAGGCTTGATATTTGACAAATAATATGTCTGGCAAGCAATAATTAGCTGAATTTGTTGATTTGATTTGATTTATCGTTAGGACAATGGTTGTTGGCGAGTTTAAATACACTGAATGACTGAAGTGCGAATTAATCTTGTAAAAATGACCGTCAATGTCAATTGTCAATGTATTACCTCTGAATGCAGGCATGCAGGCAGTTTGCTTGCACCCACAGGGAAAAAATTGATCAACCAGTCCGGTCATAGAATGTCTATTCTATCTTACTACTTTCCAACTCAAATGTAGAAGTTTGCCTAGTCGTAACAACAATGCAAAATGTGAACATTTTGTATAATCAAATGAAATACCAATACCAATATGCCACACCATTGAACAAGTACAATTGAACACAATGCAATTAAAAGCCTGATGTACATATATATACAATACATTTATTACACACTAAGAAAAAATTAGGTTACTGCGAACTATGCGAATCAGTTATCCAATCATTCCTGGGTTTTTTTTTAAATTGTAAGCAAGGCAGGTATACATGTCCACTTTGCCTGGCTTGAGGCGATTTCTTTTTTTGGTGGCGATTTGGCCAGCAATACTGAATAGTCTTTCCGAGGCGACCGAGGTTGCATTTACACTAAGATACTTCTTGGCCACTCGCTGAAGCATGGGGAATTGTTTACCCTTAGTAAACCACCACTCTGCGATAGATTCATTCGCTGAAATTAGCTTCCGACTAACCTGACGGTAGTAGTCTACCTGTAAAATATTGATGAGTTGGTGAAGAAGAATAAATAGAGGGAGTATGAAATTGTGCGCCTACAGCTTAGAGCAGACAACCACACAGTTCATCACACAGAATGTGAATGCGTTCATATCAATAACACTGCTATCTGCACAATGAAAAGATAAAAAGGCTTTCATGTTTTCACTACAAGTATATGCATCTAATATAAATAAAGAGAAATGGGACAAAAGAATTGAGTTATTTTTTAACTACCCATTAGTTAGGTGAATGAGAATATTTCAAGGTAACTTTGAGCTACTGCTCTTTAATATTCAACAAAGATACCCAACTTAAACCAGACTTACTTCTTTTGTCGCTCGGCTGTGAGAATCATCTGCTTGATCTTCTTCCTCGTCGCTAGAGTCTGCAAGCATCTCAGTCAGACTTTGCTTGTTCTTAGCTCCAGTACTGGTAGCCTTAAGTTTTAATCGCTGAGTAGTGATAGTGGAGGTACTAAGGTTCCCATCCCCTTCGGCTGCTTCTCTCTCTCCCTCTTCTTTAGCCTCTACAGGACCAATATTGTGTATGAGAATAAAACCAAACTATACACATAACTGAATATAACAGAAAACAAAAAAATATTTATACATTTGTGGTAGACTAGATATGGACTGCAATAATTACGAGCGAATGGTGACGCTGTGGGCAATATTCACTATGCATTGATGTTTGATAGTAATCTACAACTTTAGCATGTCTTCACTGTCAATAATGTAGCGGCCCAAATAGTCTACATTTACCATAAATAAATGCTCACCTAGCGCGATACACTCCATTAGTAAGTCACCATACACCTCTGGAAAAGCTTTTTTTAGGTATCGTGGATCAAGAGAACAACATATCCGCAGTACTCTAACCACCTCTCGACCGTCCTTAGGTTCCTTCTCAAATCTGTAATAAGACAAGGTAGAAGTGTACTGGTGCTACAATGTATGCGATGCAAGGATCAGTATACTATGATTTAATTTTCATCCATAGATACTAGCAATAAAAACTAAATCAAATTACGATCAATAAAATGTAATAGTTATGTCCTTGCTCCTCGATATTTTCATTTTTCAAGCAGATACAAATATCTGAGCGATGTATTATAGGCCACATGTTTGTATTGGTAGGCATAGACAAGGGTATTTCATTATCTATATATCGTATCATGGAAGAGAGGGAATGAGGGGGGGGGGGCCAGCAGAAGACTTATTCAAGCATCTAATTTATTCACAATAGACTACCTAAACTAATTTGTATGATGATAGTGTTCAATAAATGTTGTACCTGTCATCCATATACTTCCATATCTTCTGTCTGATGCCTTCAATCTTCTTCTTCTGCTCATCTGAGGGGGAAAAATCGTCTCCTTCCGAGGCAGTTAGTTCGTGTGTTACAAATGACTTAACATTGGCTATGAGGGGGAAAACGTTGCAGCTTGAGACTGTTTTATCAGTGGACAGAATGTCTGTTAAACACGAGAAAGGCTTGAGAGCGGCTACAAACACCTCCATTTCCTGCCATGTCTTCCAGCTGGGATTGAGCTTGTTGAACTTCTTGTCTCCTGCAAGGGGAGAAAACATATATGACAAACTCAATTGTAGCACGGCTGTTGATTGGAAAACATTAAAGCATGTTTTTAGGTTACAGAGCAAACAGCCACCCCAGACTTAAAACTGCTGTTACGTATATCTACACAATGTGGATGTGATTTGTAGCCGTATAAAGTTTGTTTTGGTCGGCAAAACTCAGAATCATGAAATATGAATTTAGCGTCAGAGTCTTGTCTAATTTTGTGTATATGGAACTAACTCTTTCAGCAAATATATATGTGGCATAATAAAAACAAGTGTAAAAAAATAATAATGGAAGCTGGCTTTGTAGACCAATCAAACTGTTTCTTACCATTGAGAGTTTGCTGCAACGGTACGTTGTTCTCCACCATACGATTCACCATATCAAACTTACTTCCCCACCTAGTGCTACACTCCCCTATAAGATTTTTCTGAGCAATGTTGTTGTCCTTCTGCTTTTTCTTCAGATCTGATTTAAGTCTACAAAGAATTGAGAATAGAACAATGACATGGAGTGTTATTTTGACAGCAGGATAGAAGACGTTATAGAAATTGACAGTTTTGCAGGCTGCTCAGAACTATCATACAACTCTAGCTCTAAATGATGTGCACAACTCACATCAAGGATAATGAGCCAGTCTCTAATTCGTATGATTGTCATCAACAGTTAGGTATTGATCAGAGTAGTATAGTTGGGGGCAGATAATATAAGCTCACTTGACAAGTATTTTGTTTTTATGAAATTATCTTTACGTCCCAATGTGATCTATATTTACCAAACAATTCATTTCAAGTTTTACGGTGGTCATATAAAATGGGCATTCAGTTCACCCATAGAATACAATGGCTACATCACTGACTTACCTGAAGGAGTGGTGCATAGTGGATACAATGGTCCGGCAACTTTTCAACATATCTTCAATGGCCTGGTCTCCGGCGATCCCATTGTTCACCGCATTGTGTAATACATGTCCAAAGCATGGTATTCTTGTGATATTCAATAACTTCACTGCAGCCTTCATATTAGCTCCGTTGTCCGTGGTGAATGATGTTATATCATCAAGACAAATCTCATATTCGCGCAAGATGGTACGTATCATAACAGCAATGTTTTCAGATGTATGAGATTCAGGTAGATACATCGTTCTAAGACAGTATGTTTTGAGCTGAAACTTGGGATCTAGAAAGTGCACAGTAAGCGAGACATACGGATCTGAGGTAATGGAAGTCCACCCGTCTGTTGTACAGCTTATGCCGGAGGCCTGTTGTAATTCAGCCATAACCTTCGCCTTCATCAAGTTGTATAGTGAGGGTATGGAGTGGTTGGTGAAATGCCTTCTGCCAGGGCACACGTACTGTCCATTTAGTTCCTTCAAAAAATCCCGCCATTCATCACTCTCCACTAAAGTAGGTGGGATCATCTGAGACACAAGTAGTGTGCTGAGCTTTTTAGTTATGCTGATGTGTTTAGCCGAGTCTGTTGAGTATTTAGCACTTCGGTCTAGACAACTGGTAATTGTTGGCTGATTTCGTACTAAGGTGGTCTTAGTTTCGCCATCTATGTCTCTCTTTTCCTGGGGCTTGGGGTTGAGTTTTGTCTCAAACTCTGCGTATTTATCTGGGTGATTGTGCTTTAAATGAGTTTTAAGATTTGAAGTTGAGGAGTCACTGGTTTTTACTTGTTTGTTTGGCGCGTCTGACTCGCATAGGTCGCAGATAACCTAATCCTTTTTGGTGATCTCTGGGTTTGGGCTAAAGTAGGCCCACAACGGACTGCGTTTGCTACCAGCCGCCCTAGACTGCAGCCTGCTTTTTTTGTGGGGATTGATGGTCAGCGTGGCTGTCGATTCCGCTGCTGGAACATCTCCAAAGTCATCTTCATCTTCTATGATGACAACATCATGTTCGGCCATATTTACAAGCCTACAAGTAGAGAGAACAAAAATATATGGTGAAAATATCGGAGAGGAAAAATGCATGTATATCGGTGCGGAGCAAAAATCCAACTGAATATTATTTGCCTTATTGCATAGAATCAAGTGCATGATTTTCGGTTATAAACCAATAAAAAGTACGCAGCCGACTGCAGTTATTATATTTGTTTAGAGCAGAACTTTAAAGTAACGAAACATTATATTTTTGAAGTGAAGTAAGTAGGCATCTCAGATGAGGGCAGACTGCACCATAAGGATAATAGTAGTTTCATTTCAAGTAGGCAGGACCTTTCTAGGTTTACAGCTACATAAAAAATCAGCAAGGTATGCAAGTAATTATTCACCATGTACTACATGCTATACAAACTAATGAATAGGTTAGCTTGTTAAGACTTACTTTTTAATCAACAACTGTTCCTTACAAGTATTGATCAAGATTACACTTTCTTGCACTAGCAGTGGACTTCTCAAAGGCTATTGACTATTATGAAAAGAGCAAATAATGTAGTAAGTAAATTTAAAGATAATTTCTAAACAAATCAACTAAACTATGACAGACTATAACGGCAACGAAGTGTAATAAGCACAAAATTTAAAATAAGCAAATGGCGTAACATAGTGATAGTAATTTTTGATAGCAGTTTGAATTTTTCAATTTCAATTTTTTTGGAAATGTGCTATTTACTAATTTAGCTTACTTGTGCACAAAGGTTCCTTCTAATAAAATAAATAGATACTATTTAAATTAAAATTTACATATTATATGTGATTGAATTTAAAATAAAATTTAAAAATTTTTTATGAAATTTGTAACTTACGAAAACCTATCAAAATCGGGTCCGTAAATGAGGTACTGGCTTGACAAATAATCATTAAAGTTATTATAATTATTGAACAGTTGAATTATTAATTGAAGCGCAATGACAATGTCAATGTGCATAAAAATATATTAATATGTTGGTGAAAAATGTACAATTATTATTATTAGTATTATTATTATAAATAGTTTTTAACACAGGCCTACTGCAGAAAATTTGGTGGAATTTGGACCATTTTTCGGAATTTTATGTTGTGTTTTGTTGTATAATAATTTATTATAATAATTATTATTATGATGATATATAATTATTATGGTTATTAATTACTTATTATTATTATAATTATTTATTATTATTAAATTATTACAACGATTAATTATTATAATAACTTGTGTTAATTAAACGATGATTTCTAGTGGAAGTACTTTTTCCATCTTAATTCACTAGTGTTAATAATGATAATAGTAACTCTGCAAACAAACTCACCTGTTCGCAAGCGAAGCTGCTAAGAAGTTCTCTCTTTCCCCGCGGTTTTGACGAGAGCATGAGACAAAAAGGAAGCAGATATGTAATCTGCAGGCCAAAGGGTAAACTGCAGCAAAATGTATGGGTTACTCTTACCATAAAAAAACCTACCTATCGTATCCGTAATGCTAATGCGTAGTGGGTCGATATCGATAGCCGATCCGATAGGTCGATGTGGATTCCGGCATTGGAAAAACCAACATCGAGGAGACAACTATCGACTACCGCTATCGACTATCGTCCTATCGTGCAACACTACCATACAGCAGAAAAAGGTGCTTCCTATTCCTGCGTATTTCACTATCCCCTACCCTCACCCAGTAACTATCAGGTGTACTGTGTCTACCGAGGACTGTGCCTCTATCACCCGAGTCGCTCGGAGCATTCACCCACACAGGATCACCAGGTTCAAGGTCTGGCAATCTGCATACTCTATGTTTCTTATCAAAATTCTGTTTAGATTTTGACTTTTTATGTCTATCTCTATCATGAAAATTGTCATAGTCTAAGTCACTTTCATAGGGACTACCTAGTTGTGACCTTACAGCTCTGCCCAACATTAATTCACTGGGTGTATATCCAGTGCTTAATGGTGTGGTTCTATAAGCTAACAAAGCATCATTTTTATCAGCACACTTATACCACAACTTTTTAACAGTTTTAACTGCGCTTTCAGCCAACCCGTTGGACTGGGGGTATCTTGGACTACTAGTAATCAATTTGAAACCATTGTCTTTGCTAAAATCTAGAAATGCATTACTACTATAACAAGAACCATTATCAGACCTGACTATCTTTGGAACACCGAACCTAGAAAACAGCTCTTTCATCACATTAATAACACTCCCAGATGTTTGGGATATCACAGGGATAGCCTCAATCCACCTTGAATAGTAGTCAATAAATATAATATACAAATCTCCTTTAAACATAAATATATCTGTGCCAACTACTTCCCATGGGGAGGAAGGTAGATCACTTTCATACAATGGTTGATGTTTAATTTCACCATGCATAATACAAACATCACACGTTTCCACAAATTTCTTTATGTCCTGGCTTAGCCCTGGCCACCAAAAGTGACGTCGAGCTCTACTCCTACATTTAGTAATGCCCTGATGTCCGGAGTGACACCTGTCTAAATACTTGTCCCTTAATTTGTGTGGGACATAATACTCTGGCATCAAAAAATATCATGCCATTGTAAACCGTAAGACTCTCTCTGCTGGCGAATAGCTTGCCTAATTCACCAGTATACTTGAGGTCTGGCCAGCCGTTCACGATGTAATCTATAACAGTCACACATATATCACATTCATTAGATGCATTAAACAGTTCCTCTTCTCTACCGTCAAAATAGCTAGAGGAAGAGAAAATTGCATTAACGTACATTTCTATCTGTTCGCTATCACTTAAATCACTAGAATCATAAGGCAAGTCATTAGGCCGGCTCAAGGAGTCGGCTAGATACATTTGACTACCTGGGGTATGAAAGATATCAAAGTCATACCGCATTAACCTTAATTTAAATCTCTGCACTCGAATAGGCATAGAACATAAATCTTTTTCACCTAGTAAAGTTACTAACGATCTATGGTCAGTTTCTACTTCAAACTTTCTACCTACTAAGTAATAGTCAAATTTTTCACATGCCCAAGTTATAGCAAGTGCTTCCTTTTCTACCATGGCGTACCTCTCTTCAGCAGGAGTCATTTTCCTGGAAGCATACTCTACCGGTTGCCACTGACTGTTTGCATTACGTTGTAGCAACACTGCGCCTAAAGCATTTTTGCTAGCGTCTGCAGACACACGGTGTTTTTTATTAACATCAAACGTACAGAGCACTGGGGCCTTGGCTAACTCATTTTTAATAGCTGTAAAAGAATCTACTTGATCAGGTCCCCAATACCATGCCGAGGTAGCGCCCGAAATAGCATGTATGGGGGCACATAACTCTGCAATATTACAACTAAATTTACTCAGATAATTAACCATACCAGTAAATCTCCTAGCCTCCGTCTTATTAGTAGGCGGAGACATACCCATGATAGCTTTAATTTTATCAGGGTCTGGTTTAACACCTTCACTGCTAACTAAATGTCCTAGAAACTTAATTTCTTCACATCCAAACTGACATTTATCTTTACTCAAAGTCATACCTGACGACTGAATTTTCTCTAGTACTTTTCTCAGACGCTGCCAATGTTCTCTGGAATCTTTGCCATAAACCAGCACGTCATCCATCAAACAAATAACACCGTCCAAGCCACTTAATACCTTCTCCATCGTTCTCTGAAAGAACTCTGGAGCCGACGAAATACCAAAAGGCATCCTGTTAAAACAATATCTACCCCAAGGGGTCACAAAAGTTGTCAGCAATTTACTGTTATTATCTAATCTCACTTGCCAAAACCCTGAGTTAGCATCTAATTTAGAAAACATAACTCCCTGTGACAGTTTTCCTAACATATCTGAAATTCTCGGAAGGGGGTAAATTTCCCTTTCTACACATTTATTCAAATTAGTTAAATCTACACACATTCTAATTTTGCCATTTTTCTTAGGCGCAATTGTTAAGGCTGAACACCAATCCGTTGGCTGCTCTACAGGACTGATAACTCCTGTAGACAACATGCTATCTATTTCTTTTCTGGCTAAGTCTATTAAACCAGCAGCAATGGGTCGTGGTGCATACACCTTCTTGGGCTGTGAATCATTTTTCAAACTAATTCTGAAAATACCTGGCATGGTACCTAATCCTTCAAACACTTTAGGAAACTGTTCAATAGGATCAAATAAGTCTAAGCTAACAGCATTAACAACGGCTAGCAAATTTAAACGTCTAATCTCAGGCATACCTAGTAAATTCCTGGTAGCACCTCTCAATACATATAAAGTTGCATTGGTAGATCTATATTTACTCTTAATTTCTGCTTTATGGATACCTGCTACATCTAATGGCGAACCATCAGCACCCGTTAAGGCACGTTCTGATTCGGATAAATCTAAACTCAACTGTTTACTTATTTTTTCCGTTACAGTGGAAACATCAGCACCTGTATCTATAGTAAACTCTACCTTAGTGTTATTAACACGTAGAGTTTGCACTAGTCTACGACCTAGTCAAGTGTTTTTGTTGCTATTTGCAAACCTTACTGTTCTTGAAGGACTCCTGCGTCTGTTATCACTTCTATCACTACTGCTATATCTATCAGACACCGGGCTATAACGACGTCTGTTATTCCTACTAGACCAACGACTATTCCTAGATGACTTACAGTCCATAGAAGTATGGCCCTTACCCTGACATGCAAAACATCTGACACTGGGACATTCCCTCAAATAGTGTCCCAAACGTTTACAACCATGACATGTAATATTGTTTTTATTACTACTACGCCGCCTCCACTCAGGTGTAAAAGAACTATCAGAGCTGCCTGAGCTTGAACGACTTAGTCTCCTAGACGATCTATAACTCCTACTACTACGTCTACTTCTAGATACTCTACACACTGAGCTTTCGTCGTAAGATTCTGGTGAATCACTACCACTACTGCTATGTTTAGCCAAAGTATGTTTTTTCTTATCCTTTCTATCAATATCTATAGCATCTACCTCTTGTTTTATATTTCTGCTAACAGATAATCTATTAAAACCTGTACTACTACCAGCTAAATACTCCTCGGATTCTTTAGCTGTAACTCTGTTTTAACATTTAGTACAGAACAAATCCCAAGTTAACTCTGCTTCAGCCATTAAAGATTTCCTTAATGCTTGGTCTCTAAGACCACAAACTGCGATAGATAAAGCTAGGGACTTTCTAACTTCATCGTCGTCACCTAGAGCTACTGATCTACTTAATTTCTCTACCCTATGGTAATATTCTACCTCATCCTCACCACTCAACTGTTTAGCACTAACAAATTTGTTTGTTTTAATGTAGTTAGACTCTTCACGCTGATAAATACCTTGTAATGCTGTAATAGCACCATCAAAAGTAGCTGTGGCAGCACTATAGTCAAATCCTACTGAACTCAAAGCTTTCATGCCTTCACTACCTATGGCATGAAGTAAGGCTAACAACGTTATTCTACCTCTAAATTTAGGTTGTGCATCACCCTCTACATCCTCAGTACCTAATTTTACTACCGTCATCTCAACACATATTCTGTACCTAGCTAACCAGTCAGAAAAACACGCAGACATATCACCTACACTAGGGTCATGTTTCAATCTAGGAAATGAATTAAAATCAAAGCCTGACAAAGATGCCATGACTATGATAAGCACTTAACCACAACAATAACACTGGAAATAAACACTACACAATACAGTAACACCACTACTGACAACCCAAAATAATAATTTAATATTAATTAATTAATTAATTAAATATTAACTGACACTAATACCGTAACACCACGAGCACAATATTAATATAATATAATCACAGAACAACACAGTTAATCACACACACTTGTAATGGTTCACAGATAATTGACTATTTTGAGCACTCAACACGGTTTAGGTAAGCACTGCCTACGACGCCATGTAGAATTAGCACAGGGAACTTACCTAAAGCTAGTCACGATCAATAGAGAACGTCATCAATCATCAAATCGCGTTATATACTCTGGGTACGTCCGGGTACTAAGTCACGTGATCCTCTTAGCCAGTCCCTGATGGTTTCCGGCATACACTACAGACCTTAATCTATACAGATTATACAACAGCCTATAGTGATTTCAAACAACAAAGACGGGACGCTAAAAAACGATTCTTCATCTAAAATAATTGCACTTGAGAAACAGTTTTGTTGGAAACATCAAAGCCGCTAACGGTGATATGATTGGTCAAATCACAAAATATCTACCGATTTTTTGACCACGAGCAAAACCTACCGATAGCCTCAAATAAAATGCTACAGATTATTTCATTACGTCACACAGGAAATGGATGCAAGGAAATCCTCAATCGGTAAAGCTGCGCTTACACTATGCGTCTCCGACTCCGATTCCTTTGTAGTTTGCCGCCTGCGACTTGGCGCATCTTCCTGTGGACAGCTTCCTGTGAAATTGCAGGGTTGTCGGAGTCGGAGACGCAGCAACCCAGCAGTGTTGGGTTTGAGCGACAAGTCGCAGCTTTTTCATAGCCACGTGACACAGCTTAACCAATTGAGTTGCTCTATATAGCGGCTCCAATATTTGGTTTATTTTGGCCTAGATATAATGTAAACAATGATTGTTGTAAGATCGTAAGGTTGTTATTAAATAATTAATTATTATCAGCATTGTTGACATGTGTGTTTATTATTTTTCTTATCAAAAGAATCAAACTATATATGTTCAACAATAATAGAAAATTCATATTTGGAGTAGCCATCATTATTATTTTGGATGCAAACATAAAAATAACGTTAGATTTTGTTCAAATTATCATTTAATTTTGGCAAGTAGTATTATTATTTATATAGAAGTAAAAATCTCATTTTATAGGTAAATAAAAAATTCACAAGATGCATAGAGAACTACTGTCTGGTCGAAAACTGATAATAATTAAATTACAACTCATCAATCCAACTACTTGAGCGCAGGAACGCAATAAATTATTTAAGCTAAGATGGTTGGGCAACTCCGAAGTCCCGGAAATCAAAAAATCAGGGTGTCGCAGTAGTGTAAATGCAACATGCGTCTGCGCCTCCGACAATCTAGTAAATTCACTGGTGTCGGAGTCGGAGACGCATAGTGTAAACGCAGCTTAAGGCAAATCGGGAGCTAATCGGTAGATGTACATGGGGTATAACTAGGAAATGCAACGGAAGTGAGAGGTGATAGGTCAGATGAACACTGATTTCAAAAGTCTACAGTTTGATACAATCTATGATTTTTTCCGTGTCTGTGAAAATCTTAGCTGTATTTCCACTGAAATAAACGGTAGCCGGACATCTCGCCACACTTTTAACTGGCCATATTACTAACTAGCCACATGTGCTACTGGGAACACTCCTTACTCGCCACACTACCAACTAGTCACACTGCCAACTGGCCACAGTTTCCATATAGTATATATACACTAGCTTAGTGACCCTGTATAGGGTCACTACACTAGCTCAATGCAGTGAATGTGCCTAGTTCAAAGTGTGGCGAGATGTCCGGAAGCCAAATAAACATCCCCTGTGATTGTCAAGGTCACTCACTTTGTGGCATGCTCATTGGTGGGCCATCTTGATACCTTCTTCGCAGCATTGAAACTACTCCGTGATTTTATAATTATTATAATAACAATGATGATTTTTTTTATTTCTTCTTCGTTTCCCTTCTGCAAATGATGTCAGACCATGCTTACAGCTCACTTATCGCCAGTAGTTCACTGTCAGCTAGCATCAAAGGCAATCAATGCTTTGACATCAATTGTTACAAAATCAAAACTCCTCAACAACAACAAGCAACAACAAGCAAAGCTCAGGCTGCTGGTATTTTTTTTTCACAGGTGAAGTAATATATCGAACATCTGCTAAAGTACCAGTGCTAGATGCTCCTGAGCATACAGATAGCCAACCTGATATGAAACTCGACAGATCTAGTTATAACATTGCAAAGGTACGTATTGTGGCGGACCGACGGCGCCATCTTTTATTCCATGTTGTATGTGACATTCTATGCGTACGTTCTACTACAATTAACTCTATGCATGCACATTTTATATTCCTTACCTTGCTGTGCAAACTTATACATTTACCATGTGCTAACCAGCCAGCCATATCCATAGGCCATACCTACTCACGTTCTATTAGTCTAATCTTGTATTGCAGGCGTGCCTTAAAGTTCAGTCATTGTTTGTCTTTGTCTTGTCTCATACTTATTATGTAATCGTTTTTATAAATACCCATGTCAGTCAGTTAATAAAGCAGAGTTAAGCCTTGCATACTCTCAGAAGTTCTTCTTTGTTCTCTAACAATAATAACTTCACTGCGCACTAAGTACATGCACGTACGACTAGCACACTACATCAGCGAGTAGTAATACATGAGCACTACACCGAACCTCTGTTGGTCCGAATTAGCTTTGCTATTCTAAACCATCAATGTTCGACCGTAGCTGCTGTCAGCACAGCCAACACAACTAGCCAGCTCGATCCTGTCGACAGTTGCCATGCAGCACTGTTAAAGGGCAAGTCGACCTGCAGTCAGTAGTTGTTGACAGTGCAAGCACAAATTGAGCCATCACCGAGCTGGAGAGGTTGTGCAGGTGAGCCAAGCTACCACAGACACATACAGACAAAGTGAAATCCTGCACAGTATAACTATATGCACTACGTACATAATAATGCTGCAGTAGTAGTATTGTACAGGATTTCGTGTCTGGGTGGTAGCCACCTGTACACTCTCCCGATATGCTCTGTCTCGACCCTAAGTCAGCGCTCAATAATGTGCTATTATTGTTCACAGTGCGTACATTGGTTTGTGCAGTTTTGGGTGCGGCCGAATCTGATTGCTGGCAGTTTACAATAATTATCTAATAATTATTGGCTGCGGCCGAACATGTCCATGACCGACAATAATTGCGCTGTAATTATTGTTTAGTTTATAGTTTGTTGCGAACTGTTGCCACCGACAATACTCGTGCTGAGTGATTGCCTAGTTTATAGTTTGTTTCGAACTGTTGCCACCGACAATAATTGTGCTGGAATTATTTGAAGTCGAATCTGACTCAGTCAAGACCGACGATAATAATTGCACTATAATTATTGCTTCTGAACTTGTGTTGGATTCCCCGAATCCGAATTTAGCATGAGCCGAACTATTAGGGCACTAAGCGTTGTGTCGTATTTCTCACCTCAGGTGAGGGAACACGCAGTGATAGGGCGAACCGTTCTCACTTTCCACCTAGCTTCGTGCTTGCCAATAGTCGACCAGGTCAGCGCTTGCAGTTATGTTGCTTCTAGCTGTGCTTGCTTCTTGAGAGAAAGAATCTTCTGAGAGCCAGGCTAACTCTGATTTTTATTATACAAACATAGATATTTATACAGGGTAGGCGGGTACAAGTTACTTAAACCACGCCTGAGAAAATCTTGGAGCAAGCCACGCCTTGCCCTTACATTGGCACCAAAATGCATTTATATAATTATTTCGTGGAAAAAGTATAAACAGAAAATAGTAATAATTATTATTTGGGCACATCATAGAACTGTTCTAGATAGACACTCGTAGCAATAGAACTGGGACAAAACATAGACAGACATAAGTGAGTACATATTGAGATAATGCGTAGACAATTGCGTAGACAAACAGAACAAAGGGTGAGACGATATTGAGTCAAAGGCTTAGACTAAGTATGAGTAGATAATAGTAAATGTTCGACAAGTACTGGCGTCCCTCACAGTATTGTACAGGATTTCACTTTCGGTAGCTTAGCCTCAGCACCTGTACTTCCTCCCTTCACCAAATGTAGGCTCTGCTTGTGTAGTGGCACAGCTACGACTTCCTGATTGACTCAGTTGCTAGTCATTGCTGACTGATAGCTGAGCCCATGGATGAAATATACCAGGATTGCCAGCTGCGCCCAATCAGGTGAGGCAATTTGAATGGCGAAGTTGGTACAGGATGTAGACCGTGACTGCGCGGCTTTTACAAGAAAATCGTGACATACGCTATAGTAAGGGGCCGCAGGTTGTGATAAAATAATTTTACAGCAAGCACTGCAATTTTTTAAACACCCAATAATAAGAACATACCGGAAACTCGTCAGTTTTTTTGCGTGGAGTGGCGTAGTTGTCTTTTTTAATGAGAAGACAACTGAGCACTGCTTCCAGAAAAGACCATGTACGTACCGGATACTGCGTAAATATCACTGTCATGGCCACTCCCATAAACGGCCTCACTTGCATCGTGGTAAAAGTTATATTGAACGGCCGTAGCTGGCAATCCTGTTATATTTCATCCATGGCTGAGCCGGCCAGTCTTACTATTGCCCTCGACAGCCGAGGCCGAACAAGTGTCAGGCAAGGCCAACAGTCTGGCTATTATTCTAACTGATGTCTATACTACTTTGCAATTGAGCCTATCATTATAGCAAGCTATATTGGATAAGTTTTTGCAGAGGTTTTGTATAGTGCGCTGGTGAAGTGTTTTGTAAAACAAAGTGACTTCTGAGAGTGTGCAGTGTAACTCTGCTTTATTGCATGGAAACTGAGACATTTATAATAAGGGGTAAACAAAGAGAATATAAAGTATAAAGGAAAGTCACGCCTTGTATAAAATGATCGGGTGACTTGTGTTATTTAGCACCGCCCTAGAATATAATATAGAAGAAAGGCTCCACCCCTAGTATTGATTGGGTGAAGCTGACAATAGAACGAGATAGATGCGTAGCAATAGATAAGTTTACGAATGGTAGAATGTTTCGTAATAGAACTGAGTCTATGCACTTGTGGCGTCCTTCACAATATCACTTTGTTACCGCTAGTTTAAATTTTAGTGCTCCTGCTAAGAAATTGAGCCATCCTTTAGTTAATATAATGTATTATTTGTTAATTCAAGAAATGAAGTTGCTGGATGGTTGTTCACAGGAGCGCAGTTACTGCTTTCCGCTAGAACATCTTCACATTCTCTCAGTTGGTTTGTGTTTCGGTACTGAATGTTTCACTGTCCAACTCAGATTGGTGTTTGATTTTTGTCTGTTTCTCAGTCTGGATGTTAGTGGAATGTGTCTGTCTTGATGTAGATGGCTAGAGCAAACAGATAGTAGTCCAGGTATCAATGCAGATATGATAGAGTCTCTGTCAAAGAAAAAGGTGGAAGACCCGCAGAAATATGCACAGTAAGCATGTGTTGTTACTGCTTTTGTATATAAAACATGTTGTTAGCCTGTCAAATAGTGGGATATCAGATAGTAATAATAAAAGCATAATAGTTATAAATAAGTTGTTTAATTTTGACCAGTGTGAATTTGAATTTATCCGGTTTGATTACTCTGTGGTCGATGTTGTTTGGTGATTGATGCCATGAGTATAAGAATACAGCTCTTGTATGACCAACAGCTAAAACAGATGGTTGGGTACGTTGACTTGGGTGACGACCCTGAAGAGCAGGAAAGGGAGGCTTCTGAGGCTTTAGTGTTTATGTTGACTTGTACTGATGGATATTTGCAAATCGTCAGTTTTATCGCTTTAACAGTTTCACCTAAATCGAAATTCATATTATTTTGCGTGCAATTAATAGTCGTGCCCTTTTTTAGGACTAGTTGCTTCTTGGAAAGCACCTGTTGCTTACAGTCTTACAAGAAGTCTCCAAACTGCTACACAATAGAAGCTTTTGAATCATACTCTCTACAGCTTGAATGAGAGAGGATTCATTATTGATTGCATAACTATGGATGGCCATGCCACAAACTTAACAACTCTTGGGTGCTAAGTTGACTGATAGTAACAACTTGGTGCCTTATTTCTTTATGGAGGAGTCCTCTCATTAGACCTTTACTGGATCCCTCCCACATGGTGAAACTGGTGCGTACAATGTTACATTCATATGGAGTTGTCAACTCTCCCAGTGGCCGAATTCAGTGGCGACATATTGCTCTACTATATGAGACACAGGAAAATATGGGACTGAGGCTAGCGAATAAGTTATCCGCAAGGCATATCAATTTTGTTCAAAATAAAATGAAGGTACTTTTTGTCTAAATGAATTTTTCATTTACAATCTTTTTTAGTCTAGTGAAGATTTTCATACATTGCAAAATTATTGATTTACGCATATTTTCTGTTGGGCAACTCCAAATTATCATATCTTGTTTTGTTAGGTCTCACAATTGCTGTCTAACTCCGTAGCAGATGCTCTTCTGCCATTGAAGGAACTTGGCGGGGGGGGGGGGTGTAAGACTTTGTAGACTGGGAACCAACAGTAGAGTTTATCAAGGTAATTTAGTTTTAGGAGTGTTCAATATTGACAGACTATTGCAATCATAGGATGGTGGTCAGCTAGATAACTTGTGGAGGTAGTGAATGTGTCACTGAACATGCATGTCATTACTTCATTATTGGATGGTTGATCGACTGTTTGACATTTTAAACAGTCGATCTGTAATGGCCAGAGGCTATAAGCAGCCATTACGGATAAGCAGTATGGAATGCATTGGCTCTTTTTTACAAGACGCCGGGGCTTACCCACTTTCTCTCACTACTGCTGAAAATTTGCCTCTCTGGCTATGTAGATGGTATGAAGTGTTGCTGAGGCTTGCTTGGTTTTAGTGTTTCATCTTATTCCGCTATTGAATAGTTTGTTGTGCTTATACACTTTACAACTCGTCGTTGTAACAAAGCAACGCAATAGACTCGCTGATTTGGTCCCCCTTTAGTCTAAACCATTACATGTTCATAGGTTATGCAGTTATTTATTTTGAATTAATATAATCTATTTGTTAGACAGAAATGTGTGTATGAAAGGCTTAGTGTGTGGACCTGACGCTGTATCTGGGCTTGTTGTGCAGCTGATGGAGCCTCGTATTGCCCGCTATCTGCTGATGTACAAGTTTAGCCAGGATCACTTGGAGCTCTTCTTCAATGCCATTCGAGGAAGTGGTGAGTGCAACAAAATCAAGCCACTGTAAACCATAGAGTTATTTTTATGTACGCTAGAGAGCGTAGCTCGCCGGCCTGAAAATTTAAGTTTGTATACCCAAGGGTTGGGGTGGGTTGCAGTTAGTGCTGAGTCGGTATCAGTTTTACTGGCTAAACCAAAAGTTTTGGTGTCAGTAAAATGTTTTTTTTTTTGGCTTCATCGGTTTATAGCCGAGGAAGAATAGAGCCAGATGATGTTTTATCTATAAATGTCCTGTGTACAGCCATCATGTGCTGGTGCAAATCCAGCGAAAGGCCCTATGTTTATAGACTAGCCTTTTATGAGTGCATGAGTACCTGTTCCAGGACTTGGATATATCAATAATTGAGCATGAGAAGTCTCTAGTAATTCTGCCGCTCAAATGTTAACAAAATATATTTTTCATTTTTATCATCATCGCTTATTGTTGGTTTTTACTGCCAGAGATTAAAAAAAGTAGAAAAACTGAGTGCGGGCAGCCCAGAACCAAAACCTAACAGGAAGCCAAACTGACCCAGCACTACCAACACCCATTCCAGTATTTCACGCTAATATAAAATGTTCTGGCGTTTATTTTAGGTGGATGGAACAACAACTCTAATGTCAGTCATTTCAAAGCTGCATTTAGGAGTTTGATTAGCAGATGTGGTGCTGAATCAGACGGAGGAACTACCGGTAATGTCGTACCTCAGAGTCACAAGGAGATGATACAAGCTGGCAGCGACTGCTGTGTGCCTCCTAACATCATTCCACAGAATGACAACCTGGCCCAGCTATTTGAAGAGTCCATGTGCTCAGTAGAATCATGTTTTCTCGCCAATTTCCCATCAATTCTAGGCAATGTTTTTTGTTTGTTTTTGTGGTTGGGTTGTTAGAAAACTTATTACGAAATTGGTCTGTGACGATTGTCGCGTAGCATTGGTTTCTGCAACACCAAGTCAGAAATATGGCCACTATTTCATTTTCTTGCATTTGACAAACAATGGCGATCTAACATCTAATATCCCCATCAGCTGGCTCTATTTCAGTCTCTTTCAGCTCAGCGCTGGTTTAGATGCTGTCACCAAAAAGGTTTGCTGTCTGTTCAGTCGAAGGTTTTGCAGGACGTTGGCCAAAATGATTTGTTAGTTGTTGGAGATCCCTTCCTTGAGACCACGGATGGCATATCAAACCACCCCGTAACATTGATTTAGCTAGTAGTAGAAACCTTTTACAACTTACAGCAGCATCATAAGGCAAAGCTACACAATCTCAAGTTGTACGAAAGCAACATTCGTCACAAGAACACAAAAGCCATCATGTTCAAGGGCCAGTAGAGCTCTTTTATATGTGCCGTAGACTTTCACTTTAGAAGTGCTCGATTTAAACTCTTCAACATTATTATAACTTTTGTATATATATCATATGTTTTTTTGTTAATTTATTTACTTTTGCTTTTTTCCAATGTGTATTAGTGACCTGTCATGCACTGCTCATAAAACAAGAATCCATTTGTGTGTTTGGATTAGATCATAATTATTTTGATTACAGGAATAATCTTATGTATACAAACTGGATACAAGTGTTGTGTTATGAACACTCATTGATTTGTAACATTCAATTAGCTATCTAATACATTAGTTTTATAAGCACTGGATGGTAGAGTGGTTTAGCCTTTGAGTGCACTATATTCCACACCTGTAGATGTGTATGGTTAGTGGTTAAATTCGGCTGGCTAGCTTACTTGCGACTAATCTTATCTTACACATAGTGGAGTTGTAATCTTAGCATTTTTTAGTTTGGCACCACCGTTGCTAGGATACATAGTAGCAGGTACCAAGATGGCCACCAGGATTACACGCCGCTGATATAGCGTGACTTTACCGATGTCCATTCCAGGAGATGTTTATTTCAGTTGGTGTGCCTAACAATAACCTTTGTATTCAACATCCAAGCACGCCCATGCAACCAAAACAACATAAAAATCCCCACAGATTTACAACAAATGCAATGAATATTGCCAAAAAAGCTCTGTGAACAGTAGACTAAGATAGATCACGACATATGCACACAATGAGGCGTGATAGTGCAATGATATAATTCAGAGTGTTGACTTCTTTCTCTGTAGTCAACCACAGGTGTCTTGTGCAATGAAAATCTCCCGCCGTAGGTAGTACATTTCACTGCAGGGAATCCGACTCAAACCTTCAGACAAAGTTATTTAGGGCTACATTTGTGGGGTGGGTGGGGATGGCTGCTTCAGACCTGGAGGTGAAGGGAAAATGGTGGCTCATTGCATGAATGCTTTCTCTTGCGACGGCCCCTGAAATCCTCTGAAATAGTTGAAGCTCTTTGCATAGAGAGCTTTCTACTTTACAATGACGCTGGAGATGCAATACAAACTTTAATGAAATGTTAGTTTAAATAATATAAACTGGGCAGAGTTAGTGGCGCTTCGCTATCAAACACGCACAGTAAAGCGCCACTATCTCCGCCCAGTTTATATTATTTAAATTAATGAAATGTAGCTGAACACGACCTTACTGATTTCACTGAGTTTATATCAGCCTTGCTCGTTACAAAGTTTCAAACAATAAAACTGTGTTTTCTGTCTAACAAACAAGAAAGTCTGCAGTTTTTTTTTAACATCCAGGCGTTTTCGAAATGATTTAGACGATGATGAAAATCAAAAACCATATAAACGCTTTAGAAACAACACGAGTTATTTGGAATTACAGGAACAACTTTGGAATGATCTAAAATGTTTAAAACTGTCTAAGCTTTTCTGAAAAATTTTAGATGCAGTATGTTATTCAGATCATAAACAGTCGCGTGCAGTTACATTAGCACCTCTATGTAAAACAGCTAACATGCACATAAAGCCAATAATTATTGCATCACCAAATGCTGGGCTTTCATGATGCCTTCTGTATGAAGAGATAAAAATAGCAACATGACAAGTTCGATAAGTTTGTATGTAAAGCATTTTCTGATAAAACGGTACAAAGCATTCTACTTTTGAAGCCTTTGATGGCTGCCTAACTGAATCGTACTCGTGTCTAATTTTTATTATTAGACTTTTTGATGAAGTTGGATTCCAGGAAATCTAGATATCTGCTATTTACAAAACCTAGCCTCAGTACCAGAATAAAATTAGTCAGTGGACTTTGTGATGGGATACAGCTGTATTTGTTTCATTCTTCACCCACAACATGACATGACAAAGTATCTTTTCCATCCCTTGTATTACTTACAGGGAAGGTCTCGAGAGAGAGGAGTTCACCTCAGGTTTTATATGAGGTTATGAAGCTTCAAACAATTGCAATGTTTGTACACATGAATAGATAGCATTTTGCAACATCACAGTCTTTCCTAAAAGTCTGTACGGCTATTTTAAGAATGTTCCCTGTTAGAACTTTCCAACAGACCACAGATTTGTGAATGGGCTCCTGGGAGCCAAGGGAGCCCATTCTAACATTCACTACTGGTAACCTCGGGAGTGAAATATCTCTGCAACGTAAAGTGGAAAGTGTAAGTGAAAGCGTCAAGTGGAAAACATCAGTGAGTGTATCTTTGTGGTAGATTTTGGTGAACAATCGTAGTAAACTGGGAGTTTACTACACTATCTCCACACCGAATGCGCTAGAGCTATACCCACAGCCATCGGTAAGATGCTGTGCCTGTAGTAGAGCCTTACTGCGCCGGTAGCACAGTGTGTAGGGCCGGTAGTGACCCCTGCAGGACTGGTATTGACCTCTGTCGACCCGGTATGTGACTCAGGGCCGGTCAAAGATGGCTGCCATAGCAGAGGACTTCTAAAACCAGTCAAGATCCTGCTCTAAGCCAAGAACAGAAGATACCCTTCCTTGTATCCGAAGTAGCCAAGACCACAAGCTAGCCAGAGCTTTGGGACCCTGTAGGACAACCTGATTGGACAATGGGAGATAGGACTCTGCCCCTAGCCACTTGGCGCTTATTTCATTTAACCCTTGTACATTGGATGATTGGTTAGTTATTTATATATGTAATATCATTGGTCTAATTACTTCCTGTGCCTTTACTGTTATATGATTTTATGCTAATTATTTCCTGTCAGTTACCTATAAAAGGGATGGCATTGTTCAGATTCATTGCATCCATTTTCATGTCTTGCCAATGACCCTAGTGGATTGCCATCCTAGGACTTTTCCTATTGAGAATAAAACCAGTATTCAAACTGCACTCTGTGTTGTTTGTGTGAGCCATGGGCTCTGACTATACCGGATAACTCGGTTGCATTATTGCACAGTTGTCACTGTCAAGCAGCACAGTGTCCCTTCTGGAGAGAGGTACAATACTTGAGCATAGTGGATATCCGTGGAACCAGACCGAAATCCATTACATCTGTGTGTTTTAAGCATGTATGCCTATTTCACTGAGATAGTCAGAAACTGTTTTACTGTTGGTTGTTTGCAGCAGTCGCTATAACAACTAGTTACTCAATCTTCACAACGAGTCCAATAATAAGTACAAGTCCACACAGGTTGGAGAGTCATCGTACTAAAAACTCTACTGTTTTATTTCTTCATTGGATCAAACAACCAGTCTTTGTATTATAGGATGATTTCTCACAACAATTCCAATACCGCTTGTTCTGTATGCACAAACTGAATACTTGGTATCCATTTTATTGTTTTAAGATTTCTGTGATTCATGCGTTTCTTTGGTACACGGTCCGTGTTCTTTGACATTTACAGACGTTAACTTAGTAGTTTTAGGCACAAGGTAAACATACTTGGACCACAGGCCATGAGCATTAGATATGGTTGTGAGTTTACATGTTTGATACCCGCAGTAATGTTACATGTACATCTACCGAATACTTATTTGCCCTTATACCGCATGTACATCTAACGATTAGCTCCCGATTAGTTTAAATGATATAAACTGGGCGGAGTTAGTGGCGCTTCGCTATCAAACACCCACACCACAGTTTATAGAAATGGGGTAGTATTTGCCTGAGTTGTCTTCTCGCAAATACATCAAAACATGAGGAGACAATCATTGAAGTAGACTAAGTACCACGAACCTAATCCGCATGTTGCGGGTAGCATATCTGACCTGTGTCCTTGCTTGAGCAGCGTGAGTTAGTAAAACAACAACAATTCAACATTCCATTAATTTCTACGACCACAAAATCAAACAGAATGCAAAGGCCAGACCACAAAATGCAACGATGTATGCTTCAGGTCATCATTATTCAACGATGTTATTGCGCTGTTGCGCCATCGCTAGCTTAGCTGGATTTGACCTGAACTGCAACTTGTTAATAAAAATAATTAATTAATAAATTATTATCTTTATTAGTATGATTTACTATAATCAAGGAAAAAATCTAAACTGATTCTCTCGCTGTGACAACATGTACTAGTTCTACTAATTACTACTAACGCCACTAACAGCTCGTGGATAATGTTTATAAGCAAACAATCCAACCAATCAAAACACTACACTAGACATAGCGATAAACATTTTGTGTAATACTATGGAAATCCGGTGCGACGTTGCTGGTTGTCGGTTGGTGGTTGTCGGTTGTCGCTTATAGGTTGGTGGTTGTTGCTTATTAGTTGTCAGTTGTCGCTTAGGAAACTTAGCTAAGACACTCTTTGATTGTGAAGGTAATATAATTGAATACCAAGCAGTTGGAGGGGTTCTTCTATTTATTTATTGTTGCTGTATTATTTATTATGTAATGAATGACGATCACTAATAACATTCGTGGATTTGATAGTATGTTTTCCATGTTGTACCTCACAATACGTAAGGTATACATCACAAACATTGTAGTAATCACCAAAGTGAGCCATGTATTATTATTATTGGTAACAAACTGGAGTGGTAATAAAAAATAATAATTATAATTAAAATAAAAATCTTTTTTTACAAACAACAAACAATAATAATAATATATCTATGTAATACTGTATTATAAATATTATTATTGTAAAAACCTTTTTTAATTATTTTTTATTACGACTCCAGTTCGTTACCAATCAATCATGCATGGCTCACTGTACTTTTATAAATAAATAATTAATAATAATGATAATTAATAGTAGTAGTAGTAATAATAATATATAATAATTATTATTATTGTAAAAAAAATAATAATAATAAATCGTTTATAATAACAAAGTTGATGATAAAAAAGTAGCATTTAATCATTTTTGTTTGTGATGTTATCCCGTCTAATATGACTTTATTGGTATTATTTATGCCATTATCATGATAACAATTTTTTTAAGAAAAAAACATTAAAATATGCACTATTTATTATTTCTTCCTCCTCGTACTTCAACAACTTCCCTTGTTCAAAAATATTCCCGAGTTCTTCTCCTACCTCAGCTAGCCACCTACTCCACCGCTATCTTATCTTATCAAGTACTTCACCATCTCTGTCCTCCATAGATAGATCAATACCATCTTCGAACCCTCAAGCGTGTCTATGTCTGAACGTACCACCCGTGACAATCACAAGATACCCAGCTCACTTTCTTACACTACCTAAATTCGCAATTTTGTTAGAACATCAAAAACTCTCAAGCTTTTTAAAAAAGCCTCTAAAACCTTTCTACTTCAACATGAAGATTAAATCACTAATACTCTATTTTTACTCGCTCATATATTACCAACAATGCAATGCTCTTTCTAAAACTTTCTTTCTCCACAAGTTTTTTGTCCCACTTCCATTCAACTGATCATACTGTACAGGAATTTATAGTGTGATAAGTGGTAGCTTTCCACCTGCACAGCTTCCCCACGTTTTAGTGAATGGTTTTAGGCAGAGTAGTGAGTGTCTTATATGTTTTAGCAGGAACAAGGTCGACAGCCTAGTCTAGTCGATCAAAATTTGCAGCGTTGAAAGCTCGTGAGCTATACACAGTGAGGAGTCAATATAACTGCCACACTTTCCACTGATTTCCTGGTCGAAAGAATAGCTGCGAGGGGTCGAACTATCAGACTGAACAATCGTTCCAGTATCATACACCAGCAGCTCGTATGCAGTGAGAGTCGATTCGACTGAACACTTTCTACTGACTATTGCTCGTGCTGATAGCCAGCTTGTCCAAGTAGCTGTTATGTATGCTATCTGTTACTTGAGTGTAGTTGCTTGTTCTGTGCAGAGAGAGATTCATCAAGCTTGTGAGAGTCATGTTAATGGTCTGGCCACACACACGACTTTTTTCTGTCCCGGTGACACTCACAACTCGACGCGGCGCCTGAACTGATCGCCGGAAACGGTTTTTACAGGCCACACTGGCTGACGGCAATCGTTACTTGGGCACCTTGGGTGCAAAGAAAAACAAGTAATAATAAAACTAATAATTCACAATAATATTATGATAAATACAATCATAATGATCAGTAAGTTATAATAATCATTTTCATTAACAAAAATTTATTATTATTACTTATTTATTATTTGCTACTCATTATTTAGTTAATATCAGTTATAATAATTAATTAATTATCAATCATCATAAATAAATTTTTCATGGATAATAATAATAATTATTTAACTTTGCTTGTTATTATATTCATTGCACCAATAACCACTCACAAAAAAAACAATCAATAGTGATTACCATCATGTTTTTTTTCTTACCATTTATCATAATAAGCAACAGTTATATTTATGTCAACGATTTAGTACAAGTATTGTTGGCGGCAAACTGTTTTAAATTAACCTTGACCCAGTGCGAACAAATGTTAGCCAATCACATTAGAGCCGTGGCGTCGGAAAAGTAAAAAACTTGAGCATGTTCAACGGCGTGGTGCGGCGCCGTTCAGCTTGGACGGCGAGCGGCGCGGGTTTGCTGATTCGACAATTCGCCGCGCCAGATGCCGTTTCCGACGAAAAGTCGTGTGTGTGGCCAAACCATAACTCCGGTTTTATTAGACAAGTGTACCAATATTTATACATATAACACACAAAAGGTTGAGTAAAAGCAGCACATAGAACAAAGTATAGGCTACGCCTATTCTGCCTGATTGGCCCATAGAACTTTAGAGGGTGGTCCATAGTTATGGCTGATTGCAAAGCGTAGCATGTACATGTTTACATAGTAATAAAATAATAAATGATTGCTACTGTAGAGAATAAATGATTGCTAGCTATGCACAGAGTTGTCATATCGGTCGACTGAGATTGTTATTGTGTGGTCGGTGGAGTCCCCAACAATACTTCAAGTGATCCGGCCTATTAACTACAATATACATATCTGTAAAACTGTTCTGTAAATATTGTTGTGTAAATCTGTTAAAAATGATGTGTATATATATTTTGTATATATAACGACATTGTAACATTGCTGTCACTATTTCCTTCCTTTATTCAAATTGTATTGTAAAATTTTCCTTTCATTTTTGTTCTGGTTATTTCTTCTTTTGATTGTGGTATTTTATGGAAAACATAACATATGTTTGGCATGATAATTTAACCACATTAAATAAAGTTAATAATAATCATATGAGACGTTTTTGCTTTTAGCTACTGTACAGAAGTACCAGTATCCAGTATGTGACAACACTTCTCAAATCCTCCATGAATCAAGCCCCTTATATGCAGTGAACCATTTTTCGGACACATTGACACGAAGGAGATGTATATTCTACTGCAATGCCTATGACAGAGAATAACAGGACACCAAAGTATATTGAGCATCATCAATCCTGCTCCAAATGGCAGGATCATGAGTTTGAACTATTTTTAGTTTTCTAACAGCTTCGGTTATGTAGGAACATTTCTCATTACATTTCATTACCCTTATCTAAATACAAATGTTTATGATGGTACAATCTTCAACTTAACTAATTTTCCTGCTATGGACAGTCAAGCACTGACTCCTTCACAAGCATATCGCTTAAAAAAATTGATACTTAGCTCTATATTAAACTTGCTGCTTACATTTTTGGAGTTTCTATTTGCTACATTTCTCATAAGCGATTCATATTCACTTACTCTAAATACCATTCATTTGATGTCTTTATGTCAGCAATACTACAATATATCACCAGTATGTTATAGGTATTGTCCCGATAACAAAAACCAATAAAATTAAATCATGGATTAAACAGTTAATTTTGGCACTCATATGTTGGGATTGTCTCACATTTTACTGTTCATAACTTGTTGTGTAACAGGGCATTTTCTTCCTAGAAATTAATTTCTGTCTGTTGCATTAACTTTGAGCTAAGAGTTGGAAGCTGTTGGTGAATTTGTTTTGGGCTAGTAATAGATGAGTTAGTAAACTATAAAATACAGCTGTAACTCGTACAATTTTTATATAACTGTTTTCGAATATTTTCCACCAAAGCAGAGCATCAAATTTAATTAAACTTGCTTTTTAACCTGGCAAGGTCACTAGTAGTGATGACGCTATTTGGAATTTCCAGTTTTGTTCTTTGTGATTGGAAAATTACTCAGTTTTTAAGTTACCTATGACAAGACTGGTTTAATCACACAAAACGATGAACTTGGTTGCTTTATAGCTCATTTCGTTTGCCTTGAACCCTGGATGAAATATAACAGGATTGCCAGCTGTGGCTGCATAATATAACTTTTGTCACAATTGGAACTTAGCCATAAATGGTGGTTTATGGGAGCTGCCATGATTAGTGGGTGCCATGGGTGACACTTTTCATCCATCCTATTGGCTAAATTTGGCGACACCCTTTCAGGTTTCTGGCAGTCCTGCTATATTTTATTTATTCATGCCTTGCACTCTTGCTGACTGTCACTTGAATAGATTACAGCAATGGGCTGCCCTTTTGATGGCTGGTTAGCCACGTATGAATGTAATGTTCCCATGTTATAAAAGTTTTAAAGAACGGCAAACTATTTTTGAGTCACATGCAGGTACTAGGCCAAGAATTTAGTAGTCATTGAAAGTGATTGTAATGTCTAATCCTTCCATAAGTTCATTCTGACATTATAATTTGTGTTAAACAGCAAATATTCTTGTGTAACTTGATGCAATAACCTACCTATATCTACTGTTTTCATGTTAGACAACTAGCACAGTTTTCGTAGACAACAAATATACGTTGGAAGAAATTCCTGAAAAACTTTAACTGTTTAAATCCTTTTCGCAGGTTCTAACAAAGTAAATTGCAATTACATTGTGCCTAGAAAATGGTTGAGATCATCAGTGTATAGAATGAGTATGCAATTCATTTATGTGCATGTTTATAAATTTTTAATTGATTTGTTGACAAAATAAATCTGCAGAGAAATGCATGAACAAGGCTTATAAGTTTTGTCCATAAATTCCGTCATATACTTATTGCTTAACCATTGCTTACAAAAGACAAAACAAATTTTTAGCCCACAAAAATCACAACAGCTACCAAGTTATTACACACATTTTATGTTCATTTGTAGTTGTTGTTGTTTATAGTAGTATATATAATCGTTGGTTGTATTATCTAGGTCAGCCAATAATCATTTTGAATGTTAGGAGTTGTCATGCCTTGCATTATTGAAAGATGGTAAGACAACTCCTGAGTAAAGAAGATTCTGGAAGATTAGTCACTGGTCTAGATGTTGTGTGCAACTGATACTTTTTTAAAATACTAAAAGGTTTGGTATTTTTATCACCAAGATGACCACGTGACAAAAGACTGTAACAAAACAGCTTTCAAAGTATATATAAAAAAACAAAAGAAATGGATATGGAACAGGTTACCAATCTTTTATTATGTAACTTACATTTATAAAAATAAGGACAGCAAAATCAAAAACCACAAAATAAAACAAAAATATTATCTTAAACAAAATCGCTCAAAATCAGCACATAGAGGAATGTTTGATTAGCCGTCAACAATCTCATGAAAAATAAGTACAGCATGATGAAATACACAATGTTTAGTAGTTATGCAAGAGCAAGTAAATTGCCGTTAATCATTTTTAATCATAAAGGCTGGTTCACATTGCTACAGGGATAGTCGTATTTGTCTTATTGCCGATGATTTCCCGCTAATGTGAACATAGAATACCGATCAAAAACCCGTGCCAAAAGGTGAGTGTAATGTAATAAAATGGAGATTTGAGCCTGCATAAATATGAAGCGCTTCCTGGTACGTACAATCACCTTCCTAGAACACAGATCAGGAAAGTCCTACAACATAGGTGATACACTTGTACAACAAAAAGTACATTTGAAAAGACTAATGATGTTCCCACTGCCCTTTTTTACTATCTAACACAACTACTACCAAGGGAGCAAGCTTGGCTAATGAAGCAAGAAAATATGAGCCTGTTGATTTGACTCTGATTGAACAGAAAAACGGTTAGGAATAAAATGTCATCAGTTACATCTAAAAACCCAATTTTCAATCTGAAAAATCACGTACTTATGCAAAAGTATGATCTATTTCTGTAAAAACATCCTAGATCATCAAACAGGTAACTTATGATTTAAAGAATCAGAAAATTTCTCCATTGTTGGTAGATGAGGATAGAGTAATAGTAGCAATAACCACACCAATTATAACAATTTATTACAATTAAGAACAATCAATTTGTGATGGCTGCCGTCCAACAATTTATTTTCAAATAAAATAGAGTGAAACTAATCAAAGCAGTTTAACATCTACTGGTGTCTCAAAACAATACTCACTCAAAACTATATTAGTGTGGTGTAATATTTTTAGGAGCTGACAGACACCTTTTCAAGAGCTGGGTTTCTATTACATTTAAAAAAAATGAAGTAAAGTTAACAAACCAAGCAGCTATAGCTGTGCTATGACAATTTTCACATATTACGGGACTAATACTGAAGCAAGTCCAGTTACATATTTTCGCATATCTATTCCAATCACTTAGAACCTATAAAATCTGTGCAGTACAATGATATGTGGCTAGACAGTTAAGAAGAGCACAGAGAAATCTGGCAAGGAATAGCCTAGATTCAAAGACAAAGAAGACAGATTTTGGAATACTGAAAGGAAAACACGATACAATTCATACAACTACAAAACAGAATGCAAAGAAATGATGACAATAGGCAATTCAGAGGTTTACAAGCTGCAATAATGGGTCGCTAAATTTAAATCTGACCATTCTCAACAGCAGAGCCTTTTTATCCATTGTTTTTATATTTGAAGGTTAAACACTGATTAGCTGAAACAAAGCTTTTTATGCTGCATGCTCACTGTAACCATATTCCTGAATATCAATTAGAGGATAATTGTTACAGCAAGCCCTGTATGGTTCCAAAGCAAACAAATCTTAAAAGCTCCCAAATATTGGGAGCTTTTAAGATTTATTCATGCTCAAACAAGCAAATTAAAAACTTGAGGCGATAAACAAGCTAAAATAGTTTCAAAACTCTTGATTTAGCCTCAATAATATCTCATAGTTGGCATCTCCAAATATAAATGTGGTTAGCAAGTAGAGGCCAGTATGCAAACAATCATTAACATAGTATGACTGATTTGGATAAATGATGGCAACTTTCAATGCAAGCAGACACTCCAAAAAGCAACAAGATATGCATTGGCCTTAGTACTAAAATTTGGTTTCTAAATACTATGTGCCAACAATATAATAAACGACATAATTGATAATAATTTTACTTACCTATGATTTTTTCCAGGAAATTACTGCTGACCAAAAACATCAGGAGAAGAAAGTTTTGACTACAGAGATGGTGAAGTACTTGATAAGATAAGATAGCGGTGGAGTAGGTGGCTAGCGGAGGTAGGAGAAGAACTCGGGAATATTTTTGAACCAGGGAAGTTGTTGGAGTACGAGCAGGAAGAAAAAATAGTAGTGCATATTTTAACGCTTTCTTAAAATTGTTATCATGATAATAATGGCATAATAATGTAGAGGACCGACGCCATCTTCCCTACCTAACTCTATGACACTCGTACAAACATTATAAATTACGCTACATTTGTTCTATGTATGTCCTGTTCAAGATACTGTCTACTTGTCTCGTTCTATGCCCGCGCTTTAGGGCAAATCACTTTATGCATTTTATAGTAATTATTCTTTTAACATGTAAACTTATATGTGCACCATGTGGATGCAGCCAACCATTTATTTTAGCACCACCCTTTGTACATGACTTGTCCATGCTAGCCAATCATTTGTGTTAGGTGGAGCTTCTTTTGTGTTATTCATTTTACCCAAGATATGTTATGTAACAGTTTACATAAATACGCATGTTCTAGTCAATAAAGTCAGAGTCAGCTTGCACACTCTCAGAAGTTTCTTTGTACATACAAATAACTTCACTGCGCACCATTACTCGAGTAGTAATATACAGGCAGATCAGTCTGAACCTCTGCTGGCCGAACTTAGCTTTGTCTAAACTTCGCCTTCAATGTTCGACCTCTGCACAGCACTACAGAAAGACCGCCGAACCTCTGCTGGCCGAACCTAGTTCTACTAGTTCGCCCTTCAATGTTCGATCTCTGCACAGCACTACAAAAAGACAGCCGAACCTCTGCTGGCCGAACCTAGTTCCACTAGTTCGCCCTTCAAAGTTCGAACTCATTGCACACCCAAAACGATAGCTAACACAACCGGCAGTTCACTAGTTACTGAGATGGTCGACCACCATTCTCCAGTATACTAAGTCGACCTGTGGAAGGGTTGTATCATTAGCATACCAGACACAGTTGCCATTACAGTTCGGGAGGTTGTGCAGGTAGGCCGAGCTACCACCTCACACCCCCACAGTGAAATCCTGCACATTGGTGGCAGCAGTGGGATTGACAGACACCCACAGACAACACCTCCCAGAAGAAGAAGGATGGCGACCAGAAGAAGAGCCCTGAGCATCGACAGGGACCCTTCCAGCCTACAGATGATGGGAACGCTCACCGATATCCTAGACCGTATGACAGTAGCCACAGCCAGAGATAAGTTCAGAGTACCACAGTACGATGGTACGGGGGACGTGGACTACTTTCTACAGCGGTTCCAGGAGGTGACCAGAGCAAACCGTTGGCCGACCGAAGAAGCAGTCATCCACCTACGCCAAGCCCTAACAGGCAAGGCCGAACAGTGCGGTCGAGGTGAGACCACAGAGGAGGTGACACGAACGCTTCGGGCAACCTTTGGCATGACTCGTGCGGAAGCTCAAGCAAAGCTGCTAAGCTACCGACGAAACCCCAGAGAAAGCCTCAGAGACCATGCCCTCACGGTCGAGCACCTCGTTTCGGCAGCCTACAGCACTCTGCCGCGACAAAATAGGGACGAACTGGTGATGCAGACGTTCCACAGTACCCTAGGACACACGTACCTGCAGCGTCACTTGCTGGCAGTACTCCCTCAGAACCTGGAGGAAGCAATCTTAGCAGGAAACGAGTTCCTGCAGGTGCCGCACCAACCATTGGGAGGACCTCACATCAGGACAGTGGAGGCCGACCCCCTGGAAGAGGAGATGACCCCACAAAGAGAGACGGCTCGACACCAAGAGGTACAGGACCCCTTGGCACAGCTGCTGAAAACTGTGGAAGGGTTGAGCAAAGAGATTGCCAGCCTAAAGACGGAGAAGAAGCCCGAGCCACCCAAGAGATGTTGGGGATGCCAACAGATAGGCCACACCCGGAAGGCGTGTAGGACCGTCCCTTGGCCTAGCCGCCAGGGAAACGACTACCGCCCGCAGCAGTAGGGAGACCCGCTGGCTGCACACTCAGGCGAGTTAAGCAAGTCCTGCCCTGGTTGTCTTCTCCTGTTCTCTTTAATTTTCCCTATTTAGTAGTTGTCTTTCCTTTTTCTTGTATATGTTATAGTGTAAGTTGTTATAACACTTGATTTGTCCATGTTACCTCCAAATATTTCACAATTTTTTTATGCAATTCTCATCACCAGCTGTTGAACCTTCTCAATTTTTCTTCTAAGCCCATTCTTTGCACTGTAAGTCAAGTTTTTCTCACTTTTTCACGAAAAAATGTTCCAGTTTATAACACTTGATTCTAGAGAGTTAACAGCCTGTAAAACATTGAACTTGTGCTCTATGCAATCTCAACATATTGAATATGCATAATAATTCTTAAGATGTCCATTTTTGTCATTTATTCACAAAAATTGACCCGATTTGTTTTTTCATTATTTTGCGTCAAATTTTCGTTCATAACTTGCTGTAACATCTGATATATCTCAGTTAATTCTCAGTTTTTCTCAACTAAGTTATGCACCTCCAATTCTCAGCTACTGAAGGCTCGCATAATTTTGTAAAAGTGCTTTTTTTGTCCTCTACTTCCTGTTTTTGTTAATTTTTTTTACAATTTCTTCACCAACTTTTATCACTTTGCTCAGAAGGGTGATCAATTTCTAAAATGATAAACTAGTGCTTAGTGTACACTTAACATGTCCAACATCCCAATAACCTTTCAGAAGTCGTGATTCGTTTGATGCATTTAACTTCAAACCACTGACTTTTCCACTTTCTTAGCCCTCTGATCTGCATATTTTCAATCCACCTCCTGATCGAAAACAAAACATTTTTATGTGAAGCTGTCAAAGCATTTGCAGTTCAAAATTGTTTCATGTGTCAACATCAATTTGTTTTACGCAATTATACCAGTTTTTGTCATTCTTGTTATTTATGTGTTCATTTATTCTCAGTTTAAACACGAAAAATCACTTCAACTTCCTTCACAATAGCCACAATAACTACTGAAAGAAACTCTATAGCAAATGCAAACTTTCTAATTTGCTTTTCAACTTTTTCTTTCACTGGAACATATGCTACAAATTATTCAAGTGTCTTTATGCACGCATACCCTTTGTTTCACAATGATCAGCATTCAAGTCACGCCTCCTTCCATCTCCATCATTTCTAATGGTTCATGGCAGCCTTTTTCTTAGGTGTACCACCTTTCATTTCAGAAAATAAAAATTGAATCTGAAACCATTGATCACTTTGTTTAAATCGATCATCAACTTCTCAGTAAAGATATAAATGTAAAGTCAATTAGTTTTTTTCTACACTCTCTTATTAACATTGAAAATAATTCCCCACCTTTTACTCACATCTGAAAATTGGATTGAAGTGGATAGTGAAGAGATAGATTATCAAATGAATCCATCGTTTGTTGCTTAGGAAGGAAGAAACAATATGAGGACCGGAGACAAAATAAAACACAATTTTTTCAATTCCAATAATGCATTGAAATATGATGCACCTGTTTTCTAAAAACTAGTCCGCACATGCCATGTTCGGTTAAATGATTAGCTTTGTGATGTCTAATGAATTTATTCATTCACATGATATGAAGCTGTAAGTTTCGCAGCTAATAGCGTGAATATAAAATTCATTGGCAATAGTAAAAGACACAGAGTATGATTGCAGTTTATTGTAGTTGAATGAAAGAAAATTTGGGTCAATAGCATAAAGCAATACATCTATCATGGAAGACTGCAAAGTAGTTTACATCAGTTCAATGCAAGTTACATAACATGGTAGTTCATGAAAGGCAGGTCACATAACATGCAGCTCTATCAATAAACTTTAGGCCCAAGCAGGTGAAGATTAAGCATTCCTGGTGTGTGAGTGTCAGCTCTTTCTACAACAATAAGTATATAATAATAACAATTACAAAAAGCACATTAAGATAAGTTGACTAATCCAGATCCAAAAACAATTAACTATAAGCTCTTGTTTTTGTTAAGTTATAGTGATTGATTGTTGTGAATCTACATACATGTAAAATATACATACCTACATTTACAATAAACCAACATATAAGAATCATTTTGCAAGTTTATGATATCTGCATGTAAATACAACTACTTTTACAACTAGCCTACATGAAGAGAATACCTGCATGTGCAATTTATCTAAGTTTGCACTCTAGCTACATTTACAACATAACTACACTTACAATTTGTCTATGTGTATATGGACAAGTTTTCTATGTCTATATATACTTGCAAGTACAGCTTATGTACATGTACAGTATAGTATAATTATAGATACAATCTAACTAAATGTACAATATACCGACGCGTACCATATACAACCATGTACAGTATAGTAACATGTGTAATATACCTATGTGTGGAGTATACAGACCTACAGACACGTTCTACCCACATGTACATCATACACACCTACACAATTTATCTGCAAGTAGAGTAATCATACATCAACTTAGTATCACAGCTTGTTCGCTTGTAGAATCACTGACAGCAGTCATTGTGTTTATCACCATCATCTGTAATTATACCAGACACTAATTAGTTGGTCAGATGCAAGATATGATTACATAACGCTTTTCATCTTGTAATTTCTAATAAGTTAACACCATTCAGGTGAACAAAAGATTATATCTATTAAGAATATAGTGAACAGATTTTGCATAATAAACAGTTATTAAGTCTATATATGAGTCTACAAACAAGTCAGCTTTAAATGTTTAAACATGTACAATATTCGCCATACACATACCGGTACAGTACATCTACAGGTAAGATATACCTACAGGTACAAATATACATAAATGTAGAATGTATCTACATGTAACATACACATAAATTTACAATACCTCTACATGTACATCATATAAAGCTGTATAGTAAATCTACCTGCACTGTATACCTTCATATAAGGTGAACATATGCATACACTTTATCTACACTCGGAGTATATTTATGTACAGAGTATACCTGTATGTACAGTATACCTACATGTAAAATATACTTACTCTAACAGTATATCTACCTGTACAGCTCACCTACATGAATAATACAGCTATATCTACTGTGGATTCACATGTAAAGGATACACAGAGGTAAAATATAATTTAATAGATGGTTTACCAAAATGCATAAAATCTATTCATATATATTACACTAACATATCTATATATCAACGTGTAAATAAATCAAAAATTAAACATATAACTATATGTTAATATATATACATGTAGCTATGTTGTACAGTAAACTACATGTACAAAACACCGAAAAGTACAATGTACCTATGTCTACAATATACCTACATGCGCACTTCACATGCAATTTTGTTGATATACATGCACGCAAATAAAATATATTTTCATGTACAGTATGCATAGATTGATAATAAATTTACACGTGATATGTAGCTACAAATACAACATTTATATACATATAATACTTTATTGGCATCAATATCATTTTATAAAAATGTTTTTCATAAAGTGCCATAGCTAGAAGAAAAAGAACAACAAAAATCAAAAATATAACGAAAATGTAAAATGAACACAGAAAAAAATAAGTCTACTCAAGTACAATTTATTTACAATAATTTTCCATGGTGTTTAAAAGATCCGTAGATAAATTTAATTTGAAAACAGAAAGGGATTGTGTGATTTTCAGAGAAGTAGGCAGTTGATTGAATGTGGCAGATATATTTGTTTCTATTGCAGTTTGGGTGTTGGCATAAAGTTTCTTTCAGTTATGAAAATTAAAATTGCAGTTACGACTGGTAGTAAAATCAACAGAAATAAAGCTAGGAAAAATATTATTGAAAATTTTAAAACCAGTTATTTCCGTGAAATATTGATATGACAACAGGAACAATTTACTTGGATGGATAGTATACATGCATGTAAAATATACATACATATACATCATACCAACATGTACAGTATATCTACATATACAGTATATCTATATGCACAGTATACATAAATGTTCACTGTACATACATGTATATCATATCTAAAGATAAATTACACCTACATATACACTATACATATATCCTTGTACAATTTATCAACGTGTACATTGTACACACATCAGAGTATACATATATATATACGGCATACCTACATGTACATTATACCTAATGTAAATCACACATACATTGGCAATGCACCTATATGTACGCTTCACCTACATATGCAGTAAATTTATATATAAAGTATGTGTATGTGTTTGATATACTTCCATGTACGTGTAGGCGTATCGTTGTGTTTTATTTTGCGACACACACATCTGCAATAAACTTACATGTGCATTGTGTCTGCATCAACATGTAAAATATCCCAATCGGTACAAAAATACTTACATTTATACTGTATCTAAATGCGTAATATACCTACATGTAAAATTTTTCTAAATGTGGAATGTTCATTTATGTACAGAATGCTTACATGTATGATAAATCCACATGTAAAATACCTCTACAAGTAGAGTAGACCTACAGGTACAGTTTACCTACATATGTAACAAATTTATATGTAGAGCAAGCCTATACCTTTGATTCTGATATAACTACTTGTGCAACTCAAGTACATGTACAATATAAACACATGTAACGCATGTCGACATGTACGGTATTTCTAAATTTGCAGTATACCTACATTTACATTTTAATTACACATACAATATTTTCACACCTACAGTATATATGTTTAAAACCTATCTATTGTACGGTATGCCTACGTTTACAGTATACCAAAATATACAGTATTTATACAAGTATGATATACATACATACCCATATACTTATATACCTACCATACAATCAGCCTACATGTTAAGCATACCTTCATGACCATCATACATAAATTCCAGTACAATTTATCTACACTCAAAGTATATTCAATGTATACATATATCAACAGTGTACCTAAATTTACAAATAACCTACATATAACAAAGCTACATGTGAGGTATGCCTACAAGCACAATACACAGTCATGTACATGTAGGTATATCATAGTAATGTATTTTGTAATACCTACATCTACAATATCTACATCTACAATGCCCCTGTATCTATATATGCAATACACAAACAAGTATAGTGCTGTTGGATGTGAAATATAATTACAAGCACAGTACACTTGCAGATAATAGAACATATTTATGTCTACAAATAAACTACATGTACACTTTAGGTACCTGTAGGCATGTCTACACGAACATCATACCCATACGTACAAAATATCAAATTAACAATAATTTTACAAATGCAGTACACCTTCATTTGCAATAAAACCACTTACACAATATACATACAAGTACAGTAGACCTGCTTGTACGATATACCCACATGTAGTGTGTATCTGCATGCGCCACATACTAACTTATACAACATACTGACATGCACAATATACCTACATGTAAGATATAGCTACATGTACACTCTACTTAAATGTACCACATACTTACATGTAGAATATACCTTTGGGTATAGTGTATATATGTGAGCAATATACCTGTATATATCATATACGTAAATGTATGGTATACATACCTGTACACTGTACAAGAATGCACAGCATACCTACATATACATGATACATACCTGTGCAATTTATTTACATCTAGATTATATTTATATAAGCAGTAAAAGAATATATCGAATCACTTACGTTTACAATACACCTACATATACAGTGTACCTACATATATATATTGTACGTACATATGCACTATACCTACATATACATCCTACCTACATATACAGTATACCTACATACACAGTGTACATGCATATACAGTATACAAACATGTACAGTATACCTCCATATACATTATAACCACATGTACAGTATATCTACATATGTATATTGTACATTCATATGCACTATACCTGCATATACATCATACCTACATAAACATCATACCTGCATATTCAGCATACCCACATGTACAGTATACCTACATGAGCAGTATACCTACATATACAGCGCAGCTACATGTACAGTGTGTCTACATACAGCGTACCTACACGTACAGTAGACCTAAACATGCAGTATACCTACATGTACAGTATACCTACATATACTTACATGTACAGTATACCTACATATACATACATGTACAGTATACCTACATATACAGTATACCTACATATACAGTGTGCCTACATATACAGTATACCTACATATACAGTATACCTACATATACAGTATACCTACATATACAGTATACCTACATGTACAGTATACCTACATGTACAGTATACCTACGTATACAGTATACTTACCCATACAGTGTACCTATGTATACAATATACTTACATGTACAGTATACCTACATATACATACATGTACAGTATACCTACATATACAGTATACCTACATATACAGTATACCTACATATACAGTATACCTACATGTACAGTATATCTACATATACAGTATACCTACGTATACAGTATACATACGTATACAGTATACTTACGCATACAGTGTACCTACGTATACAATATACTTACATGTACAGTATACCTACATACACAGTGTACATACATATACAGTATACATACACACACAGTATACCTACATATACAGTATACCTACATATACAGTATACCTACATGTACAGTATACCTACATACGCAGAATACCTACATATACAGTATACGTACATATACAGTATACCTACATATATAGTATACCTAGATACGCAGTGTACATACATATACGGTATACGTACACACACAGTATACCTACATGTACAGTATACCTACATATACAGTATACCCACGTATACAGTATACCTACGTATACAGTATACTTACGCATACAGTGTACCTACGTATACAATATACTTACATGTACAGTATACCTACATACGCAGTGTACATACATATACAGTGTACCTACATGTACAGTATACCTATATGTACAGTATACCTACATACGCAGAATACATTCATATACAGTATACCTACATATACAGTATACAGTATACCTACACATATACGGTATACCTACGTATGCAGTATACTTACATGTACGGTGTACCTACATACGCAGTGTACATACATGTACAGTATACCTATGTATACAGTACACCTACATACGCAGTGTACATACATATAAAGTATACCTACATGTACAGCCTACCTACAGTGCATCTATGTGTATTCTTACTGGTATATTACAAATATCTTGACAAAATCTCGCAATGTGGTGTATGTCTGTATGAACGGTATACATATAAAAAATTCATACCTGCATATGTAGTGTACCTATGTGTGCAGTATAAATGCATGTAAAATAAGCCTAAATCACACTGGATCAACATATTCAATGTGTCTACAGTTTACATACCTGTACAATGTATCTAGATGTACAGCTTACTTACATTTACTTTATAAGTAGATGTACATGTAAGTCTGCATGTAGAGTATATTTATTTGTGCATATACGTCTTTAGATATATATGGACTACTGTAGTTGAAAGGTCAATATGGCTCATGGGATTTTGTGGCACTCCACTAGCAAACACCCACCAGCGTCTAGGAAAGAACTGAGTTTCTGGAGAGTTGTCTTCTTTTATTTTTACACAAATCCACAAAAGAGCTATTTTTCTTCTTCAAAGTTGCTTTATAATGAGTAATATAAGAAGCAAATTTATACCTAGCAACATTTGAGATGGGTCCAATGCTTAGCAGTGGTCTGTGAGACAATTATACTGCATCATAACGTTTGCAAAGTGGTTAACTTCCAATTTTTAAAGTTTAACCGTTGTTTTTTGTATGAATATTTGCTCCGAGAGAACTTTTTTCAGCAGGAAGCACTGTAGCTACATAATCACCAGGGAAAACTTATTAAAATACGACAAAATTATTTACATTTCTTTTGGGTTCATACCCGCTATTGTTAAAAGAAGAGGACAACTCTCAGTATTTTAAGGTTTTTCCTAGAAGCTGGTGGGGGTTTGATAGTGGAGCTCCACAAAGTCCCGCAAACCGGCTAGGCCCCAACACTAAGTATACTTACACATATGGCATATGCATACATACAGTATATATACTTGTAAGCTAAACACATATGTAAATTACAACTACATGTACAATGTATTTAATTGTAGAAGATACCTGTATTTACAAAGTGTCTACATATTAAAAACACATTCCAAATGATACAAAATTTATTAGCAAAAGTTATTCGTTGAAATGCTTACTTTTTTATAAGAACCTAACGGGTAATAGCGTCATAGGCTTGATCACTTGTGAAAGGCACTAGAGTGGCTGAGAGTATTCAATGTTGTTCATCACTGCCATCTGCAATTATACAAAACAATAATTATTTGATGACCTGTAAGGTATGGTTACTAACGCTATTAATTTTGTACTCCCTATATATCTTATTAATTGAAGTGAACAAAAAATGGTAATTGGCAAGAATAACTTAAACAGACTTGGTACCCTAAGTAGTTGACCAAGCTAAGTTTGCTTCTACACACATCAGCTTTGTTTCTTTAAATATGTACAATATGTACCATACACAGAACTGTACAGGAGACCTATATTTTCAATAAACTTACTGTACAATGTATTTAAATAAATAGTATTCCTATACTCATAGTATACACATTTGTGCAATAATTTTATATGTGAAGAATATTACTTTCAAAATACTCAAACACATACAGTGCACCTACATATGCAGCAGAGCTAAATGTAAAATGTGCATATATGTAAAATATACACACTTGTATAATATAGCTACATCAAAAACATACCTGTGTGCTAAGTATACTAATCTATCTACATGCTGAATATATTTATATGAAAAGTATACCTATATGCACAATATACCTATATGTACAACGTAACCACACATGCAGTGTACCTGCACGTACAAAATACCCACATGAACAAAAACTATACGTGTTGATTATACATATATGTGCGATAAATTTACCTTCACAATTCACCTACATGTAGATATATCGCAGAAGTAAATATACTGAAGAATGTATCTACATGTGAAATATTCCTCAAAGTCCAATCTGACTACCTGAAAAATATATTTACGTTTTCATTTTAACTACAAACACAACATATATGCATATACAAGATACATGTATGGACAATATACGAACATGAACAACATACACATATATACAATACACATATGTGCACAATATACATTCATGCACAGTATACATATATGTACAATATGCATGATAGTGTAAGTTACGTATGTGTATGATATACGTGTGTGTACAATATGTGTGTGTACAATATACATGCAAGTTCAGCATATATAAGCGTACAATACACATATATGTACAATTTACTTAGATGTACGGTATACTTACATGTAAAATATGCATAAAAGTACAAATATATACGCATTACAGTATGTTTACATGAACAGTATTCATACATGTACAAAATATTGTGATAAGTTATATTTACATGTAGAGTATACATAAATGTAGAGTGTACATAGTTGTAAAATCTGACTACATGTAGTGTATGTATACGTGTATAGTGTACACATATGTACTGTATATCCACATGTACATTATACCACCATGCCGAGTACCTTCATGGACAATATATTTGCATGTACGGTGATTACGTTTGCGGATAATAAGAATTGATTGAAATGGGATTAAAACTCCTCCGCGCTTTTCTGTGTGTGCACATGCTTATTAAATATTAATTTACAAAGTATCTACATGTGTACACCACATTCAAAGAGAGCGAAAGTTTATCACAAAAAGTTACCTATTAGAATTTCTATTTTTTGATACGAACCTTCGGGGTAATAGTACTACAAGTCAGAGTTTCTGACAGTAGTCAATCTTGGTCACCACTGCCATCTGCAATTAAACAATACATTAATTAGTTGTTGATCTGTAAGATATAATTACATAATAATTTTCATCTTGTACTGCTTAAAGAGTTTACGCATCTCAAGAGAACAAAAAATTGTTAATAGCAATAATAACTTGAAAAGATTTCACACACTAGACAGTTCACAAAGCGTACTATGCATCTACACACAAATCACAAATTTACAATATGTACCATACACATACCTGTAAAGGACACCTACTTGTTCAATAAACATACTGTACAACTTATCTACATAAATAGTATTCCTGTACTTGTAGTATACATATTTGTACAATACTTCTATAGGTGAAGAATATTACTTTCAAAATATTCCAACACATACAGTGCACCAACATATGAATAAGAACTAAATGTAAAATGTGCTTATATGTAAAGTATACGCACTTGTATAATATAGCTACATTCAAAAATACCTGAGTGCAAAATATACATACTTGGGTAATTTAGCTGCATGTCGAGTATACCTATATAGAAAGTATACCTATATGCACAACATATTTATATATACAACACAACCACACATGCAGTGTGCCTGCACGTACACTATACTTCTATGAAAAAAACTTTACATGTGGGTTATACTTATATGTGCAATACATCTACCTTTACAGTACACCTACATGTAGATATATATGGTACAAGTAGATACATTGTACAGGTAAATATACTGAAGAATGCATGTACGTGTAAAATATTGACAGAAGTACAATCTAATTACCCAAAAAAACATTCTAACTTTCACGCTTGACGCGCATGCACAATACAAATACAAGCGCAATAAACATTTATGTACAATATACACACACATGCAATATACATAAGCATATGAAGAGAATAAAAATACATGTTCACCTCACATATGTGTAAAGTATACACATCTGTAAAATATACATGGTTGCACAATATACATATGTATATACTATACATATGTGAACAGCATACGAATGTTACAGTATACATACGCAAACAATATAAATATATGAAAAATATGCACACATGTACAATATAACCGCATGTACATACATATACAATATACGATGCGTGATATGCCTACATTTACAGTATACCGACCTGCAGATATGTTATAAATACCTGTACAATCTATCTGCATGTAGAGTAGTTACACATCAACTTGGTATAACTAGCTTGTTCACTTGTAGAATCACTGAAAGTATTGAATCTTGTTTATCACTGCTGTCTGTAATTAAACAATACGCTACTTAGTTGCTGGGCTGCAAGATATGATTACATAAGGCTTTTCATCTCCTACTTGCTAATAACTTTACACATTTCAAAAGAACAAAAGATTGTTGTTAACAAGAAAAGCTTTAACAGATTTCACACACTAGACAGTTGACAAAGACCACTATGCATCTATGCATTAGTCAATCTGTTTGATCATTTAGTAGCAGGGCTCAGTGCCAATCTTACAAAGACATTTAAATGTAACCTTAAGGTTGATCTGTTTGTCAAACGTAAAAATTTAGCACCTCCAGCTATGATATGTATTGTTGCCTTATCTTGAGAACAAGTTGAGAGATTGCAAAAAAAACCAAAAAGATTGGACCAGATATCAAAGGAATAAAAACAGTGCTAATAGACAGTGAATAAAAACAAATAAGAATGCTTGAACTGTCACTAGATTTTCTTGAGTTTTGTTTTCAACTCTGTAATAGCAGTGAATGATAACAATTCACAAAAAAACAGAACTCCAGCTTCACTGTTCTAACAAAATACTAGCAACTTTGACAAGAGGAGTTAGTATAGTGGTATGCTAGAAAATCTTTGTCATAATTTGCTAAGTCATTGTGACTACAGTAGCAATTTCCACTAGGCCACCACCTTAATTGCGTTTTTGTAGACAGTGGCGTTTTGCGCAACTGAAATTTTTTTCCCATGAACTGTTATGAAACTCCAATTTTGTGCAGAAAGTTGGCATAAAATTTGAGCCTTAAAACCTGATTTTGATTAGCACAGCTAAAACATGTTTACAATCTAATATAGAAATCAGTGCCGGCACATACTCAGATTAAAAAAAAAACAGATTTGAAATGAAAAATTTGCCAAAACTTGATCCAAAATCTTTTTAAATTTTTACAATGAACTAGGAGCGCAATAATGTGACTTGCTTTGTTACTTGTAGTAATCATCAGCATCGCTGGCACTAGTCACTCTTCTTTGTTATCACCACCTATAATATTATAACAATCAGTAATTAGTTGCTGTGATATAAGACATGATTACATAATACCTATCACCCTATGCATATATATGATGAGCATAGAAGTTTTCACTGACCAAAATATTGGAAGTAGCACACTTCAGTTAAAACCAGTTAGCGTACTTTGCAGTAGAAAGCTAGTTATGCATTCACATAGAAGTCGGCTAATGTTTATTAAATGGTAGCAGGTCTTCCTGTGTACCAAGTGAAGGCAATGCAGGAATATGCAACAAGAGGACTTCTCACTCAGCTACTTCGAAACGAGTTGGCAAAAAAATTAAATGCAAATCAAGAAAACCAATCAATTTTCTAGACAAATAAGAACAATAAATTTACCGAGTCCACACAAAACATTAGGATTGAGTAAGAATCACACACAATCTGACAAGAAACTGTCAAAAACAAGAACAAAAATGTGGATTGTAAGTTGAGATGCAGTGGTTTCTTGGAACCAGCAAAAAGATCATTGTTTAAACCTACAACAAACTAGGCTTTATATGTGCTGAGAAAACTACTGGAGACAAGGACTTTAATTTTTGACCAAACACAAATCATTCACAAAAGCATGTTGAAAATGCCAATTGAGAAATTACAAGTTTGGTTGCAGTGTTCACTTAGCAAAGAAACCGACAAAAAGGCAGGAAAGCTAAAAACAAGTAAAAAAAATGTAACAGAAAACTCTCCATTATTGCGGTAGGCTGATCATGACACGGCAGAAATTTTTGAAGAACACTGAGCAAAAAACCTTGAGTGAAACATCACGGAGAATAAAATAAGTTTAAGGGTTGTCAAAAGTTATTCATGTCAAAGTCTAAAGTACGTTGTAGTGGAAAATGTAGAGTGACCAAAATGCTGTCTCAAAAATATAAATGATACAATTTTGAAATCATTGAAGGACGAAAAAAGACAGTAGAAAAAATCACAGTTGTAAAAAGAGCAAAAGCTAGTAAGAGTTGATGTTTGAAGAATTTCACCATCAGGAACGATGCTGGCTCTTTCTGTGTAACTGAATTTATACCAAACATGTAGAACTACAGATAATTAACTTTTACGAGCAACCAAATTATTTACCTTAGGAAGTTTGAGCTGGATAGATAAGTGGTGTCTCTCCTAAGCAGCATTGACCAAATGAGCTGTGCTGTAGATAGATGTACTTGCCTAATAAGTGAAAGGTGCCTGTAAGCATTGTATGACCAGTATAGCCCAATTAACAAAGAGAGTTTGCCCAAGTGCGAAAAAATAAGAGAGCATAACTCCTCGAGCAAAAACAATAAACAGGAGAAGACAATGACGGCATGAATTGCTTAACTCACCTGAGCACGGGCAACGACACCTCAGAAGGAAAGGGCACAGGCGCCCTCCAGTGGACCGGCAACGGTGCGTCGAGCAACTCCTCCCCTGGACCTCCTGACTAGTCCCCCTATCGCCCTACACAACCGTTTTGCCAGCCTGTCGGCACTCGACAGCTCAGTGGCGGAAGAAACGGACGGCGACGGGACTCTAGAGCAGCAGGAACCAAGGCCCAGGCGGAAGGACAGGCAGACCCAAACGCCCCCACTAAAGAAGGAAGAGTTTATTCCAAAGCCTGTGACCCTCCAGAGCAACCAGATCGAGCGGCCATATCGCTCGAGTTACTACCTACCTGGAAGGGTAGAAGGAGAGGCGGTGACACACCTCATAGACACCGGCTGCAACACTAACCTGTTGTCTAAGCGAGTCTTTGATCGGTTACCAAGCCACGTACAGCGCAACCTGCAGCACTACGATTCCCACGGGATCATGGCCGACGGCACTAGACTTCCGTTCTACGGCTTGCTCGCACTGAAGGGAAGGATACGGCACGTCAAGTTCGAGGAGACCTTTGTGGTTAGCCAGGTCAACGAAGACGTTATCCTAGGGATGCCCTTCCTGACAAGCCAAGGATGCCAGATGGGATTCGACCGTCCAGTGCTGGTGATACAAGGAAAGGAGCTGGCCTGTACCGACCGCCACGGGAGAAATCTCGTGTCTAAAGTACAAGTCCGACAGGACACCCAGCTTCCACCACAGACAGAAGTGACTATTCCATGTCATTTGAGCTCCAGGGATACGTTCCCCCAGGGAGTGATTGAGAGCATCCAGGGTGGGATACCCATCGCCACCAGCGTCAACAAGCCTGACGCTCAGGGACACGTGCTGGTTAGATGTCTGAACCCGACGCAGGACACCCTAAGGCTACCCGCAGGAGAGGTTATTGGTACCTTTACGGGAGTAGAAGAGGGTGGCGTCCAGGAGCTGACGAAACCAGACGGACAACAGAGGAGCAAGACGGGAGGAAGAGAGTTACCCCCCCATCTGCACGACCTCTTCCAGCAAGCCAAGAGAGGGTGCCAGGACCCATGGCAGGAGCAGCAGGTAAAGGAGCTGCTGATTGAGTACCAGACGGTATTCAGTAGTCACAGCGGGGACCTGGGCCGGACAACGCTGGCAGAACACTCGATCCCCACGGTAGAAGGGGCTCGGCCCATCCGGTGCCCACCACACCGCCTGGGACCAGAGAAGGAGGCAGAGGCAGAACGCCAGATCAAGGACCTTTTGGAGAAAGATCTAATCGAGCCGGCCGACGGAGCTTGGAGCTCACCTGTGGTATTGGTAAGGAAGAAGGACGACACGTGGAGGTTCTGTGTGGACTACCGGAGGCTGAATGACATAACTAAGCAGGACGCCTACCCCATCCCCAGAATCGATGAATCGCTGGACGCCCTAGCCGGGAGCAAGTACTTCACTACGTTGGACCTCACTAGTGGGTACTGGCAGGTACCCCTGGACCAAGACGCCAGTGACAAGTCGGCTTTCACCACAAGAAGCGGCCTGTGGAAATGGAAGGTGCTGCCCTTCGGGTTGACGTCAGCCCCCGCCACCTTTCAGAGGCTCATGGAAAAGGTCCTCAAAGGTCTTCACTGGAAGACACTGCTCTTGTACTTAGATGATGTGATAATCATCGCGCCCGACTTTCAGACGCACTTACAGAGGCTCGGAGAAGTGCTGGGACGACTTCACCAGGCAAACCTGAAGGTAAAGCCCTCCAAATGCGAACTGCTGCAAAAAGAGGTCAAGTACCTCGGACACGTAGTAAGCGCAAGAGGAGTGGCTACCGACCCAGGAAAGGTGGAAGCGGTCAGGAGATGGGAGGCACCGACGGACGTAAAGGGGCTACAGGCATTCTTAGGAACGGCCGGGTACTATCGCCAGTACCTCCCCGACTACGCCACGATTGCTAAACCTCTCACCGTGATGACGGGCAAGGAGACACCATGGAAGTGGGGACAGGTGGAGCAGACAGCCTTTGACCAGCTCAAAAACAGACTCACCCAAGCCCCGGTACTCGGATACCCCGACCCCAACTTACAGTATATACTGGACACTGACGCCAGTGCAGTAGGAGTCGGTGCTGTGCTCTCCCAAGTACAAGAAGGCAAGGAACGCGTCATTGCATACTACAGCAAGACGCTGGCACCAGCGGAGAGGAACTACTGCGTCACCCGGAAGGAGCTAGTTGCTGTCGTCAAAGCAGTAAAACATTTCCGCCCCTACCTCTATGGACGGGAATTCAAACTCCGGACGGACCACGCATCCCTCCGCTGGCTGTGCAGACGGAAGGAACCATCGAACCAGATAGCTCGATGGCTGGAGATCCTGGCTGAATTTCGTTATAAGCTCGAGCACAGAGCTGGAACTCACCATGGTAACGCTGATGGGCTCAGCCGACAGGGACCCTGCGCGGACTGCAGGCAGTGCGGCTCCATCGAGCAAAGAGATGGGGGACCTTCCCATGTGGAACTGCAGCAAGAGGCTGGACAGAGACCCCAGAGAGAGGCCAGAGACGACCTCAACACATTGAACCCGGTACATCCCCCCCAGGATTCGGCCCAGCCGAAGGGACGGGATGCGGTAGGCCGGACTTACGCCGAGCCGAGACGGCCGGGAGAGACGATGAAGAGGGAGTCTACTGAGAAAGGAGAGAAGGAGGAGCGGGTCAACCTCACTGTGACAAACCCGGTACACTCCGCCCAAACCTTAGCTCAAGGGCAAAGGGACGGGCAGGATGCGGTAGGCCGGATTTATGCCGAGCTGAGACGACCGGGAAGCGTCACAGAGAGGGAATTGGCCAAAGGAAGTGTCGAGTTGAAGACACTGTATGATCGGAAGGAGGCGATGAAGATCCGCCCAGACGGGGTACTAGTCATCACGCTGCACCACCCTTCCAGAACGAAACAATGTGTAGTCTGCCCCCCAAGTAGGAGGACACAGGTCGTCTGGGAGACGCACAGGATGATCCATGCAGGGATCCATCGGACGAGACAGCGCATCCTGATGGATTGGTACTGGCCAGGCATATCCCCCCTGGTCAGGAGACTAATCAAGGATTGTGAGGTATGCCAAGTCGCCAAGAATGGAAAGAAGGCAGAGAACCCTCACCGACAAAGGATGTACGCAGGACGGCCTTTCCAGAAGCTGGCAGTCGACCTGGTCGGCCCTCTGCCCCTGACGAAGAGGAAGAACCGTTGGGTGTTGGTCCTCACTGACCACTTCACCCGTTGGCAAGATGCGATAGCGCTGCCTGATGCCACAGCACCTACGGTCGCCGTCGCGCTGGACGAGCGAGTGTTTGCTTACTGGGGTCTGCCCGAGCAGCTACACTCCGACCAAGGGGCTCAATTTGAGTCCGTGCTGCTAGAGGAGCTGTGTAGCCTGTGGGGCATCAAAAAGACAAGAACCACCCCCTATCACCCGCAAGGGAACGGGATGGTAGAGCGCCAAAACCGGACACTTGGAGATGCACTCCGGACGTTGATATTAACGAAAGGCCAGGACGAGTGGGACAGTCTGCTGCCGCAAATCATGCGGGCCTGTCGCAGCACCCCCCACTCGGCAACCGGGGAGACGCCCAACATGTTAGTGATGGGACGGGAGGTACGCCTTCCTGACCAATTAACCGGCACGCCCCCTTCCTTGGACCCTCGCAACGTCTCGGAACACACAGCAGAAGTGCAGGAAAATCTCCAGACGGCCCATGAATACCTAAGGCATCAGCAACAGGAGGTTAGGAGTCAGGACGATGAGGAGCCCGCCGTGTTTCAGAAGGGGGAACTCGTCGTGCTGGAAAATAAACGGAGAGTGAAGGGGAGCAATCCGAAGCTGCAGCCACGCTTCGTCGGACCCTACCAGGTGCTGGAGACCTTCCCAAATCATACGTACAAGGTGGAAAGGAATGGGCAGTGGTCCATTCAGAATGGGATGCGGCTGCGTCACTATAGGACATGCCAAGAACCAGTCGGCCGAGCACCCCCGTGCCGAGAGCCCGCCCTCCAACCAAATATGAAAGGGGCCAGAAGAGGACGACCCCCCAAGGCACGCCCAGCCCCCGCTGAGAACCTAGAGTTGTTACCCTTACCACTGTCCGAACCAGAGACATTACCGTTGCCATTGCCGTCGCCCCCACCAGAAAGGCCGTCGCCGGCCAGGGAACCCCCCAGTCCGTCGCCTCTTCCAGAGTCAGGGAACCTCCCTCTTCCACAGGGGGCACCCCACACTCCGGAGTTGCTACCGCCACTGTTGCCTGCGACACACCACAGTCCGACCAGGAAGCCTGAAGTGATAGGACACAGCAAGGTCAAAGTAGAAGTGAGAGAGAGAACAGAAGAAGAAAACACACCCCCACCAGAGGTCATCCAGAGGGCACCCAGCCCGCCAAGGCCCCCAGCCCTCAATGACGAGGACTGGCCACCCCTACAACCTAGCCGGCTGCCCGCCTCACCCTTGAATCGACCGCAAAGAGAAAGACAAAAACCAACAAAGTTAAATGATTACCACTGTTACACAGCAAAAGGGGAGCCCCCCTTACCCAACACCCCGTCTACTAGAACAGGAAGTAGCGAAGTCACCTCACAACCAGCATCAAGTATCAACCTACAGGAAGAAGTAACAGAAAACCCGACCGAAATCGGGTGGACAGAAGTAAAACGAAAGAGAAATAAAAGAAAAACAGAAGAAAGGGAGACGAGTTGTCACAAAAAGGGGCGAGCAAGAAATGAGGAGCAAGAGGAAACAACTCCCCAGCAATGTGAACTCGCCATGGAAAAAAATAAACGACAAGAAAGCGCAACTCCGAATTACCTTGAAACAACGCCCAGCAATAAAACCGCCATCCCACGTCATCCTACCGGAACCACGTGGGGAAAGGCGTCAGAAGGGCACGTGGTACCAACTACCAATCAAAATATAGAGAGAGGCAGGAGCCGCCAACGTTCAGTTTGCCATCAACTACGGAGGAGTTCACTACCCAGCAGAAGCGTAGACCAACTGGACTATCCACTACAACAAGCAATGGCTAGAGCCGTAGCACACATCAAGGAAAGGATCGACATTACATCCACAACAGGTGAGGCAGTACCGAACATCACGATCGAATCACTCACTAAAGCACTAGACAATCATCACCTCCGACCTGCTGTAACCATCCCTCATAAAGAGGATATGATGAAGCATATTATTCCTTCACCGACAATCAACATAAGGCGCATTGATGTTGTAGACGACGCCCCCCTGCCAGTGTACAAACCAGCCAACAGAGAGATTTGGCTGAGCGGAGAGACGTTACAAGAAATCAAAGAGATGGCTGTACCAGTAGAAGGCAGTGAAGAATGGCGATGCCGACAGTGCAACTACCAACAGGCTAGGAAAAGAGTCATATACCATGTACGCCAACATCTGACATTCTTTTTCTGCAGATGTGGAAAGCGAAGTGCATCAAGCGATGCTATATTAAAGCACATCAGAGTTCAGGGAGGCACTCCAGAGCATGGTGGGAAATCTAAGCCACTGTATGAGGTCGACGAGGCAAGATACGTAGAATTTTGCAAAGCCATGGAATGGCCAGCACCGCCACCGTTTGGGGTACCGACACCCATCATCGAGACAGAGAAAGGCAAGAATAAGGAGGAGAAGAAAACCCCCATACAGAAGCGACTGGGAAAACCGACCGAGTTGTCACCACCACGCAAACGTAAGAGGACAACTCCTCCCCCCAGGTCGATAACACCACCTAGAGAGAGACAGCCGTCAACCAACTACAACTGGCGAACCGACCGTGAACGGTCAGCCGAAGAAGAGAGACACCGCCGACGTAGAGAGCATAGACATAGAATGGAAGCGCTGGATAGGGAAATACACGCCATAACTCATGAGGCATGCCAGCTCTTGTTAAGAGCAGAAGACATCAAAAAGGAACTCACCCGCCCATTTAGGGACTAATACACACCGACCGATGCCGTCGACACGTTCTGATTGGCCACCATCGCCAATGGAGGGGAGTATGTAGAGGACCGACGCCATCTTCCCTACCTAACTCTATGACACTCGTACAAACATTATAAATTACGCTACATTTGTTCTATGTATGTCCTGTTCAAGATACTGTCTACTTGTCTCGTTCTATGCCCGCGCTTTAGGGCAAATCACTTTATGCATTTTATAGTAATTATTCTTTTAACATGTAAACTTATATGTGCACCATGTGGATGCAGCCAACCATTTATTTTAGCACCACCCTTTGTACATGACTTGTCCATGCTAGCCAATCATTTGTGTTAGGTGGAGCTTCTTTTGTGTTATTCATTTTACCCAAGATATGTTATGTAACAGTTTACATAAATACGCATGTTCTAGTCAATAAAGTCAGAGTCAGCTTGCACACTCTCAGAAGTTTCTTTGTACATACAAATAACTTCACTGCGCACCATTACTCGAGTAGTAATATACAGGCAGATCAGTCTGAACCTCTGCTGGCCGAACTTAGCTTTGTCTAAACTTCGCCTTCAATGTTCGACCTCTGCACAGCACTACAGAAAGACCGCCGAACCTCTGCTGGCCGAACCTAGTTCTACTAGTTCGCCCTTCAATGTTCGATCTCTGCACAGCACTACAAAAAGACAGCCGAACCTCTGCTGGCCGAACCTAGTTCCACTAGTTCGCCCTTCAAAGTTCGAACTCATTGCACACCCAAAACGATAGCTAACACAACCGGCAGTTCACTAGTTACTGAGATGGTCGACCACCATTCTCCAGTATACTAAGTCGACCTGTGGGAGGGTTGTATCATTAGCATACCAGACACAGTTGCCATTACAGTTCGGGAGGTTGTGCAGGTAGGCCGAGCTACCACCTCACACCCCCCACAGTGAAATCCTGCACAATAATACCAATAAACTTAAAGTCATATTAGACGGGATAACATCACAAACAAAAATCATTAAATGCTATTTTTTTATCATCAACTTTATTATAATTATTATAAATGATTTATTATTATTTTAAAATAATAATTATTACTAATTATAAAAATAATAATAATAATAAATAATAATAATTATTATTATTATTAATTATTAAAAAAAAATTATTTATATATTATTATTATAATAATTATAATAATAACAAGTAGATAATAAGAATAATAATAATAAGTGGAACTAGGCCAATGATAGGAAACGACACCAGCTCATGCTGTGACAAAACCGATAATGATAATTAATAATCTAATCAATTCAATCATCATCATCATCAATAATAATTGATTATTATGATGATCATGATGATGATGATCATGATGATGATATGATGATGATCGATGATCGATGATCATGATGATGTAGCTCTTCAATTTTTTTTTAAACAAACTTTATATCAACAAACTGTCGTAATTACTACGATGTTTGTGATGTGTACCTTACGTATTGTGAGGTACAACATAGAAAACATACTATCCAATCCAAGAATGTTATTGGTGATCGTCATTCATTACATAATAAATGATACAGCAACAACAATAAATAGAAGAAACCCTCCAACTGCTTGGTATTCAATTATATTACCTTCACAATCAAAGAGTGTCTTAGCTAAGTTTCCTGAGCGACAACCGACAACTAATAAGCAACAACCACCAACCTATAAGCGACAACCGACAACCACCAACCGACAACCGGCCAAAGAGAATATTCTCTTTGAACCGGCAACGTCGCACCGGATTTCCATACAATACAAATCGTGGTCTATTGTGGTTACCCGCACTGAGGAAAAGATGGACGACAGTGGAACACAATGGTGTTATAGAGCAATCATCCGTTTGTTAACTCTGAGTTATATGCCAAGCATCAGACCCAATTCATAGCATCATAACCATCAAAATACATTTATTGAGCATAATTTTAGGACATAAAGGAACTTCTGAGTAAGAGAAAAAGAGGAAAATAGTTAGAGAAGACAATTCCCCATACATGAGGCCATTTCTATAAACTGTGGTGTGGGTGTTTGATAGCGAAGCGCCACTAACTCCGCCCAGTTTATATCATTTAAACTAGCTCCCGATTAGCCCTTGCCGATTGGGTGGCTTTGTAGTTTTTCTTTCCCATTAGGTCGCCAAACATCGGTAGAGACTGATTTGAGGTAATCGGCAGGTTTTGATCCGCATCAAAAAATTGGCAGACAATTTGTGATTTTACCAATCATGTCACTGCTGGTGGTTTTGGTATTTCCCAGAAAACCGCAATTATTTATAGACAAAGAGTTGTTTTTGAGCGTTCCGCTTGTGTTGTTTGAAAGCACTTTATGGCTAACTATGATGTGAATACAGCGAGTTTGACCGATATCGCGTGAGAATGGCAACAGGAGGAAAAAACTTGGGAAATACCTTGATGTCATCTCGAATCGGTAAGGACAAATCGGTAGCTAATCAGTAGATGTACATGTAGCGTCACCGATTGGAGATTACGTCAAGGTGTTTTCCCAATTATTTTGCTCCACTTGCCATTCTTGTACAATACCTACCAATTAAACTCGCTATATTTTATGTCATAATTAGCCATAAAATGCTTTCAAACAACAGAAACGGAACACTTAAGAGCGACTCTTTTTGTATAAATAATTGCACTTGAGAAACATTTTTGTTGGAAAAATTTAAACCGCAAGCAGTGCTATGATTGGTCAAATTACAAATTGGCTCATAATTTTGCGATGTGAATTGAACCCTGCCAATTATCTCAAATTGGACGCTATCGATTGTTAGGCGATTTATCTGGAAACAGTGGCTGCAGAATCACGCAATCGGTAAGGCCAATCGAGGGGTAATCGGTAGATGTACATGGGGCATTAGTCATTGTCACATCTCTGGAACATCTCAAGTACTGTGATCCCATTTTGAAGTCCCTGGGTCGACATTTCTGCACATCTGGTAAGCTTTCACTACCTCTTTGGAGACTTTCTCATCTGTACAACTACAAAGTATTCTTTCTACAATATACGCAGTATTCCAAACAGTTAAATAAAGCTCACTCGGAACTTTTTGTATCACAGGTGATGTCATCATTTGTAGGAGGAATAACTCCCGCACAAGTTGATTCCCCAACTTTGACGTATGTTTGTCAACGCATCAGCTATATCAGCTGCTGACTTGACTAATTTGATAGTTAGCACCACTAAACTGATCACTTTATGGTTCCCAGTCTATATTTGATAGTCAGCACCAGATTGTACCCCTGAACTGATAACTTTATGGTTCCCAGTCTATGTCTGATAGGCAGCACCAGGTTGTACCCCTGAACTGATCACTTTATAGTTCTCAGTCTATGTCTGATAGTCAGCACCAGGTTGTACCCCTGAACTGATAACTTTATGGTTCCCAGTCTATGTCTGATAGGCAGCACCAGGTTGTACCCCTGAACTGATCACTTTATAGTTCCCAGTCTATGGCTGATAGTCAGCACCAGGTTGTACCCCTGAACTGATCACTTTATGGTTCCCAGTCTATGTCTGATAGTCAGCACCAGGTTGTACTCCTGAACTGATCACTTTATGGTTCCCAGTCTATGTCTGACAACCATTTCACTGAGTCCACTTTTTAAGTTTCGGCGTATTGTAAAGAGCTGAACCTACCCAATCATACACTTTGGCTGTGGATAACCACATCAAATCCTAGCTAAGTGGTGCTCATTCATTACAACAGAATCTGAACTGATTGTCAAGTTTTGGAATGTCAATGGGCTGGTGAATGACAGTTGAATCGCTTGTCAACAGTTTTGACCAGATCGTTGACTAGCCCAGACTTGAGGCCTACAATGCATAAATAAGATACACTCAAGATCTTCTGATTATGTTTGGGCGTCCATCTGCAATAGAAATATCTGTAAAATAGAGTGAAATAATTAAATGAACTAAAATGACAACTTGACATCATTGTTGGCACATTTTACAACAATCCCAAACTCCATTAGTTGCTGTATGTAATAAATATGATTTTTGGTATTTATTATTGTTCTTGAACGGAAAATGTTAAATTGCCTACCTTAGCATGTGAGGACAACTACCAATTTTAGACATTTTCTGTTATTTCCATTTATTTGATTTGTCATACATATATCCATATACCAGTTGCATACATAACCATTTTCTCATACTGTGATACACATACAGTGTGCATATACACCATTTATGGTTATTTAGTCGAGTGAAAGTGTTCACTTTGTGAGTTTACTAAAATAAACGGAGCCTCTACTTACTTGCTCTTATAACATGGCAGGCTTTAGGAAAAGTTTGACATAGAGTTAGAGAATGGGAGTTGTCCTCTATAGTCAAGTTTTAAACCTAAAACCCTGTCACAAAAGTAGCCGATGATTGTCTACAAAAGCTATATCGACAACGAGGTAAACTAGTTGACTGATTGGTCAAAAATCTTGTCGACCGAACTTATTTTATTGCTTGTTGATTCAACTTGATCGCCACTCAAGTTGTTGACATCCTGATTTTCAACAATCATTATAATAACTTCTAACTACGCAGTGTTAGTACAAGTATGTAGTTTTATCCACAAGTATTATCTACAGAGTACTTCATTTATTGTGCCATTTGTAGGATGACTGCACTAACTACCTGTCTTGTATCCACCAACCTATTCTTTCATCAAACACCTTTCTGTTTTTTTGTCTAAAGCATTATATTCTGTATATGAGCTGCGATTGATGTCTAATGTGTTGTTACATCTCCATTACTGGATAACTCTACCTCTAGTAACCAAACAAATGGATGACAACCTTTCTACAGCTTCTCTTGACTTTAGCTGCACTGCTGGCAACCCAGTAATGAGGGTACACTTCAGCAATGGCCGTTGTTGGCTAGCGAGTTTGTGTGTTATAGGTAGTTCAAGGTTAACATAGGTTCTACCGGTATTGGCATAACCAAGGAATACGGGTACCTACACAGATTACAGGAACTTGGGCTTACTGAAGAAGACCTGGATGACGTCATCCAGATAAGAGCGCTCTTCTTGAGTTGAGATTTAGAGGTGAGTGGACGTGTTTTCATGCTTCTCTTCAAACCGTTTATCTAACAGCCCTTCCTCAGCTTTCCCACTTACAGCTATTCGCTACTGTATGCCGGCTATTTAGACATCAATGGTTTCCCATCTCTATCAGCTTTTGTTTTCATGACTCTATCAACTGTGACAGAAAACTGGTGTTACAATATCATTTGTGCTAAGATATAGCATTATGTCTCAAGGCGAGTATGATGGATGAATAATTGTAATACATGTTTTGTATCAGTGATTTGCTAAAAAAAAGATTATCGAGAGTAAATAGCAAAAAATCCAATTTGCATTCAGGGCCTCTTTGCATTCTCTCCAGCAGAGAGCCTGTGTTCCAACTAACTGTTAGATAACAGAACTGCCTTCATGTTGGTTCATTCATATAGAGTCGTAGCAGTAGAAGAGACCATAGAATTATCTCCCTTCATAGAACGCTAACTAGTTTTTAGCACTTGGTGATTTTTGGGACGGGTAAAAGTGCGTACCAGGCTATACTTTTGGAATACTTGCCATTTTGAGATATGTTATTTTTGTTGCAAAAATTAATAATTACGCTTCATTTTACCGGAACTAAAGTTTATTCAGTACAAAGGACTACTTCAATGATGTCTAGTCAACATAGCCATCAGTACAAAGGACTACTACAGTGATGTCTAGTCAACATAGCCATCAGTACAAAGGACTACTACAATGATGTCTAGTCAACATAGCCCTCAGTACAATGGACTACTTCAGTGATGTCTAGTCAACACAGCCTTCAGTACAAAGGACTACTGCAGTGATGTCTAGTCAACATAGCCTTCAGTACAAAGGACTACTACAATGATGTCTAGACAACATAGCCATCAGTACAATGGACTACTACAATGATGTCTAGTCAACATAGCCATCAGTACAAAGGACTACTTCAGTGATGTCTAGTCAACATAGCCTTCAGTACAATGGACTACTACAGTGATGTCTAGTCAACACAGCCAACAGTACAATGGACTACTACAGTGATGTCTAGACAACATAGCCTTCAGTACAAAGGACTACTACAGTGATGTCTAGTCAACATAGCCATCAGTACAAAGGACTACTACAATGATGTCTAGTCAACATAGCCATCAGTACAAAGGACTACTTCAGTGATGTCTAGTCAACATAGCACTCAGTACAAAGGACTACTACAGTGATGTCTAGTCAACATAGCCTTCAGTACAAAGGACTACTACAATGATGTCTAGACAACATAGCCATCAGTACAAAGGACTACTTCAGTGATGTCTAGTCAACATAGCCTTCAGTACAATGGACTACTACAGTGATGTCTAGTCAACACAGCCAACAGTACAATGCACTACTACAGTGATGTCTAGTCAACATAGTCCTCAGTACAAAGGACTACTTCAGTTATGTCTAGTCAACATAGCCATCAGTACAAAGGACTACTTCAATGATGTCTAGACAACAAAGCCTTCAGTACAAAGGACTACTACAGTGATGTCTAGACCCTGCTGAACCAACGCAACAAAAAAATAACCTATCACAGCAATATCATGATTTTGCAGCTTTCATTTCCAGTTGAGCTTGCGAAGTAATTGCTAGCATTTTAATTGAGATTATAGCCGACTTTTGATCGAGATCAAAAGTTCGCAAGCCGATTCCTTGATTGACCAACCAATCAGAACCCACAAATGTCATACCACCGATTCCAATAGTATTTTACCAGTTGCATCGCATCGATCTATCAACAGCCATACAATAATTTGTAGGCCATAGTTTGTGGCAGCGAGTTTGACCGGAATCACTAAAGAATGGATAGTAGTAAACAAAATTGCACAAGTTCTTGGCAGGTTTTTACCTACTTCTAAGGCTATATGTACAGGAACCATTGCAGCAAGGAGTCCACTCACTGACTACACATGGGAGATAACTCCAATATTGACTGGCTCAATTTTATGTAAATCGATGTTTTATCATGACTGATCCAAGGGTCAAAGGTTAATGTGCCTTGAAACACTTACTGTATATGCATGTCTATTATGTAGTGATGTCATACAGTAAGTTACTTGTCAGAGTGGGTGAAATCAAGTTAATTTTTAGCAAAGCTCACTCCAAGTGGCAGCACCAGAATCGAAGAGATACTAGCCTGGGCAGCAACACCTTATGTGTAGTATTAATACACTTGTTAGGGACAACTCCTCAATACCACAAGTGTTGTATATTCACCTCAAATGGGAGGAGACAACTCTACAAGGAATACGCAGCAGTACATACATATAATGTACATATCCACCAATCATAACAAATATATTCCGACTAATAAGCTTTTATTGATTGCAGTGATCTATCACCCCAACAATCATAATTGTGTGCTGTGTGGAACGTCTAGTATTTGTTTACTGCAGCGAATAAAACATAACAACATTTTAATCATAAAATAAAATAGAAATTCTGTCATTTAAATTATCGACTATATTTTATGTATGCAGATAAAACCAAATAAAATAAATTTCAATCTTAAATTAAATATTAACATTCGATTGATGTATTTAACCAAAAAGATTGTAAAACTTCTGACTTTCTATCACACCTACAAAATAATATGAAGATAAGTATTAGAGAGTTGAAAGAAAACATGATGAGTATATATATAATACACAGAGTTATATATATAATAGATAGAGTTATATATATATAATACATAGAGTTATATATATATAATACATAGAGTTATATATGTAATACATAGAGTTATATACATAATACATAGAGTTATATATATAATACATAGAGTTATATACATAATACATAGATTTATATATATAATAGATAGATCCAACAATGTCTCATAGACATCTACATCAATCTAGCGGTGCATACTGTTGCAAACAGGACCATGAGCTATCCATAGAGTTATATATATATATATAGTGGGTACTAAAACAGATCTCTCAAGTACGTACACTAGACTAAACCTCATAGACATGGATATTATAAACATAATCGACTAGCAAAATGAAAGTACATATAGTATACACCAATGTGATGGTTACAGAGCTGGTTGGTTCACTCATTTAGCTGGTAGAATAAAAGCCGTTTAGAGCCGCAGTGAGGTACAACTAGGGTGGTACCGTACACATCTAGATCATACACATCACCATCTGTATAGCTGTCTCTCATCTCTGATATAATGTTACCTACAATAATATATCAGTAATATCTACAGTATATTCCCTACTACATACCACATCTATATACCTACCTATAAGTATATATAACACAACAAACCAATGCAGTATACAATATATATAGTATACAATAACATACCTGTTGTGATGTCTAGTATGTATATTGTTGTACCGTTGAGTGCAGTTACTAATATGTAATCTCCATATTGTACCAGACCACATGGTTGGTTCACATCAGAGCAAGTCCACACCACCTCTCCAGTTGTAATGTTCACCAGATATATGCTGGATGTACGGTAATCTGATAAGACGACAGAAGCTTCTCCAACTACACACATACGAACATTAGCAGTGCTTGATGGAGGAGAGGGACTGCGACGTAAAATTTTACCGTCAAGAGAATACGCAGTTATTTTATTGTTTGCTTTGTCTGGTATGACCACCTGATCAGCTACGACAACCATGGCCGAGAAAAGAGAGTCATTGTTATCAGAGTGATTCCAGCTGGTGATGCGTCCAACAGACATGTCATACACACCTACTTTACAGGGACGAGATCGAGATAATGTATAGATTTTATCTTTGTACACGGAGATGGAGTCTACCATACCAGAGGTGGAGATGAAAGAATTGTACACTTTGTAGTTACTGTCTACTTTAGTAACTGTATTGTTATTCAACCCGACATAAGTACTACCGTTGTAGTGACACACTGAGAGAGGGTTAGCAGGTAATTGTACGGACTGGAGTTGTGTGAGTGATTGTGGGAGATGTTGTGGAGTTGTGTCTCCTTTCTTACTGGCTACAACGAGATCATCTGAGCAGACAACTTCTAATTCCATCTCCCTGCACTCACCTACAATATTATGACTGGTTAGATTTGATAGAGACACAAGAGCTGATGATATAGATTAATCTTAACCTCAGACACTATAGATTAATCTTAACCTCAGACACTATAGATTAATCTTAACCTCAGACACTATAGATTAATCAGTTAACTGTATCACACATACATATAATATAGGGTTCAGTAGATATAATACATTTGTAGAGTTAAATAAAAAACAATACAACAATATAATGTTTGTATGTGAGGTTATACTCAACGGTTTCATACAAGATAATTATACTGTGTTGGCTCACTGCCAGATATATCTATCACAGCTATTCCAACTACACCGATGTAAATATTACTGAGCTATCATAGTCTGAGGTACAACAAGTCTAGTCACTCACCCTGTAGCCTCAGTTCCAGTTGATCAGTAAGTTTTAGCTCAGGTAGTTGTTCTACAACAAAGTTTTGTATTTGTTGTTTTAGCTCTCTGTATCCCTTCACAAAATCTGCCTGTAAATAAAATGTAGATAAACGTGTGAGTAGCTGATAGCTGTATATTGTAATACTTGGTACAGCTGGAAGGGGGGGGGGGTGCCTACCCCACAACAGAAGACAATAGCACTAAGGCTTTATAAATGCAAACAATCGGTAAAGCCTGTTTTGAGGCAATCGGTAGGCTTTGATACGAATCAAAAAATTGGTAGACACTTCATGATTTGACCAATCATATCACTGTTCGTGGTTTTAATGTTTCCAGCAAAACTGTTTCTCAAATGCAATTATTTATAAATAGAAAACCATTTTTGAGCGACCTGTCTTTGTTGTTTGAAAGCACAAAGGACAAATCGGTAGCTATTCGGCATATGTACATGTAGCATTACTTTAAAGTCACAAATAAATAGATATCAATGTCCACAGTGATGCTCTAAGGCTAAAGCAATGGTAAAGCCCTAGTTATTGACTAGTACACATTCTAGAAGCCACTCTACCACTAGACATGTGAAACATACAAACTATTCATACAAACATCTACCTGGTGACTATGTTTTACTCTAGTCTCTATCAGTTGTCTCTGATTTCTTATTTGAGTCCATTTCTTTAGTACAATGTCTTCCATAAACTCAGCCATATTTACTCTCCCTTTTTGTCTTTTCTCTCTCAGCTCTACCTCTAGTTTCTTGTATTTACTCTTGAGTGCATTTATCTACAACAGAAATGTGTCATTGAGTCAGCGCTGCCTACTACAGTATCATTTAATCAAAGTATGATCAGATAGTCTAAAGTCAAACCTGCGCATCCCTAGTTTGATGTATCAATTCTACCATCTGTGATGTTTTGTTATCATATTCAGCTCTCATTTCTGATGTATTTTTGAATAGTCTCTCATACTGATCCTCTTTGGCCAACATCTCAGCACTGATTCCTTCTTTGAGTAGGGCAGCAACACAGTCATCTAGTGACAGCAGGTTGTGAGAGGTGCCTGTTATACATATCATATAAAGTTGGTTGTGGAACATACTAACTTTAGAATTGAAAAAACGATGATGCAAAACCTGGAAAGTCCCGAGTAACAATACTAAAAAATTACACATTTTACCACATACATGGATGTACAGACAACAACCACATAATAGGGAGGTGGCACGTTCAATGTGGAGTTAGTAGAAGTTGATACTAAGAAAACCAAAAGTCTGGTTGCAAGGATACTACAAAAGTCTGGTTGCTAGGATACTACAAAACAAATAATATTAAAGACACTTGACTCATTTTATCTTGATTTTTACTTAAGATTATCCTCTAACTAAGATATCAGTTTGACCTTGAACTTTAGTGTGCCGCAGCACCCTGTAATTGCTTTGTACACGCTAATCGCTGTGCATTAACCCAAATCATCGCCTTGCTACGAGCACAAACAATCAATGATTATATATAAATTATCTTTGCTAAAAATACTACTATTATGGAGAACTGGTAGGAGTTATCTCCCAGCTGAATAGTCAAACTTTATTACATCCAGCAGGCATTTATTATTTAATTATTGTTTGTTGTCTTCAGGAGTTTACTGTTTATTTTATTTTAATTTTAAATTATCTTTATTTATAAATAAGTTTGGTAACAATTACAAACTTTACTCCATTCGATAATTATTATTATTATAATAAAAACAACAAAAATAACCATAACCAGTTGCCCTGAATGCTATAAAATACAACAAAAGTAAACAGTTGACATTTATTAGTGACATACCACATGTTTGGTGCACTTGGTGATGTCATAATTCTGTGACATAGAGGTATAGATAGAGACTGTGACATAGAGGTATATATAGAGACTGTGACATAGAGGTATAGATAGAGACTGTGACATAGAGGTATAGATAGAGACTGTGACATAGAAGTATAGATAGAGACTGTGACATAGAGGTATAGATAGAGACTGTGACATAGAGGTATAGATAGAGACTCTGACATAGACGTATAGATAGAGACAATTTAATAACTCACTAATATTATACCACTAGGAGTTTCATCAATACATACCTCTATCAACATTGAAAACAGGCCACGCCACAGTAATTCACTACCAGGGCGCATCCTCATTAACTTGTGTTGGCAAACTCATTCAAGCCCGTAATGAGAAACTAATGCTGCATGTACACCAACGAAATTGGGGCTGAAAAGATCACCGGCTTACGATCAGACAAAACAGCATGTTTATATTTGTTAAAAAAAAAACAATGGACTCGGCGGGTACAACAATTTCAACTTGAGCCGATAAAATCGATTTCAAATCAATTAGCGCATGAAATACGAGTTGGACTGATGACGAGTCATGTTTCACTGCTTCCAATTCAATAGCATAGACCCATAGACCTATAACCATAGCATAGACCAATAGACTTATAACCATAGCATAGACCAATAGACCTATAACCATAGCATAGACCCATAGACCTATAACCATAGCATAGACCTATAACCATAGCATAGATCCATAGACCTATAACCATAGCATAGACCCATAGACCTATACCCATAGCATAGACCCATAGACCTATAACCATAGCATAGATCCATAGACCTATAACCATAGCATAGACCTATAGACCTATAACCATAGCATAGACTCATAGACCTATAACCATATACCCATAGACCTATAACCATAGCATAGACCCGTAGACCTATAGCCATAGCATAGACCTATAACCATAGCATAGACCCACTGAAATATACTTCCCCTAAACCATAGACCCATAGAACTATTTCAGAAACCCATCGGCTGTCAGATTACAATCAGCTGGTGCACACGCAGCATAACTTTCTACTACAGAGTATTTATGAGCAAACTCAATTGATGTTTTTCAAGTGAAGAAAATCAAAACTTTTTTTATGAAAACAATTCAAAGGCTGCATTGACCCCTTGAGCTTTCTCCACAACATCATTTTTGTCTTATCAGCAGCTTGAAATGTCACAAATCAGGATGATAGTTAAAAGTGTCGTGAGTTCTAATGATAAGTTATACGATCAACTAGACTATCTCTGGCAGCATCGATAAAGGAAGACAACTCCTACCAGGACCCCATTACACGGATGTATTACTTACCATTGTCACATTTATCCATATCAGGCAGACATTTCATGCACCAGAGAGTCAAACAAAGTTTACAAGCCAGACTGTAGGGTTGGTTAGTGTGTGTAGTGCAGTTCCTTGTCTGGCGTTTCTTAGCCTGAGCTCTAAACTCATCCATATTTATCTTGATATGTTGATCCATCGTATCATCATGTGACTAAAATACCAAAGGTAAATCTCATGCTACAATATGAGAAAGGAGTCCAGTTGACAAAAACCGACAACACAGAAAGCAAACCTCACAGAATAATTACTTGACAATTAACAGATAAATCAATCGCTAGGCACGATGGCTCAGAACGTTTTGCGTTTTGCGTTATAAAACGTGTGAACGCTTTCCAAACCATCTGACTGCTTTTGAAAATATCCGAACTTCTGCAAAAGCTTTTGGACGCTTTGCAAAGTCGTTCATACACTTTGAAAGTCCGAGCAAATTAGCTGGTCCGCTCTATTGAAGATATATCTACAGTCTACTTACGACTGATATATTTTGTACTAAACTATTGACAATTAACTTTCATTGAAATTAATGATAGAAATAATTTTCATTATTTATTTACGTCATTATAATAAATTATATATAATTATAAATAATATACAAAACCTAATTATTTTTTCCAAAGTATAAGTTTTAGAGACTCAACAAATGTTTACATAGCTAAATAATTTGCTCTATTGATTTACGTTAAACGGCAAGTCAATGAGGGCAATCGTTTTTGGTTCAAAAGTCATGCGTTTTGCAATCCTAGCAAAGCTTTTATCAAAATAACTCAGATTATTTTGAAACAGTTCAGACTATTAGAGAATAATTCATGCCTGAGCGCGTAGTAGACTATATATCCACAGCCTTGGTTCATACTATTTTCAAAGCGTTCATATGATTTGTAATTTTCAAAATCGTCGGAATTATTTCTAAAGCGCGCATATTATTTGCAAAATAATGATACGTCTTGTAAAAATTAACGATTGTTGGACAGAAAATACAGTTTGTATTGCATAAAATCCCGCAACTGCCAAGGCCGACCATTTATCTATTATAATTACTGAGCTAGTTTTTAGATAAATTTTTTAGGCCGATTTCTATATTTACCCAATTATTTTCCATGCAAAAGACGCTTTGCAAAATGTTTAAATCATTTCAAAGTTGTTCATACCCTTTTGAAAGCAAAAGCCTCCTATATTGTCAGCTACCATACCATGGTATGGTAGCTGGTAGCTACCATACCAGCTACCAGCGTATAAAATAGAAAAATCAACCAATCAGTAAACAGAGATAACAAACAACCAATCACAACAATCGACGGATACAATAACTTACATCTACATGTCTGTTACATAACTTTGTACAACAATATGTACAATAGCCGACAGCCTCCTCCTTAGACCTTTTCTTCCTAACACAAATATCACACCATTTATTGTCTTCTCCTGGCATATCATGTGATGGGAGAGTATGTGGAGCCCCAGCAAACACCTCTCTGTGTTATATATATAGATTGTATGGTAACTGTAGTATAACTTATATATAAGTATATATACTATAGCCTGTGAACTATAACTATACATATAGGGGACACTTACCCACACCCCGACGCTGGACATACTATTAGGTGATTCTCCTCATAAAAGCCACTCAAACACTGTAAACAGTGCACGTGTGTACAAGGTAGGGTCTTAGGTTGTGGTAATGCCTCATCCTTTCTCAAACAAAATCCACACTCCACTGATGTTTGAGTTTTGTCCATTTTTGTCTGTCAACATAACAAACCTGTCATATAGTTTCTTGTATAACAAACAAGACAGACAGTGATACACAACTGCAGGTTGTATAACAAACGAGACAGAGAGTGACATTCAACTGCAGGTTGTATAACAAATGAGACAGACGTTGACACACGACTGCAGGTTGTATAACAAACGAGACAGACAGTGACACACAACTACAGGTTGTATAACACACGATACAGACAGTGACACACAGCTGCAGGTTGTATAACAAACAAGACAGACAGTGACACACAACTGCAGGTTGTATAACAAACAAGACAGACAGTGACGCACAACTGCAGGTTATATAACAAACGAGACAGACGTTGACATACAACTGCAGGTTGTATAACAAACGAGACAGACAGTGACACACGACTGCAGGCTGTATAACAAATGAGACAGACAGTGACACACAACTGCAGGTTGTATAACAAACGAGACAGACATTGACACACAACTGCAGGCTGTATAACAAACGAGACAGACATTGACATACAACTACAGGTTGTATAACAAACGAGACAGAGAGTGACACTCAACTGCAGGTTGTATAACAAACGAGACAGACAGTGACACACAACTGCAGGTTGTATAACAAACAAGACAGATAGTGACACGCAACTGCAGGTTGTATAACAAACAAGACAGACAGTGACGCACAACTGTAGGCTGTATAACAAACGAGACAGACAGTGACACACAACTGCAGGTTGTATAACAAACGAGACAGACAGTGACACACAACTGCAGGTTGTATAACAAATGAGACAGACAGTGACACACAACTGCAGGTTGTATAACAAACGAGACAGACAGTGACACACAACTGCAGGTTGTATAACAAACAAGACAGACGTTGACACACAACTGCAGGTTGTATAACAAACGAGACAGACAGTGACACACAACTGCAGGTTGTATAACAAACGAGACAGACAGTGACACACAACTGCAGGTTGTATAACAAACGAGACAGACAGTGACACACAACTACAGGATGTATAACAAACGAAACAGACAGTGACACACAACTATAGGCTGTATAACAAACGAGACAGACGTTGACATACAACTGCAGGTTGTATAACAAACGAGACAGACAGTGACACACAACTGCAGGTTGTATAACAAATGAGACAGACAGTGACACACAACTGCAGGTTGTATAACAAACGAGACAGACAGTGACACACAACTGCAGGTTGTATAACAAACGAGACAGACAGTGACACACAACTGCAGGTTGTATAACAAACGAGACAAATGTGTACTTGAAGAAAAGATAAGAGGGCATGTGTTAATGGCAATATTAGCCAGTTAGACCAAAGTATACGATAGATGTATATGGTAGGTAGGTGTATATGGTAGGTGTATATGGTAGGTGTATATGGTAGGTGTATATGGTAGGTGTATATGGTAGGTGTATATGATAGATGTATATGGCAGGTGTATATGGTAGGTGTATATGATAGATGTATATGGCAGGTGTATATGGTAGGTGTATATGGTAGATGTATATGGCAGGTGATATAGCCACAGTGTTGAAGTTAGGAATGCTTCAGTGATTTTTTTATATGTTGAGAGGTTTAGGTTCTCTGATAGTCTTTGGTGGGGATTTGTGGGTCTTTGTTGTGAATCTAACGAGGGTAATGTGATTGAGTGAGCTGGAATATTGTGAGTGATTTATTCCGATGTTACAGGTTATGTAGATGTTATATGTTATATAGATGTTATATGTTGTATAGATGTTATATGTTATGTAGATGTTATATGTTATATAGATGTTATTTGCTATGTAGATGTTATATGTTATGTACATGTTATATGTTATGTAGAGGTTATATGTTATGTAGATGTAATATGTTATGTAGTTGTTATATGTTATGTAGATGTTATATGTTACGTATATGTTATATGTTATGTAGATGTTATATGTTATGTAGATGTTATATGTTATGTAGATGTTATATGTTATGTAGATGTTATATGTTATGTAGATGTTATATGTTATGTAGAGGTTATATGTTATGTAGATGTTATATGTTACGTATATGTTATATGTTATGTAGATGTTATATGTTATGTAGATGTTATATGTTATGTAGATGTTATATGTTATGTAGATGTTATATGTTATGTAGATGTTATATGTTATGTAGAGGTTATATGTTATGTAGAGGTTATATGTTATGTAGATGTTATATGTTATGTAGATGTTATGCAAAAATCCTACATAATATGTTACGCCAATGTTATATGTTATGTAGGTGTTATACGTCATAATTTATTACACATATTGATGATAGATCAGGCTGTTTAATGAGGATAGCATGAGAGTATGTGACTAGCGGAGTTGAGGGAAAACCTTGAGAAATTTCTGTAACACAAAAAGTTCCGAAAAGAGAGGGGAGGAACGGTGTATATTTTATTGGGTTTGTAGGCCTTTTACTAGCTTGGTTAAACTATAGTGTGCCGGTCAGCAATAAACCTCAGCCTGATCTAAGCGAGTAAGAGAATCATTGGCAGCGGGTTCTACATATAATAATATTATACTACAAGAAAACTGTCTTATCGGCATAAATAGGAGATTGTCTTATCGGCATAAATAGGAGATTGTCTTATCGGCATAAATAGGAGATTGTCTTATCGGCATAAATAGGAGATTGTCTTATCGGCATAAATAGGAGATTGTCTTATCGGCATAAATAGGAGATTGTCTTATCGGCATAAATAGGAGATTGTCTTATCGGCATAAATAGGAGATTGTCTTATCGGCATAAATAGGAGATTGTCTTATCGGCATAAATAGGAGATTGTCTTATCGGCATAAATAGGAGATTGTCTTATCGGCATAAATAGGAGATTGTCTTATCGGCATAAATAGGAGATTGTCTTATCGGCATAAATAGGAGATTGTCTTATCGGCATAAATAGGAGATTGTCTTATCGGCATAAATAGGAGATTGTCTTATCGGCATAAGTAGGAGATTGTCTTATCGGCATAAATAGGAGATTGATGAAACAAACTTCGGATTTGTGTTATTGTGGCTAAAAATGATAAGAAAGAGGTAGATCTCAGTGGTGATGCGTGTACAGATCTTTGTGAGATGCCAGCATTGAAAATTTCACCAACTATCATGATGTAAGAAATAAATAATTATAATATCACATGGTTACAGCATGCAGCTGTCTAACGGTTATACGGTTTCTGGTAGCACTCTCATGTCACGTATAGTTCTGGGTAAAAAGCTGTTGTGAAGCATACTGGAGGTTGCATATATGGAAGTGAGCTCTCCACGGCTAGCAGCCCGTGTGACTATCGTTGTTTTAGATCTGTTATTGATTATTTCATCATAACTGGATGAGAGTACACTGTGTCGTTCCTCATCTTGGAGGATTTTGGTAAGCAACGCTACCCTATGGTTTTGCCTGCGCCTCGTTAATGTCGGGAGACCTAACTGTTCTCTGGCTTCACCGACACTGTCGCGACCTTTCAGACCACTCACAAATCTAACAGCTCTACTCTGAACGCCCTCGATTGAGTTTATGATAGCCTTGTTGGTAGGGTCCCACATTGTATCGGCATATTCTAAAATTGGTCTACATAGACTGGTGTATGCAAGCAGTCGGCTATTTTTGGGCGCAGTACCGAGTGTATATTTGATTGCACCCAAGATTTTACTAGCTTTCTCAGTTTTCAAGGCTATGTGTTGGTCGAAATGTAGATTGTGTTGAAGGATGACGCCTAAATATTTGGTGCTCTCCACCCATGAAATTTGTGAGGAGCCAAGCTTGTAATGTAACTGAGGTTTAGGATTTGGTCCAAAGCGCATGGCATGACACTTATACCTCGTGTACATCTACCAATTAGCTCCCGATTTGCCTTACCGACTGAGGATCTCCTTGCATCCGTTTCCTGTGTGGTGTATTAAAATAATCAGTAGCATTTTGTTTGAGGCTATCGGTAGGTTTTGCTCATGAGCAAAAAATCGGTAAGCATTTTGTGATTTGATCAATCACATCACCGTTCGCGGTTTTGATGTTTCCAACAAAACTGTTTCTCAAGTGCAATTATTTTTAGATGAAGAATCGTTTTTTAGGGTCCCGTCTTTGATGTTTGAAATCACCTTATGGCTAACTATTAAAAAAATGCAGCGAGTTTCACCGGTATTGCGTTTGAATGGCAAACGGAGAAAAAAATGGGGGAAACACCCTGACGTCATCTCCAATGGGTGAGGACAAATCGGTAGGTAATCGGTAGATGTATGCGTAGCAAAAGTAGAATTAAAAGGCATTTTCCATCGTTGTCACCACCTTTCTATGGAACTAATTTTTTCTTGGAAGGCTACCATTTCATCGACATAATTGACTTGTTGGTATAGTAAGGTGTCATCAGCATATAAGCTGACTCTACAGTTGACAGCGGCTGGTAAGTCATTGATGTACAGAAGAAAGAGGGCTGGCCCCAGCACCGAGCCCTGTGGTACACCAGACGATACTGCACATGAAGTTGAGTACTGGCCCTTCAGTGGGACGTGCTGCGTTCGTTCAGTAAGAAAATCTTGTATCCAGTTTGTCAGAATGGGGCTTAAGTCGAGGATCTGTCTCAATTTAGGAGAGCATGTGGTACTTTGTCGAATGCATTTTTGAAGTCTAATATCAGCGCTTGAGTAGTTTGGTGTGTTTCTGCTGTCTCAGCAAGGTCATGGTACGTTGCGCACAGCTGTGTTTTGCATGATAGGCCTTTCCTAAACCCATGTTGTCGGTTGTGGAGGATATTATCAAGTCTTTCGTTGAGGCAGTGAAGCACTATATGTTCTAATATTTTGCATGGTATGGAGGTTAGAGAGAATGGCCTGAAGTTAAATTCACAGGTTGTGTCGCCACCCTTATGGATGGGTGTTACATTTTCTGATTTCCATTGTTTTGGTAGGCGTTCGCAAGCAAGTGAGGCACGGAATACATGGCCTAGGCATGCAGCAGTACTTTGCAAGTCTATCATAAGATCTGGTTTTCTGATGCGGTCGGGACCAGGAGACTTTCTGTTCCCCAAAGACGTATCAGCTTCACTATTCCAGTGTCAGATATATTTATTTCTTCAGCAGGATGATTGATTTTTGGTATGGTATCTATTTGCTGGTTTCTACAAATATGCTCCTGGAAGAAGTTGTTGAGCAGCTCAGCATAACAACAAGTTCAACAATTAATAATAATATAATTATTAATTATAATAATTGTAATTAAATAAATAAAACTGATGACAATAATTAATAACGTATATTTACTGTTATCAGCTTTACTACTATTATTATTAATAACAATTAACAATAGTAATAATAGTTGCAGCAACAGTAACAACAATAATAAATAATAATATCAAGTTAGTTATTATAATAATAGTAACTATCGTTGATGTTGATGTTCCCTAGGAAATGCAACGGAAGTGAGAGGTGATAGGTCAGATGAACACTGATTTCAGAAGTCCTACAGTTTGATAGAATCTATGATTTTTCCCGTGTCTGTGAAAATCTTAGCTCTATTTCCACTGAAATAAACACCCCCTGTGATTGTCAAGGTCACTTTGTGGCACGCTCATTGGTCGGCCGTCTTGAGACCTTCTACCTTCTTCGCAGCATTGAAACTCCGTGATATTATTATAATAATAATATTATTATGTATGATTTTTTATTTCTTCTTCGTTTTCCTTCTGCAAATGATGTCAGACCATGCTTACAGCTCACTTATCGCCAGTAGTTCACAGTCAGCTAGCATCAAAGGCATCAATGATTTGCCATCAATTGTCACAAAATCAAAACTCCTCAAACAACAACAACAAGCAAGCAAAGCAAGCAAAGCTGCTGGTATTTTTTCTTTTCACAGGTGAAGTAATATATCGAACATCTGCTAAAGTACTAGTGCTAGATGCTCCTGAGCATACATGTAGCCAACCTGATATGAAACTCGACAGATCTAGTTCTAACATTGCAAAGGTACGTATAACTATATGCACTACATAATAATGCTGCAGTAGTAGTAGTAGTATCACTTTTTTACCACTAGTTGTTTAAATTTTAGTGCTCCTGCTAAGAAATTTGAGCGATCCGTTAGTTAATATAATGTATTTATTTGTTAATTCAAAAAATGAAGTTGCTGGATGGTTATTCACAGGAGCGCAGTTACTGCTTTCCGCTAGAACCATCTTCACATTCTCTCAGTTGGTTTGTGTTTCGGTGCTGAATGTTTCACTGTCCAACTCAGATTGGTATTTGATTTTTGTCTGTTTTTCAGTCTGGATGTTAGTGGAATGTGTCTGTCTTGATGTAGATGGCTAGAGCAAACAGATAGTAGTCCAGGTATCAATGCAGCTATGATAGAGTCTCTGTCACAGAAAAAGGTGGAAGACCCCCAGAAATATGCACAATAAGCATGTGTTGTTACAGCTTTTTTATATAAAACATGTTGTTAGCCTGTCGAATAGTGGGATATCAGATAGTAATAATAAAAGCATCATAGTTATACATAAGTTGTTTAATTTTGACAAATGTGAATTTGAGTTTATCTGGTTTGATTACTCTGTGGTAGATGTTGTTTGGTGATTGATGCCATGAGTATAAGAAAACAGCTCTTGTATGATCAACAGCAAAAACAGATGGTTGGGTACGTTGACTTGGGTGACGGCCCTGAAGAGCAGGAAGGGGAGGCTTCTGAGGCTTTAGTGTATATGTTGACTTGTTCTGATGGATATTTGCTAATCGTCAGCTTTATCGCTTTAACAGTTTCACCTAAATCGAAATTCATATTATTTTGCGTGCGTATTATAGTCGTGTCCTTTTTTAGGACTAGTTGGAGTATTCTCATTAGACCTTTACTGGATCCCTCCCACATGGTGAAACTGGTGCGTAATATGTTACATTCATCTGGAGTTGTCAACTCTCCCAATGGCCGAATTCAGCGGCCACATATTGCTCTACTACATGAGACACGAGAAAATATGGAACTGAGGCTAGCGAATAAGTTATCCGCGAGGCATATCACTTTTGTTCAAAATAAAATGAAGGTACTTTTTGTCTAAATGAATTTTTCATTTACAATCTTCTTTAGTCTAGCGAAGATTTTCATACAATGCAAAATTATTGATCTACGCATACTTTCTGTTGGGCAATTCCAAATTATCATTTCTTGTTTTGTTAGGTCTCACTTGCTATACAATTGCTGTCTAACTCCGTAGCAGACGCTCTTCTGACATTGAAGGAGCTTGGGGGGGGGGGGGAAAGAGTTTGTAGACTGTGAACCAACAGTAGAGTTTATCAAGGTAATTTAGTTTTAGGAGTGTTCAATATTGACAAACTATTGCGATCATGGGACGGTGGTCAGCTAGATAACTTGTGGAGGTAGTGAATGTGTCACTAAACATGCATGTGATTACTTTATTATTGGACTGTTGATCTACTGTTTGACATTTTAAACAGTCAATCTGTAATGGCCAGAGGCTATAAGCAGCCATTACGGATAAGCAGTATGGAATGCGTTGGGTCTTTTTTACAAGACGCCGGGGCTTACCCGCTTTCTCTCACTACTGCTGAAAGTTTGCCTCTCTGGCTATGTAGATGGTATGAAGTGTTGCTGATACTCGCTTGGTTTTAGTGTTTCATCTTATTCCGCTATTGAATAGTTTGTTGTGCTTATACACTTTACAACTCGTCGTTGTAACAAAGCAACGCATTAGACTCGCTGATTTGGTCCACCTTTAGTCTAAACCATTACATGTTCATAGGTTATGCAGTTATTTATTTTGAATTAATATAATCTATTTGTTAGACAGAAATGTGTGTATGAAACAGAGGTGTTGCAAATCACCATTTTCGCAAATCAATTCAAGTACAAATCATGAACCTTGAAGATCAAATCAAATCAAGTCCTAACTGGGTCAGTGGCAAATCAAATCCAAGTCAAATTACGATGTAAACAATTCAAATCACTTCAAGTATTTGAAATGATTTGAAATTGATTTGCAAATCAGGAAAATAAGCGTTACCTAAACAATCTTGGTGGTGCAAACTAATTTTTAGCCCCCGTCATATGTTATCCAAGTACTGTAACACCTCCAGCATTTACTCAAACAGCTCTGAGAGGAGCACTCTACTGGTTGTCACCATACACCCATGTATTTATTGTAAAAGGCTCGGTCATGGCTTACAATCTGATTTCATTTTGAGGAACTAATTTTACCATGATCAGCAATGGTTTTGTTCTATGATGCATCAAAGTGTCAGCTGATATTATAGTTATTACAGTATTGCTCATTTCATTATCATTAGATGTGTGCAACATAACAAATATCATGTCGTTAATGCATTATTAGGGTAACATATCAATGGTTTTGGTATTTCTTATTATCATGTCACATGATTATCGTGTGGCATCTCTCTAATCCAGCTGATGTGGCCGTAATAGAACGGTCTGCCTTGTTACTCTCACACAACCTTTTCACACATGAATTTCGCAAATGTTTACAAAAGTTGTTTGCACGCATCACCCACCATCATGGTAAGCTTCTGATTGTTACACACCAGTTTTAGCTTAATGCGATTGTCAAATAAAATTTCTAGTAAAGCCTGAAAATTTAATGAGAAATTGCCACTCAAAGCATACACATGGAGCAAAAGTAAATTTAGATGGAAACACAAATGTCCATCAGTGATACTGATTAGAATTCTTTCACCATAAGTATTGGGGCTGCTTGCTAAATAAACTATTGTATCGCGATTGATTGGTACATCATTTATCTTAATAACCATTGCAATTAGGGGTAACAAGTGATAAGCTCTTGGTCACTGAACAGAAAAATTATATTTATCAAAATATTGAACTGGTTTAATAACATAATTAAAAATATCGTTTACATTATTGCTATTAATAACTTGTAAATAATAGTTGATATGCAAAAAAATTACCATATTTGAACCTGATTTACAAAAGAATAGCAACAATTTTTCATCAAAAGGCTTTTTGTTATGAAAACCTTCTGTTTGAATTTGTTAAAATCAATATAATGATTAATTCTTCATCTTAACAAAGTTGTCAGATATAGAAATGATTCTCAACTGCTAAAAGTTACATTGGTAAAAACAAACAGCAAATGAAAACAATGTTTGAAGGATATTAATAAAAATAATAATTAATGATAACAATAACTAATAATGATCAATTGATAATAATGATGATAATTAACCATAGTTGACTAATAATAATTAATGGTAATTGAATTGACAATAATTGAGAATAATTAAAAATAATAATAAATGATAATAATAAAAAAACAATAATAATAACTAATAATAACAATATTTAATGTTCATAAATAACAATAATTAATGATAGTAGATAATAATAATAACGTATGGTAATATATATATAATAAAAATAACAGCACAAAAATATAATAATATAAATATGTTAACTAATAATATTATCAGTGGTAATAATGATTAAATATTATTATTATTTATTACTTAGTAGTTTGAAATGACAATTTTTTTTATGAAATAAAATTGATGACAAAGATTTTACAATAATAATAATGGTAATAATAATTAAGTTAATACCATTATTATTTTGATTATCAACAATAATTATAACATTTTATTCTTATTGCTTCTGATTTATCCATCATTAATCATAATAACATAATATCACTATAATTTATTATTATTTATTATTATAACTTAAATTAATTTTTTAAAAAAAAAACACTAATTAGGTAGTTAGAAGTGGACAAAAATCAAAAATAATGAGTGAATGGATTGCATTTTTTCAGTAATAAGTATTCATTTATGCAATCAAATTAATTCAGCACAACAATAGTGCAGCAATTGAGTCCTGCAATTAAGATTTGATTGAAATAATATAATAATAATTATAATAATGTGTTTACTCGTGATCATTATTATTATTGTGGTAGTTACGGTTCGCTTCTGCTGAGCTGGTTGGATCGTTGTTTTTTGTAGACTGTGAATCCTAGTATCTTAGCAATGGGGGTGGTATAACATTTCCCCTTACAACATAAGTCTAAGGGGCCAATTAACAGCTGTTATTATTAGTGATTTTTTATACTTTTTGTCTGAAAACACCGCTACATCAACGATACTTTATCGTTAATGCCATTGTTTATCATTATTTTAGTATAAAATGTGAAAACTATATAAAATTAGTGACTTGATTTGATTTGAAATCCCCATTTTCCAAATCAATTTTTTTTAAGACACAAATCAAATCAATTCAAATCAACTGATGTTCAAGTCAATTATTTGAAATCATTGAATAAGCTGAATAGACTGCAAATCAATTCACAAATCAAGTATTTGCAAATCAAAGTATTCGAATCACTAGTGATTTGCAACACCTCTGGTATGAAAGGCTTAGTCTGTGGACCTGACACTGTATCGAGGCTTGTTGTGCAACTGATGGAGCCTCGTATTGCCCGCTATCTGCTGATGTACAAGTTTAGCCAGGATCACTTGGAGCTCTTCTTCAATGCCATTCGAGGAAGTGGTGAGTGCAGCAAAATCAAGCCACTGTAAACCATAGAGTTATTTTTATGTGAGCTAGAGAGCGTAGCTCGCCTGCCTGAAAATTTAAGTTTGTATACCCAAGGGTTGGGGTGGGTTGCAGTTAGTGCTGAGTCGGTATCAGTTTTACTGGCTAAACCAAAAGTTTTGGTGTCAGTGAAATTTGTTTTATTTTTGGCTTTATCGGTTTTGAGCCGAGGAAGAATAGAGCCAGATGATGTTTTATCTATAAATGTACTGTGTACAGTCATCATGTGCTGGTGCAAATCCAGCGAAAGGCCCTATGTTTATAGACTAGCCTTTTATGAGTGCATGAGTACCTGTTCCAGGACTTGGATATATCAATAATTGAGCATGTCTCTAGTCATTCTGCCACTCAAATGTTAACAAAATATATTTTTCATTTTTATCATCATTGCTTATTGTTGGTTTTTACTGCCAGAGATTAAAAAAAGCAGAAAAACTGAGTGCTGGCAGCCCAGAACTGAAACCTAACAGGAAGCCAAACTGACCCAGCACTACCAATACCCATTCCAGTATTTCATGCTAATATAAAATGTTCTTGCGTTTATTTTAGGTGGATGGAACAACAACTCTAATGTCAGCCATTTCAAAGCTGTATTTAGGCGTTTGATTAGCAGATGTGGTGCTGAGTCAGATGGAGGAATTAATGGTAATGCCATACCTCAGAGTCACACGGAGATGATACAAGCTGGCAGGGACTGCTATGTGCCTCCTAACATCATTCCACAGAATGACAACCGGGCCCAGCTATTTGAAGAGTCCATGTGCTCAGTAGAATCTTGTTTTATTGCCGATTTCCCATCAATTGTAGGCAATGTTTTAGTTTATATTAGTGGTTGGGTTGATAAAAAACTTATTACGAAATTGGGCTGTGACGATTGTCGCGTAGCATTGGTTTCTGCAACGCCCAGTCAGAAATATGGCCATTATTTCATTTTCTTACATTTGACAAACAATGGCGGTCTAATATCCCCATCAGATGGCCCTATTTCAGTCTCTTTCAGCTGATCACTGGTTTAGATGCTGTCACCAAAAAGGTTTGCTGTCTGTTCAGTCGAAGGTTTTGCAGGACGTTGGCCAAAATGAGTTGTTAGTTGTTGGAGATCACATTCAGCTAGTAGTAGGAACCTTTTACGATTTACTGCAACATCATAAGGCAAAGCTACACAATCTCAAGTTGTACGAAAGCAACATTCGTCACAAGAACACAAAATCCATCATGTTCAAGGGCCAGTAGAGCTCTTTTAATTGTGCTGCATACTTTCATTTTAGAAGTGCTCGATTTAAACTCTTCAACATTTGTACAGAACTGGTCTTGTTGTAGGAGTTTGGTTTTCAGACTGATTGGTTTTATTTATTCTGTAGTGCTTAACCAATCGTAAAAACTGTAACGATAATTAAACAAAGCGTTAAAAAACAGTAATATGACAAGTTGTAATAAAATAATACAAAAATTCGGTGAAGCAATAAAATGTGGTATTATAAAACGTAGATCGTGAAGCAATAAGACTAAAAGCATATTATAATGTCTGAGTAAAATACAGTTAGTCATATTAAAGAAACATACCTCGTGCTCTCACTAGTACAACCAGAACTGTGTTTTATAACTTTGTGTTTGAGTCAAATTTCGTACATATGATGGCAAGTGACAGTAGTGATGCCTTCTAAATAGAACTTAGACTGTTTATTGAATGATGTTAAATCTTCTTTTATACCTTTGGGCAATCTTGCTGTTGACAAATATCTATTACAAAATTGTTGCTAAACTATTAAAAATAGTTTGCAAATGCTAAAATCGGTAAGCATCACTGATTCATGGCTATTATTTTGTTGTGCAAGTTACACATAACACTGGGTGATCTTAGTACGTTCGGGTCATGGTACGCCCAATTAATCATCATGTTACCTACGCAATCGGCAGCCACAGAAACAGCAGCGCACACCGGATCCATAAACAGCTAACCACAAGGTTGCAAAACTGGCTGATTCTGATTTATAAAAACACTATGAATTGGCCAAATAGAACGTGATTAAAAAGCAATGAGATTGTGTTTACAACATTATTACAACTTTTGTATATATATCATATGTTTTTTTGTTAATTTATTTACTTTTGCTTTTATCCAATGTGTATTAGTGACCTGTCGTACACTGCTCATAAAACATGAATCCATTTGTGTGCTTGGATTAGATCATAATTATTTTAATTACAGGAATAAATTTATGTATACAAACCGAATACAAGAGTTGTATTATAAACACTCATTGATTTGTAACATTCAATTAGCTATTTAATACATTGGTTTTATAAGCACTGGATAGTAGAGTGGTTCAGCCTTTGAGTGCACTATATTCCACATTTGTAGATGTGTATGGCTGGTGGTTGAATTCGTCTGGTTAGCTCACATGGGAATAATCTTATCTTACACATAGTGGAGTTGTAATTTCAGCATTTGTTACTTTGGCATCATCGTTGCTAGGATACATAGTAGCAGGTACCAAGATGGCCACCGGGATTACACGCCGCTGATATAGCGTGACTTTACCAATATCCATTCCAGGAGATGTTTATTTCAGTTGGTGTGCCTAACAATAACCTTTGTATTTAACATCCAAGCACCCGCATGCAACCAAAACAACCTAAAAATTACCACAGAATTACAATAAATGCAATGAATATTGCCAAAATCTCTGTGAACAGTAGACTAAGATAGATCACCCAACAACATACGCACACAATGAGGCGTGATAGTGCAATGATATAATTCAGAGTGTTGACTTCTTTCTCTGTAGTCAACCACAGGTGTCTTGTGCAATGAAAATCTCCCGCCGTAGGTAGTACATTTCACTGCAGGGAGTCTGACTCAAACCTTCAGACAAATTTATTTAGGGCTACATTTGTGGGTTGGGTGGGGATGGCTGCTTCAGACCTGGAGGTGAAGGGAAAATGGTGGCTCATTGCATGAATGCTTTTTCTTGCGACGGCCCTTGAAATCCTCTGAAATAGTGGAAGCACCTTGCATAGAGATCTTTCTACTTTACAATGACGCTGGAGATGCAATACAAACTTTAATTAAATGTAGCTGAACACGACCTTACTGATTTCAGTGAGCTTATATCAGCCCTGATTGTTACAAAGTTTTGAACAATAAAACTGTGTTTCCTGTCTAACAAACATGAAAGTCTGCAGTTTTTTCTTATCATTCAGGCGTTTTCGAAATGATTTAGACGATGATGAAAATCAAAACCATATAAACGCTTTAGAAACAACATTAGTTATTTGGAACTACAGGAACAACTTTGGAATAATCTAAATGTTTAAAACTGTCTAAACTTTTCTGAAAAATTTAAAAATTTTTAGATGAAGTATGTTATTCAAATCATAAACGGTTGTATGCAGTTACATTAGCACCTCTATGTAAGACCACAAGACCACAAGACCAAGACCACAAGCTAGCCAGAGCCTTGGGACCCTGTAGGACATTCTGATTGGACAATAGGAGATAGGACTCCACCTCTAGCCACTTGGCTCTTATTTCATTTAAACCTTGTACATTGCATGATTGGTTAGTTATTTATATATGTAATCGCATTGGTCTAATTACTTCCTGTGCCTTTACTGTTATATCATTTTAAGCTAATTGCTTCCTGTCAGTCACCTATAAAAGGGCCGGCATTGCTCAGATTCATTGCATTCATTCTCATGTCTTGCCAATAACCCTAGTGGATTGCCACCCCAGGACTTTTCCTATTGAGAATAAAGCCAGAATTCAAACTGCACGCTATGTTGTTTGTGTGAGCCATGGGCTCTGACTATACTGGATAATTCGGTTGCATTATTTCACAGTTGTCACCGTCAAGCAGCACAGTGTCCCCTCTGGAGAGAGGTATAATACTTGAGCATAGTGGAAATCCGTGGAACCAGACCGGAATCCATTACATCTGTGTGTTCTAACCATGTATGCCTATTTCACTGAGATGGTCAGAAACTGTTTTACTGTTAGTTGTTTGCAGCAGTTGCTATAACAACTAGTTACTCAATCCTCACAACGAGTCCAATAATACATACAAGTTCACACAGGTTGGAGAGTCATCGTACTAAAAACTCTACTGTTTTATTTCTTCATTGGATCAAACAACCAGTCTTTGTATTACAGGATGAATTCTCTCAACAATTCCAATACCGCTTGTTCTGTACGCACAAACTGTATATTTAATCTCCATTTTATTGTTTTAAGATTTCCGTGTTTCATGCGTTTCTTTGGTACACGGTCCGTGTTCTTTGACATTTACAGACGTTAACTTAGTAGTTTTAGGCACAAAGTAAACATACTTGGACCACAGGCCATGAGCATTAGATATGGCTGTGAGTTTACATGTTTGATGCCAGCAGTAATGTTGCATGTACATCAACCAAATAGCTACTTATTTGTCCTTATACCCCATGTACATCTACCGATTAGCTCCCGATTTGCCCTTACCGATTGGGTGGCTTTGAGTTTGTCTTTCCAATTAGGTCGCCAAACAATCGGTAGGGACTGATTTGAAGTAATTGGCAGGTTTTGATCCGCATCAAAAAATTGGTAGACAATTTGTGATTTGACCAATCATATCGCTGCTAGCGGTTTTGGTGTTTCCAAGAAAACCGCTTCTTAAGTACAATTATTTATAGACATTTCTGGAACATCTCAAGTACTGTGATCCCATTTTGAAGTCCCTGGGTCGACATTTCTGCACATCTGGCAAGCTTTCACTACCTCTTTAATGACTTTCTTCTCTGTACAACTACAAAGTATTCTTTCTGCAATGTATGCAATATTCCAAACAGCTAAATAAAGCTCACTCGGAACTTTTTGTATCACAGTGATGTCATCATTTGTAGAAGGGATAACTCCCACACAAGTTGATTCTCCAACTTTGACGTATGTTTGTGAACGCATCAGCAATATCAGCTGCTGACTTGACTAATTTGATAGGCAGCACCAGGTTGTACCCCTGAACTGATCACTTTATGGTTCCCAGTCTATGTCTGATAGTCAGCACCAGGTTGTACCCCTGAACTGGTCACTTTATGGTTCCCAGTCTATGTTTGATAGGCAGCACCAGGTTGTACCCCTGAACTGATCACTTTATGTTCCAAGTCTATGTCTGATAGTCAGCACCAGGTTGTACCCCTAAACTGATCACTTTATGTTCCAAGTCTATGTCTGATAATCAGCACCAGGTTGTACCCCTGAACTGATCACTTTATGGTTCCCAGTCTATGTCTGATAGTCAGCACCAGGTTGTACCCCTAAACTGATCACTTTATGTTCCAAGTCTATGTCTGATAGTCAGCACCAGGTTGTACCCCTGAACTGATCACTTTATGGTTCCCAGTCTATGTCTGATAGTCAGCACCAGGTTGTACCCCTGAACTGATCACTTTATGGTTCCCAGTCTATGTCTGATAATCAGCACCAGGTTGTACTCCTGAACTGATCACTTTATGGTTCCCAGTCTATGTCTGATAGTCAGCACCAGGTTGTACCCCTGAACTGGTCACTTTATGGTTCCCAGTCTATGTCTGATAGGCAGCAACAGGTTGTACCCCTGAACTGGTCACTTTATGGTTCCCAGTCTATGTCTGATAGGCAGCACCAGGTTGTACCCCTGAACTGGTCACTTTATGGTTCCCAGTCTATGTATGATAATCAGCACCAGGTTGTACCCCTGAACTGATCACTTTATGGTTCCCAGTCTATGTCTGATAGTCAGCACCAGGTTGTACCCCTGAACTGATCACTTAATGGTTCCCAGTCTATGTCTGATAGTCAGCACCAGGTTGTACTCCTGAACTGATCACTTTATGGTTCCCAGTCTATGTCTGACAACCATTTCACTGAGTCCACTTTTTAAGTCTCGGCGTACTGTAAAGTGCTGAACCTACCAAATCATACACTTTGGCTGTGGATAACCACATCAAATCCTAGCTAAGTGGTGCTCATTAATTACAACAGAATCTGAACTGATTGTCAAGTTTTGGAATGTCGACGAGCTGGTGGGTGACAGTTGAATGGCTTGTCAACAGTTTTGACCAGATCGTTGACTAGCCTAGACTTGAGACCTACAATGCGTAAATAAGATACACTCAAGATCATCTGATTATGTTTTGGCGTCCATCTGCAATAGAAATATCTGTAAAATAGAGTGAAATAATTAAATGAACTAAAATGACAACTTGACATTATTTTTGGCACATTTTACAACAATCCCAACCTCCATTGCTTGCTGTATGCAATAAATATGATTTTTGGTATTTATTGTTGTTCTTGAACGTAAAATGTTGAATTGCCTACCTTAGCATGTGAGGACAACTACCAATTTTAGACATTTTCTGTTATTTCCATTTATTTGATTTGTCATACATATATCCATATACCAGTTGCATATATAACCATTTTCTCATACTGTGGTACACATACAGTGTGCATATACATCATTTATGGTTACTTAGTCCAGTGAAAGTGTTCACTTTGTGAGTTTACTAAAATAAACAGAGCATCTACTTACTTGCTCTTATAACATGGCAGGCTTTAGGAAAAGTTTGACATAGAGTTAGAGAATGGGAGTTGTCCGCTATAAGCAAGTTTTAAGCTAAAACCCTGTCACAAAAGCAGCCGATGATTGTCTACAAAAGCTATACCGACAACGAGGTAAACTAGTTGACTGATTGGTCAAAAATCTTGTCTACCGAATTTATTTTATTGCTTGTTGATTCCACTTGATCGCCACTCAAGTTGCTGACATCCTGAGTTTCAACAACCATTATAATAACTTCTAACTATGCAGTGTTAGTACAAGTATGTAGTTTTATTCACAAGTATCAACAGAGTACTTCATTTATTGTGCCATTTGCAGGATGACTGCACTAACTACCTGTCTTGTATCCACTGACCTATTCCTTCATCAAACACCTTTCTATACATTTATCTAGAGCATTATATTCTGTATATGAGCTGCCATTGATGTCTGATGTTTTGTTACATCTCCATTACTGGATAACTCTACCTCTAGTAACCTAACAAACAGATGACAACCTTTCTACAGCAATTCTCTTGACTTTAGCTGCACTGCTGGCGACCCAGTAATAACAATGGCTCTTCCTCAGCTTTCCCACTTACAACTATTCACTTCTGTATACCGGCTATTTAGACATCAATGGTTTCCCATCTCTATCAGCTTTCGTTTTCATGACTTTATCAACTGTGACAGAAAGCAAGCGTTACAATATCATTTATGCTAAGAAATAACATTATGTCTCAAGGCATGTAAGATGGATGAATAAATTGTAACAGATGTTTTGTATCAGTGATTTGCTAACAAACAGATTTTTGAGAGTAAATAGCAAAAATCCTATCCCCATCAGAGAGCCTGTGTTCCAACCAACTGTAAGATAACAGAACTGCCTTCATATTGGTTCATATAGAGTCGTAGCAGTAGAAGAGACCATAGCATTATCTCCCTTCATTGAACGCTAACTAGTTTTTAGCACTTGATGATTTTTGGGACGGGTAAAAGTGGCGTACCAGGCTATACTTTTGAAATACTTGCCATTTTGAGATATGTTATTTTTGTTGCAAAAATTAATAATAACGCTTCATTTTACCGGAACTAAAGTTTATTCAGTACAAAGGACTACTTCAGTGATGTCTAGTCAACATAGCCATCAGTACAGTGGACTACTACAATGATGTCTAGTTAACATAGCCATCAGTACAAAGGACTACTACAATGATGTCTAGTCAACATAGCCTTCAGTACAAAGGACTACTACAATGATGTCTAGACAACATAGCCTTCAGTGTAAAGGACTACTACAATGATGTCTAGTCAACATAGCCTTCAGTACAAAGGACTACTACAGTGATGTCTAGTCAACACAGCCTTCAGTACAAAGGACTACTACAATGATGTCTAGACAACATAGCCATCAGTACAAAGGACTACTTCAGTGATGTCTAGTCAACATAGCCATCAGTACAATGGACTACTACAATGATGTCTAGTCAACATAGCCATCAGTACAAGGGACTACTGCAGTGATGTCTAGTCAACATAGCCTTCAGTACAAAGGACTACTTCAGTGATGTCTAGTCAACATAGCCTTCAGTACAATGGGCTACTTCAGTGATGTCTAGTCAACATAGCCTTCAGTACAAAGGACTACTTCAGTGATGTCTAGTCAACATAGCCATCAGTACAAAGGACTACTACAATGATGTCTAGTCAACATAGCCTTCAGTACAAAGGACTACTACAATGATGTCTAGTCAACATAGCCTTCAGTACAAAGGACTGCTTCAGTGATGTCTAGTCAACATAGCCATCAGTACCAAGGACTACCACAGTGATGTCTAGTCAACATAGCCATCAGTACTAAGGACTACTTCAGTGATGTCTAGTCAACATAGCCACCAGTACAAAGGACTACTTCAGTGATGTCTAGTCAACATAGCTGTCAGTACAAAGGACTATTACAGTGATGTCTAGACAACATAGCCACCAGTACAAAGGACTACCTCAGTGATGTCTAGTCAACATAGCCCTCAGTACAATGGACTACTACAATGATGTCTAGACCCTGCTAAACCAACAAAAGAGTAACTTATTACAACGATTGCATGATTTTGCAGCTTTCATTTCCTGTGAACTCGCCAAGTAATTGCTAGCATTTTAATTGAGATTATAGCCGACTTTTGATTGAGATCAAAAGTTCGCAAGCCGATTCCTTGATTGACCAACCAATCAGAACCCACAAATGTCATACCACCGATTCCAATAGTATTTTACCAGTTGCATTGCACCGATCTATCAACAGCGGTACAATAATTTGTAGGCCATAGTTTGTAACAGCGAGTTTGACCGAAATCACTAAAGAATGGGTAGTAGTAAACAAAATTGCACAAGTTCTTGGCAGGTTTTTACCTACTTCTAAGGCTATATGTACATGAACCATTGCAGCAAGGAGTCCACTCACTGACTACACATGGGAGATAACTCCAATATTGACTGGCTCAATTTTATGTAAATCAATGAGCCTATGTCCATGACGAAAATTGTACCGATCTTTGTGATTATGTCGATCTTTCACGTCTATGGAAGGGCGAGCCTTCAAAAGATCGATTTATTGTCGGTCAAAAGCGGACCGCTAGAATTGTCGCGATCTTTGCTCAAAGGTCGATAAATCAATAATCGATCGACTCTTCTCTGTACCATGGAGGGACTTGCCTGATCTATAAAGCTCTACTCACGGAATGATAACGGCGGCTCATGATAATAACTAAAATTATTCATTGACATATATCATTGAACTGAAGCTGTTAAGTGATAGAATTATTTATTAGCACAGTTTTCTGATAATATCTGCTAATGAATACAGCCGAATGGTGGAGGTAAAATAATAATAACTGTTATCTTTTTCATATTTCCTTCTAATTATTTTGTGTAGGTATCACAAACGACTTTTTTTTGTTAGTATACTGGCATGTCAAGATTGAAATAATCATCACGCCAAAAGTACGTGAAATTTTCATGGCACATTTGAAACGTAGCATGGATGAATAGACCATTGCGTAACTTTTTAAATGTCGACACGTGTGATAGATCGTCCCTTTTGTGTCCGGTCATGGAGATAGGCTCAATGTTTTTATCATGACTGATCCAAAGGTTAATGTGCCTTGAAACAGTTACTGTATATGCATGTCTATTATGTAGTGATGTCATACAGTCAGTTACTTGTCAGAGTGGGTGGAGTCAAGTTAATTTTTAGCAAAGCTCACTCAGATTGGCAGCACCAGAATCGAAGAGATACTACCCTGGGCAGCACAACCTTATATGCAGTATTAATACACTTGTTAGGAACAACTCCTCAATACCACAAATGTTGTAACCTACAGGATGAAATTATTCACGGAAGTTAATTTTGCGAGTTGTCTTCTCTCTGATGATTTGACGGATATTATTTTTCCCGAATCCTTCGCGATAGGAGAAAACATCTTCACATATTTTTTATGGATCGCCAAAAAATAAAGTAGAAATAAAAGTTCATGTAAAAATGGCATTAATTTTTAATGGAAATAATATTTCGCGAATTTAGAACTCACGTAAACGCGAAAGTAACTTCCAACGAATATTTTCATCCTGTAGGGTATATTCACATCAAATGGGGAGGAGACAACTCCACAAGGAAGGCACAGCAGTGCATACATATAATGTACATACCTACCAATCATAACAAATATATTCTGACTAATAAGCTTTTATTGTTTGCATTGATATATCGCCCCAACTATCATAATTGTGTGATGTGTGGAACATCTAGTATTTGTTTACTGCGGCAAATAAAACATAACAACATTTTAATCATAAGACAAAATAAAAATTCTGTCATTTAAATAATCGACTATATTTTATGTATGCAGATAAAACAAAATAAAATAAATTTCAATCTTAAATTAAATATTAACATTCGTTTGATGTATTTAACCAACAAGATTGTAAAACTTCTGACTTTCTATCAGGCCTACATAATAATATGAAGATAAGTATTAGAGAGTTGAAAGAAAACATGATGAGTATATATATATAATACACAGAGTTATATATATAATACATAGAGTTATATATGTAATACATAGAGTTATATACATAATACATAGAGTTATATATATAATACATAGAGTTATATATATAATACATAGAGTTATATATGTAATACATAGAGTTATATACATAATACATAGAGTTATATATATAATACATAGAGTTATATATATAATACGTAGAGTTATATACATAATACGTAGATTTATATATATAATATATAGAGTTATATATATAATACATAGAGTTATATATATAATACATAGAGTTATATATATAATACATAGAGTTATATATATAATAAATAGATCCAACAATGTCTCATAGACATCTACATAAATCTAGCGGTGCATACTGTTGCAAACAGGACCATGAGCTATCCATAGAGTTATATATATACAGTGGGTACTAAAACAGATCTCTCAAGTACGTACACTAGACTAAACCTCATAGACATGGATATTATAAACATAATCGACTAGCAAAATCAAAGTATATATAGTATGCATCTATGTGATGGTTACAGAGACGGTTGGTTCATTCAATTAGCTGGTAGAGTAAAAGCCGTTCAGAGTACCAGTGAGGTACAACTAGGGTGGTACCGTACACATCTAAATCCCACACATCACCAGCTGTATAGTTGTCTCTCATCTCTGATATAATGTTACCTACAATAATATATCAGTAATATCTACAGTATATTCCCTACTATATACCACATCTATATACCTACCTATAAGTATATATAACACAACAAACCAATGCAGTATACAATATATATAGTATACAATAACATACCTGTTGTGATGTCTAGTATGTATATTGTTGTATTGTCGAGTGCAGTTACTAATATGTAATCTCCATATTGTACCAGACCAATTGGTAGGTTCACATCAGAGCAAGTCCACACCACCTCTCCAGTTGTAATGTTCACCAGATATATTCTGGATGTACAGTAATCTGATAAGACAACAGACGCTTCTCCAGCTACACACATACGAACATTAGCAGTGCTTGGTAGAGGAGAAGGAATGTGACGTAAAATTTTACCGTCGAGAGAATACGCAGTTATTTTATTGTTTGCTTTGTCTGGTATGACCACCTGATCAGCTACGACAACCATAGCCGAGAAAAGATAGCCATTGTTATCAGAGTGATTCCAGCTGGTGATGTGTCCACCAGACATGTCATACACACCTACTTTACAGGGACTACATCGAGACAGTGTATAGATTTTATCTTTGTACACGGAGATGGAGTCTACCATACCAGAGGTGGAGATGAAAGAATTGTACACTTTGTAGTTACTGTCTACTTTAGTAACTGTATCGTTATTCAACCCGACATAAGTACTACCGTTGTAGTGACACACTGAGACAGGACCAGCAGGTAATTGTATGGACTGGAGTTGTGTGAGTGATTGTGGGAGATGTTGTGGAGTTGTGTCTCCTTTCTCACCGGCTACAAACAGGTCATCTGAGCAGACAACTTCTAATTCCATCTCCCTGCACTCACCTACAATATTATGACTGGTTAGATTTGATAGAGACAATAGAGCTGATGATATAGATTAATCTTAACCTCAGACACTATAGATTAATCTTAACCAGAGACACTATAGATTAATCAGTTAACTGTATCACACATACATATAATATAGGGTTCAGTAGATATAATACATTTGTAGAGTTAAATAAAAAACAATACAACAATACAATGTTTGTATGTGAGGTTATACTCAATGGTTTCATACAAGATAATTAAACTGTGTTGGCTCACTGCCAGATATATCTATCACAGCTATTCCAACTACACCGATGTAAGTATTACTGAGGTATCATAGTCTGAGGTACAACAAGTCTAGTCACTCACCCTTTAGCCTCAGTTCCTGCTGATCAGTAAGTTTTAGCTCAGGTAGTTGTTCTACAACAAAGTCTTGTATTTGTTGTTTTAGCTCTCTGTATCCCTTCACAAAATCTGCCTGTAAATAAAATGTAGATAAACGTGTAAGTAGCTGTTAGCTGTATATTGTAATACTTGGTACAGTTGGAAGGGGGGGGGGGGTGCTTACCCCACAACAGAAGACAATAACATTGAGGCTTTATTAATGATATAATGGGGATCCGGCCCGTTTTTTCTCTTTGTAGATGCAACCAGAAGCAGTTCGTTTGCTAATAAAACTTATCATTAGAATCTACGACTTGCTTGACTTTCATCTTAATTTAAGACATTTTAAGCAACTGATATGACAAAATTGATGTGATTGAGGAAGCTTGAGGGATCAATATAACCATCAATATATTTTTTCAATAAATATTTTGCCTTGGTCACTTGAAAAAAATTAATTGAATAATGATACTCATAGATCCTACGCGGTCGAGCCGAAGCATCGTAATTCGTGCCTAATTAAGTTTGCCAACGTAAATAAGTTACAGTGCGCCCTTGCAATTTACCTCAACAGCGGCGATATCTTATAATGATTGATCTACGTGGCGCATAGTCAGTGTTATAAGCTCCATATCTACTGCTCATGAATCATTTGTTGTGGATTTCATAACTCTAGTAACCGACTAGCAATAATAATAACAAAGTCTTATGACCATCACCAAGTGTACCAAACATGTGATATGTGACTAATAAATGGCAGCAATTAATTATTAACTTTGTTGACTTTTTTATTTTATAAATAATATATTTAATATAATCATAATAATTATTAATTTAAATAAATAAATCAATCATCTTCTCAAGGTTGTTGAGTGAAATTTTTTAAGTTCCTAATCAAAAGTTGAAAATTATTTAACACTGAAATGAAATGAATGGTGTTAATCTCCATCTCTGACGACAACACACAATAATTAAATAAATAATAATAAATGGGAGATAACTCTTACGAGTTCGATCTATATCTTAGATAGGGATCTATAGTCAGTATTGTTCATAAAAAAATGATTATTTGGGTCAGTTATTATTGTTTGTTGCGCCAAAAAACACTCAATGAGCTATAAGAGACACTGAAGCTCATGCCATCCCAATATATCAGTGAGAGGAGAATTCTAAAGCAAAGAAAAATGATAAAATTGGTGGAATTTTGAAAATCTTAATGGTATTGTAGTAAAACCGCAAGTAAACTTCCGGTATCATTAAATTAGCGCACCCTGGTAAAGCCCTAGTTATTGACTAGTGCATATTCTAGAGGCCACTCTACCACTAGACATGTGAAACATACAAACTATTTATACAAACGTCTACCTGGTGACTATGTTTTACTCTAGTCTCTATCAGTTGTCTCTGATTTCTTATTTGAGTCCATTTCTTAAGTACAATGTCTTCCATAAACTCAGCCATATTTACTCTCCCTTTTTGTCTTTTCTCTCTCAGCTCTACCTCTAGTTTCTTGTATTTACTCTTGAGTGCATTTATCTACAACAGAAATGTGTCATTGAGTCAGCGCTGCCTCCTACAGTATCATTTAATCAAAGTATGATCAGATAGTCTAAAGTCAAACCTGCGCATCCCTAGTTTGATGTATCAATTCTACCATCTGTGATGTTTTGTTATCATATTCAGCTCTCATTTCTGATGCATTTTTGAATAGTCTTTCATACTGGTCCTCTTTGGCCAACATCTCAGCACTGATTCCTTCTTTGAGTAGGACAGCAACACAGTCATCTAGTGACAGCAGGTTGTGAGAGGTGCCTGTTATACATATCATATAAAGTTGGTTGTGGAACAAACTAACTTTATTTATGAATAAGTTTGGTATCAATTGTGATAGCTACAAATTACAATTTTTACTCAGTAGACGTTCAACAATCATCATTATAATAAAAAACAACAAAAATAACAACAATCAATTGCCCAAAATGTTATAAAATACAACAAAAGTAAACAGTTGACATTTATTAGTGACATACCACATGTTTAGTGCACTTGGTGATGTCATAATTCTGTGACATAGAGGTATAGATAGAGACTGTGACATAGAGGTATAGATAGAGACTGTGACATAGAGGTATAGATAGAGACTGTGACATAGAGGTATATATAGAGACTGTGACATAAAGGTATATATAGAGACTGTGACATAGAGGTATAGATAGAGACTGTGACATAGAGGTATATATAGAGACTGTGACATGGAGGTATAGATAGAGACTGTGACATAGAGGTATAGATAGAGACTGTGACATAGAGCTATAGATAGAGACTGTGACATAGAGGTATAGATAGAGACTGTGACATAGGGGTATATATAGAGACTGTGACATAGAGGTATAGATAGAGACTGTGACATAGAGGTATAGATAGAGACTGTGACGTAGAGGTATAGATAGAGACTGTGACATAGAGGCATATATAGAGACTGTGACATAGAGGTATAGATAGAGACTGTGACATAAAGGTATAGATAGAGACTGTGACGTAGAGGTATAGATAGAGACTGTGACATAGAGCTATAGATAGAGACTGTGACATAGAGGTATAGATAGAGACTGTGACGTAGAGGTATAGATAGAGACTGTGATATAGAGGTATAGATAGAGACTGTGACATAGAGGTATAGATAGAGACTGTGACATAGAGGTATATATAGAGACTGTGACATAGAGGTATAGATAGAGACTGTGACATAGAGGTATAGATAGAGACTGTGACATAGAGGTATTTTCATTCACAGTTAAGTAATTCATTAATATTATACTTCTATCAACATTGAAAACAGGCCACGCCACAGTAATTCACTACCAGGGCGCATCCTCATTAAGTTGTGTTGGCAAACTCATTTAAGCCCGTAATGAGAAACTAATGCTGCATGTACACCAAAGAAATTGGGGCTGAAAAGATCACCGGCTTACGATCAGACAAAACAGCATGTTTATATTTGTTCAAAAAAAAAACAATGGACTCGGCCGTTACAACAATTTCAACTTGAGCCGATAAAATCGATTTCAAATCAATTAGCGCATGAAATACGAGTTGGACTGATGACGAGTCATGTTTCATTGCTTCCAATTCAATAGCATAGACCCATGGACCTATAACCATATACCCATAGACTCATAGACCTATAACCATAGCATAGACCCATAGCATAGACCTATAACCATATACTCATAGACCTATAATCATAGCATAGATCCATAGAGCTATAACCATAGCATAGACCCACTGAAATATACTTCCCCTAAACCATAGACCTATAGACCTATTTAAGAAACCCATCGGCTGTCAGATTACAATCAGCTGGTGTACACGCAGCATAACATTCTACTACAGAGTATTTATGAGCAAACTCAATTGATGTTTTTCAAGTGAAGAAAATCAAAGTTTTTTTATGAAAACAATTCAAAGGCTGCATTGACCCCTTGAGCTTTCTCCACAACATCATTTTTGTCTTATCAGCCGCTTGAAATGTCACAAATCAGGATAATAGTTAAACGTGTCGTGATTTCTAATGATAAGTTATATGATCAACTAGACTATCTCTGGAAGCATCGGTAAAGGAAGACAACTCCAACCAGGACCCCAGATGTATTACTTACCATTGTCACATCTATCCATATCAGGCAGACATTTCATGCACACGAGAGTCAAACAAAGTTTACAAGCCAGGCTGTAGGGTTCGTTAGTGTGTGTAGTGCAGTTCCTTGTCTGGCGTTTCTTAGCCTGAGCTCTAAACTCATCCATATTTATCTTGATATGCTGATCCATCGTATCATCATGTGACTAAAATATTAAAGGTAGATCTCATGTATAATATGAGAAAGAAGCCCAGCTGACAAAAACCGACAGCACAGAAAACAAACCTCACAGAATAATTACTGGACAATTAACAGATAAATCAATCGCTAGGCACGGTGGCTCAGAACGTTTTGCGTTTTGGGTTATAAAACGTGTGAATGCTTTCCAAACCATCTGAATGCTTTTGAAAATGTCCAAACTTCTGCAAAAGCTTTTGGACGCTTTGCAAAGTCGTTCATACACTTTGAAAGTCCGAGCAAATTAGCTGGTCCGCTCTATTGATGATATATCTACAGTCTACTTACCACTGATATATTTTGTACTAAACTATTGACATTTAAATTTCATTGAAATAAATGATAGAAATAATTTTCATTATTTATTTACGTCATTATAATAATAGTTCAGACTATTAGAGAATAGGTCATGCCTGAGCGCATAGTAGACTATAAATCCACAACGCTGGTTCATACTATTTTCAAAGCGTTCATACGATTTGTAATTTTCAAAATCGTCGGACTTATTTCTGAAGCGCGCATATTATTTGCAAAACAATGATACGTCTTGTAAAAATTAATGATTGTTGGACAGAAAATACAGTTTGTATTGCATAAAATCCCTCAACTGCCAAGGCCGACCTTTATTCATTATAACCACTGAGCTAGTTTTTAGATGATTTTTTTAGGCCGATCTCTATATTTACCAATTATTTTCTATGCAAAAGGAGCTCTGCAAAATGTTTAGATCATTTCAAAGTCGTTCATATCCTTTTGAAAGCGAAAGCCTCTTATATTGTCAGCTACCATAGCTAGGCATATGAAATAGAGAAATCAACAAACCAGTAAACAGAGAGAACAAACAACCAATAAGCAAACAGAGAGAACAAACAACCAATCACAACAATCGACAGATACAGTAACTTACATCCACATGTCTGTTACATAACCTTGTACAACAATATGTACAATAGCTGACAGCCTCCTCCTTGGACCTTTTCTTCCTTACACAAATATCACACCATTTATTGTCTTCTCCTGGCATATCATGTGATGGGAGAGTATGTGGAGCCCCAGCAAACACCTCTCTGTGTTATATATATAGATTGTATTGTAACTGTAGTATAACTTATATATAAGTATATATACTATAGTCTGTGAACTATAACTATACATATAGGGGACACTTACCCACACCCCGACGCTGGACATACTATTAGGTGATTCTCCTCATAAAAGCCACTCAAACACTGTAAACAGTGCATGTGTGTACAAGGTAGGGTCGTAGGTTGTGGTAATGCCTCATCTTTTCTCAAACAAAATCCACACTCCACTGATGCTTGAGTTTTGTCCATTGTTGTCTGTCAACATAACAAACCTGTCATATAGTTTCTTGTATAACAAACGAGTCAGATGCTGACGCACAACTGCAGGTTGTATAACAAACGAGACAGACAGTGACACAACTGCAGGTTGTATAACAAATGAGACAGACAGTGACACACAACTGCAGGTTGTATAACACACGAGACAGACAGTGACACACAACTACAGGTTACAAGACAGACAGTGACACACAACTGCAGGTTGTATAACAAACGAGACAGACAGTGACACACAACTGCAGGCTGTATAACAAATGAGACAGACAGTGACACACAACTGCAAGTTGTATAACAAACGAGACAGACAGTGACACACAACTGCAGGTTGTATAATAAATAAGACAGACAGTGACACACAACTGCAAGTTGTATAACAAACGAGACAGACAGTGACACACAACTACAGGTTGTATAACAAACAAGACAGACAGTGGCACACAACTGCAGGTTGTATAACAAACGAGACAGACAGTGACACACAACTGCAGGTTGTATAACAAACGAGACAGACAGTGACACACAACTACAGGTTGTATAACAAACGAGACAGACAGTGACACACAACTGCAGGTTGTATAACAAACGAGACAAATGTCTACTTGAAGAAAAGATAAGAGGGCATGTGTTAATGGCAATATTAGCCAGTTAAACCAAAGTATATGATAGATGTATATGGCAGGTGATATAGCCACAGTGTTGAAGTTAAGAATGCTTCAGTGGCTTGTTGAGATGTTGAGAGTTTTTGGCTCTCTGATAGTCTTTGGTGGGGAATTGTGGGTCTTTGTTGTGAATCTAAGGAGGGTAATGCGATAGAGTGAGCTGGAATCTTGTGAGTGATTTATTCGGATGTTATATGTTATGTAGATGTTATATGTTATGTAGATGTTATATGTTATGTAGATGTTATATGTTATGTAGATGTTATATGTTATGTAGATGTTATATGTCCAATAAGAGAGGGGAGGAATGGTGTATATTTTATTGGGTTTGTAGGCCTTTTACTTGCTTGGTTAAACTATAGTGTGCCGGTCAGTAATAAACCTCAGCCTGATCTAAGCGAGTAAGAGAATCATTGGCAGCGGGTTCTACATGTAATAATATAATACTACAAGAAAATTGTCTTATTGGCATAAATAGGAGATTGATGAAACAAAATTTGCATTTGTGTTATTGTGGCTAAGAATGATAAGAAAGAGGTAGATCTCAGTGGTGATGCGTGGGCAGATCTTTGTGAGATGCCAGCATTGAAAATTTCACCAACTATCATGTTGTAATAAATAAATAACTATAATATTAATAAATAAAAAGATCATTTCTCTGTATTTCCTCTGTGATGATAGGACACTCTAAATCACTAGGTGCGAGTGGAGTGCCTCAGGAGGAAAACAGTGTGCTACAGGGTTATTACATGGTTACAGCATGCAGCTGTCTAACGGTTATACGGTTTCTGGTAGCACTCTAATGTCACGTATAGTTCTAGGTAAAAAGCTGTTGTGAAGCATACTGGAGGTTGCATATATGGAAGTGAGCTCTCCACGGCTAGAAGCTCGTGTGACTATCGTTGTTTTAGATCTGTTATTGATTATTTCACCATAACTGGATGAGAGTACACTGTGTCGTTTCTCGTCTTGGAGGATTCTGGTAAGCAACGCTACCCTATGGTTTTGCCTGCGCCTCGTTAATGTCGGGAGACCTAACTGTTCTCTGGCTTCACTGACACTGTCGCGACCTTTCAGACCACTCACAAATCTAACATCTCTACTCTGAACGCCTTCGATTGAGTTTATGATAGCCTTGTTGGTAGGGTCCCACGCTGTATTGGCATATTCTAAAATGGGTCTACATAGACTGGTGTATGCAAGCAGTCGGCTATTTTTGGGCGCAGTACCGAGTGCATATTTGATTGCACCCAAAATTTTACTAGCTTTCTCAGTTTTCAAGGCTATGTGTTGGTCGAAATGTAGATTGTGTTGAAGGATGACGCCTAAATATTTGGTGCTCTCCACCCATGAAATTTGTGAGGAGCCAAGCTTGTAATGTAACTGAGGTTTAGGATTTGGTCCAAAGCACATGGCATGACGCTTATTCCTCGTGTACATCTACCAATTAGCTCCCGATTTGCCTTACCGACTGAGGATACCCTTGCATCCGTTTCCTGTGTGACGTAATAAAATAATCGGTAGCATTTTATTTGAGGCTATTGGTAGGTTTTGCTCATGAGCCAAAAAATCGGTAAGCATTTTGTGATTTGACCAATCATGTCACCGTTCGCGGTTTTGATGTTTCCAACAAAACTGTTTCTCAAGTGCAATTATTTTTAGATGAAGAATCGTTTTTTAGCGTCCCATCTTTGATGTTTGAAATCACTTTATAGCTAACTATTAAAAAAATGCAGCGAGTTTCACCGGTATTGCGTTTGAATGGCAAACGGAGAAAAAAATAGGGGAAACACCCTAACGTCATCTTCAATGGGTGAGGACAAATCGGTAGGTAATCGGTAGATGTACACGTAGCATTAGTAGAATTAAAAGGCATTTTCCATCGTTGTGACCACCTTTCTACGAAACTAATGTTCTCTTGGAAGGCTAACATTTCATCAACATTATTGACTTGTTGGTATAGTAAGGTGTCATCAGCATATAAGCTGACTCTACAGTTGACAGCGGCTGGTAAGTCATTGATGTACAGAAGAAAGAGGGCCGGCCCCATCACCGAGCCCTGTGGTACACCAGACGATACTGCACATGAAGTTGAGTACTCGCCCTTCAGTGAGACGCGCTGCGTTCGTTCAGTAAGAAAATCTTGTATCCAGTTTGTCAGAATGGGGCTTAAGTCGAGGATCTGTCTCAGTTTAGGAGAGCATGTGGTACTTTGTCGAATGCATTTTTGAAGTCTAATATCAGCGCTTGAGTAGTTTTGTGTGATTCTGCTGTCTCAGCAAGGTCATGGTACGTTGCGCACAGCTGTGTTTTGCATGATAGGCCTTTCCTAAACCCATGTTGTCAGTTGTGGAGGATATTATCAAGTCTTTCGTTGAGGCAGTGAAGCACTATATGTTCTAATATTTTGCATGGTATGGAGGTTAGAGAGAATGGCCTGAAGTTAAATGCACAGGTTGTGTCGCCACCCTTATGGATGGGTGCTACATTTGCTGACTTCCATTGTTTTGGTAGGCGTCCGCAAGCAATTGAGGCACCGAAAACATGGCCTAGGCATGCAGCAGTACTTTGCAAGTCTATCATAAGATCCGGTTTTCTGATGCCGTCGGGACCAGGAGACTTTCCGTTCCCCAGTGATGTACCAGCTTCACTATTCCAGTGTCAGATATATTTATCTTTTCAGCAGGATGATTGATTTGTGGCATGGTATCTATTTGCTGGTTTCTACAAAATTGCTCCTGGAAGAAGTTGTTGAGCAGCTCAGCACAACAATAATTATTATATAATAATTAATAATAATAATTAAATAATAAAACTAACTGATGACAATAATTAATAACGTATAATTGCTGTTATCAGATTTATTATTATTGTTATTAATAATAACAATTAACAATAATAATAGTAGCAGCAACAGTAACAATAATAATAAATAATAATAATATCAAGTTAGTTATTATAATTATAATAATACTAACTATCGTTGATGTTCCGTTCCCTAGGAAATGCAACGGAAGTGAGAGGTGATAGGTCAGATGAACACTGATTTCAGAAGTCCTACAGTTTGACACAATCTATGATTTTTCCCGTGTCTGTGAAGATCTTAGCTGTATTTCCACTGAAATAAACATCCCCTGTGATTGTCAAGGTCACTTTGTGGCACGCTCATTGGTCGGCCATCTTGATACCTTCTAGATGTCGGAGGCGCAGACGCATGTTGCATTTACACTACTGCGACGCCCTATTTTTTGACTTCCGCAACTTCGGAGTTGCCCAACCATCTTAGCTTAAATAATTTATTGCGTTCCTGCGCTCAAGTAGTTGGATTGATGAGTTGTGATTTAATTATTACCAGTTTTCTACCAGGCAGTAGTTCTCTAGGCATTTTGTGATTTTTTTATTTACCTATAAAATGAGATCTTTACTTCTATATAAATAATAATATCACTTACCAAAATTAAATGATAATTTGAACAAAATCTAACGTTATTTTTATGTTTGCATCCAAAAAAATATTAATGATAGCCAGAGGTGTTGCAAATCACTAGTGATTCGAATACTTTGATTTGCAAATACTTGATTTGTGAATTGATTTGCAGTCTATTCAGCTTATTCAATGATTTCAAATAATTGACTTGAACATCAGTTGATTTGAATTGATTTGATTTGTGTCTTAAAAAAAATTGATTTGGAAAATGGGGATTTCAAATCAAATCAAGTCACTAATTTTATATAGTTTTCACATTTTATACTAAAATAATGATAAACAATGGCATTAACGATAAAGTATCGTTGATGTAGCGGTGTTTTCAGACAAAAAGTATAAAAAATCACTAATAATAACAGCTGTTAATTGGCCCCTTAGACTTATGTTGTAAGGGGAAATGTTATACCACCCCCATTGCTAAGATACTAGGATTCACAGTCTACAAAAAACAACGATCCAACCAGCTCAGCAGAAGCGAACCGTAACTACCACAATAATAATAATGATCACGAGTAAACACATTATTATAATTATTATTATATTATTTCAATCAAATCTTAATTGCAGGACTCAATTGCTGCACTATTGTTGTGCTGAATTAATTTGATTGCATAAATGAATACTTATTACTGAAAAAATGCAATCCATTCACTCATTATTTTTGATTTTTGTCCACTTCTAACTACCTAATTAGTGTTTTTTTTTTAAAAAATTAATTTAAGTTATAATAATAAATAATAATAAATTATAGTGATATTATGTTATTATGATTAATGATGGATAAATCAGAAGCAATAAGAATAAAATGTTATAATTATTGTTGATAATCAAAATAATAATGGTATTAACTTAATTATTATTACCATTATTATTATTGTAAAATCTTTGTCATCAATTTTATTTCATAAAAAAAATTGTCATTTCAAACTACTAAGTAATAAATAATAATAATATTTAATCATTATTACCACTGATAATATTATTAGTTAACATATTTATATTATTATATTTTTGTGCTGTTATTTTTATTATATATATATTACCATACGTTATTATTATTATCTACTATCATTAATTATTGTTATTTATGAACATTAAATATTGTTATTATTAGTTATTATTATTGTTTTTTTATTATTATCATTTATTATTATTTTTAATTATTCTCAATTATTGTCAATTCAATTACCATTAATTATTATTAGTCAACTATGGTTAATTATCATCATTATTATCAATTGATCATTATTAGTTATTGTTATCATTAATTATTATTTTTATTAATATCCTTCAAACATTGTTTTCATTTGCTGTTTGTTTTTACCAATGTAACTTTTAGCAGTTGAGAATCATTTCTATATCTGACAACTTTGTTAAGATGAAGAATTAATCATTATATTGATTTTAACAAATTCAAACAGAAGGTTTTCATAACAAAAAGCCTTTTGATGAAAAATTGTTGCTATTCTTTTGTAAATCAGGTTCAAATATGGTAATTTTTTTGCATATCAACTATTATTTACAAGTTATTAATAGCAATAATGTAAACGATATTTTTAATTATGTTATTAAACCAGTTCAATATTTTGATAAATATAATTTTTCTGTTCAGTGACCAAGAGCTTATCACTTGTTACCCCTAATTGCAATGGGTTATTAAGATAAATGATGTACCAATCAATCGCGATACAATAGTTTATTTAGCAAGCAGCCCCAATACTTATGGTGAAAGAATTCTAATCAGTATCACTGATGGACATTTGTGTTTCCATCTAAATTTACTTTTGCTCCATGTGTATGCTTTGAGTGGCAATTTCTCATTAAATTTTCAGGCTTTACTAGAAATTTTATTTGACAATCGCATTAAGCTAAAACTGGTGTGTAACAATCAGAAGCTTACCATGATGGTGGGTGATGCGTGCAAACAACTTTTGTAAACATTTGCGAAATTCATGTGTGAAAAGGTTGTGTGAGAGTAACAAGGCAGACCGTTCTATTACGGCCACATCAGCTGGATTAGAGAGATGCCACACGATAATCATGTGACATGATAATAAGAAATACCAAAACCATTGATATGTTACCCTAATAATGCATTAACGACATGATATTTGTTATGTTGCACACATCTAATGATAATGAAATGAGCAATACTGTAATAACTATAATATCAGCTGACACTTTGATGCATCATAGAACAAAACCATTGCTGATCATGGTAAAATTAGTTCCTCAAAATGAAATCAGATTGTAAGCCATGACCGAGCCTTTTACAATAAATACATGGGTGTATGGTGACAACCAGTAGAGTGCTCCTCTCAGAGCTGTTTGAGTAAATGCTGGAGGTGTTACAGTACTTGGATAACATATGACGGGGGCTAAAAATTAGTTTGCACCACCAAGATTGTTTAGGTAATGCTTATTTTCCTGATTTGCAAATCAATTTCAAATCATTTCAAATACTTGAAGTGATTTGAATTGTTTACATCGTAATTTGACTTGGATTTGATTTGCCACTGACCCAGTTAGGACTTGATTTGATTTGATCTTCAAGGTTCATGATTTGTACTTGAATTGATTTGCGAAAATGGTGATTTGCAACACCTCTGATGATAGCTACTCCAAATATGAATTTTCTATTATTGCTGAACATATATAGTTTGATTCTTTTGATAAGAAAAATAATAAACACACATGTCAACAATGCTGATAATAATTAATTATTTAATAACAACCTTACGATCTTACAACAATCATTGTTTACATTATATCTAGGCCAAAATAAACCAAATATTGGAGCCGCTATATAGAGCAACTCAATTGGTTAAGCTGTGTCACGTGGCTATGAAAAAGCTGCGACTTGTCGCTCAAACCCAACACTGCTGGGTTGCTGCGTCTCCGACTCCCCTGCAACTCCACAGGAAGTTGTCCACAGGAAGATGCGCCAAGTCGCTGGCAGCAAACTTCAAAGGAATCGGAGTCGGAGACGCATAGTGTAAACGCAGCTGCGTTTACACTATGCGTCTCCGACTCCGATTCCTTTGAAGTTTGCTGCCAGCGACTTGGCGCATCTTCCTGTGGACAACTTCCTGTGGAGTTGCAGGGGAGTCGGAGACGCAGCAACCCAGCAGTGTTGGGTTTGAGCACGGAATAAGATGGAATGCCATCTCAAGCGCGCAGGTTAAAGCTCAGGGGGCGTGGCGCCGCCATGTTATAACCTACTAAGTTGACGGAAGCATAACGCTGTGCATATATGAAAACGCCCAACTTCAACCAGCCTTACCATTGGATAATGTAAGCAGATACTTCCTGTACCCTACATCATTGGATAGCTAACAACCTCATCTATCCAATGGGCCTATGGAACTGTAGCTCTTGCGTCATATTGTTGAAAAAGCTGCCATCATTATTCACGGTACATCCATGATCGCATATGAAAACGAAAACCCAGAAAAGCAGAATTACAGTAGTCAACAAACAACATGCCTGCTTACTGCTCAGCTCCTGGGTGTCACAGCACAAAGAGCAAGTGCCCAGACAAATCATTTCATAGGTAAGGTGTATGACTTGACTAAGCTCTGAATAAGCCATTAATTATTATTATTATAATTATTATTATTATAATAATAAATAATGCCGTACCATTACTACACATTAAATGATATATGACTTTATATAATTTACTTTAGTTATATAATAGATAAATCATATAACTAATAATGATAGTAAGTAGTTAGGGGTAGTGTTAATTATTATCATCACAATAATAATTATTATAATAATAACAACAACAATAATAATAATTATTATTATTTATATTACCATTGATTATTATTTAATTTTTTATAGTTTTCATTTAAAAAAACAACACCTTTGTACTGTACCTGAACTTTCTGCAGTGGGTGCCATAAATAAAAATAAAACAGAACAGACAATAGTAGTCAAGAAAAATTGAAAAATACCTTAAAAAAAAACTTGGCAAAAAAAATATTCAGCACTCAGGAAATGGCACGCCAAAGTTTGAGCCTCTAATGTTCAATGCTTCAATGTGGCTACAACCCTGCACAGTCACACTCAGTCACTACTGAGTGAGTCACTATGATTGACTGTCACTATCAGTCACTCAGAGTCACTCACTGACTGTCACTGTCAGAGTGACAGTCATTCCCTTCCGTTGGTGAACTGAAACTCAACACCAAAAAGTAATAATTGATAATAATAATTATTCTTAATTAACATAAAAAAATCACAAAAATTAATGATAATACTATTTATCTAATTGTTATCATAATTATAATTGATAATAGTATAAATAATAATAATTTTTTATTGCTGCTATTATTATTGATACTGTATTAGCTGTTTGTTTTGTTTTTAGTTTCCCGCTGAAAAGCCCAAACCTCTTAGATGCATGGATCTCAGCGATACAGCGAAAAGACTGGAGGCCAAGCAGAGCAAGCGTCATCTGCAGTGACCATTTCCTTGGAACTGATTTTCAAGTGAGGCCAGGCACTGAGAAGAGGAGACTAAGAGAAAATGTTGTACCCTCTGTGTTTCCTCACTATCCTCCCTATATGCATAAGGTGAGACTGCATTCTTGTCGATTTAAAACAATTCGTCCCGACACCTTAGCTTAGTTAGTTTGTGATTTTTAATAGAGCACCTTACACAAAACTGTGTTTCATTGCAGAAAACGTCAAAACGCAGACCGCTTAACAGAGTCAACTTAGTTCCAGAGATAGTTGAGCCTCTCGAACCTGATCAGCTCCCTAGTACTTCACAAGAAATGCCTGCAGAGAATCCGGGTAAGCAAAACCAACGCTAGTGAATGCAGGGAACTTCAGATCATCTATCTTTCCTCAATTGAAACTTATTCTTACTGTATCCATCTTATGGCACAACTGTTACCCCTATTCTTAGTTCAGAAAAAGAAGACCGCAGCCCTCCAGCACAAGGTGAAGCTCTTGAGACAGCGCGTGAGACGGCAGAAAAAACGTATAGAGAGTCTTTCGGAGATCCTCAAGGACATGAGAGACAAACAGCTCATTGAACCCGACGTCGCTTCCTTTCTGGGTACAGCATTTGATGAGTCCCTCTTTGCTGAGCTTCTCAAAAGTGAACTATCGAACAAAAAACGGCAGAAGAAAGGTCGTAGGTATAGTGCTCAGGTAAAGCAATTCAGTTTAACACTGTTCTACTATTCCCTGCGAGCCTACCGATATTGTAGGAACATCTTATGTCTCCCCAACCCTGCAACTATCCGAAGCTGGCTGCAATCTATCGACTGTTCACCTGGGTTCTTGAGTAACGTAATCCAGCGTTACTCCGCTATGCCCGATGATCTCTTGGACTGCTCATTGATGTTTGACAGTATGTCAATTCGCAAGCAAACTTTGTACGACAAGGCCGCAGGGAAATATGTAGGATTTGTTGACTATGGCAATAACCTACACATTGAAGAATGCTCCTCTCCAGCATCCGAAGCTTTAGTTGTCATGCTGGTACCTCTTAACGGAAGCACGTCTACTAAGTACCCTATAGCCTATTTCTTGGTAGACAAGGTTAATTCCCAGGTTCAAACAGAACTAATCACAACAGTACTTCACCTTACTGCTAATGCTGGCATACGGGTTCGCTCTATAACATGTGATGGTTGCTCAGCCAATATGTCCACACTGAATGCTCTTGGCTGTGACATCAATGCTGCCAATCCGCGGGTATCATTTGATCACCCCAGCCCTTCGATGAATCATAATGTGTATGCCACACTTGACATATGCCACATGCTTAAACTGGCTAGAAACGCTTTGGCAGATATGGGTCAGTTCTGCGTGCCCGGTGGAGGTCAAGTCTCATGGGCCTACATTTCGAAGCTAGCAAAGCTACAGGATGACATAGGACTCAAATTTGCCAACAAGCTCGGACCGCAGCATGTCCAATGGCAAAAGGCCAAAATGAAAGTCAAGCTCGCAGCACAAACGCTGAGCTCTTCTGTAGCTGACGCTCTGGCCACTCTGAAACATCTCCACCCAGACTTTGCCGATGTAGATGCCACAATCGAGTTCATTAAGCAGGTTAGCGCCACTTATCTGCATGCTCAGTTGCTTGTCCCTTGGCTATAATTACTTTCTCTTTGTAGCTCATCGCCTCTGCTCTCTCTCTGCCTGTCTGCTGCTGCTCTCAGTTCAATAGGTTACCAGAACTGTATATTTCCATGGCTGATGATCCTATCACTTGGATATCAGAAATACAAATATGCTGTTCTGTTAGTTTTCATACTGCATGGCTCATATCGCAAGAAGCATGATTTGGATGGCTTACACACAGATATTGCTATGGAATACTTCAATGCCTGGTCAGTACCTTTATCCTTGTCTGATCTTGCACTAGTGATTTTCTCTAATTGTTCAGTTTTTTCCAGATGGATCGGGGATTCGACATTCTCAACTCAAAAAATATCAATGCTATCAGAGATCGACAGCCGATCACTGCCGCTAACTACAAAGACGTGGTTAGAAAACTGGATGAATTTTGTGCCTATCTAAAAGGTCTGTCCTCAGCTAATGGAGAGCCACTTTATCACTCCCGGAGACGCACATTTGTTCTTGGGTTTATATGCACTGCTAAATCCGTAGTTATGCTAGCCCGTGATTTGTTGTTGTGTGCAGATCCTAAAGTCCTACATATGCTCACGTTTAGGATTTCCCAAGATCACCTGGAAAGTTTTTTCGGGAAAATCAGGGGCATGAGTGGCCAGAATAACAACCCCAACTCCATTCAGCTGAAAGCGGCACTGCGCAGACTACTAGCAAAGCAGTCTGTAACTAGTTCTGACTCTGCCAACAGTCTGGATAGCGAAACAAACTCGGGGGTCTTTGCACTGAATCCTTCTCGGAAAAGCCCTATCACTGAGGCCGCGATAGCAGTCAACACAGAGTTGGAGGAGCTGCTCAAAACCTCTGTTGACTCCAGTAATGGCATGTTGCATGACAACATACTCTATTATATAGCTGGATTCCTAGTGCGATCGCTGTCAGGCAGTCTAAAATGCAGTAGCTGTATTGACCATCTCATCAGAGAGTATGATAATGTTGACCATGCATACAACTGGGATAGCCCATATGCCCTGCTACTACAAAGAAAGAATAGAGGGGGTTTGTGTAAACCGCATGAATCAGTTTTTGCTGTGGTCCGGCATGCTGAAGCAACACTCAGGCTGGTCATGTCTGACCATGGTGCAATGAGCCACCCCAGTTTGCGCCAGTTGCTGATATCATCACACAACTGGCGCGCAATAGAGTATGGTGATGCCTCCTACTATCTAAACACCGACTGTGAAATAGAACTAGGTTCACTGACCCACGGGCACCAGCTGACTCGTGCTATCCTGTACAAGTATTTTGACATAAGTTTGCGAACTTATGCTGCTCGAAATGCTACCGACAGATCCCGCTTGAGTAGGCTCATTATATTCAAACACATTTGAGTTGCTCACTAACACTGCTTCTGTGCTGCCAATTTGTTCTTTTCTATGTAGTGTACTTTCAACTTTCCCATTGATTGCTGCTTTTTGTCATGTCACATCTTATTAAACAAATGATCTCATAAACAGAAGCGGAAACCCAATTACCCATCCATGTACATTGATCTATGGAGCACTTCACTCATCAGTGTTTTGTAGTGGTAGCAATAGAACAAGACAATGGCACGTGTTAGTGACCCTGTATACCATGGGCGTAGTATTTCTGGTAGCAGTAGTAAGTATTTATTATTTCTCTTGCTCGGGACAGAGAACGTATTGGAAGGTGGTTAGGGAACGGGGTTCATGAAAATAATAATTACAATGATGATGCTACAAATTAATTAGTATTATTACAATAAATCAAAATGAGAGTATAACGAATGAATTATACATTATTATAATATTTTTGAGCTAAGTTATCACTACTGCTGCTGTCACATTGCTGATCATTATGATTGTTGATGATATTCTTATTCATCATTTCTAATAAACCACATTTATCATTATTAACAAATACTAAAATAATTTTTAATTTTACTGGAATTAGTTATTATTATTATCCTGTTTTATTTTTGCATTTTTTCTTACTACCACCTTTTGCTGATAATAATAATAACTTGCAAAGCCCAGTAATATGTTATACGATTACATTCCCTAGATATTACTAAGACTGCTTTAACAGCTAGATTTTTCTTTTTAGAAATAGTTTTATAGCTAGACTTACTGGTGAAATCTTGAGTCAGTGCAAATCTGACAGTTGCCTCAATATTAGGCATCTATTAGTTCTTGATTCACCAGTCCAGCTAACAAATTTTCTAATTCCAAAGAAACATTAAGGTGGCTGTAGATTACTGTTGTTGTCGTTAATGTGTATTTTTGATTTTCAAGGTAACATGGAAGCTAAAAGCTCTCACTTCTCTGTGTGTTACTCAATCTGTTGTCAGGAAACAGATTAACGGACATACTCTTGGCGCAATTCAACCATTCAGTGAGCGACGAGTTACCACTGACCACATTTACCCACTACTGCCCACCACAACTGACCAAAGTTGTTGTCAGCAAATAGCGACAGAAGTAGACTGTCCAGATTGATCATTTTTATACATCAGTGTTGTATTTGTTACATACATGCGTCAGCTGAATATGTGTTGAAAGTTTATATACGTTTTGTATAGTTGTATTTATATTATATTTCATTCAACTTCATTATTTTGCTAAGAAGTCCCTATCACACAGTGACCTTTCAATACTATAAAATATGTTTTGTGTGAAGTGTGGAGGAAATGTGCCACGACCGAACAACAGGTCGACCACACTGACACTATTTTAACTGCCGAACTGTTATGCTTGCCTATTATTAACCTGCCGAACTGTCTATGTCTATTTACATTTATTATTATTTATACCTGTACCTATTCATTCTTATATGTTTGCATTGCTTGCGTAAGTCTTGTCTTTTCATACATGTGCATGCTTAGCCAACCGTGCCACTAGGCACCGCCCTGTTCTATGTCTAAACCGTTCTATTGGTGTAAAGCTAGCCAATCTAGTGTACAGGCGGGGCTTTCTTTTGTGTACCAGTTTTGCCCAAACTATTATATAACTTTTTAGCATAAATACCCGTGTCGTAGTGAAATAAATCAGAGTTACTGCCTACACTCTCACTTGCTTGTTTGGTCTAATAGCATAAGCGCACTTATGCTAAAGCACAGGTAGCTTAACAGAGATAACACAAGTAAGCACTTGCACTAATTACACTGGCGAAGGAACTTGCTAAGTTCAGCACTCATACAAATTAGTGGACAGAGGAATTGCACTGAAACCAGTCGACTAGCAACTAGAATAAACAGTCAATAGAAAGTGGTCAGTCGATCTCGACTCACACTGCACTTGACCTACGGGCAAGTGATATTGGAACAGTTATTCAAACGGCTAGGTCGACCTGCTACACCTACTCCTCGGGATAGGTGGAGAGCGAGTTGGAAAGGCGTACACTGCACTGTTGTGCTTACTCATTACTGTGGGCCGTTGTACAGGTGGTCGCTACCACTCCTGACGGTAAATTCCTGTACAGAAGAATGCTAGATTCTCTAGTCCAATTATTATCTCACTCTCTCTTTCTCACAGATGCTTTATACCAGGAATGATGTTGTCATTACATAGGCAGTCAAAAGTTTGCAAGTGTTTGATTGATAAATATTGACATGCCTATGAAGCTAGTTATTTCATAATTATCATAGATTCAAAGTGTATCAACATCATCCTAGTGACCCTCTATACAGGGTCACTACATCATCCTATGCAATATAAGTAGTTTAAGAGTTGTCAATTCATGTGTTGTTTGTTTTCAGCCAGTAAACTCATCCAACCAGCAAGTTTGGGACGCTGTGTATCACCTCATTGGATAGATGAACTCAATAGCTATCCAATGATGCATAACACTTGGGCATCTGGGCATCTGACTGGGTGTTCCCAACCCAACTGTTTGTAGTGCAGTGATTTTGTATACGCTATCATTGCGTATCCGACTGAATTGGTAGGTTAAAAAATGGCGGCGTCACGCCCCCTAGCTTCACGCGTGACTACAGGCATTGAACTGAGACGGCATTCCATCAACGATTATATATAATCGTTGATTCCATCTTATTCCGTGGGTTTGAGCGACAAGTCCAGTAAGTAACGGGTACCAAATCCGTCCTAAGATCCTTTTACTGTTGTTGCACCTACACTTACAGAAGAAAAAAATTGCAAACACTGATGTAAAAATTGTGTTTTGTGGTCAATCATTGAGCATATTATAATACAATTGCTCTAGAAATTGTGTTTTTTGTAAATGAGTTATTTATTTTTGCGCAAGCACATACTCGTAACGGTTAATAATTGTAAAAAAAATATTCAAACTGGGATAGCGACTCCAACTATATTTTTAACTCTTTATTGGTTCAATCGACATTGGTTATAAATGTTATCAAGAACACCATGATGATTATTCATTACATTAATTAGTAAGTAATACTAGAGGAGGGACTGATTCAACGATTCAATGGATGGATAAAAAATAGGTGTTCAATACCAACATGACTGAATTATTATTTATTATGATCATCCTGCCATAATAATATTTATAAATCAAATGTCATGGTGGTGGTGGGTGATGATGATCGATCCGATGTGATGACGATGATAATAATTTTTTAATTAATTATTATAATAAATAATAATAATATAAATAATAATAATTTATTATTATTATTTCCTAACTTACTTACAGTAAGAGTTACGACAATACAATTGCTTCTTTTTGACTGTCTGTAGTGTTATTGATAATTTAATTATTATTAATTGTTGTTGTTGATTAAAAAATTATAAGTTTTATTATTTTTTTGTGAAGAAAAAACAACATCATGTCATCATGATCTGTATGACATGATACATGACACAGGTGGGTGGCTCCAATATTCTTCGACAGGCCTGTCGGTGGGGGAAGATAGCTAGGGAAACTGTAATAAATAATAATATTGTACAGGAATTTGGGGTGGGTCGAGTGGTAGCAGTCCACCTGTACAAGTTGCTTTCCCACAGTGTAGTGGAGTCGACGTTATGCTAGTGTGTGGTTGCTTCGCCCTAGATAGTTATCAAGTCGACAAAAGGATTCCTGTTCAGCCAGTATTTGCAGTGTTGACAACTCGCGAGTTGGACACAGTGTGGACTCCACACTGTGGAGTCAGTAGACCGCCGCACTTTCCACTGATTTACTGGTCGACAAAAACGATCTGTTCGAATTGACTTATTGCTTTGTATGGTCGAATTAATACCATATGCCTGTCGGTCATATGCAGTGGTAGTTGATTCGACTGAATTGCTTTGCCTTTGATTGCTACTTGCACTGATAGCCAATTGTGCTCGAGCAGCTGTTTATTATGCTTGCTTGCTTGTGAATAATTGTCTCTACTCTGTACCAGTGAAAGAACATCAGCTTTGATTTAGGCTTAGGTTTGCTCTGCTTTATTTCACACTTACACAAGGTTTTATACAAAAATAGATATGGTAGAATGCACATAGAAAAATAGATAATAGTAAGCCCCGCCTAAAGGGGTTGATTGGCTAGGTAATTGTACTGAGGGTGGTCCTAACCTCCATGGCTGACTGCCTGCACTAGTGTGCGTTTGTTGTTACTGTCCAGTTACACTGTTATCGTGAGTAGCGTATAAAATATAAATAGAACTAGGATATATATATGAAATAAACATAGACTTGCTACTGTATTGTTACATGTGTCCGACGCGTTTCCTCTACAATATATACACATGATTGAATGATGAACAGAATCATCACTGACTATACATACACTCAAATACGTTCACCAGGCCAGTAGATTAAAGATTCCTGTGTGTGCGTGCGTGTGTGTGTGTGACATTGCACAGGGACCCATGTTGTAAGATTGGTAGCAAACTGGAATTGTACAAAAAATAATTCAAAGTTATTTTTTCACAATAACATATATATAGTAATACGTCATACTATAGTATTGTATATATTATGATTATTGTAAAAAAAAATTCCACTTCAATTCCAGTTTGTTACCAATCATTCGAACATGGCTCACTGTGTGACAATGATGATGATAATCTAACCACATTAATTGAAAGTTAATTTATAATGAAGAAAAAGTGTACCTCATTTCAACACTACTTAACATTACTTACTTTGACTTATTTTCTTACTTAATATTACTAGAAAAAATAGCCAATAAATTAATTAATGATATAATAAAAATAGTAAACAATTTTATTTATTATGCGCCGCGCAAAATTGACAAGATGCAAGCATTTTTTTTCTTTTGGTTGCTATTATTATAATTATCATTTTATTTATCTATTTCTAATTAATCTATATATAATAAAACCCTCAGAAATATGTTCATGTGTGTCTTTGTCTGATTCCAGAAGGGTCAACGCCTAAACCGCTGAACTGAAAGAAATGAAAAGTGCTGTAAAAACATTATAGTGGACCAAATGGACATATATAACAGGAGCTTAACTTTGCTATTTGTTCTCAAATTTAAATCGGATATATTTGCATGTTAGAAATTTCCAATAATGTCGGTGGAGACGAATCAAAAACAGTTACATTTTGCTAATATGCATGGTAAATTTCAGCTGAACAATTCTCTCATGGTTTATGTCTCACATTACTTCCTTCCAGTCGCACAGATTGCCAACACTCTTTCATAGCATTGTTTTTGCAAGTTAGTTGTTTGTCTCAGTAGTGAACGCAGTTTAACAGCACACAGCGCACCTGTTCCAGCACACCCTTCGAATTGAGCAAGAGAAAGAGAGAGAGTAAGTGAGGAAAGAAGAGGGTAGAACCGGGTGAAACAGGGCAGGGGTAGAGCAAGTTAGAGTTGGAGGGTGAGAATTATAGCGAGGCAGGCAAAGAAAAAAATTGAGAGAGGGCAATAATAAAACGAGCTGGCATAATGATATTTATGTCATCTAATATATACTGCTAGTATATATACTGTAAATATTATTCTACAATAATAAATATTAATGAAATTGTTGTTATTTATTAATATTATTTATTATCATTATTTTACAATGTTGTTTTGTTGATTATTAATTAACTATTCTTAACAGTTATTATTTGTTTATTTCTATTAGTTGCTACAGTGGCAGAATAGCTAGCAGTTACTAAGTATAGTACTACTCCTTAAGTAATATTACATAGTAATTGTTATAATATAATTATTGATAGTTGTAGGCATTATTATTATAGGTAATTTATGACGATGATAATAAATATATTAATAGTACAATAATAAATATATATTATTATTAAATATATGATCAATATTGATATGTTATTTACTATGATATATATTATTGGTTTTGAATATTTATTTATAATAATAGTTAGTTAATTTAGTAGTGACTAGGTATTTATACATTTTATCAATGATCTTTTGCAATAATAGTGATCATAGGTTGATTGATTTCAACAATCAAGCTGTATTAGTTATTATTTCATTATACAACAATTATTATCATTTATGTCCACAACAACCATGAGGAATCATGTAGAATCATCACTAAATAAATAAATGTTTACTTACTTTCATGTGTTGATCACCAAGATAATTGTTATTAGAGGATTGGAACTAACAAAGATGGGAATAAAGATGAGCAGGAATGAATGTAGACATGACTGGAATGAATATAGGCACCTCCTGTTATAAACGTCGACAGACCTGGAATGAATGTTGACTATGGCCACTATGTTATAAATAAGAAAACAAATGTTGGCGATTATCTATGGTGGCTCAGAACGTTAGACTGTTTTGTTTTCAAAGCGTATGAACGGATTTGAAATAGTCCAGCCGTTTTGCAAAGCGGCTTTTACATTGAAAATAGTTGGGTAATTGTAGTAAAATAGCCCAAGAAACTATGTTTAAAAACTGGCTTGTTGGTTATAATAAATTGATTGTCAGCCTCAGCAGTTGCGGGATTAATGCTATAAAACTGTATTTCCTGTCCAACAATTGTCAAATCTGCAATCCGTATAGTTGTCTTGCAAATAATTCAGACGGTTTAGAAATGATCCAGATGATTTAGAAAATTACAAACCGTATGGACGATTTAAAAAGAGTATGAACTATCTATAAACCGTATGAATTATTTTGAAATAGTCCGAACTGTTTTAAAATAGTCTAAACTATTTCGAAATAGTTGGAAAAGTTTGCAAGGCACATGGGTTTCGAACCAAAAGCGATCGTCATCATTTTATTTATAGCCTCTCTACAACTTTATCAACATAGACGTAGATCGAAGGACATAGAGCGCATTAATTATCTGTATGAAACTGTTGTTAAATATAATCTCTAAAATTAATTTTTACATTTATAATTAGGTTGTAATTATTATTATGTAAAATAATTTGAAAAAAATAATATTTTACCAATAATAAAAAATTAATTATTTATTTAAAGAAAATTCAACTGTTCGGTGTTTAGGAAAAACATTATCAATCATAAATGGACTGTAGATCTATGATCAATAGAGCGAACCAGCAAATCGGCTCAGATTTTCAAAACCAACGAACAATTTTGCAAAGCGTTCAGAAGTTTTGCAAAAGTTCAGACTATTTCAAATTCGTTCAAACGGTTTGGAAAGCATTCAGACGTTTTAAAACACAAAACGTTCTGAGCCACCATAATTATCCCTTGAAGTGTTTACATTTGTTCCCAGCGATATATAAAATATCACTTCGATGTTTATTTCTGGAGTTGTCTGGTTTGACAAAAGAAGGAAATTTTTTATTCCTGCGACAAACATCATAATTATTTTTTATATCTCGCCGGGTACGAATGTAGACACTTCCGGGAATGAATGTCGAACTTCTCTTCTCTATAGCATAGTCGACATTTGTTTCAGGCCTGATGACATTCATTTCAGAAGGTGACCACGTGCTTTGCACCTATGTCTACATTTGATCTGTCAATGTACATTCCAATTTCTGTTATTATCCTAAATTAACAGTAATAAGTAGCCTGAAGTTGTGACATTATTTGCTATAAATTATTGCTTTAGTTAGTGGTAAGTAGTAATATATGAGCAGATCTCCCTACCAAGTGTTTTTTTGTGGGGTTAATATCTGGGGTGGAAGCAATGGGTTACGGCGTTGGATGAATTCGCCGTGTTTATATTGTATTTTATTTGAGTGGCATTCGAGTGGCATTTGAGTGGCATTTAAGTGGCATTTGAGTTTTGATTATTTTTTTACTTAATTTGAACTTATATGGCATATAGATTTTGAATGTATGGCATTTAAGTTTTGATAATTCTATACATAATTCTAACTCATATGGCATTCAAGTTTTGATAATTTCTTTACATAATTCGAATTTATATGGTTACTTGAGAGAGAGGAGAGATGAGAGAGGAGGGAAGAGAGAGGAGAGAGAGGAGAAAGAGGAGATAGACTTTTTAGTTTTCTATACATACATCTATATAGGGATAATTATGTACATATTTATGGATATATTTACATTTACATTGCATAATATACATTTATTACATAATAAGTATATTAAATGCTATAAAATATGTTGGAAAATTGCCAAATTAGACCTCTAGATGGTTAAAATCTACAGTATTTGGGAAATAACTGCAAGAGAGGAGTATTTGGTAGAGGAGAGAGTATCTTGAGAGAGAGAGAGAGAGAGAGAGAGAGAGAGGAGAGAGGAGAGAGGAGAGAGGAGAGAGGAGAGAGGAGAGAGGAGAGAGGAGAGAGGAGAGAGGAGAGAGGAGAGAGGAGAGAGGAGAGAGGAGAGAGGAGATATATCAGGAGTTATATCTACATTAAATAAATATATTGATTAAAAATGAATCAATATATGATTATACACATTTATTGTATAATAAGTAAGGAAAATCTCCCCATATAATAAGTAAGAAAAATCTCCCCATATAATATAGTTAGAGTCAGTAAATAGTAAGTAATACAAAGCACTAGGTTTTGTAATGACAACCAATACACAGACTTTTTTTATACATTCATTAATATATGGATAATTATGTGCATATTTATGACTATTTCTGTATAAAATTTTGGAAAAAACATCATCAAATTAGCTCTCTAGATGGTTAAATAATTGCAATAGAAAACATTATATCTAATTTTTTTGACATTCTTAAATTTTGAGAAAATCATCATACTGGAGAATGTAATAAAATAGATATCATAATAGAGTGTAATAAGTTGAATATATAGAGTTAAAGTCTATAAAAACTTTTTAATTTGTAAAGTATTTGATGAATTTACAAGAAATATCATCACATTCAGGCTCAATGATGATGAGAAGATTTTCTTCAAGTTTAAGTTTACTATTTTCCGATATAGACAGAGAAAGTTTTGAAAAACCCTCCAAATCATTATAAATAAAAACTCTATAAATCGATGGCGTTGAATTTGTAATTGATACTGAATTGTTTTCGCATATGATGTATCTATCACACACACAATCAGTAGTAGTTTTGATTTCTTCAGAATTGTATATAGTAGAGTTTGTAGGGCTTGGCTGTTCCAAAATTAAATCGACTAAACCCAGAGCTTGTGGAAGAGATGAAATTGATGGTGATAAAGCTGGAACTACTGGCTTGTTTGTAGTTTTTGTTGTTGTTGTCTGCGGAGTTATGGTGATTATTGAAGTTATTCTTCGAATCGCAGGTAGTGATCCCTCATCATATAAACGGATGTAATTTAAAGCTTCATCAGTTTTGCAAACAAAGTAGTGTTGAGGCCACATATCATAAGTGTCACAGCTTCTACGTCGGAGAGTAGGTTCCATGAGACATGTGAGTCTTTGCATACGATATTTTAAGTTTTTTCTTAAAATATGAGTTACTGAATCAATCGCTTCCATATTAAGAATTCCCTGAACACATCCAGATGCTCTATGAGATAAAGTGAATGGTTTAATCTCTGTTACAAGACAATAACCGCTTAGGATTGGGAATAATAGGAGATAGATTCGATATTTAATTTTTATTCAGAGTGAGAGACTTTTAACCTAGTTTATGCTTTCATCATCTAGAGTTAACTGTCTTGCATGTCGGTGAACTTTGGTTAATATGCTCCAACTAAAGTTCTATATATATAACTTTGGGATCGCATTTGTCTTTGTTATCTCCTTGACATGTGATGCTGATGATAATTTTGTTTTGAACAGATTTCAAACTTTCAAAACTCGAAAATGACAAATTTACACCTTCAATACCATCGATGTTAGTGATGACAGTAGCTATTTTTGGCTTCTCGTTGGTCAAATGAATGCATTCCACACATGCAAAGTTGGTTGTCTCAAACTCTTCTGTTGGTGGACAAATCAAACGTGAGGTGTTGTATTCAAATACACATAATTCATCATTCCAAAATAGTTTTGTATTTTGAGTAAGACCTTCCGTATTATTTTTAACCCCTATTGCGCATTCCTCCTGATTCAGAGTGTATTTTGTTGGTGCATTGCAGGTCAGGGTATCTGTAGGCTCCTTGTTGATCGAATGATTGGAATGAGCGCATCGCATGCATGCAAATTTGAATGTCTCAAACTGTCTTCTTATTGGACAGATCACACGTCCGCTGTTGTATTGAAAAGCACATAAACCTCCATTTCGATATACTTTTGTATTTTGAGTAAGCCCTTTCGTATTATTTGTAATACCCATTTCACATTCCTCTTGATTCAAAACGTATTTTATTGTAGTATCACAAGACACAGAATCTGTAGAAGTTGTGTCCTTGCAGATCCAAGAAGCGCTTTGAGGGATGAAAAAACCACAATATAATAAGTCAGGAGGGTAGAGTCGCACACAGTTTTTTCCATTTTCATCTTTATATCGTATAGTCCTTTCGAAAGGTGAAAAAACCAAGACATCATTTTTATCCATAGCTCCGGCTATACATTCATCAATTTCGTTGGTATAGAATACTCCACTAACATTGGGAAATGTTAGGGCCAGTAGCAAGATAAATACGCAGCTCATTTTTTAAAATGTTTTTGCTTTCAGTGTTGAAAGTTGAATACTTTCTTTCTTGATGTTTTTTCTATTTATACGTAAGTGGCTAGTGGCTTGTTCAGCTCTCTCAACCGATTTTGAAGATGTGAAACAATGTCATCAAAGTGGTTACCGAAATGTAAGTATGGTTCCAATCGAGATTGAGACAAAAGAACATGTGTTCCTGTCCAGCGAAATGAAGTCAAACCTCTTAAAATCGAAATATCTATCAAATCACCCAGCTCAGCATCTTTCAAACATTGCTTTATATCAATCAGTTCGATCGCTCTTTTGAGATCTTCAAAATCTATCAACTTGGCTTGCGGACAGCATACTTTTGGATCAAAGCTCCTAGAACAGTTTGAGCATTCGAGAGGATTTGCTCTTGAAATACAATTACAGCTCAAAAGCATGTTTTGTATTGATTTACGAACTAGATTGAATCCTAACACAAAATAAAATACTTCTTCGGTAATGAGTTGAACAAAAAGAGGATTCGAACGCTCTAAAGGAATGGCTCAAAATGAGTCCTTATGAACTTAGGAACAAAATCAGCCAATGTACCAATTGACTTGAATCCTTGAGTTTTTCCACTCATGTTTCTGCTGTAGTTCAGAGATAAATGAAGCAACTTTTTTCGTAACAGTTCTTTTATGAGTCTTCAGATATATTTGTCGAATCAATAGTTATTATCGGGTTGACTGAGTCTTCTTTTTCATCAAGAGTATGAGCGTATGGATATCCTTCTGCTATCGCAAGTAATTTATCCTTTAGACGTTGATAAGCCAGTTTGCTCTGACTAGCAGGTAATAGGTAGGGATTTAATCGTGCTCTCAAATTTGTTAACAAAAAGGGAGACTTCAAATCATCAGTGGAAAGATCCAAAAAAGCATTAATCCATTCATCATGCACCAAAAAACCCATTTTAGCATTTTTCAAAACTTGTTTTCTATCAATCCAGCCGATAGCATCACCCAATTCTTTTTTGGTAGGTGTAGCACCTTCAACCATTTCAGCATATCTTCTACAAGTGATACATTTGTCATCAACGTGTGAACAGTAACAGTTTAGTAGCGATAGATTGGTTGCTTGCTTGTAAAAACTCCCTCCTAGTACACAGTATACACATTCCTCCGTAAAATAAATCCTCAACATTTCATCAGAAACCTCAGCCAAAAAAGTCTTAGGTCCTATAGCATCGGAAGCTTCTTGGTGAGCAAAGTCTTCAACACGTATCATATTTGTTGTTATTCCGTTAAATTACAAAACTCGAATGATACGTTTTCAAATTGAAATACCTATTTAACCATTCATTACTTTTTCTTTTTTTTGAGGTTAATTGTTATGCTAGCTCATGTAGATCTTCATAAATGCTTTAATTTCAACCTGACAACCATCGATTGGGCAAGGTTTTACTTCTGATGAGCATTCGGTAAGTGCTTTTTCCTTACACTCACTACAGTAAATGAGATGACCACATGGAAGAGAGATATGATTTGCAATTACTTTTTTTTCATGCGTCTCAGACACACATTGAGCGAGTTTGCTTTGCTTAGTTTGATCTTTATCTTTTTTTAACGAATCAACTGATTTAGCATCATTTTTTAACAGTGTTGATGAATTCTCAACAGATGTAAAATCATTTTCAAAAGCATGTAAGGCTTCAATCATGAAACCTATTCGCTCAAAAGGTTTTCTATTTAACACTAAAACTTGTTCGATATCGTTTTGACTGTATCCTAATTTTTTGCAAATAAGTTTCATTTCTTCGGTGTCATTGTTGTGCGTTATTTGTTTTACTTTTTCTCGATATTTTTCAACCCGTCGGTTACATCTTTTGCCTTTTTCCGTTCGCATGTAAACATCCTCAACATACTCTTCACCTTTACTCCCGAGTAAAAAATAACAGTCTGGCAACCATCGACAGTGTTCCTCCCACGGTAGATCGCTCTCTTCCCATTCTTTAAGTTCACCTGAGCAAAAGAAGCATTTTACACTATCTCCGAACTTAGTATAGTAGAAACCTGCATTGGAAAGGAGTTTCATGGAGACTTTACCCTTCCATTGTTTGAAACTGTCTTCTCTAGATGTTTCAGTAGCAAAACGTGGTGTGTCAGCACGATCAATTGATATACCTAGAGGTAATACTTCTGCAGTTAAATCTCCTCTTCTGGTCTTTTGTTCTTCCATCGTATAGCTTTTGACAATTGAGATGTTTTTCATTTCATCCGCAAGTAGTTTCTTAGGTCTATACACACGATTGTGAGTGTTAAATCCTCTAACAAATCGACAAAACGGAAAACTTTTAGCATGTTCTTTCATCGGATGTTCATCTTCATCCTTCCAGTTTAGTAATACCCCTTGGCAAAAAACACATCGAACAGCGTTGTCTTTTTCAAGGTTATAGAAACCAGCTCCAGACATGTTTTCACCACAATGTTTACCTACTCGTCTCCAATTTGTAAGAAATGATTTTCTTCGATAACTTTCATCAAGCATTAAAGCCTCTCTTTCATAAAAAGAGAGTTCATTGTAAATGAACTTGAAAAAGTCCGTTGGGGAAAGTTGCGCAATAGTTTTTTGTAATTTTAATGACAAAAGACTACAGTGATTATCCGGATAAGTTGCGACGACATAAGTTATTGCAGTGGTATCAGGAAAAGTTCGTTGTAAAAACAACGACGAAGTAACGAGTAAACTATCATCTATCCATTCAGCGCAGTCTTTAGTATTTTCAAAGCAATTCTGAGTTTTTTGCATTTCTTTTTTTTCATTATAAATAGTGTTTGCTACATATCTGTTGTTTGTTACTCGACACATTATTTATATATATACTCGACACATTATTTATATATAATACAAGTAGTAGCTTCAGTTATTACTCAAGTTGAAGTTTTGTTGGAAAGTTCTTTCCCTTTAATCTAGTTCGTTGTTATTCTAAAAAAAAAATGATAATGCTTTATAGCAAAAAATAAAAAAAGACTAAGGTTTCAATTTTTTTCAATATACTTGAATTGATTACTATTGTAATAGAATGTAAATACTTACATCAGAAATGAAGACTTGTCTTTCTTTGAATTAAAATGAATGATATTCCTAGTTGTTTTGAACTTGACAGCTGCTTTCTATAAAATTCGAATGAAGAAGGAGTACTTTTTTCATTTTGAAGTCCTGAAATAATAAGAATAAACATAATTAAAACTTACATACAGCGTTTTTTGATATCTTAAATAGTGAATAATCTTGTTTTTTGTCCAGAAAATGTCTTCATGTTTAAATTGATTACAATTAAAACAAAATATAAATACTCACATCACAAATGAAGACTTGTTTTTCTTTGAATTAGATGAATTATACACATAGTTGTTTGAACTTCAGCTGTTTCCTATGTAACTCAAATGATGAAGAAGGAGTGCTGTAGTAGATGATGATGTAGTAGATCTTGTTCCTTCAGTTACTAACGATGAAGTGAATGCTTTCTGTATGAAAACAGTGCTTCTTATATAGCTTAAGTTGCACTGCTATGAATCAGCATTATTTTCACATGAATGGAAACCGTTGCTTTCGCGGGAATAACAAAATTATTTTCACGCGAATACAAAGCAATGCTTTCGCGGGAATAAATATTTTATTTTCACGCGAATACAAAGCAATGTTTTCGCGGGAATAAATAATTTATTTTCACGCGAATACAAACCATTGCTTTCGCGGGAATAAACATTTTATTTTCACGCGAATGGAAACCGTTGCTTTCGCGGGAATAAATATTTTATTTTCACGCGAATACAAACCAATGTTTTCGCGGGAATAAATAATTGATTTTTACGCGAATACAAACCATTGCTTTCGCGGGAATAAACATTTTATTTTCACGCGAATGGAAACCTTTGCTTTCGCGGGAATAAATATTTTATTTTCACGCGAATACAAACCAATGTTTTCGCGGGAATAAATAATTTATTTTCACACGAATGGAAACCGTTGCTTTCGCGGGAATAACAATTTTATTTTCACGCGAATACAAACCAATGCTTTCGCGGGAATAAATACTTTATTTTCACGCGAATGGAAACCGTTGCTTTCGCGGGAATAAATATTTTATTTTCACGCGAATACAAACCAATGTTTTCGCGGGAATAAATAATTTATTTTCACGCGAACACAAACCAATGTTTTCGCGGGAATAAATAATTTGTTTTCACGCGAACACAAACCAATGTTTTCGCGGGAATAAATAATTTATTTTCACACGAATGGAAACCGTTGCTTTCGCGGGAATAGAAATTTTATTTTCCCGCGAATACATTGGTTTGTATTCGCGGGAATCAATACTTTATTTTCACGCGAATGGAAGCCGTTGCTTTCGCGGGAATAAATATTTTATTTTCACGTGAATACAAACCAATGTTTTCGCGGGAATAAATAGTTTATTTTCACGCGAATGGAAACCGTTGCTTTCGCGGGAATAAATATTTAATTTTCACGCGAATACAAACCAATGCTTTCGCGGGAATAAAACAATTATTTCAATAGGGATAAAACCGTTGCTTTCGCGGGAGTAAAAAAAATAATTTTCACGCGAATAAAAACCAATGCTTTCGCGGGAATATCGCGTGAAAAACTGCTGAGTCATAGATATATTATAAAGAAGGTTTCATAGGGTTAATTAGTAGAGCTTTAGCTATTTAAGAACCAGTGTTTTCACACAGAAAGCATCCAGTTCTACAATAGCTAGCAAGGAAGCAACATCTACACACCAACTACTACATTTACTTGAAACTATAGAAAGACTTTCAGTCAATAAGGTGAGAATCGCTAAATAATTCTTTAACATATATTGATAAGAAAACTTCAACTAGATTTACTATAATACTTCAGAAAGTTAATTTTATGTTTTAATATTTTGTTCTTATTAATAAAAGATCAAATAGTTTCACCATAACGCATCAGAAAAATTATTTTGGTTTTGATTATGTGTTTATTTTATAAATATCTAGTTAGTTTATTCTTTTCAAATATTTTTTCAAATTCCAACCATCTGTTACATATTTTTTTACTCTCTTTTCAGTTCCAACATATTAATAAAAGATCAAATAGTTTCACCATAACACATCAGAAAAATTATTTTGGTTTTGATTATGTGTTTATTTTATAAATATCTAGTTAGTTTATTCTTTTCAAATATTTTTCAAAATTCCAACCATCTGTTACATATTTTTTATTCTCTTTTCAGTTCCAACTTTTCACTGAACGCTCTGAATATGAATGAAGACCGTAATACCTCATTTCTCTCAACATTCGAACCATACTCTGATGATAAAGAAAATATCCCTCCTGATTCACATGTAATAAAAAGGAAACTGAAAACAGTTCGACCAAAGCCATGGGATTCGGATAGAAATAAAACGATTGACTATGCTTGGACTTTGAAAGCACCATCTCTTTCTCATCTTTCCTGCTTGTCAAAAAATGCTGCTAGTTTGCTCAATTCTTGCGATACCAATGACAGAGTAATGATTGGAAGGTTTCAACCACTTCACTTAAATCAAACACCATCACTTCTCGAGATAATCTCCATCGAAAGACCAGCTGAGGATGTGTATAAAAACTTATGCATTATCCGCTACAATGTCGAAACATTTGGCAACAGACGGCAAGTGAGGTCCATGGTGAGAAATGAGGATTATAACAAATTAGCTCCAACACAACCGGATGTTCCAAAACTGGTGGTTTTTATGGGATTCGATTCAGACAAGCTTCCAATCTTTCACCCTATCAACTTTCCATCCAATATTTCCCTTGAGGAAGCTAAACAGCTAAGTAGATTAATAAAAAAAAAAACACCTAGTCAGTTGATCAGTATGGTTCGTATCGCAACACTCTCTCAATTTGCTGTTGGAAGTGTAATCAGTTTTGAATCTCCTCAAATATCAACTCAGTTAACATTACCTAATGGAGAAGTGGTGATGGATGCGCTACTGGTAAACTACAGATGTTTGCAATACGATGGTTTGATGATGGGAGTTCTATATATACCTGAAAAACATGCTAGCGACGTCAAACGAATTGGAACAGGAGTCATACTTGTAAGAAATCGTGAAGTTAGTAGATTTGGTTATCATCGACATGATATAATCACATTCACAGCATTACAAGCGATAGAAACGGCTCAAAACCTATCCAACAAACTTGATGATTCCAACCAGATGAAGTACTTTACTACAGATGAGGTTGTTGAGAACAAGGTCTTAGTGCTTTCAATGGGAGCGGGAAACACATCTTCTACATCTTTGAGAGAACCAACCCCCCCTGGTGAAAACTATATTCAAGAAAAGCAAGTCAGACAGCACAACCTAGTGAGTGTTTTTTTATTTAATGTAAACTAACTGATATAAGTAATACTTCCAATTAGATAGAATTTATTTATAAAGCAATTGTTTTTTTGTTTTGCTTTAGATAGAAGAGAGAGAATCAAAAACACTTGATGAAAATTATGCTCAAGAAAAAACAAACCGAACAATATAACTTGGTGAGTTACTCCCCTTTACTATATAATGTTAACTAACTAATGTAAAAAGAACTATAATTCAAATTCATGTAATTATTTTACATTTTTGTTTAATCGTCCTATACTAATACATAACTTTTTATTTTAGTTCATTATGGAATCAAAAGTACATAGAACAGAAGTCTTCCTTCCTTCCTAAGTTATAACATCAGTACAACAATGACAACATTGTAAAGAAAAAGACTATGCATTGATTGACATTACAAGTTGTAGTGCTCTGTACTACTTAGTATTTACTAACTCTAGCTATATTATACAAGAATATTTTCCTACTTATTATGTAATAAATGTATATAATCATATATTGATTCAATGTAGTTATATCTCCTCATTCTTCTCTCCTCTCTCTCAAAATATCATATGAGTTCGAGTTATGTAAAAAAATTATCAAAACTTAAATGCCATACATTCAAAATCTAGCTGCCATATGAGTTCAAGTTAAGTAAAAAATAATCAAAACTCAAATGCCACTTAAATGCCACTCAAATGCCACTCAAATGCCCCTCAAATAAAATACAATATAAACACGGCGAATTCATCCAACGCCGTAACCCATTGCATTCACCCCAGATAATAACCCCACAAAAAAACACTTGGTAGGGAGATCTGCTCATATATTACTACTGTGGTAGTAATAATATATTGTTATGAGACTGTTAGAAATAAAAACTGTAGGGAACCTTTTCTGTTTACTTATGCAGATTTTCCCCAAAATTTTATAACAACTTGATGATATTGTTGATCATATTTGATGAACAGCAGTCACAACTTGGATTATTTTTGAAAATTTAAATTTTTCTTTTTTATAATAACTTTGTGGAAAAAATGTGATAAGTAGTTGGTGGCATTGTGTTTTTTGGTTTATTTTCACTATTAAATTTTTAGTCCACATCAATATATTCCCACCCTGTAGAGGCTGTTGTTACTATTATTTTTTCTGCTAATATTAATTTGTTTTATTATGTTTATTTTTTATCGCTGTTATCAATTGTTTTTGTAATTGCCATTCTTGTAAGTGAAACTGTATTCTGCTGCTTATTGATTATTGCATTTATATGTATGTGGTAGCTCATAAGAGGGACTGAACGCTTTTAAAGGTCTGTACACTTTCTAAATCATCTTTCTACATATAAAATGAAAGAGAAGACGCAGTGAACAACGCAATGAACATATCTAAAAATAGGCAGGAGTTTTTGATAAATAAACTATCAGTCTTGTGAGTTGTGAAATCTCCTGCAAAATAACTGCATTTCTCATCAAACAGCCAAAGATTTTTTCAGAGTATTGAGAATCATCTACAAACATTCGAATGATTCAAGCAGTTTAAAATATGCATTTCCAAAATAAATTTAAACTGTTTACAAGTTATCTAAACTGATTTGCACAAGTGATTATTTTGTGATTATTTTACAATTATATGAATATTTTAAACAAAACAGAATTTTATGCGAGAAACTGGAGACCCGCAAAATGAGTGGATTTCAAAGCAAATGAACTATTTGACAAAGCCCTCAGTTACTTTGTGAGGGCTTTGTTCAAAGCGTGAAAGTGTTCAGACAAATTGGAAAGCCCCCAAAAATCCAAAACTTTCTGAGCCTTGATGACGACAATGAGTTGATGATAATAACGCGATTCGTATTCACACTTGATTATTATCAGTTGGTTATTTTGTTTTATTTGCGGTAAATATAATGAGTGCAGAATTCATAGATTTTAGTGCTTTTCTTGGTTTCTATAGATATTTGTTTTCTGGTACATGAAAATATGTTACTGTAGGAATGTTTATTGTTGCTCTGTTGCAAAGATTGAGTGTTTTACTTTGCTCTGGAAGAACCGTTCGCTGCTTTAGTGAGTATAGGTTAATGGTTAGCGTCTAAATAACAGTGGTAGTGCAAAGCAGTAGAAAAAACTCCAAAGAAAATTGTGTCACATGAGGTTTATTTAAATGGCTTGTATTTTGTCATCAAACCACTCAACGTGGTTGAATCAGTATCTTTTGTATCTTAATAACAATAATGCTCTTTTAGGTTTGGAGAATGTAATAAAACAACTGTTTTCAAAATCTTTTACCCACACTTACTGAAGTTCCAATAGAATTTCTTTATTGTGTCGTAAGTATTGCTATGTATTTTTCTTCACCATGAATAACACTAAGAACAAGTTTTGGTAGATTAGGGGCCTAGATGACTTGTGGGATTTTGTGGCCCTCCACTATTAAATACCCCCCACCATTTAGAATAAACCTTGGTGCACTGAGATCTTTCCTCTTTTTTACAGTAAAAACATAGAAAAAATAAAATTTTGTCTATATGTACTCCAACAGAATTGTGTTCTAAGGTATAAAATACAAAGCAGAATCAAATTTATCAACAGTTGGGATAGATGTCATGTTTGGTAGGTGACTGTGATACCAGTATAGTGGCAGCATCATCAAGTTTTAACCTCCAATTTTTAAATCTTGATTGTTTTTTTTGGCAGATATTGTAGAGGTACCTTTTTTCAGCCGGAAATATTGTAGCGACATATTCATCCGAATAAACTTGATAAAACTAGAATACCATTATTCATAAATCTTTGATTTCATACCTTGTCATTGTGAAAAGGAAGAGAACAACTACCAATGCACTAAGTTTTTTCTAGACAGTGGGGTTATTCCATAGCGGAGTGCCTTAAAATCCCACATGCCGGCTACACTCCTAAACTAAAGTTTCGGCATTATATAAAAAAAATATTTTACAGCAAACAACCAATGCCTATATATTAACGTGTAAAAGAAATGGAATCAAAAGAGAGTACAATAGCAGGGTGATTGTTTTTTTTTTATCAAAAATGATATTTTATATATTTGTTCTCACTCAACTCTTACCCCCTGCCCCCTCCGTCCTACCTCTTTGTTGACTTGTCCCACTCTCTTTCCTGACTTGTCTCACTCTCCCCCCGCCCCCACTCTCTCCCCACCCCCACTCTCTCCCCACCCCCCCACTCTCTCCCCACCCCACCCCCTTTCCTGTCCTTCGCCACCACCCTCTTCCCTACTTTGTCCCTTGCCCCCTGCTTCGTGTCCGCCCAGTTCTGCACCCTCATCCCTTTCGTAGCATTACTGATTTACATTTTTGATAGATGCGCCGGTTGAGAAAAAACGTTCACTCTCAGGTGCAAGTCACATCAAAAGGTTATACACTTGAAAGCAACTGATTATTGTTTCAATGCACAAAAATCTGGTAAGTTTCTGAACTTTAAACGTTATATGGTTTTTCTTAGTTCTAGTCTTCAATAATAAAAAAAATAGTCGGTCAAGAATGTATGATAAATGAGTTGGTTGTTGTTTGTTAATAGGAAGCTCTTCTAGATTAAGACCTGAATCTGCGGATGAAACTCTGTATATTGAAGAGTATAGTTCAACTCCTAGTAGTTCAAACAAACCTCAAGCTCAGCCAAGTTTGGCTTGCACTCATTTGTCTCTAGTTTTCTCTAAAGGCTTTTTCATACAATTTGATGGGAAATATGAGATATTGAAGTTTCGCAGGGACCACACAGCTGAAAATACTCGTATCCTTTGACTCTTAATCAACATTGATTGCATCACTCATGGGTACTTTTTCATCAACTTCATACAACCTTGACTTGTATTTTCATACAAAATAAGTAATAAATTTCATATATTTTGTGTGTTGATGGTTTTTCAGCTGCCAGGAAGTCCATCTAGCATCAGATGTGAACTACTCTTTATCCCTTGCATGTGAGCGAGATGGGGTTATAGTTCTCAATAGGAAGATGATCTCCATAGCTGACTATAACCATAAAACCTGCAGAATAGAGGTTGGTCAGCAAAGCTTAATAGTTTTTAAATTGCTTTCTTTACTATTAAAATCCTGCAGTTACTTTTAATACTATGAGCGTTTTATGAGCATTTTATGAACTTGGGCCAAACTTCTTGTGTTCAAGTTTTTACGAATAGTATTTACGGGAGGCAAAAGTTTGTGAATTTTTTGTATGAAGATGTGTTTATACTTTCGCCTTCAATTTGTTACTACCTTCATACTTTTGACAACATGTTTTAGCTCACCATGTAATAGTAAAGATAAAAGGATCGCTCTACTGCTCTTGCCAGAGAAGAATGAGGTTTCAGTTGAGTGAATGTGAGGTGACAACAACATGGGACTCCGTAGAAATGTGCTGCCATCTTGATGCCATTCTTTCTGGCACAATTCCTGTTTTAGGTACCAATATTTAAATGTTTGCCTATGTGCATGACTCTCCAAGAGCTTTTTTAGGGTGATTTTCCTCTATGCAATTAATAGCCCTCCCCCACCCATGTCTCTATTGGGGAAAAGTAAAATAAATCTGTTTTCAGCTAAAAATATCATAATACTTGTCTCTGTTTCTTTCGTCACTGGCAACAAACACAACATCAAAGTTTACGAGTGAGATTATTGTATACAATAGTTGTCATATGAAACTGAAGTCTATTTCTGCTGAGCAAATTTTACATGTATGTGAGGCAGCCAAATCCCTCACTATTTAATGTGACTAATGGACTAATGATGAGGTGGGGCCAGAGTTACCTAGTACACTGTGCTAATAGGCACCTGATCAGGGGAATACAACCATTGTAAACAGTATTTTGTATATAGCTTTATTGAACTTTGCATCTATTATTGTTACCCACAGACAACAAATTGGCCTCTATGTATTGTTTTTGGTGAAATGTAGTTAATAACTGCAATATTTTTGGGTTGATGTTGGGATAAATTGTCCAAATATGTAGCTTTGAAAAAAGGTTGATTAATTGTTTTTGATTTGTCAATTTTTTTCCTCAATTAACAATGGCTGACAACAACATAGTGGTAGATTCAGAACTGGCTATTTTGGGACGTAGTCCATTCTATTTTCCTATTTAACTGTCAAAAATTGTCTACCTTTCACCCCAAAGAGCATTACTTTCTTTTGAGATTATATTATCATCATCCAACTACGTGAAAGTGAATATGAGAACACTTGAGATATCATGATCAATAACGGATATCTGATTAAAGTATGGCTAGGGGACAGGTCTCACAAATCACTTTGTCATAGAATGTTTGTTTTTTTGTCAATGGTAAACTAGCGCCGCCATTTGGTTTTTTTTCAAGCACTAATTTCTGCGTTGGTTTTGCTGGCAGCTGTATGAGAGTAAAGAATTTGTCTAATCCACTTCTATTTGAAAACAAATGATGTCGTTTTATGATCAAAATAAATGTCAAATAGAAATTGTTGACAATTACGACATGACCCACATGTTTTTTTTATATTTATTTGCTTGCTCAACAAAATCTCTGGCATTCTTCGGGTTATGCAAGAATTTCCATTTGAAAAAAAGGTTATAAAGAATTGATTTATCAAACCTTTTTCAAAAATTTTGAGTTTGTTGTTAAGCTGCTTGTAATTAGATTTAGTTAACGAAGTTTCTTTAACTTTATTTGTATAATTCAGATGAATGGTTTGCTACAGAACATACTTATGCTGATGCAGATATCCAAGCAAACATGGTAAAGTTTTGACTGTTTCATGTTGATCGATCAGTAGATAAGGTAGCGAGCATTCTTTTCATTTTTTCAAAAAAATTAATCATCTATTTATTACACCGACAATTTATATATTATCGTTGTTTATTACTATAATTAACATAATACCGCCGTACCGCATCCACCAGTGTGCTTTCACAACCCAGCGTCAAACAGCTTCATTGGTGGTCAAATTGCTGTTTTGCAGATGTTTCACTTCCAATGTGTTTGTGCCTTGAATCCAGTAAATGATGTGAAAGACTAAATTCTTTACAAACGTTGGCTATCTGATGAGAGCGATTTTGCCTGCTCAAAAATCATTGCTGACTGGAATGTTTCCACTTGTGATGATTGTCGCTTACTGTGGTTGTTGAATTAGGTGGCTTGTCTGTGTAAATGGGCAAATCTTCAGCATTTTTTTGTGCAATATCAACATACTATTAGAGTATTACGAATTTTTTTAACATACTTTTTCTTTCAAGCGATAGGTATATTCGCGGGCTGGATCGATCCGTACAATAAATTTAATAAATAACATTTTTCGCAATTTATTTAATGCAAATGGGTCAGTTGCAATATTTTTAGTGGACCGCACAATACTATCCCCATGGGCAAAAAACGTTAATTGGCGAGGCATACTCATAGGTCGCGAACACTACCGATTCATAACATAAAAAAATAATATGTACCCATGTGGGTGACGTTTGTTTCAAACCGCTTCATTCTCGGTATCATTTATTATTATTTTATCGTTATTTATTATTAATTATTATATATGTTGTTTATTATTATTAATTATTATGATTGTCATGTACAATATTGATATATTGGAAATAGATTGATCATAATAATGAAAAACAGAGCTAGTTTGTTAAAACAATAAAGATAAATGTTATAGGTAATCAAGAATGAATTGCTTTGAAATAAACATCAACCGGACAAGCGTAAAGCTGTTTATTCTGTGACTCGCTACCTTCCACTATCTGCTATTCACCGATGCATCATGCTAATAGTACCAGTAAGGAATCAACAACACAATAACCGCCACTGATGAATTGCTTACACATGTAAAATAATTATGCTCGCTACAATGCACCTTGGAATTTTATGTCTTCACATTTCATCCGAATCGAATCGATGGATACTATTTCTTATTGTTATATAATAAAATTTAATTACCTGGATCGATGCGTTTGTTGTCCGGCGATGTGGATCCCCAATATGACCAATAGCAGATTTTCATCGATCCAGCCTGCGAGTACACCTGATACAAAAATTTTATACCAGCATCATTATGTGTATTATCATGATAAAATCCAATGTAAGCACAAACTGAACTCTCTTATTTAAAACAATTTTGCTATGCACCAAAGCAACATCATTTTTGAGAATATATCTACACAAAAAGTTTCAGTAATTGCCCTACTTTTCACAAAGCTGTGCTGGCAATGAGTGACCTTGCGCTGGTGCAAATCCAGCAGGAGGCCCTAATATCTAGGAATAAGCCTTTCTTTAGTGCTCGGTTACCTGTTTCAGCTTGTTAGAACTTTCGTAATGGTTTATAGTTTTGCGTTTTCAATTTTAAAAACATGGCTTTTTTAAATCACCTTGTGTTTTACATTTTTGGTTTATGAGCATTTTCCTGCGCACAGTTTTATGTTAAAGTACCAGTTATAACAGACTCATGGGCTAAAGTTGAATCAGTTTTTTTAGAGTTCTCTGTATTTGTTGGTTACACGTAGAAAGGGGTTTTGTCTGATTATAGCCGACAGTTACCCCTTCGTGGATCAACTGTGAAGCTGATCTGTGACCAATGCAAGTCTGATCAGTTTATCCACTACTTCACCGATCCCTTGCCCTATGAGACCTTTCGTATCACAGCTACTATATGGTGTGAGAGTCAAGGTAAGCAGCGCAATTGGATGGCTTTTACACCTACAAGGCATGTTGTAGCTCACTTTTTAAAACTTGTTACACCCGCAAAGATAGAGTTACATTACCATACCAAAGAACAATCACTGTTGATGAGTCCTTCGCTGTAGTTTAAAAGATTTTCATTTTTGCAAAAGTTAAAATCCTTAAACGCGGATTCTGTATATTTAGGTAGACAAGAAAGTCAACACGTGGTACAACATTATGTCTTGTGTTAACTGTCTTTTACTTTAGTTATCAGCTTTCTCTGCCCAAACATAAAATTGTTGAGAATTGTATTGAAATCTTACGCCAATTTTTCTGACTCTATCTGTCATTTTGTAGTTTTCATGTAGTGCTATGTTTCTGTTGTTACAGTTGCTACAGGTGTGTGCAAAAACTGTGGTGATGAGCAAAATTGTGATGGCGGTGATGTAGGGTTGCTAAACATGGGTGACTGTGGAGTATCCCACCGTCTTCTAAGGGAATATTTGAAGCTATTTGTTTCAGATGGGTTAGTGAAGTATTTGGGTCATTTGGCAGTGATGAGTGGAGTCGTGTAAGACGTAAACCTATCAATATGTTACCCAATACTTTGATTACTGAGCTGCCTTGAGATAATAATGCTGACTTTAGTCTTTTCAAGCCTAAGATTGATAATATGTTAGATAGGACAGTTGTTGTTGATTTTGAAATAATTTAATGGGGCCTTTTTTTCATTAGTGATATTATATCTATTAATTCGATGTGTTTGTTCTAAGTTTGTTATCGTATTGCTCACTTGAGCCACATTTTGTTGAAAAAGTAATCGCTGTTTAATTGCCAATTGTGAGAACTTTTAAAAGAGGTATGCGCAAAAAAATTGGGCAAGATCTTTTACAAAGCTGTCTCAACCTCAGACAAGAGAAGTTCGAAACCAAAAGATAAGTTTAATGGTTTTGAAGTAGTGTCTGTTAGTGAATCTTATAGTTGTAAGATTTCCATCCTTACTTGCTGTAAAATTACAAATAAATTGTACATCTCTGATCATTAATCTAATTTTTCCTTCAGTTAGGCCCTTTATTGTCAAATCCAATTAGTTTATGTCGCTGTTGCATAATACTAGTCTATGTCACTATTACATAATACTATTCTATGTCTCTTGATGTACCTGTCACGGTTTTGCTGACCAGATTTGAACAAGGTATGCTTGTGATAATATTCTTTGCAAGTTGAGTATGGATGCCTCTATGCCCTAATATTAAACTGAAAAGCAATGAGGCTGAAGATAAAACTTGAGGTTTTGCAAAGCTGCCATCAATATTGCAAATACATTCCTGTTATATTCAGTTTTATTCAATCGCTTATGGCTTGACCAAGTGAGACAATTCTAAGTCAAAAAAGCTACTTGCATATGATCATACTGATGCTAGATTGTTGTTGTATGTTTTTGTATAGCAATTAACTTTATACCAATATATGAATTGCCGTTTGAGCTTGCTTTGTTTCATAATTTATCCTAACGAATGTTAAAATTTTTGCTACACATTTCAGATTTCATGTTATACTTCTGAACTGTACTGATGAGCTTAGAAAAATCGAACCAATTTTTGTCTCTAGTTTTGATTTTCAAATCATTTGCACGACAATTGTGTTTTTTAAGTATGTGGTTTATTGCATGGATTCTGCTAAATCACTCAATATGGTATGATGCCCGATGGTCTACGATTGACATTTTTAGCTCCAAAACTTGTGTTATACGGCAATGCGTGCAACTTGCACAGTTACTCTCTGAACAAGAACCCTGGCTTCTTCAAGAACACCAAGTTTCTTGTTGATCAATTTCATTGGAACAATCGTGTTGGTAGGTCAGTAATTTCGTGCTCAGATATTTCCATTTGAGCATTTAAAACTTCACTTTATAGCAGCACGTTTTGTGCCAGGTGATTGCTTCATTTACAACTCCACTGCCTTTTTTGTAGCCTGTTCACCAGGATAGATATAGCGTTGATCTATATTCACAGTTCCCTCTGTTGAATACTCAAGTTGCTGAGCAAGGAAATGCCACACTCAATCGATTGAAAGCTTCTCTGAGTTACCAACACCAAGAATTTTTTTTTCAGTCAATGAAATTGTTTCTCTCATTTAGAAACACTGAAAGTTCTAAAACTCAGAGAGCCGAAGAATGCACAAACTGTTACAGTTATACAAATAATTGCTGTTTTGCTGATTTTTGTATTTTGCATAATCAAAACATGTATTCTCTGCTTGACGATAAATCTCACAACAACAGCAATGTTTGTGAGGCTATAATGAAATCACTTTCTCTGTACACTGGATTAGTTATCATCAGATTTATTGATTGCTTAATTTGTTTGAGAGTTGTTACACATTATATTGATCAAAGCCATTGTCTGTAAACAGAGCATGGTGAAAACTGCAATGCAAGTTGAACAACCATTTGTTGATCTTGCTGACTTTCACTCTGTTCATGTTCTTACCTACAATGCTGTCATTGCAAGTTGTTTTTTTTACATAAAAAATATCAGCAATGTCTAAGAGTGTTAATGTCAGTTGAATTGTTTTTATTTTGTCCACAATTTCATTAATTGTAATACGATTCAATACAATGCGGTCATAAGATTGAGATTATAATAAAAAATCAGATCCGCTGGAGAAAACGCTCAGAATGCAGAAACTAAGTTATTCACACAATATTTATTGATGTTCTGTATATAAATACAGGTGCTGGTAGAATAGTGAAACTAACTTTTGTATGTTCGGTGTCATCCAAGGAACAAAGCCTCGGCTATGTATTTTATCTCAAAGCCAGTCACATTTATTGTCCTTGATGAATTAGAACAACCCAAATTGTTTGGTGAGTTGGATATTATTTGAAGTTGGCTCAAGATAATCAATTGACTTTAATTTTTGATTAAAAACATATGTACAAAAGTTGAAGATTGCAGTTTGGCTTTGAACTGAAGTCTGGAAGAGAGAGCTAAGTGTTCTTACTCACCAGCTTACCTATATGCTCAATTACTTGTCATCACCTATTTACTTGAGGTGTAGAGAGCACAAAAATGTTGTAGTGCTCCTTGAAGAAGTATGGGTTAGTAATCAAATTACTTGATAGTTTTACTTGATTCTGTTTTTTTTACGTCTATCAAGTTATTTTTCCAAATTGCGTTGTTAAACTGACTGCCTATAAATCCTGTATTGTCACCCAAATGGGAGTTATCTGTTCAGTTTTTGGCAAAAGGTGGGCAACTCCAACTGAAATATCAACTCGCTGGCCTCTCTCAGCGATGGTGAGTTACATCTAACTTTTTTGTCCCCATATTTTCACTAGCTTTTTCCACTGTTGGTTCTGAGGCCTCTAATTTACTATTACACTTTATATACGGTAGTCTTACTGGGACCTGGCTTTCATTGCAATAAGCGTAGTACAAAATAAATGTTGTTCATTGTATTTAATAATGTGCACAAGTTATATATTTAGTATTGCACATGCATTATCTCACATTCTTTCTTGCAGATCTTGCTCATCCATCCCAAATAATGTGGTATCAACTCTATCTAACTGCATGTAGCACCTGAATACCGTAATAACAGACGTTGCTAAGCAAGCGTTTTAAAGTGATGAATTGAAGTGTTAACAGGTAAGCTGCTGTGGCAGCAGAGGTAAGAATGAATCTATGTAATAGTGACTGACTAGCTAAATACTATACATGAAAAACTTGCACATAGTTTTGCAATGAGCATTATTGAGGTTCTCCTTGAAGTACCCTTGAAGGGCCCAGAATAGCAGACATGGACATGTAACAACAAGCTGATATAACTAGTGTGTGTGTATATGTATGTATATTATATTATGTGTAATTATGAAATACATGTACTACCAACATTATAAAATATAAATTCATCTCTCTGTCATGTGTCTGAATATATAATGTAACAGATCAGATCGCATTGTCAAACACCTGGTGCGTCTCACTCCAGAAAGAGCTTTTCTCTTCTCCTGCAATATTATCACTCATCATATTGCAAACTGTAAAAAAATTGAAAAAAGGTTGAATGTGATAGCTACAGGCAAAGAGCATGCAGTACATAGGAAAGCATGACTTTCTATATCAAAAAACTAGTAGCATTAATGATTGTAATAGATTTGACATATTCTACATTCAAAGTTCATACCTTGTACAGATGCCATATGTTATCAATGGCAAAAAGCTGTCTATACAACTCAACAATAACTGAACTGTAGGTGCTTCTACAAGTGCTAACAGTATTGCTGAAGCCAGCCGTTACATTTCTTGTTACTGATAAAAATTGAGCGAGTTTGAATAAGCATCATTGAGACAAGAATAAATGTGGCGAGCAAACATGACATCTGACAACTAGACAGGTATTTGATCTAAAGCTCCGAGTCAACATAATTACACATTCAACATTTTCAAAAACTGCTTACAACATGATAGTTGGCTTTGATGCACAAGATGTTCCTTGCATAAAATGCACAATACTAATGACGCGGAACAGAATTTCTAGAAATGAGGCTATTACCATTATTAGTAAGCTCAAAATCTCAAATTTTTGGTGTTTATATTTTTTTTGTAATGCTGCATACCATGAAGCATTTATCTAATAGATAATTCTTTTAATAATCCTCTGCCACTTCAGTAAACAACAAACACTTACTGCATGCATGTTGGAAAGACGTGGATCCCTTCGTATTTTGTCTCAACAACTTTTTCCAGTTTTGGCTCCAGTGGCTTTGGTGGTAGATAATGCCAGGATCTTGATCTGGTAATCTTTGGTGAAATCGAATGACTGATACATGATTGGGACTCAGAACATTTTTATTTTGATGTTAAAAGAATTTGAATGCTGTTGAGACCATTTTTTCTCACAGTCTACACAACTCATAGGCTTTGACCAACAGTCAGAAAAAGTAAAGACACTTGTGAATTACACCAAGTTGACTGCTAGGAAACCTTTGCTGGTCCGCTTGCAACCAGTGCCCTTTATTTAAACCAAATGTGATAATTGCTGTTTATTACCTGTTCTACAGGTAAAGACAATCAATTTGACTGAAAGCCATTCAGTTATTGTTGCAAACCATATGAATAAAAAGCGTCAGGCTATTTTCTGTCAACATCCTGGCTCGTAGGCTCGCTACAACATGCTGAGGTGTTTGGAAATTGATTGCCTCAACGGGCCTGCATTGAGGTACCATAGTAGTAAATGAGCACACTTACAAAGCACAGGCATCCTCTACATTTGAGGAAATATATTTGTCCTTCTCCGAGCCTTCAATATCTTTAGGGAAGATTGCAATACTGTTGACCTTTCCTAACCTGAAGAAGAAATGATTTAGACATAACAATCTGGCCAGTCCTAAGACTTTGTTTTGCATCGATGGAAAAAACATTTGTGGTTGATGCAAGAAAACCAGCATTTGTGAAACTGCTTCTACATCTAAAGATCAATAGCGGAGCAATGTACTTGTAGCTAGGGCAAAAAAACTAAAAAAGTTTTGCACTTTCCTACAGCATTTGTAGTTTCAGTTTTTTTCATGTTAAGAAGTTACATTTGCTGATTATCAGACCAAGTAGCTACCGAGGGCTAACTCTTAATACAAGGGCCCCTGCCAGAATTGCACTGACACGAGGTAGATAACCAGCAAGCAGAAAGTGTGTAAACAGCAAAAAGCTACAGAACACGCAAATAAAACGTGAAAAACCAAATTTTTCTGACAGCAGGCTCTGACACCTAACAGGAAGTACTCATGTTCTGACTTCGTCTGCTGTATCTTCATCGTTGATGTACAGCATACATCAGCAATCGAACATTTACCAAGTAATATAATGCTACAAAACAAAATAGCAGTGCAAAAACCCAAAAATGCATAACAACGATTAGTTAACGCCAAGTACAACAAAGAGATCAACAAAAACGATTACTATTACGCTTTCAATGAAATAATATAAACTCATGCGGTTGTTTCACATTGGTCAGTGCAGTGCTTTCTCTGTAACAATAAAAAGCACAGTGTGCAATAATAAGCAAATAACCTATTTTTGTCAATAGCAATGGGTAAAAAATGGCCCTGTTTACATACACAATTTTTATTTGTATATAACAAATTGGAATTGCAAAATTAAATGTGAAAAAGTATTATTTTCATAACTTGAGTTCAGATAAAGCCAATGAGAAATAACTTTTAATTAAATGTTCAGTAACCTCATTGAGAAAATCAACTGTTTCAAAGAGAATATAAAAACCATGGCTACAAGAACCAAAATGAGACAACATGTTGTTGAACTTGTAGTGAGTTATTGAACAGTTTCTTACATTGATACGGCTCACAAAGCAACTGTTTTGTATCCAAACCATCGACAAAGGCACAAAACCTTATAACAAGCCTTATGCAGCAAGCTATTTAACACGGTCTCAATGACTATGCCCATTATTACCAGTATCATTTGCGAACAAAAGGTAATGAAAACATGTGAAAACCTGCTTGTTCCATCAATTTGATGACTACTATAGTGCTGTGTAAATACTCATTTTAGCTACATTGACTGCATGGGAGCAATGTATACTAGTCATTGATAGTACCCAGCATAAGAAATAGATAATTCATTTGTTAGATACTGGGTAATAGCTAGCCAAAGTTTGTTTTCGCTAAATGTTTAAACTTGAAAAATAATAATTGTTATTAGTTGATAGTTAAAGGACCAGTCCAGTTATTTTTAACTGATGCTCAATCACTAGTTTTACATGATAGGTGCATGTTGATCAATATACAGCAATTGCCTGGGCCCCACTTTTGGAGTTTTGAGCCCCAAAACATGTGACCTATTTAGCTACAACCGATATAGGTCAAATCTGATCCGGATGTGTTCTGCGCATGACTTTAGACTGAGAGTCATTGGGAGGTGATAAAGTTTAAACTTTTGAGGGACGATGCCTCCTCCACTCTTACATAAGGAAAAACGTCAGGATTCTCCGACACGACTGTGCGAGATACAAGATTATTAGAGAAGACTGCGTGCTTTTCAGAGCAGTGCGTTTTACTACTACAAATAATAAATAAATCATCACAATGCCGATCCGCTTTTTTGGGGATGTAATAGTAGAAAGGATAGACATCTCTATATCACAGGATACCTCCTAAACAGCTCGAATTTTCCAACTCTTGGTTCCTCGGGTGAGTATTACCTATCATCTTCTTATTATTATTATTTATTTATTATTATATTATATTATTATAATAATAATTATTATTTATTTGTTATTATTATCGTAATAATAATTAATATCTATCTACTACTACTCTACTGGTAGTAGTACTACTAATAATAATAAAAATAACCATAATAACAATAGTTAATTAATGAATAGTAATAATATAATAATAATAATTATCAGATCATGATGATGATGATCCGATGATGATGAGGTTGTCTTTTATTAGTTAGTGGACTGCTACCATAATAATGAGTGGACTGCTACCATAATAATGATGATGATGATTATTGATAATAATAATAATAATAATAATATAACTTATAAATAATCTAAATAATAATATTTTATTTATGTTTAATTAATATTATTAATAAATTATTATTTTCATTTGATTATTAATAATTTAATAATAATAATTATTAATTATAATGATATAATAATGATTTTCATAATCACTGCAGTAGTAAGTAATAATAATTAATTACACCTTTTTGTTTCAAGAAACATTATTATTATAATTATTATTACATAAATATATTGCAGATTTTTTGTAGGGAAAGTTTCATAACCATAGTAATAACTAACAATGAATAATAACGAGCTAAAATAATAATAAAATTACTACTATTGTTGTTAGCAATAATAATAGTTATTAATAATAGTTGTGCAACAATAGATGAAAAATCAATTTTATGAAACAATTTTTATTTATTAGACTACGATAATAACACATTTTATTAGTTGCTAATAAATAGTGTTACTTTATTAATTATTCATCATAGCTCACTGACAAACGCTGTTTCTAATTCTACTAGTGCAGAATTATTTCTGGAATGCATTGACAGACCTGCTGATTCCAAAGGGGAGACAATTTTGTTGTTACCCTACTGCATGGCATTTTTTTATGCTTTTGTAATGTGGAGTGCAATTTTGGCCTTTATTACTTTTCTTGAAGTAGCCTACAGACACATATAATAATATTTAAAAAAACAAATATATGTGTTTATTATTAGATTTTCTTATATATTATACAATATTAGATATCAATTCAACAATGTCTCATTTTCATTTATTCCTCAGAATTTTATCACTAAATTTCAGAAAAAGTGTTTTTTTTTTGTGAACTAAGGCAAATGCGTGGGGGGTAGATTGTTTGAGTTTCATCCTCAATGCATGGCAGTTCCCAACGTTCCTGTTGACAGACAGGTCGTATTATTCAGCACACCAGACTGGGCATTGGCAGTTTCAATAGTATCATCATGAGAACGATCAGCGTGGAAGCTGGTGTGTATGTCTGTTATAATGATAAAATGTCATGGTTCTCATTTTAGTGAGGAGCATGACTCTCTGCCATATTTAGAACCCGGTGACCCAGCACATCAGGTTTTGATGGAACAACTGCATAGTGAACATTTTCTCAAGCAGCTGAGCATGACAACCCATGGTCAACACACTGGAAAGCTGGAGATTTCCACTCCATGCTTCTAACATATGTGTCTAAAGGATAGACTTCGACCCTGCAAGCTTCACAGGAAGGATTCAATTGGCTGTTATTGATCACGACGAGAATGCCCGCAGAGAATGTTTGAAAGGTGAGTAGGCTATCACATGACTGCTGTAATGCAACAAAAGATCATAATTACACTTGTGCCAATGGGACAGCAGTACAATTTGAGGCCCTGTTTGATCAGAACTGAAATAACCACAACAGCATTTTTATAGGTGCCAATGTGTGTATGGTTCTGTGGGGTACTTTGTGTAACACAGTCAATTTTTAAAAACCAGGTAAATTCAACTTGTTACAGAAATTGATGCTAAAATGTTAAGCCTGGTTCATATACATCGTAGATGGCTCGCAAGTGAACGCGGATCCCTCGTGCGACGAATCCGCGATACATGTTCACATAAACTTAGCAAACCCCCGATCGCAAGAGGTATAATCACTCTCTTGACTGGAAGGTGATAAAAATCTCGAAACACGTCTTCACTGACCAACGACTATATACATACTAAATTAATTATCGTTGTTCAATTACACCAAATAATTTATTATTTTTACCAGTTATAAAAAATTTATTACATTTTTGCTCATATTATCATTAAATGTTAGTCCATATTTTTTATTTGAATTTTTAACTGTCGTTCAATGGTGCATTATCATTTTTTACCATCTCTTGATATAAAATTTTGAACCTCAATTTATAATAATATGCTAATCATGCTATTATATAGAAATTTAATGAAAATATATATATTTGTACATTTAAATCAATTTTCACAATATTTCAAGCAGAAAATTAATAATAAATAATAATCAATATTTATAGTCAAGCAATAATAATTTTGTTATTTATTATAATTTTTTGATGGCAGTCATTTTTACATGAGTAACCTTGACCTGAATGTGGTTTTTGAAAAAGAAAGTAAGAAAATTTACTCTCTATCGTACCACGGTCGCACGAAAGTTTGTTCAGCTGAACTTTTCTACGAGCCTCTACGGCGTCTTACGAGCCACAGGAAATCCAGGTTCACATACATCGCATATCCGTCGCACGAGGGATCCGCAATCACTTGCGAGCCATCTACGATGTATGTGAACCAGGCTTAACGAATCAAAATTGAGATATAAACTAACTGAGATTTTTACAGAGAGTGATGGAACTCCCAAGCTGAGACTAAGTTGGTTAAAGGCTGCCAAGGACTACCGATGGTTCAAGATATACCCGCCTAAGACATACACATTTAGAGAAACCATTCTGGCAGATATTATCAGACTAGCAGCCCAGCCACAACCTCCTTACCCAAAAGTCGGACGAGTGAGTTCTATAGCACTTCACTCATAGAAAAAATATCATTGGGCCAGTGTCAATTATTCAGGGAAAAGATGACCCAAAGCCACTGGATGGCCAAATCGCTGAACACTTGAGTTACATTTTGACTTGCCTTGTAGTATTTTGTCAGGCAAATATTAGTGGTTTGTAAAATTTATGCTTTGTCGAGAATATTGTTCGGCTGAAGACAGGCAATGATTTTAGGATGTCAGTTGTTAGATCATTTCATATTTGTTATTGATTTTAGTATACTGTTGTGAGGATCTGAAAAGGGAGAGACAAGCCACAGGACTTACAGAAATCAAAAGCAGACTATTTGAAATACAAGCGTTTCTGATGAGAATCACCAAGTTGTAGACATGCTGCTATTCCCATTTGTTGAATTTTCAATTCGCAAGATTTTGCATTGCTAACTAATTTTGCATGTTCGTAAATGCAAAGCTGAAGGCTAGATAAAAGATATATCCCAAAGATTATTATGCTGCGCCTGGGTCTCACATGTAGGGAAATTTTGCATATCACTAGAATATCTTTTTACACCATGTGGAAGACCTCATACTCAAAGTAACTGCAGCAGTGACTAGTTGAGAACCTGAAATGCTTGTACAACAGTGACCAGTGGGTGTGTTTGGCAGCATTTTTTTTACTATGTACAAAAATTTTTTCAATATAACCAACATATATAATAAAATTTTGTAGTACATATATAATATTGTATCTCTGTATTTCAATAAGATCCTAGTCCGGTCAGCACATATGATTTGTTCAGTCTCCTTGAAATGGCTCTCTCAACTGAAGGATCTCGTCAGATGATCACGATAAGCATAATTCATCCTATGAATTTGGCGCCGTCCGAGATGAAAGTTTCATGGAACCAGAATCTTCCAGTTTCCTACCAAATAGAAATTAGCCACTGCATGTTACGATATGCGCTTACTCCATCATATTTTGAAGGTTTCTTTTGTAAGGACTTGAAATCTCCAGGACCAACAACCGTACAAAAAGTCTTGGTTGATGTGGAGCACACACATGTACAGTGGCTCTTTACATAAAAAGTAGTGAGTACCTCAACCGCAGGTTTGCATTTTCTTTCATTTGTGTGGGGGGTAAATTTGTTAATCAGGTAGTCGAATTTGACGATGATAAAATAGTAATGGCTTGTACGAGATAATTTTTTGTTTACCGAAAACTTTTAACAATGGGAATCTAAGAACTTACACCAAAATTCACCCTCGGTTCCATCAACATCAATCTCGTGTCCTGTCTCCTCATCCATGCGTTTAAACCCCACATACACATCGTTCTCTTCTGGGTACAGCTCCCGAATTCTCAAAACCACACATGATGGAACCACGTTTCGAATGTGCTTGCCCAGGTAGCCGTAGATGTAGTTCACATAAGATCTGCAACAAAAGCGGATATTTACTTCTGCTGATTGCTATTTCCAGCAATACCGTGATACCTCATTTATAGATTAATCCAAGAAGTAGAGGTTAATCCATCATGCAGAAACAATTGCAATGATATGAAAGCTTGAAAAAAAAAAATTTATTTTGGGGATTTTTACGATTAGAATTTTCTGCAATGTTTCTGTCTCTGGCCATGCTAAAAGAAACCTGAGATGCACCTATTTATTGTTTTGTATGAAGTCTGCTATGAAAAGTTGAATTTAGGCATGACTTGAATCGTTTTCCAATTTAAATCGTGACCAAGAAATAAAATTATATCACTCGATTAATTTCAATAATTGTGGGGGAAACGTTACAAATATAACACTTTCGAGCAAATGACATCAGCATGCATGATTATAAATGGGGCGCTCAACATCTTTCATGCTATAGTAATCCGTTCTTATCATACTTTCTCACCTATAGGCATGATAGCGATAGTTGCGTATTGTCATATACCAAAAATTGAGTGTATCGCCACTGTGACCATAATGCCTCATCTGGTCAATCCATCTGCATCGGCAGTTGACAGCCGATATCACATGTTGAATCTCCTCACACTTCAAAAAACATTGACCGGTTTCATATCCTTTGATATGTGTGTTGTGCTAGGGGACATCTGCGCAGAACCTGGACTCCAGTCGAGTAGGCATTTCTTGGCAGTTGCAACCACACCTGTTGTAGATACATATTATAAATTATATACATATATTGATGAAATGGGAGCTGGTCACAAGCAAGGGATTCAAAGTACATCACAAGAAATATTGTGAGCTGATAAGTTGTGGAGCTAGTGACACTTCATTATCAAAAAGAGTTTGGCATAGCTAAGCTTCTGTTGTTTCATAGCTTTAGGAGCTCAGTAAAAAATCGAAACACAAAGCAGGAACATTGGTGACTGATGTTTAGTTTACAAAAATCATTGGTTAATAAAATTGGTCACTGGCAGGTACAGGTAGATTTTTTCGGAGAGCTAATACCGTTATCTGAGCATAACAAATGTGAGCTATGAAATGGTGTTAATTGCAGATATATTATCTGTTTGTGGGTATTACAGAGCGCATAGTGCTGAGGACAGAGTAAATTTGATTTAAGAAAATTATTTTAAAAAGAAGCGAGCTTGTTTGATATCTTCTGTTATTGATGATGATATCAATGCAGCTTCTGCCTAGCAAAATCACCAACAATAACATAATGTCAGTTATAAACATTCATCATCTTTAAACCTGGGAACGGGTAATAATAATAGTTGATCGCTAACTTGAGTTTGATTGATAATGTCACACTCACAGAAGCATAATTTTTCTCTGAGTTTATGATATAATATTATTCTAAAATAATAATAATAATATCATTAATTATTAATAATTAATATTTGACGGTATAATTATTAATAGTAATATTCAAACTTTAGACCCCTCTTACTCCTTGGTTATATTTTGTTTATTTATTGAGATTATCTAAAATTATATAATCTCAACAGCAAAAATAGCTTGTTGATCTGAAAAGAATAACAAAATCAGTGGTAACGATAATAATAATATAATAGGAAGCTCAAATCAAAGGAAAAACATGCATTGCTTGCTGTTATTATTATTATTAATTATATATATTTATTTAGAGTAAACAATAATAATCAGTGGTGGTTTGATGATCATCAATGATGATGACTCCATAACATTATCATTTATTATTATTACTAGTACTACTACGAAATATTTTTTTATAATAATAAATAATAATATTAATTAAACTTAAAATAATAATTAATTAAAGCTTTTTTGGTGTGAGTCCTTCCTTCCTGCAAAAGTCATACTACATAGAAGAATACCCAACTACTACACAGATCATTGACTTGTACACACTGCTATACACACCTACATTCAAACTGTGCTTCTTGGTGAAAATCGTCTGGCGTTTTAGGCTCTGGTCAATCACCACCACCGTCACCCTCTGCTGCTGCAGCAGCCGTTGGTTTGTCGGTTTCATGGTGCTTTCTCCTTCGTCTGTTAGCTGGCCTGCCATTTTTCAAACAGTGCACCTGCCTGGTGTACAACTCTTCGACAGGGCCTTTCTGTACTGCTTGGAAAAAAAGCAGTGGCAGAAGAAGCAGAACTACAGCTAGCCTCGCTGTCTGTCAAGAAGACACGAAAGTTTTTTGGCACCGACCCTATCTTCTATGATGAATGATCATGGCGTGCTTTGTTAAAGTCAACTGTTCCATCGTTAGTTTTAGGAGGCTTTCCCAATTCCCAGCCGTGTTTTCTCCCATCCTTAGTTGGTGCATTCAGATAAGGTGTAGTGTGAGTAGACAGTCAGAAGCTTTTACTTTTACATGTAAAATACTTAGCAGTTTCTGGAACATTTATTTATTGTAGGTGGCAAAAACAAACATTTGAAACCGGAAACACTATGTCCCCGGATACACCACATCGCATTGTGGATCTGATAAAAAGTTTTCTAACCGCCCCAAAAAGGGGACAACTCCGTGTTTTTATGCAAAAAACAGACCTTAGAAAAGTGGCTATAGCTCTGGTCTCAGGCTATGTAGGTAGCTAAATCTTTCTGTGTCAGTAGTCAAGATGTGAGGGTATCTACATATGAAATTATAATTTGCTAGGCCTTTATTAAAGCAGAAATAACCTCCATTGAAAATGCCCTTCAAAACTGAACTGGTCCTTTAAATGACACTTTGACTAGGTAAAGTTAAATAGCTTTCTACATGAGGTCTACATAAGGGTTACTGGTAAAGTACTGGCTATGTTGCAAAGCATACCACAAGTAGCTTATTTGTCAAATGACGAATACCAATTGGTTGGTATTGCTATTGTCTTTTACACTCATCAACATCATACACAAAGACTCTCCAGCTTTTTTTTATAAAAAAAAAACTCTATGCAACGGGTGTAATACACATCGGCTAATAAATTGCTGTAACACAGCAAAGGCTGACGATTCTTTCATGAAAAGCGAACATGGCAATCCATGATTTTACTTTGTGATTGAATTGGACATAAATGAACAAAATGGTAGTTATTAAACATTATTAAATAGAATAAAGCAGCGTTTACACTAGGCGACTGCGTCTCCGTCTCCTTTGAAGTTTGCTGATTGCGTCTTGGCGACGAGACTGGCGCAACTTCCGGTGAGCATGCAGGGTTGTCGCAGGCTGAGACGCAGCAACCCAGCAGTGTCGGGTTCAAGCGTCAAGTTGCAGCGACTTCATAGCCACGTGACACAGTTTAACTGATTAAGTTGCTCTATATAGCGGCTCCAATATTTTGTTTATTTTAGCCTGAATATAATGTAAGCAATGATTGTTATAATATCGCAAGGTTATTATTAAATAATTATTACTAGCATTATTGACATGCGTGTTTATTATTTTTCTTATCAAAAGAATCAAACTCTGTATGTTTAACAATAATAAATAATTCACATTCGGAGAAATTATCATTAATATTTTGGATGCAAACATGAAAGGAACTTTAGATTTCCTTCAAATTATTATTTAATTTTAGTAAGCGGTATTTTTATTTATAGAGAAGTTAAAATTTCATATTATAGGTAAATAACAATCCCATTAAACAAATAGAGAACTACTGCCTGGTAGAAAACTGGTAATAATTAAATCACAACTAACTCATCAATCCAACTGCGTGAGCAGGAACGCAATGAATTATTTTAACTAAGATGGTTAGGCAACTCTCAAGTTGCAAAACTCGAAAATTTCGGGTGTTGCAGCAGTGTAAAGCCAACATGCGTCTGCGACCATCAATAGAGACGGAGACGCAGTCGCCTATAATTTACTGACAGTATTGTACATTCACTGGATGTGGTTGAGGCATGTGCAGTCCATGTATAACAACAGCAATCACGGCTCCGTAGATGAGCTTGGAGCTGCAGCAGGGTATGCACATTTTCTTTAGCATTATCAACCAATTTATAAATAAATAAATAGCATATTAAAATATTTTTTTTAAAAAAGCTGTTTGAAACTGAGCCCGGTGACTACAAAAGACTCTACAACTGACAGAAGGGATAGAACCAAATGCAATGGAATTTTTATCTGAATTTTAAAGTGTGGTATTTTTTTCAATTTTCAAGTATTTGTATTTGAATTTTCAATTTTCAAATTAAAGCATTCAAAGTTGTATTTGAATGTTAATTTTTCAACTATAGGTATTTGAAATTTTATTTGCATTTTATGCTTTAGTTTTGAGAGTATTTGAATTGTAATTCAATTTGTTATTTAGAGTTCGTCCTGGTTGCTGGTTACGAGAAAGTTGACTCCAAATTCATTGTTGATATGAGGTCAATCTAGCAAACATATGATGTACCTGCAAGATTAAGAAAGCCTTCATTTCTTATGACTAGGAGAAGATCAAATTCTTTATCTCGGACTTTGGCCATCTATAATAAAACATATAGCAAGTAAGTTATATACGGATGTCCATCTATATCTGTAACATTAATACATAGCTTAGTGGGGCTTACAATGAGAGTGCATAGAATATGCTCAAATATCGCATTAACAAATGTAAACAGTAAACAATATTGTACTTTATGAAGGCATAGAAACAATTAATAGAATGGTGCATCAAACAGAAGGATAAATTGAATTGAATTTAACAAGAATTTAAGCAAACAATTATACCATCGATCTGGAGATAACCCATGGCTATAATGATTGTTGCAACAGCAATTACGATTCCAAGACTTGACTGAGTTGCATCGATAGAGGTAATGAAGGAACAACATTTATGCACCAGTAATTGCCTCAGCACACCAAACCACACCCCCCCCCCCCCCCCCGTGTCAAGGCCAACACGTCAACAATGAAGCAGATTTGAAAAAATGTGATTTTAAGAATTATAACTAAAGACTTGATGCATGGACCCAACAAGTGGACAACAGTATATGATTTAGTGTGGGTTTGTTGTAAAAGATGATTGAGGTGGCTTTTGAAGCACCAAATGGACGCTCATTCAACCACTGAAAGGCCAGCTAGTGTCTTTTTATCCAAGTAGTAAATGACAGAGTGACAACTGATAACCATTATTAAATTTTTACTAGTTTCAATAAAAGTCCTGCACACGTCAATTTCATGACCAAAAAGCTACCAAAACCAATTAGTTTGGAGAGAATCAATTTCAAATTTATGTACCGAAGTACAAACTATTTAACACTATGAAATGAAACTGGCACTGTCTTCAATTTATATAACAATTGTATCGGGACTAACCTTAGTTTTTAGCCGTATAACAACTGTTAAATCAATCAACTCAGAGTGTGCTACCTTTGGTTTGATTGATAAATAACTACAAAACAACGAATGACCATCAACTTCTGACATACCTGATTCAACAAGCTTTGAATTCGATGTCTGTCAACTTAACCTTTGGATTTCTTAATCTAAAAACAGAAAGATATCTACTTGTAAGAAACTCAAAGTTGAAGGAAGAAGTGGTGATGGTGAATAAATCACAATATTTATATATTTGTGAAACAAGAATGATAAACAGCACCATAAAACTGAACGAATGATTTTTCACAACTCACTGTTCCATAAGATTTCAAACTTCGCTATTTTGATGGAATCATCTTGGAGGAAATCTAAAACAGTTACATTAAAAATCTGTTCACTTCAAATATGCCATAGCAGTAGGCAAGCTTAATGCAGTCTGTGAACACAACTCACACTTTCCCTTAGAAGAAGCAAGTGTAGGTACACTGGCAGCGGAAAACAATCTTGAAATACAGCCCTCTGGTGAGAAGAAAAGCGTTGCCAAATATTGGAACAACTTGAGTGATTATAAATAAAATAAATGATGAACATTTGGTTTTTGAGAATAATGTTGAGGCTATGAGCAAGGTATTTCACTCTTACAGTAAAAACACAATTATGCATAACAAATAATGATATGATCTGATGATTAGATAAAAAGCCATGAGACAAAGCCAGCCAGTAAATATATAGGATACAGGGAGCAGAGAAAAAGCGCAGCAAGGGAATAAGTAGAAAGAGAGGAGGGAGAGTAGTGCATCAGAGCATAAAAAAGTGAGGGAATATGAGAGTTTGGAAAGTGAGAAGGGTGGATGAGAACCGAGTTCCAAATAAAAAATAAAAGCATTGAACAGTGAGGCGTTGGAGTATTTGAAGAGAGGTGTGAGAGAAGGATTATTAATATTCATTTCACAAATTTGTAGGCTCAGCACACTTGCGTCATATTTCAAATGAAGCGAGGAGATAGAAAAAATAAAGAAAGTTGGGCGAGGAAAGGGTAGTACAAGGCGAGGAAAAATTAACTCTGATGAGTTCTCATATGAGAGTTTTTCATTGGAAGTCATTCTCCCCAGTCCCACAGACTATGTTCTGCCGTCGTTGCTGTGGCTCAATTTTGAATGTCTTTATTGTCATGTGTTTTAGACAGATTTTTATATTCTCGATGGCATGGTGTAGAGCTGTGTTTTTTGTATTTTCCTATTCTACTCTCAATTGAAGATTCTTTAACAGTCTAGACTTCAAAAGTATTTCTTCCAGGAAAATCAAGGAAATTCTGGAGACAGAGTGAGAATGCTTGCTAATCAGAGAACTGGTATAAATAATATTCGTCAAGTTTGATGCGCTTTGGAAATGTTTGGGTCTGTTGGAGACTACTGATAGTGAGAATGATGGCTGTTAACCTAAAAACAAATATTTAGACAACGGCGACGATAATAATTATTTTTAAATGTTTTTTATAAAATATTTTAAGTACTGCTCTTAATTCCAAAAAGAGAGCCTTTAAAGTGTGCTATTTAGTACTGTAAAAATTACTACTAGAGCTCTGTTATTAACAAAATAATCGATTTTTTCTATTATTATTTTATGAAAATGCCTAGTTGTTTTGGTTGTCATTGATGTTGCTTACACTAGTTGAAAAATGGCCCCTAACCAGAGTCAAAATTTTGTTATCTCTCCATCTAGTTGACTATTTTTTCCATCCAAGCAGCAGCTTTTGCTCTAAAAGCCGACATATCAGGGTCAGACATTGTGAAGCGTCCAAAATGAAAGGCGCATAAAAACAACTTTTACGGTTACAAAGTTGAAACGTGACAAATGTCTACAGAAAACATCTAAATGAACCAGATGAAATTAATTTTAACTCTATAAAGCAAACGGTTATTTTAAAATAAATTTCGGAAGGAAAAAGACTTCTTTTGGTTAAAAGCGCCTGAATTATCGCATATGGTCAATCACAATATCACTCAAGCTCCAAAGAGTTAAGGTGGAAAATGAGAAGTACGCAAAATATGGGGGGGGGGGAGGGGGGTGGAGGGGGGGGGCGGGCAAAGAGCAAGGTGAAGAAAAGCAGTTTGAGAATAGAGTGGGCTGGTATAATGACATTTGAATATGATGAACAAAATTGTTAGTTAATTATATAACACATTGAACAAAAAACCTTTCGCTATTTTCAAAAAAACTCAATTGATTTAATAAAACTTTGTTGCAATCCCCTATTTTATTTAACGACCTATAGATATCAGATGTCTTACAATAAGTATTGCCATTATTATTTGTGGTAGTTAGTTCCATTTTTAGCAATATCATTTCAAACCACCATCGATGATGAGCAACTACTAATAATTATCATTTACTTAATTAAAAAACAACAAAAATATGGCTTTAGCCTCCCTCGTCTCTCCAGAACTTTTGTCAAAGTAAACTTTATATTATTGCTTTATTTCTCAAGTTGATAACAAAATGTCCAAGAGAATTCACAACAGGTAAAATAGGATCACTGAACAGGTGATGATTAGCAGGGGTATTATGCCGAGTCATTACCCCTAAAAGCAATGGCAGTGTATTTTGGTTGTTTGGACCAGCTTATTGCTTCCTACAGGACGCCATAATCATCAGAATGAATGCAAACATTATCACCTTATTTAATCTGGATAGATTATCATGTCATACAGATGTCATGTTTCCATAAAACACCGCAATCAAAAAGAAGGAATTTCGAGCGAAAATATTACAATACAATTTGAATATAGAAAAAAATTAATAATATGATATATAATATTGTTGTCGTAGATTCAATAATGTATACACAATTTTTTTTTTACAGATGAGTACAGATCAGCTAATGAACCAGATCACTTCAAACTTTTTGAGTGAAAGTAAAATTTATGGACAAAAAACGAGATCAAAGACACTATAATAAAGTAAACAAGTCTTTCTAAAAAAAGCAAGTGTGCTACTATAAAAATCATGCGCTCATTGTGAATGACAGTGACATTAGAGAGCAGCCATGAAGAGCAGAAAGAAAACAAAAACCTATCGATGAGATAATGTTGTACAATAGTCTAGTCACATGTAAACAATGTCGCCGATAAGTTTCCCACATCTACTTTGCTTGATCATGAAGAAACCGAACTAATAGCTATATTGGCTTGACAACGAATTTTGCTTTGATAAACTCGTCAAAGATTTGCCCTCGTGTGACTTGACTTTCAGCCAAAACTGCTATGGTGAACCATTGAGCAGGATTTTTTAAATTTTTTTTTTGTAAATTAATGTGATTTTCCTTCTTCCGAATGAATTTTAAAGCAGACAAACAAAAACATGAGAACAAATTAATCAGCAAATCTGAAATGCATGCTTGTAATATAATTCGGCGATGAATTGTTTCAGGGAATAGTAGCTGATTGAGAAAGACGGTCGCTATCCCTATTGCCCCCAATTTTTTTTAAACTTCATGCAAAATACCTTATATGGATGTATTAGTCAGGAAAGCGGAAAAAAATCATTTAACGGATCGTTGGATATTTCACCAAATTTACCTTTCGAGAACACGATTAATTTTCATTCGTGGTAACTATAACTAAATGATAAAAACATTTTTTTTAAGTATTTTCTCAAAATTTCTCTGTTTCAAGTTTAGTAAAAAATAAAAAACAACAATCATAAAAGGACTGAAGATAAATTATCAGTAAAAGCGATCCGGTGAATCAACTTGGATTTTGAAGTGTATGAAGGACTTGACAAACCGTCCAAAACCTTTGGAAAAATTTCCACAGCTTGGAAAGCATTTGGATAATTTGGAAAATGTTCAAAAATTTTAAAACCATATCTAGACCACACTAAAAGCGGAAGAAGAGACCATCGATAATTTGCGAGAAACATACTAAATCAATTTTCTATGACTAAAAAGCTTTTGTCTCCACCTGCCCTAATTGTAAAACTGTTAAGATGCACTTTACTATTTGCAAAAACCATTCCATAAACACTTTGCACATAATTAGATAAAACAGAAACAAAGGAAGGGGAACATAATAGTGATCAACAGGAATGATAGTTTTGCCACTGGGAATAATAATAAAAATAATGAGTATTGTGCAGAAAACAAACTATTATGATCAAAAAATCACTTATGTGAGTAGCATCACACTAAAAATATAAATGCTATATTAGAGGAGCGCTAAAAAGTGATGGCGATAAAGCTAAGTGACCAGGAAGTAATAATTTTAATATACATATGATAAGAGTAGTAAGCTACTTAAAGCGTGCCTGCACTGATGACTTTTTTGTTGAGTTTCTGAATATTCAAGTCTCAAGCAGCAGATTGGTGTATTGAATATCCCTCTAGGCCTACTCAGTCTTGATTTACAAGCTTGCCAAAAAGCCATTGGCCCCAAATCAGTTAAAATTCAGCTTACTATAACTTCCATTCAATGCTGAGTACGTCATATTTGGATTGTGGGAGTGGTCAATTATAACAAATAATAAAAAAATATTATAAATGAAGTTACATCGTCGGCGTTTAAAATTAATTTAGTCTTAGGTCTACCGAAGGCCATTGCAACAGGAATAAAGAATCCTTACAGAGACACCCCATTGAAAGTTGATTCCAAGATTTGAATCTTGAATTTGCATGCTGCACGCATAAAATCGAAATTAGTGGTTTCTTTCAATATGGATGCAATTAGTGCACACACATCGTAAACAAAATCAACGCTTGAGCCTTGTTTATAACGCAAATTTAATTTTTTCAGATGGTCCAATGTGATCACAATCACAAGGATAATCTAAAACTCTTTCCATCAATAGTATAGAACAATGTTTTGCTTGTTTTGGTGAGTTAGGGAACAATAAATGGTATTCATACAAGAATGGACAGTAGTATGTAGGTAGAATAATAATAAATAAAATAATAAAAATAAATAGCAGGATCTGATTGACCAAATAAATAATATACGATAAAGAAAAAAATATACTTCCGATCCGAACATGACGTCAATTTTAAGCGGTGTGAAAAATGGCGAGCATGTCTGGAAGAGGGGTATTCTGCAACATTGTAGATCAGCACTGAGTGGGCCGAGACGGTTATTCAATACATCAATCTGCTGCTTAAGACTTGAATATTCAAAAATTCAACAAAACAGTTTTCAATGCTGGGATACTTTGACAGTAAATTTTAATTATTACAGATGCATTCCAATAGTAATTGTATAAATGTCGTCGACAACAAGAAAAAAATTGTTATTATTTTCATTGTCATTCATATTGATAATTATTAAATTTAATTTTTGTCATTAATAATCGACAATAAAAACGATAATCAATTTCTAATGGTATCATTAATAAATGTAAAATGACTACTAATAATTATTATTTATTGTTAGTAATATTAACGATGTTATTGTATATTTTTATTATAGCCTACTGTCATTATTTCACTATAATTACCCAATTAAATTGATGATATTAATAAAAGTTGAAATCACAAAAAATTTCTCATTCTTTTTATCTATCTATATACTATTACTGCTACACAGCAATAAGCAAAATAGTATTTATTATTCTTTTTATTGGGTAGATATGAACACAATTTATAATTACCATAGTTTGTAGTTATCATCACTATTCTTTAAAACCATAATAATGAATAATAAAAACGATTATTATTATTACTATTATTATTATTATCGATTATATTGATGATTAATCTGTAGTCTTATTCATTGATTGTTATATAATAACCTATTTTTATTATTTTATACAGAAAATTAATTCTAACTCTTCAACAACCAATTACATTAATAAAGTGTTGATATATTCAAGGTTTTTGTCGTTAATCAATACTAAATAGCATGACAATAAAAACTTTTATATAATCATAATAATGGTAACATCTTCAATATTCCACTTACAAAAAAATGTTGGGTATTGGCAGCAGGAGCCGGGAATTAAAAAGCTTAGTTTATTTACAACTCCGTATTGAACGAATTAGCTTCTGTTACTATTATCTACTATTCAATAACTTATAACTATTGAGCTAGTTTACCATCAACGCAATTAGATAAATAATAATGTACAGGAATTTACCGTCAGGAGTGGTAGCGACCACCTGTACAACGGCCCACAGTAATAAGTAAACACAGCAGTGCAGTGTACGCCTATCTATCTCACCCCCCACCTATCCTGAGGAGTAGGTGTAGTAGGTCGACCTAGCTGTTCGAACAACCGTTCCAGTATCACTTGCCCGTAGGTCAAGTGCAGTGTGAGTCGAGATCGACTGACCACTTTCTACTGACTGTTTGTCCTAGCAACTAGTCGACTGATTCAGTGCAATTGTCCTGTCTACTTTGTGAGTACCAATGCTGAACTTCCCAAGTTCTTTTATCAGCGCAATCAGTGCAAGCTTACTTGTATTGTTTCTGCAAAGCTACCTGTGCTTAAGCATAAGTGCGCTTAGGCTATCAGTCCAAACAAGCAAGTGAGAGTGTAGGCAGTAACTCTGAGTTTATTCTGACAAGACATTCGTATTTATGCTCAAAAAGTTACATAATCGTGAGTGGCAGATAGATAACAAAAGCAGGCCACGCCTGTACACAAGATTGGCTGACTTGGCACCAATAGAATTGCAAAACATAGAACTAGGAGGTGCCTAGTGGCACGGTTGGCTAAACATGCACATGTATGAAAAAGACAAGACTTACGCAAGCAATGCAAACATATAAGATTAGACAGGTATAGGTATAATAATAAATGTAAATAGGCATAGACAGTTCGGTAGTAAGCACAGACAGTTCGGCAGGATAATAATGAGTGAATATATATGCAGTAGGGTTCGGCAGTTGACTAATTGTTCATGGGGTCGACCCATCGTTGGGTCGAGGCACATTTCCTCTACACACGCCCCCCCATTGGCGCTTGTAGGGCCAATTCACAAATACCTGGAGGAAATTGTTCGGTTGCTTAGGATAAGTTCCGCTCCTTCTGTATAGCTATCTTCAGCTCCTCTACTTGCTGCAACTGTTTAAAGGCCTCCCTGGTGGCCACATATAGTTCCGTCTCGTACCGCTTGACGCGTCGGTAGCGGTCTTCTCTACGTTCCTCTTCTAGCTGTCTCTCCCAGCTACCTCTCTCCTGTCGGCTAGGCATACTCCTTTCTCTCCCTCGGCTTACCTCTCTCTCTTTCCTTCTCTCTCGTCGTTCCCCTTCTGTCGGGTCCAGTTCTAGCTTTATCGCTTTCTGCGATGTGTGTGGCGTTTTGTCTCCCAGCCGCTTCCTAATGGGTTTCGTCTCTGCTGGGCTGTATGAACGTTCTTTGATAGGTGCGGGTATGCCGAATGGGGGCGGCTGCTGCCAGTTGACAGCTCCACAGAAGTCCTCGTAGGATGCCTGATCGACCTCGTAGAGGGGTCGGTTGGCTCCACCATGTTCGGGTGCTCCATTTTGATGTCTGAGGTGCTTAAGCAGCGTATCTCTCGAGGCGCTCTTGTAGCCACATTTGCAAAAAAAGAAGACGAAGTGTTGTCTCACATGATACTGCATGCGCCTCTTATTCAATTTTATACTGCATTTGCTACACTTCCACTTCTCTTCATCAGTGGTCGGTTGTCCTGTTGACTTGATCCTTTCGATGGTGTGCGTCGACAGCCATATTTCTTTTGGTGGGTAGTTGTACATGGGTGCTGGTGGAGTTGGCGGTTGTGGCATCCGTGCTCTACATCTGGCAGCTCCTTCTTTAGTTTTCACGTTGCCCACTCGAACGGGTGAATGGTTCATTTCTTTGTACGCTATTGCCTTCGACCTCTTCTTGTTTTTAGTAGGTGGTTCGAGGATCGCTGCTACTATTGTTGGATCTTCTTCGGTCGACAACACTCCACTATGTCTTTCTGCCATTGCTGTAGTTGTTTTTCGTTCGCTGTTGTGGTGTCCTTGTAGTGGTTTGTTGACTGTGCAAACAAGTGGTGTGGCGGTATACTTTGTATTGCCGCTGTTTGCTTCTTTCTTTTGTTCTAGGTAACACGTGGTCCCACGTGTTGTCTTTAGGCCACTCCTTTTGTCGTTCGCTGACAATTGCATTATTTCGGTGGCCGTTTCCGTGGGCATCGTTTCCTCCAGAAATTGGTTTTCCTCCCGAGTTTCCCACCAGGGAGTTGTCTCCTCGTATTCCTCATATTCCGTCGTTGTCTCGCTGGTGGGAGTTATCTGTTCCGCACCGTACTTGGGAGTTGCTTGTCCCACACTCCTTCTTTCCAGCCTCTCTCCTTGTTTATTTCTGCCACACGTCTCTGTTGTTGTTTTTAGGCCCAACTTTCGCCGGGTCTCTGCCATGTTTGTCCAAGGAATATACACCATATTCTCCACCCTTCCACGTGGCTCAGGTGGCCTGTCGTTTACCTGCAGGCTTGGATCTGTGGTCCCTTCTTTATCTTCAGTGCGGTAGCATTGATAGTCTGTAAAGCGTACCGGTGGCCTTCGGTTCCTGGTGGGCCGTCCCTCGGCGTTGGCCTGGAGTGGTGGCCATTCTGGGTCTTCGAGAGGGGGTGCCTCTGCTACTGGTACTCCTGCTGGCACTATGGGTGGTGCAACTACTGGTTCTGGTGGGTCGATGGCTGGTTCGGCGAGTAGTGGTATAGGGGGTGCATCCTCTGGGGGTGCCTCAGGCTCAGGAGGTTCCCTTGGTACCCTTTCTCTTGGCTCCACCGGAGGTGGTTCTAAAGGCTCTATTGGTGGGCGGGGTGCTCTCCTTTGATAGGCTCCTCGCATATTTGGCCGGACTGCCTGCTCTCGGCTGGGTGGTGCCCTTCCCACGGTCTCCCTACACGTCCGGTATGCCTTTAGCCGTCTTCCGTTCTGAGTGAACCCTTGCCCATTCCTTTCTAAGCGGTAGGTGTGGTTTGGATAGGTCTCGGTGACTGTATATGGCCCGACATAGCTTGGCTGGAGTTTGGGATTACTCCCCTTTGTTCGTCGCTTGTTTTCCATCACTACCAGCTCGTCTTTGCTGAACCGGGGGGGTTCTCCCGTCTCCTCTTGGCGGAGTTTAGCTTGCTGACTACGCACATAGTCGTGGGCTATGGCGAGGTTCTCTTGGACGCGCAGGGTGTGCTCGGTGATGCTGTGGTGCTCTAGCGAGGGTGGAGACCCGGTCAGCTGATCGGGCAGTCGTAGCTCTCGGCCCAACATCATAAGGTTGGGTGTCTCTCCAGTAGTAGTGTTGGGGGTGGCTCTACAAGCTCGCATGATCTGGGGTAATAAACCATCCCATTCATCCTGTCCCTTGCTCAATATTAGCGTTCGTAGGGCGTCTCCTAGCGTCCTATTCTGTCTTTCCACCATGCCATTGCCCTGGGGGTGGTATGGGGTGGTGCGCGTCTTGCGTACTCCCCACAGCGAGCAGAGTTCTTCCAGTATGGTCGACTCGAACTGCGCTCCTTGGTCAGAGTGCAGCTGTTCTGGGAGTCCCCAATAACTGAACACTCTCTCGTCCAGTGTTGTCGCTACAGTGGGTGCGGTAGCATCTGGCAGGGCTATCGCGTCTTGCCAACGAGTGAAGTGGTCGGTGAGAACCAATATCCACTTATTCTTTCGTCGGGTGACGGGTAGTGGGCCTACCAGATCTACGGCCAGCTTCTGAAACGGCCGTCCAGCGAAGAGCCGTTGGCCTTCCGGGGCGGTGGGTCGATTGCTGCGTTTCGCCACCTGGCACACTTCACAGCTCTTGACGAGTCTGCGTGTTAACCCCGTTAAACCTGGCCAGTACCAGTCTAGCTGCAGTCGGTGGCGCGTCCGATTGATCCCTGCATGGGCTAGTAGGTGTGTGTCCCACACGACTTTGTGGCGCCATGCTGGCGGGCATACAGCACAGGTTCGAGTCCGTCCCTGGTGCTCTGAAGTAATGACCAGCGTTCCATCTGATCGGAGGCTCATAGCGTCGATCCTATCGTGTAGGATGCGGAGCTCCGTCTCTCCCTCTTCCAACTCTCTGTTGGACAAGTGTCTCCTGGCTTTGACGGCAGCGTACACCTTCGCTACAGGGTGTCGTCCTTCCTGCTGTGCCCGTACCAGCTCCTGCGCACTTCTTGCTGGGTCGGTGATCGTCACATTCACCTGTCCCTTCTGCTCTCTTGATCCCCTTGAGGGGTGCTCAGCACGGGTGGGTCCCCCGTCAGTCCATTCCCTTCGCTCCGCTGGTCCCCTCGGGGAGAGCTCGGCACGGGTGGGTCCCCCGTCAGTCCATTCCCTTCGCTCCGCTGGTCCCCTTGGGGAGAGCTCGGCACGGGTGGGTCCCCCGTCAGTCCATTCCCTTCGCTCCGCTGGTCCCCTCGGGGAGAGCTCGGCACGGGTGGGTCCCCCGTCTATCCATTCCCTTTGCCCTCCTAGTTCTCCTAGGCTGAGTTCGGCATGGGTGGGTCCCCCATCTCTTTGCTCAATCGAGCGGCATTGCCTACAGTCGAGACAGGGCTCCTGTCGACTGAGTCCGTCGGCGTTGCCGTGCTGTGGCCCTGGTCGGTGCTCGAGTTTGAACCTGAACTCTGCTAGGATCTCCAGCCATCTAGCGATTTGGTTGGAAGGTTCCTTTCTCCTGCACAACCACCTGAGGGAGGCGTGGTCCGACCGCAACTTGAACTCCTTGCCATATAGGTAGGGTCGAAAGTGCTTGGCCGCCTTGATCACTGCCAGCAGTTCTCTCCTTGTCACACAGTAGTTCCTTTCCGCTGGTGACAGTGTCTTACTGTAATACGCGATCACCCTTTCGCGTCCTTCCTGCATCTGTGACAGTACTCCGCCTACTCCGACCGCGCTGGCATCCGTGTCCAGGATGTAGGGAAGCGTGGGGTCGGGATATCCTAGTACGGGTGCTTGACTCAATCCTATCTTCAATTGCTCGAAGGCTTGTTGCTCGTTTGTACCCCATACCCAGGGGACGTCTTTTCCAGTGAGCACCGTGAGTGGCTTAGCTGTAGTAGCATAGTCGGGTAAGTACTGTCTATAATAGCCAGCCGTCCCCAAAAATGCTTGCAGCGCCTTCATATCCTGGGGTGTCTGCCACTTCCTCACTGCCTCGACCTTGTCGGGGTCCGTGGCTACGCCTTTAGCACTTACTATGTGTCCCAAGTACCGCACCTGTGGGCTCAGCAGCTCACACTTCGAGGGTTTAATCTTTAGGTGCGCACTCTGGAGTCGTTGTAGGACCTCTTCTAACCTCTGCAGATGGGACGGAAAGTCCGGGGCTATGACGATCACGTCATCAAGATACAGCAGCAGCGTCTTCCAGTGAAGACCTTTGAGTACGCGCTCCATGAGCCGCTGGAACGTGGCTGGGGCGGAGGTGAGCCCGAAGGGCAGTACCTTCCAGCGCCACAGACCACTACGCGTGATGAAGGCGGACTTATCTCTTGCGTCCTCATCTAGTGGGACCTGCCAGTATCCACTGGTCAAGTCTAGGGTACTGAAATACTTGCTGCCGGCAAGGGCGTCCAGGGAGTCATCGATCCTGGGGATGGGATAGGCATCCTGCTGTGTGACGTCGTTTAGTTTTCGGTAGTCCACACAGAACCGCCAGGACTCGTCTTTCTTTCGTACCAGGACGACTGGGGAGCTCCAAGCTCCGTCGGCTGGCTCGATAAGGTCCTTTTCCAACAGCTTTTTTACCTGTCTGTCCGCCTCGGCCTCTTTCTCGGCTCCTAGCCGGTGTGGGGGTAGTCGTATGGGTCGGGTACCAGGTACCACAGGGATGGAGTGTTCGACCAGTGGGGTGCGGCCGATATCTCCATCGTCTCTACTGAAAACGTCCTGGTAGCGGCTGAGGAGGTTCCGCAGTTGGTATTCCTCCCGTGTATTCTGACATCCCTTCTTTGCCTGGTCGAACAGTGGTCCTAGGTGTGGGGGCAGCTCTCTATCCTGTCGGTGGGGTTCCTGCTGGGAGCCCTGTAATGTCCGTACCTCACTGTGTTCCACTCCGGTGAAGGTCCCTATGACCTCTCCTGCTGGAACCTTTATGCTCTCTTGTGAGGGGTTCAGACATCGAACTAGCACTCTTCCATGCTCGTCTGGAGCATTGATACTAGTGGCCACTAGTAGTCCTCCTTCCCTAGTTTCTATTATTCCCTGTGTACAGGGGGTCTGGCTGGTTAGGTGGCAAGGCACCGTTGCTTCCGCCTGGGGTGGAATATGGGTGTCCCTCTGGACTTGCACTTTCGACACCAGATCTCTGCCATGTCGGTCCGTACAGGTCAGCTCCTTTCCTTGTACGCACAAGGTAGGTCGATTGAACCCCACCTGGCAGTTCTGTTTTGTCAAGAAAGGCATGCCCAGGATTACATCCTCATTGATTTGGCTCACGACAAACGTTTCTTCGTACTTCACGTGTCGTATCCTCCCGGTCAGCGTAATCAATCCGTAAAATGGCAGTCGAGTGCCATCTGCCATCAAGCCATGTGAGTCATAGTCTTGTAGATGATGTTGTTGCTGAGGTGTGAGGAGGTCGAACACCCTTTTCGACAGTAAGTTCGTGTTACACCCCGTGTCTATTAAGTAAGAGACTGAGCGTCCTTCTACCTTGCCTGGTAGGTAGTAGCTCGATTGGTAGGGTCTCTCTACCTGGTTGAGGTGAACAGTGAGGGGCTTTCGGGTAGCCTCTGGGGTCGGTTTTGGCTTCTGGTTCCTTCTTCGTTTTGGGGGGGGGTTCCTTCGGATGACTCATCCTAGTCTCCTCCTCCTCTTCCTCTTCATCGTCCTCCGATGTTTCATCGGTCAGCGGGCTGAACCTGTTGTTCAGCTGGATTGGCAGGGGTTCGTTTTGGACGAACCTGTCTCCTCCTTCTCGAGGTCGACGGGGGTGGGGGGCCCTGTTGCAGCCAGCAGGAGTTCCTACTGCTGCGGGCCGTACCCGTTTCCCTGGCGTGGGTGCCATGGAGTAGTTGGGCATCGGCTCCTTATGTGTCCAGTTCGCTGACATCCCCAGCAACGCGTCGGTGGGGGCTTGTCCGTCCCTTCCTTGATGCGGGCCACTTCTTGGCTCAATTGTTCCACTACCTTGAGGAGCTTGGCTAGGGGGTCTCCCACCTCTTGACACTTGGGAGTGGCTTCAGGAGGGGTTGGGGTATTTTCTAGCTCTCCTTCTTGTATGATTCGCACGTTGGACTGCATGGGGTTCGGGTGCTGAACCTGCAAGAACTCATTTCCTGCTTGTACGGCCTCTTCCAATGTCGTTGGCCGAACAGCCAACAAATGCCGTTGAAGATACACATGTCCCAGTGTATTCTGGAAGGTCTGCATGGTGAGGTCCTCTGTTCTGGAGCGGTAGGTCTCCGTAGGCGGCTTCCACCAGCCGTTCGATTTGGAGTGCGTGCTCCCTCAGTGTTTCCTTGTGGGCTTTTCGGTACGTGGTCAGCCTGGTCTGTGCCTCCGTGCGAGTCAAGCCAAAGCTTGCCCTCAACGCTCGTGTGATGGCCGCGGTATCGACCCCTCTCCCACATTGTTCGGCCTTTCCTGTGAGTGCCTGTCGAAGGTGGATGGTTGCCTCCTCCGGTAACCATCTATTGGCTCTGGCGACTTCCTCAAATCGTTGGATGAAGTATCCAACATCTCCTTCTCCGCTGAACTGGGGTACTCTGAAGCGGTCCCTTCCATTGCTTGTCGACATTCGATCCAAAATGTCTGCTAACGTGCCCATGATCTGTAATGGTGACCCATCACGATCTGAGCTGAGCGCTCGTCGCCTGCTGGTCATCTCCGCGCCTGCTGCCTCCTGTTTGTGCTCACCGTTCCTGTGGGTCGTTCGCTTGGATTCCTCCCAATCCCACTGCTGCCACCAATGTACAGGAATTTACCGTCAGGAGTGGTAGCGACCACCTGTACAACGGCCCACAGTAACAAGTAAACACAGCAGTGCAGTGTACGCCTATCTATCTCACCCCCCACCTATCCTGAGGAGTAGGTGTAGTAGGTCGACCTAGCTGTTCGAACAACCGTTCCAGTATCACTTGCCCGTAGGTCAAGTGCAGTGTGAGTCGAGATCGACTGACCACTTTCTACTGACTGTTTGTCCTAGCAACTAGTCGACTGATTCAGTGCAATTGTCCTGTCTACTTTGTGAGTACCAATGCTGAACTTCCCAAGTTCTTTTATCAGCGCAATCAGTGCAAGCTTACTTGTATTGTTTCTGCAAAGCTACCTGTGCTTAAGCATAAGTGCGCTTAGGCTATCAGTCCAAACAAGCAAGTGAGAGTGTAGGCAGTAACTCTGAGTTTATTCTGACAAGACATTCGTATTTATGCTCAAAAAGTTACATAATCGTGAGTGGCAGATAGATAACAAAAGCAGGCCACGCCTGTACACAAGATTGGCTGACTTGGCACCAATAGAATTGCAAAACATAGAACTAGGAGGTGCCTAGTGGCACGGTTGGCTAAACATGCACATGTATGAAAAAGACAAGACTTACGCAAGCAATGCAAACATATAAGATTAGACAGGTATAGGTATAATAATAAATGTAATAGGCATAGACAGTTCGGTAGTAAGCACAGACAGTTCGGCAGGATAATAATGAGTGAATATATATGCAGTAGGGTTCGGCAGTTGACTAATTGTTCATGGGGTCGACCCATCGTTGGGTCGAGGCACATTTCCTCTACAATAATAGTGTAGGTAGTGTTGATCTGACAGTCCTGAAATTAGTGTGGTGGAGGCAACTTCATTTTAAAAATTTAATTTAAATGTAATGAAACTAATAATAAAACATTGGAAATTCAGCACAATTTTTTCTTAATCGATAGATGAATTAATTGTTCTAAAATAGATGAAGTGAAGTTGAAAACTTGATGGCTTATCTTTATTGTAATAATTGTGTCTTTAAACTGGAAAATTAGTAAACTCTTTTAATAATAAAGTTATTCATAACAAGTTTGCAGCGCTATTTCAAGCTCACATATCACCTAACTAATTCTAACTTGTGAGAGAGGAGAATTCTTATCATTTTTTTTTGTGAATAAAACAATAAAAACTATTGATATAGTTAGTTATTAAATAATTAATAAGCCCAGAAGAACAATTGATGAAGTTGTCATATTTTAATAAGATAAGGGGCTAAGAAATATGAAAATACCGTTATTGAAATTATTATTATAACGATTATAATTACTAATTTGATAATAATATAATAATTACAATAATCATTATTATATTATCAAATTAATAATAAACAGTATTATTATTATTATTATTATTATTATAATAAGTGTTATAAATAATAACAATAATTATTATTATACATTGTACATATACATACATATGCACTTTTCATGTTAGCAAAAGTTAAAATATTTCTAAGCACTATCATCGATGCAAACAGATGCTTATTATATGTTTTTCTTTTTATTGTAATCAAGCAATTATTAATTACTAATAATAGATAGTAGTAGTTTATTAATCATTAGCTATCTTGATATAATATTGTATCTTGCCGCGTTGATCAGCAACTTCAATAATAGGTTTACTCCTGAAGACAGACGATGAGGCAAACCCATAACAATAATCGGTTTAAGTTCTGGGCCAGGTACCAGGGCATACAGGAATCCGAATATCTCAATCACAGATGATGAGATGATGATGATAACAGTGCTGGGAATCGAACCCCAGACAGATCCTGGATTGAAGTGCAAGCACTCTAACCACTACTAGACCAAACGTATTAAAAAATTAATAATAATTAACTACTATAAAAAAACAATAATTATTTTCTTATAATTTATTAACAAAGATTAATAATAATTATTTATTATTACTTAATAATAATAATAAATAATAATAATATTATTATTAGTGCTGAAAACGACGACGAACAACAACAACAAACATAAATCGAGTTATAAGGATGGACTGCCTAATTATTCACAGAGAATTCGCATACTCGTAAATAGTTTTTGTTTCATTGCAATAAAACTTCGATCGTTCTACTCACAGCTCACGAAAAAACTAAAGAATAAAAATTAAACGGGAACTTTGAACTAAAACGCAACCATATTTTTTTTAAATAGTGTATCCAGTATGCTCGCTAAACTGGCATAGCAGAGGTGTTGCAAATCACCATTTTCGCAAATCAATTCAAGTACAAATCATGAACCTTGAAGATCAAATCAAATCAAGTCCTAACTGGGTCAGTGGCAAATCAAATCCAAGTCAAATTACGATGTAAACAATTCAAATCACTTCAAGTATTTGAAATGATTTGAAATTGATTTGCAAATCAGGAAAATAAGCGTTACCTAAACAATCTTGGTGGTGCAAACTAATTTTTAGCCCCCGTCATATGTTATCCAAGTACTGTAACACCTCCAGCATTTACTCAAACAGCTCTGAGAGGAGCACTCTACTGGTTGTCACCATACACCCATGTATTTATTGTAAAAGGCTCGGTCATGGCTTACAATCTGATTTCATTTTGAGGAACTAATTTTACCATGATCAGCAATGGTTTTGTTCTATGATGCATCAAAGTGTCAGCTGATATTATAGTTATTACAGTATTGCTCATTTCATTATCATTAGATGTGTGCAACATAACAAATATCATGTCGTTAATGCATTATTAGGGTAACATATCAATGGTTTTGGTATTTCTTATTATCATGTCACATGATTATCGTGTGGCATCTCTCTAATCCAGCTGATGTGGCCGTAATAGAACGGTCTGCCTTGTTACTCTCACACAACCTTTTCACACATGAATTTCGCAAATGTTTACAAAAGTTGTTTGCACGCATCACCCACCATCATGGTAAGCTTCTGATTGTTACACACCAGTTTTAGCTTAATGCGATTGTCAAATAAAATTTCTAGTAAAGCCTGAAAATTTAATGAGAAATTGCCACTCAAAGCATACACATGGAGCAAAAGTAAATTTAGATGGAAACACAAATGTCCATCAGTGATACTGATTAGAATTCTTTCACCATAAGTATTGGGGCTGCTTGCTAAATAAACTATTGTATCGCGATTGATTGGTACATCATTTATCTTAATAACCCATTGCAATTAGGGGTAACAAGTGATAAGCTCTTGGTCACTGAACAGAAAAATTATATTTATCAAAATATTGAACTGGTTTAATAACATAATTAAAAATATCGTTTACATTATTGCTATTAATAACTTGTAAATAATAGTTGATATGCAAAAAAATTACCATATTTGAACCTGATTTACAAAAGAATAGCAACAATTTTTCATCAAAAGGCTTTTTGTTATGAAAACCTTCTGTTTGAATTTGTTAAAATCAATATAATGATTAATTCTTCATCTTAACAAAGTTGTCAGATATAGAAATGATTCTCAACTGCTAAAAGTTACATTGGTAAAAACAAACAGCAAATGAAAACAATGTTTGAAGGATATTAATAAAAATAATAATTAATGATAACAATAACTAATAATGATCAATTGATAATAATGATGATAATTAACCATAGTTGACTAATAATAATTAATGGTAATTGAATTGACAATAATTGAGAATAATTAAAAATAATAATAAATGATAATAATAAAAAAACAATAATAATAACTAATAATAACAATATTTAATGTTCATAAATAACAATAATTAATGATAGTAGATAATAATAATAACGTATGGTAATATATATATAATAAAAATAACAGCACAAAAATATAATAATATAAATATGTTAACTAATAATATTATCAGTGGTAATAATGATTAAATATTATTATTATTTATTACTTAGTAGTTTGAAATGACAATTTTTTTTATGAAATAAAATTGATGACAAAGATTTTACAATAATAATAATGGTAATAATAATTAAGTTAATACCATTATTATTTTGATTATCAACAATAATTATAACATTTTATTCTTATTGCTTCTGATTTATCCATCATTAATCATAATAACATAATATCACTATAATTTATTATTATTTATTATTATAACTTAAATTAATTTTTTAAAAAAAAAACACTAATTAGGTAGTTAGAAGTGGACAAAAATCAAAAATAATGAGTGAATGGATTGCATTTTTTCAGTAATAAGTATTCATTTATGCAATCAAATTAATTCAGCACAACAATAGTGCAGCAATTGAGTCCTGCAATTAAGATTTGATTGAAATAATATAATAATAATTATAATAATGTGTTTACTCGTGATCATTATTATTATTGTGGTAGTTACGGTTCGCTTCTGCTGAGCTGGTTGGATCGTTGTTTTTTGTAGACTGTGAATCCTAGTATCTTAGCAATGGGGGTGGTATAACATTTCCCCTTACAACATAAGTCTAAGGGGCCAATTAACAGCTGTTATTATTAGTGATTTTTTATACTTTTTGTCTGAAAACCAACGACATTTACCAAGACGCCAAAGTAGTGCGTTTTTTCCTCACTCAATTAGGGATTATCTCCGCCTTTGCTGCAGTTAGCTTGCAGTCTAATCGTCAAAACATGGCTGGATCAAAAAAGAAAATCATTATCTCTGTCTCTGCAGCGCAATAAATTGCAACAACTATGCGTCATGTTGCCCTAACATGAGCTTTTTTCGTTTCCCAAGGGATGAAACCAGGTGTGACTCTGATTACATGATGATTATTATAATTATTAATGATTGATTTTGGCAAAACAAAAAACACTACTAGCTAGTAGTAGTAGTAGTACTACTACTAGTACTACTACTGCTACTGCTCAGTAGCAGTACTACTACTACTACTACTAGTAATACTTCTACTACCACTATTAGTACTAGTACTACTACTAGTACTACTACTAGTACTAACAAGTTCAACAACTACTACTTTCGATTATTTTTTTTATTATTATTATTATTATTAGTAATATTTAAATATAATAATTAAATAATTTATTTTATTTTACATATATCATCTCAAAAGCCTAATGAATTTGTGTGTGCATGTCAAAAAAACAAAACCATCGGTTTTATTATGATATATATATTTGACAATTTTTAGATGTAAGAGATCGTTGGCTAATGCCAAGACTGAACACTTGATGGAAAGATCTTCTGCTCAGCTGAACCGGTCTTATGTAAGTGTTGAAAGTATACTAATGTTGAAAATTTTTTATTATTCTTTTTGCCTTTATAATAAGATAGTGAACTCAAATAAAAACCAGGAGAGGTGATTCTAGGCACACATTGTCTTAATAAGCAATAGACTGAATTCTGATGATGGAAAACGTGGCTCTTCTATTTTTAAATATTGGTTTTAATGAAGTAAATATATTTGCTTTCAAATGTAAATGAATGTTGATACTCATAGGTATTTGTTTTAGTATCTTTTTGCTGAGCATTTGAGGAGTCCCATTTTGCAAATGTCTACAGAGACAAGCTAAATTGGAATGCTATACCAACCCTGTTCAAAATCCCGAATCCCCCTGCTTTAATAGCATGCAAACGGAAAAAACCTCGCGAACGTCAACTTACAGCGCAGGTATCTGAATACATTGTTACAAATTTGGCATTTCATTTTTAAGTGCATATTATTTATCACCTACAGGTTATGCTGAAGATTTTTATGTGCTAGTATATTTTGTCTCAATTGCATGTTTCATGTAGCTACTCTAGGTCTTTAGTTGTGCTAAAAACAGTTATTCTCTGCAACTTTGTATTTTATATAACTTTAGGAAAGCTCTTGTGAGACAGTTGAGAGTAGTACGATTGCAAATATGCCCAGCACTCAATGTAAGGTTTCACATATTTCAGCTCAGCATGCCTCTCAACACTCTAAGCTCCCTCGGCTCCGTCATGTTGTGCGTTACCTGATTCTGTGAAAAGATATGAGGAGTTGTGCAATCTTCTCTTTGGCTATTGGATGACGCTGACTGGTCTATGACTGTATTGCAGTTTACTCAGCATATAAATATCACCTGTTCAACTGTTCTCTACACCCTCTCATTGTTAACGCTTGCTTCATATCTTTAAGTTTATTGTATTTGTATACTTATTTAATTTTATGCAGTTTATGCTTCAATTATTTTTGATTTTCAGCTCTAGCTTACCTCTTCTTTACTTGTTTACTATGCCAAGTTCTGACCGGCTAATGACTTTCAGTCTATTTAACTATTCCTACTCTGAAATATCATATTGGATGTGGCATATGGTGATTATGGGTAATTTAACATTACATGTGCTGCGTATAGATATGTGCTTTGTATGCAGCTATTTTATTTTCTGTTGCAATGTAACCTGTTCTGTTTTGCATATACTTGAGATGATCATAATATAACGAAATGTTTTCTATGATTAGCTTTAATGTACCTTTAGCATCTAAAACTGTGACTCCAAGAAAGAAAGCTCTCAAACGACAAGTTAACAAGCAAATTCATAGAGTGAGGAGGTTGAAACAGAGCATCGACAAATCCAAGTATGGTAAAACATGCTTCAGAGCAAAAGTTTTCGAGTTCTGATCATACATATAGTAATATGTCAGTTCACGTTCCAGAAAATGTGCAGAATCAAGGGCTCAATGTATTAGCATACATTGGAGGCTACATTGTTAGAAAGCTGCAAAAGATTAATTGCAAAAAGCAGAGATTTTGTGCCAACTGTTTGAAAATGGTTGAAGGTTCCCCTGACAGCAAAAACTCATCTCTTCAATTTATTGACCTTAAACAGCATGCAAATTGTGTAACTGGCTTAAAACATCCCAGCGAAATCATGGTGCAGCTTCCTGCAGAGGCAGAAGCAATATATCAAAAAGTTGCTTATAACGCATTGCACTTGACCTTTGTTAGAAAGTCCATTGTCACGACCCTCATCAGGGGTTGCCCGACTCTTACCAGGTTTAGCTGTTGTCAATGTTTTCTGGATAAATGTGTTACACAAATGTTTACCACTATACGCCTTCACCACTCCATCAAACTACTCAATAGAAATATTAGCCAAACTCGAAAGTCTCGATGCCGTAAACTGCTTAAACTGTCAAACTTGTAGCTATTGGTTCTATTGTTTTGCAAACCTCAGCGGTTTTAGCGTGCTTCTAAATAGTTAGAAACGCTGGCTGATGTATGTTATGTGCTTTTCATCACAAGTAGATGCAATTTTTTGTTTTATTTCGTTATATTAGTTGCAAAAATAAGGTGTTGACTTTTATTGTCACTGTTAGCCATTGGCCTATCAATTTTACCACTATTTACTGATCTATCTTTATTAAAACAATAAAGGTTAGTTACCTCATCGAAGTTGTCTTTTCATAGTTCATTGCGCATCTAACTGCACGGTCAAGAGAGATAACTTCTAATTGGGTGACGGTGATTTATCATTCGCTTTGGCGTCTTGGTAAATGTCGTTGTGAAAACACCGCTACATCAACGATACTTTATCGTTAATGCCATTGTTTATCATTATTTTAGTATAAAATGTGAAAACTATATAAAATTAGTGACTTGATTTGATTTGAAATCCCCATTTTCCAAATCAATTTTTTTTAAGACACAAATCAAATCAATTCAAATCAACTGATGTTCAAGTCAATTATTTGAAATCATTGAATAAGCTGAATAGACTGCAAATCAATTCACAAATCAAGTATTTGCAAATCAAAGTATTCGAATCACTAGTGATTTGCAACACCTCTGTGGCATAGCATTGTACTTTATCAAAAATGGGAGACGCCCTCGTTATATTTACGATGCTAGGGCTAGTGTATTTAGCTAAGAGTAAACAACTCTTCAACCACTAAAAAAACTAGTCCCCTACCTGATAATATTTATGCGCATAAGCTCCGCCCATGCAAGGATCTTAGGACGGATTTCGTATCCTTTTCTGACTCCGAGGATGAAACGGGAAAGGGGAAGTATCTTTTCCATCTGCTCGGACTCCAATCAATCAAATTTAATAAGGAGTTGTCCACTCCAAATTCAAGGACCAGTTAGTGGGTTGGCCCAAAACACCGCGCCTTTTATAAAAGATGATGACGATGATCCATCGGAAAACGGTGCATCAAACAACAACTACCTACTATAACTAACTGCTATCATCATCAGGTAATAAAAATTAATTCAAACCAAACATAATAATTAATTATGTAATAATGTCTATTCTCTTCGTCAAAGGAGAAAAAGATAATTATAATTTAATAATAATAATCATTATTATTAGTTGGTGGTAGTGGAGTGGTAAGTAGTAGTAGGTGGTAGTAGTAGTTATTATTATTATTATTTATAATTATTATCATCTATATTTATATATATATTATTATTATCATAATAATAATATTAAAAAAATATGTATGCATATATATAATAATTGTTGTTACAACTGCTGTTATAATATAGGTATTTTTTTATCTGATGCTGTTAATTGAATGATGTGATGATTAGATTATCATGATGATCATGATGATGATGATGTAAGTAATAATAATAAATAATAATGATGATGACATTGACAGGAGCTGGGTGGGTGTCAGTTACAACAACAACAATACGACCTGAGTGTGGCAGGTGGACTTAGTAGTAGCACAGGCGGCTCCAATCTACTGGCCTGGCCAGTAGATTGGAGCCGCCTGTGAGTAGTAGTAGTACTAAACTTCTTTACCTCTTATTTATTTTATTACTTATTAACTTTAACAAACAACAACAACTTGGGTTGAGTTTTTATTATTAATTATTATTAGTTATTATTTATTTTATGAATTAATTAATTGATGAAATAAAATAAATAGTAATAGTGTGACGGACGGCGTCAGCACTAAAGTACAATCACTTACTATTAGTATCTACTTATTCTAGCGACACTTACCTGTTCTATGCCTGCGCTCTAGGGCAGATTGTTCTATTGTACATTCATATATTTTCATATATATTTACCATGTGCGAATCAATCATGCAATTACTCCAGTGCCACCTACTATGTTTTATTGGTACACGCTAGCCAACCACTTGTGCTAGGTGTGGCTTCCTTTGTCTTGTCATTTTATGTTACATAACCACTTGTATAAATGTTAATGTTTTGGTCAATAAAGTCAGAGTCAGCTTGCACACTCTCAGAAGTTCTTTGTTCTCTAACAATAATAACTTCACACTGCGCTAGTACATGCTCCTACAACAAAAGCTCTATTACTCGAGTAGTAATACATAAGCAGATCAGCCTGAACCTCTGCTGGCCGAACCTAGCTTTGACTAGTTCGCCCTTCAAAGTTCGGCCTCTGGCTTGCACACTGAAATAGCTAACGCAACCGACAGCTAGACAGTAAACTAGGATGGTAATGCACCACTCTCAAGGATACTAGTCGACCTGTGGGCGGGTTGTATTGCACATGCAATAGACACAGATTGCCATCACAGTTCGGGAGGTTGTGCAGGTAGGCCGAGCTACCAACTCACACCCCCACACTGAAATCCTGCACAATAGTAATAATTGATAAAAACTAAACTTGAGTAAAGAAGTTAAGTACTACTGCTGCTGCTGAAGACTAGAAGACTGCCCGTATCGCTGTTGTAACTAACTCCCAGCTCCTGACATATAATGTTTTATAATAATAATAGTATATTATTATTATTATTATATAATAATTATTATTATAATACTAAATAAATTATTATATGTATTATTATTTATTGTAATTGTTTATAAAAATTTTATTATTATTATTATTCAATTTTTACTATATCATCGTTTAATCAAACCGGTCCATTGTCAGTATTAGTATGTATAGAGAAACATCAGTAGCAAGCCTATAATAACGCTGGTTAATATTTGCTTGGTTACAGAAATCTAATTGATGAAAATTCAACATAATATTATACATTTTTCATTAAAGAATTATTGTTTGTATGCTCACTGATGTTTAGGAATGTCTCGTTGAATAATGCGTTGTTGTTATTATTGTATAAATAATTATATTTCTTTTTAATTTTATGCTTGCGGTAATCACGCAAATATTGTTTAATTGTTGGACTATACAAGTAACATGTAGCCAGTCAGCTCATTTAGTTGGCGCAAAGTTGAAAATCGATAATTTGGCAGGGGTCAGGCATATAGCCATTTTTTAGTTATGAGCATGTTGTGCTCCTGTCCTCACTTCACAGATGCTCCTTGACAGGAAGCTTTTGTGAAATAGCTGGGATGAGGCATATATTAGGCATTTTCGGATCGAGAACGTTCATGCCAAAATGGGCGAAATTTTCGTTTTTCGGCGAGTACAATACCCGTTTTTTGGAACTCTATGCTGAACGGTGGTTTTACCGTTCAGGGGGTCGTCCACCCTATGACGTTCTTGATCCGAATGCGTAGAGTTCTCCTATAATAAATATTGTTTGCAAATAATGAGCCCTTTTACGTTAGTTACAATAACAAGACAAGAGTCATGAGGCCTCAAGTTTCACTTCTAACAACAATAATAATAAAATAAATAATAACAAGCATGTTGATGTTGATGTTGAAATTATTTTCGGACACATTTACTGAGGATGGTGAATTAAAATAAAATTGTAATAAATTGTTATAATATAACAAAAATGTATGATAATCATTATTAATATTACTGTTATTCAAATGATATCATCATCAATATTATTATCATAAGTTCTTATAGTTTTTTTAATTATTTTATTATACTTTAGTTAGTAAAAAACAATTATTCAAATAGCCAAACATCACCAACTGATAATAAACACTGTTAAAAATGAAAAATAGTAATTAGTAAAACACATAAGTAGCTGATAATAATTATCAAAATCATTATTTACTTTTTTTTATAATATATAACTGAAAGGCTGTCACCTCAGCAGGATGCGTCTTTTACTATTCACTGCGACACTAGAAAAAAAGAAGAAGATAACTCCGATGAAGTGAACTTTTGATTTTGAACGTTCATGCGTAGAAATTATGCCAGGAACGAACGTCAAAATTGCATTCGGAAGCGCTTTCCCGTGTCAATTTTTTCAAGGCATGGACGTTCTTGATCCGAAAATTCCTATTGAAGTAGGTTCCCCTCTTTCTGCTGCCCTTGTTCTCTATGTCACTATTTTCAATGTATTCCTGTCGCCCATTACAGCTGCACAAACCTTCGCTAGAAATATTGTTGCTAACAATTTATGCAGTTATTGTATAAAATTCATTTTGCATCATTGCTTTTAAAATTATTTTCTCAGTCACAAATTTGTTAATTTTATTTAGGTGTGTTCAGTTGCAATACTGCAGTACTTTTCAAAACAGTTCCGGCGGCTCCAATTAGTCCAGCACCAAATATCTCTTGCAGTCATGACTCTGATGATGGTAGGTTTCTTATTGTTTCATAATATTTGATGCATCCGAATAATTTCTTAGAATATCATTTATTAGTAGCTGTAGTAAGGTACCTACAAGACCATCGCAGTGTGTAATGGCATGTGATGTAGGTTTAAGTTCTTGAAAAAAAACTCTGACTTATGATGGCTGTCGATTCTCTTAGGAAATAAGATACCATCAGAAATGATTTTCATCGCTGAATGATCAGATGTAATCAACATGATTCGTAACATGAAGTTAGTCATAATGTTCATTTGCTGTGGCAAAAGTGAAAGGACAATGCTCTAAAAATTTAACTGGTAAGTGAACATTTATTACGAGTGTTTTTATTTTACTCTAGTTCATTGTGATTTCACCAGTTAATCATGTCCAATAATTTCTGAGCATCTTCAGTTAAAGATAGTCCTTTATTTTGCTTTTCATGTTTCAGGCTTCAAATAAGTAAATATCTCAGATGTTTCTGAAAAAAAAAATTTATTTATGGACCAAACAAGCTGTGTTGTGCGTATCTTGTGCTTTGGGATTTATTTATTTATTTGTATTCAATACTCCAACCTTAGATGTTGTTGGTTTTGTCCTACTGGTTTTTGTTTTATCGTTTCATTCATGTTTCAAACTCCCATTATTTCAATTGCAGCAGATTGTGAGTTATATAATGGCAAGAGAGTGAGACATTTTTCAAGTGACTTCACGCCATACTCTGTGATTGGGACACATGTGAGAGTTGTCGTCATGGCGTGAATCGGAAACCGCCATTACCAGACCATATCACTTCTCATGACGTAAGTGCAACTTTTTATAATGGTTTGGACCAGCTTCGCAAAAATAGCATTTGTCATGTCTTATCTTGTCTTATCCTGTTACTTGGTAAACTTGGTAAACTTTAAATGTATGTATTATTCCATACTTGTATATAGTAATGTAAACAGTGAATAGTGCTGTCACCTGCTGACAGCTTCGAATCAGATTAATCTTTACAGCTACTCATTTTAATTTCCCAATAACAGGCTATTCGTTGTTGGGTTAAACGATTTATGAGTATCCAAAAATATCTATCTCTCTAAAATATCTATCTCTTTAAAATATTTATCTCTTTGAAATATCTATCTACAATCCAAATTTAAATGTTCTTCTGCTATCATTGCATTCGAGCATAATATTGTAAAGTGTTTTTCTTACAATTATTTTTCACATAGCATTGTTCGTTTGTGATTTGTTTTCTGCAAAAATTTTATTTTTGACACCTTCCAACATTATGACAATATTCTTCCTAAAAACTAAAGAGCCAAAAATAAACTTTTCATATTTATGAAATAACCATAAAATCAGATTATTTTGAGAATGAGATTAATATTGCATAAGATAATCTTAATCTTAAAATGATTGTTTTTTAATCGTTGATTAACTCAATTAACCTACACCACTAGTACTGAATAGATCAACTAGTTTATCTGTGCAGTCATTGCTCATTGATTGATTCAACTTGATTAAATGTGACAATAGTATTTGTTGAATTGCAATAGGCCTTTCAAAGACTCGTTAAGATTTGTTGACCATGGACGTGGAGAGTGTGCAGAAACTAAAAGGAGTTACAGACTGCGGAGTTTTGGCTCTTGTATTTCTGGTGGATGTCTTTCTTGGTGGTGACCCTTCAAAAGCGTCATTTGAACAATCAAAGATGCGTGAACACCTATACCGGTGCCTGTGTAATAGGAGGTTTGGAGGCTTTCCCACTTCCCCTATTCAACAACAAAAAAACCTGCTCTAGAAGAATACCTCTGGAGGTAATTTTAGTGTTTTAAAATCTTGTATCACTCTTCTCATATGAATAACGATAATCTGATGGTGGCTTATAAATTTCTGGTTTACCAAGTGTGACTGCCAATATAATTGAATACTTTGCTAAAAAACGAAAAAAAAATATATAATAGTTTTATTCAATGTAATTGACTCTTACATCTTACCATACTATTGCATTTTGGCAACAGGCCAAAGTATTCATGACAAAATCAACTTCTACAAACACTATGTGATAAAACTTTTGAACAGAGTAAGATACACATGTAAATTGGATTATATCTATAATGTTGTGAGCTGGCCTTTTACAAAATCCGGGGATTTATTGTAACTCTTTGTATTCTGCTCTCATACTAGCTACAAGAATCACTCGATGATGTCCACTCTTATCCTGAGGACAAGATTGATGAGGAGCAATACCAGGCTGTGGAAGGGGACAACTTCTGTGATGATAATTTCACTGCCTACGAAGATTGTCCAAAGATTCAATTGTTCGTGGCCGCACATAGCCCTGCACTGAAGTTGACATGTACTAGTAATTCTTGGGGTTCATATTTTTTTGTACCTTCCGAGTTATTGGATTCCTTGGACTCTTTTCAATATGAAGATCTAGAATCATGTGAACTACTCACCCCTCCAGTGCGATATTACCTTGCCATGACAGGCACCCAGGAATACATGAAAGTTACGAAAGATGTGGTCAAGTTTAACTCTCCCACCCATCAAGCTTACATGGATTGGCTTGCAAGCATTGGACGCTTAACTCTACCTTGTCAGACTTGTATAAACAAATGGTATCGGAAAATAGAAAGATGTTTGTTAGTTTTATCAAAATTAATTACGAAATGTTATTTTTCTATCATTTTCCGCATTACCAGTTTATTTTTTACTAATGAAATCTTGACTGACAAATATAGCTAACAACTGAGGGTGTTTCCTTAATTTAGTTATAATACACTGATGCTGTATTGACTGAGACTCCATATATAGAGACTCTACTACATCATGTATTTATTCCATCCATTCATACTCCATATATATATACTCTATTACATCATGTATTTATTCCATCCATTCAGTCTCCATATAATATACTCTACTACATCATGTATTTATTCCATCCATTCAGTCTCCATATATATACTCTATTACATCATGTATTATTCCATCCATTCAGACTCCATATATATATACTCCACTACATCATGTATTTATTCCATCCATTCAGACTCCATATATATATACTCTACTACATCATGTATTTATTCCATCCATTCAGTCTCCATATATATATACTCTACTACATCATGTATTTATTCCATCCATTCAGTCTCCATATATATACTCTATTACATCATGTATTTATTCCATCCATTCAGACTCCATATATATATACTCTACTACATCATGTATTTATTCCATCCATTCAGACTCCATATATATACTCTACTACATCTTGTATTTATTCCATCCATTCAGACTCCATACATATACTCTACTACATCATGTATTTATTCCATCCATTCAAACTTCATATATATACTCTATTACATCATGTATTTATTCCATCCATTCAAACTTCATATATATACTCTATTACATCATGTATTTATTCCATCCATTCAAACTTCATATATATACTCTACTACATCATGTATTTATTCCATCCATTCAAACTCCATATATATACTCTACTACATCATGTATTTATTCCATCCATTCAAACTCCATATATATACTCCACTACATCATGTATTTATTCCATCCTCTCAAACTTCATGTATATAGTCCATTAATTACATCATGTATTTATTCCATCCATTCAAACTCCATATATATACTCTATTACATCATGTATTTATTCCATCCGTTCAGACTTCATATATATATACTCTATTACATCATGTATTTATTCCATCCTCTCAAACTTCATGTATATAGTCCATTAATTACATCATGTATTTATTCCATCCATTTAGACTCCATATATATATACTCTATTACATCATGTATTTATTCCATCCATTCAAACTCCATATATATACTCTATTACATCATGTATTTATTCCATCCATTCAAACTTCATTATATATACTCCACTACATCATCTATTTATTCCATCTACTGAGATTTCACTAATTTTATCATTCAACATGATTGGTTAATCACTGTATTTTTGGCTCCGCCTATGATAAAAACATACAGGAGTAGACAACTTTTCAGTTGATGTCTGAGCGGATGGATTAGATAATCCACCAACGGGAAAAGGATGAACCGTCAGTGAATCCGCGAGGCTTATCAATTTTGTTCAAAATAAAATGAAGGTATTTTTTGAATCATATTTAGTCTAGTGAAGATTTTCATACATTGCAAAATTATTGATTTACGCATACTTTCTGTTGGGCAACTCCAAATTATCATATCTTGTTTTGTTAGGTCTCACTCGCTACACGATTGTTGTCTAACTCCGTAGCAGACCCTCTTCTCTTCTGACATTGAAGGAGCTTGGGGGGGGGGGGGGGGAAGAATTTGTAGACTGTGAACCAACAGTAGAGTTTATCAAGGTAATTTAGTTTTAGAAGTGTTCAATATTGACAGACTATTGCAATCATAGGATGGTGGTCAGCTAGATAACAGTAGTAATATATGAGCAGATCTCCCTACCAAGTGTTTTTTTGTGGATTAGGTCTTGGAGTTGAGGTAATGGGTTACGGCGTTGGATGGATTCGCCGAGTTTATATTGTATTTTATTTGAGGGGTATTTGAGTGGCATTTGAGTGGAATTTAAGTGGCATTTGAGTTTTGATTATTTTTTTACTTAATTGGAACTTATATGGCATCTAAATTTTGAATGTATGGCATTTAGGTTATGATAATTTTTTACATAACTGTATACATAATTATAACTCATAGGGTATCTAGATTTTGAATGTAAGGCATTTAAGGTTTGATAATTTTCTGTAATTCCGACTCATATGATATCTTGAGAGAGAGGAGAGAGAGGAGATATATCTACATTGAATAAATACAGTGATTAAAAATGAAACAATATGTGAATATATACATTTATTGTGTAATAAGTAGGGAAAATCTCTCCATATAATATAGCTAGAGTCAGTAAATACTAAGTAATAACAATTAATACATAGTCTTTTTTTACAATGATGTCTTTGATGTAGTGATGTTATATCTTAAGAAGGGAGACTTCTGTTTTATGTGCTTTTGAATTCGTAATGAACTAAAATAAAAAGTTATGTATTAGTATAGAATGATTAAACAAAAATTTAAAATAATTACATGAATTTGAATTATAGCTTTAGTTACATTGGATAGTTTACATTATATAGAAAAGGGAAATAGCTCACCAAGTCACATTGTCCAACTTGTTTTTTTTGAATTAGAGACTATCCATCGCTAAAACAAAAAATTATTTGAGGTAAAAATAACTACAACTACATCTAAATTGAGTTGAAGTATTATTTACAATGATTAGAGAAAAAACTCTCACCGAGTTTTATCATGTATCTCATCATTTTTTTTCAGCAACATATCCTGTCTCAAAATCATCAAAATCTCCACGTAGAAAATCTTCAAGTTCATCATCATCAATTTCCAATATTGTTTTGTTGTGCTTTGCTTGATCACAATATTGTTTCCAATACATTCGACTGAGACTGTATGGAGAGCAAAATGAAAGATCGTATTCTGTCTTAAATTTTCCGTGGGTTGTTTTTCCTCTGTAGATCATCACACCTGGAGTATATCGGTTAGCTTCTGAAGCATATTTGTCTGGTATGGCAAGCGTCTTCAACAGTGTTTCTCCACATTGTTCAATGCTATAACGGATACAAATTACATTCGACTGCCCTCCTTTAAATCGATGAGGAACGAATCTATCAACAACATCTTGGTAAGGAAAAATAGCGCCGGGTTGAAAACTATTGAGGGTGTTGATGTTCAAGAAGCGTTTGAGCTGACCTTTAGTCAATGTACTCAAATATAGTGATTCCTCTTCAGCTTTCTTTTTGCTTAGAGGATGTCTGGTAACACGTCTGACATCATACCAAAGAACGCTTTTATTTTTTGGTTTTCCCTTTCTACCCAAATATACAACGTTAAACGGAGGGGGGTAATTATTACAGTTGAAGTTTTTAGCTATTTCAACTGGACAGAGGAGTATTTTGGGTTCGAGTTCATTTATATCTGAAGGATCATGGTAGTGTACTTGAGAATATCTACACTTCTCCTTACTTGATGGATGTATCACACCAGTCACTCGCATAATGCTCGGGATAGGAAGATCTTCAAATGTTTTGCAAATCGGAACTTTTGGTGAGTCAATCACTTGAGAACCTTTAGACTTTTCTAATTCCCTAGCTCTCCTTTCGTTGAGACATTCAACTGTTAAATGAGTTATAGCTGCACTCTCCATTGTTTGCTTATCAACGGAAGTAGTTTGTTTTCTCACTATTTGTTTTCGTTTCCTTACTATTCGCTTTTTTGGAGCAGTTTTCCTTCTCTTAGGAGTTGTTTTGCCGTTTTTCATTTTATTTTCTGTTGGATATGGATCTGTGCTAAGGAGCTCTTCAGAAAGAGCATCCATAACATTCTAAAAATAAAAGGGTAATATTTGCATGAGTGGCTAAGAGTGTATTTATTACTTAGAGTGTCTTATATATATATATATATATATATATATATATATATATATATATATATATATATATGTATTTATGCCAAAAGCAGTTAAGATCATAGAGTTATGGTAGATTGAGAATGTGCTTATTAAACTATTGGGATGTGGAGACAGACAACAAAGGATGCATTCAAATATATATATATATATGTATTTACTTAATATCATACTGCTTTTAACATCTCAATTGGTAAGAAATAAAATATAATAGTTTGAACAAAATATTGTAAAATAATAAAAAACAACTAAAAATTTTTCATAAATATGTATGAAACGCTTCTAACATTAGTTCTAAAATACCTACAGAAGAGGATAGAGCTTTATCTATTTGGACATAATTATAAATATGCTTTCTGAATTTATAAAAAGTTTTTTTGTTCCACGTCATGTTATATAATTTTTTGAAAACTATTTGATTCCAAGCACTTCTTTCAATTTCTTTTAAAAAATTATTAATATTAACGACTTCCACCATTGACAAAACGATTTCGAAACCGTTTTTTATAATGTCATCAAAACGTTCTGTAGATATATCATGTTTCTTACAACACATCCCCATACTCATCATGTGTTGAGTTATACAGAATATTATAACTTGAAATGTCAAACGTTCTACAGCTTTTTCTTCAACAACATCATTATTTATCACATAGTTATGATACATTTCTGGAAGGAAGTCCTTTAAGTAGATTGGATTTGTTGTTGTATTGTTCTAAAATACAAGCGATAATTAGATAACTAAAATAATTAAAGGTTTTCAACAGGTGTTAAATAGTATTTTTTATTAATTCTTACCTTTTCATCAGGCTGAGATTCCGACTTTAGATACAATGGTTGACTTACTACATCTTGAGTATTCATTCTGAAAAACAGAAAAAATTGGTTCAATTCTTTATAATCAATTTAAAGATAGATATGTCATAAAGCCTTCAGATAGTTGTGTTAGCTAGCGGAAATAATTGAATTTAAGTTTTACCTTTATGAAGAGAGAACTCTTAGTAGTTGCAATGGAAGATGTAGTAGATAGATGTTGCTCCTTTGCTCACTGTTGTTGAACTGGATGCTCTCTGTCTGAAACCGTTGTCTCTTATATAGGTAAATGTGTGAAAATAAATGTTTTATTCCCGCGAAAGCATTGGTTTCTATTCGCGTGAAAATAATTTTTTTATTCCCGCAAAAGCATTGGTTTGTATTCGCGTGAAAACAAATTTTTTATTCCCGCGAAAGCAACGGTTTCCATTCGCGTGAAAATAAATTATTTATTCCCGCGAAAGCATTGGTTTGTATTCGCGTGAAAATAAAATGTTTATTCCCGCGAAAGTAACAGTTTCCATTCGCGTGAAAATAAAATGTTTATTCCCGCGAAAGCATTGGTTTGTATTCGCGTGAAAATAAATTATTCATTCCCGCGAAAGCAACAGTTTCCATTCGCGTGAAAATAAAATGTTTATTCCCGCAAAAGCATTGATTTGTATTCGCGTGAAAATAAATTATTCATTCCCGCGAAAACAATGGTTTCCATTCGCGTGAAAATAAATTTTTTATTCCCGCGAAAGCATCAGTTTCCATTCGCGTGAAAATAAAATGTTTATTCCCGCGAAAGCAATGCTTTCCATTCGCGTGAAAATAAATTATTTATTCCCGCGAAAGCAACAGTTTCCATTCGTGTGAAAATAAAATGTTTATTCCCGTGAAAGCATTGGGTTGTATTCGCGTGAAAATAAATTATTCATTCCCGCGAAAGCAACAGTGTCCATTCGCGTGAAAATAAACTGTTTATTCCCGCGAAAGCATTGGTTTGTATTCGCGTGAAAATAAATTATTCATTCTCGCGAAAGCAACAGTTTCCATTCGCGTGAAAATAAAAAGTTTATTCCCGCAAAAGCAATGGTTTGTATTCGCGTGAAAATAAATTATTTATTCCCGCGAAAGCAACGGTTTGTATACGCATGAAAATAAAATGTTTATTCCCGCGAAAGCATTGGTTGGTATTCGCGTGAAAATAAAATGTTTATTCCCGCGAAAGCATTGGTTTGTATTCGCGTGAAAATAAATTATTCATTCCCGCGAAAGCAATCGTTTCCATTCGCGTGAAAATAAATTTTTTATTCCCGCGAAAGCAACAGTTTCCATTCGCGTGAAAATAAAATGTTTATTCCCGCGAAAGCAACAGTTTCCACTCGCGTGAAAATAAAAAGTTTATTCCCGCGAAAGCAATGGTTTGTATTCGCGTGAAAATAAATTATTTATTCCCGCGAAAGCATTGGTTTGTATTCACGTGAAAATAAAATGTTTATTCCCGCGAAAGCAGTGGGTTCCATTCGCGTGAAAATAAATTATTTATTCCCGCGAAAGCATTGGTGTTCTTCCGCAAAAAACAATGTTTCATTAATTTAACCTTATGATAAATGGCATGATTTCAGCTATATAAGAAGCACTGTTTTTACACAGAAAGCAGTCACTTCGACATTAGCAACTGAAGGAGCAAGATCTACTACAACATCATCTACTACAACTGCTAGAAGGACTTTTCTGTTTGGAGGTAAGTCAACTTGATTGAGTATAAATTTAATTTTTATCAATTTAGATACTAACAGCGGTATGATATTGAGTAAATATATATATATATATATGTATATATATATCTTCAAATTGGTTTGAAAAAGAAATCAAAAAATCATAACATGGATTTTTACTTTATCTTTTAGAATGTCGACACAAGTCAATACAAAACAACTGAAGAATAAAGAACCAAAACCTTCACAAGATAAGAAGGTGATTGATGACAATGTACTTCTTCAACGCACTACGATTCCCTTTCAAAGCGCCAGTCTGAATACTCTGGCAACTCTCATCATCAAAAGCGCCTCTCTGTTAAGTACTCTATCTCCAGCTTCCAGAAGAAACATTGAAAACATAGTCAAAGTTGAAGATTTACCAATACCTACAGTTATGCAGGTGTTAACCGTTGAGCTCCATGATGAAACGAACTGCATCATCATCTACAACTATAAAAAGGATGGAAAGGTAGTTAGAGTGAAGAGCACTATTCCATTAGCAGCAGGATTACTTGTCAATGAAGCTTCGCAAATAAGACCACTGGTTTTGATCTACATGGGTGTTGAAAAGACTGGAAAAGCAATTTTTCGTGCTGCTACAGAAACAGGAACTACTTTGAGGTGTAAGAATGCGTTTGATGTATTACCAGAAAAAAGTATGCGACAAATCAATGCTTATTTCGAGGTAGCTAATCTTCAGGATTTCCCAACAGATAGTGTCATATGTTTCCAAAACCCTGAAGTTATAACAAAATCTGACAGGCGATGGAATGGAAATGAAGAGACTCTTCTAGTTCAATACAGAAGTGTTGTAGATGAAGAATTACTGATCGGAGATATGCGCATTCCTCATCAAATAGCTTCTGCTGTGACATCGGAGAGATTTGGAGTGATTCTGTTCAAGGGTCTGAGTCGAAACGCGGACAATTCAATTTTCTACAACATCAGTGTACTCGCAGCTCATCAAGCCTTCGTCCAAGCCTCGGAACTGACTGATAATCCAAAATCTGAGGATTTTCTCAACCACTTCGATGATGCTGAAATAGAAAACTGTGGAGAACAAACTCTCGAGAAGCTAATCTATAACTCAAGGGATTCATATCACTATAGGTAAGTTTTATTAATTTTTACCATAATTTTAAAAAAGTTGATTTGTGAAAATTTTGTGTATTCTTACAATGAAAAACCACTTAAAATGATAAATTTGTGAACATTTTTGTAAAACATTTTTAAGTTATATATATATTTCGAATTAAAAAAGGATTTTGTTGTGTCATCAGTGTATTTTTTTACATAAAAGTTGGAAAAATAACAAAAGGTGATAATTATTTTACAAAAATGTTCAATTTTTCACATAAATGATCAACTCATAAACATTTTTTGTAAAACATTTTTAAATTATATATATTTCGGATTAAAAAAAGGACTTTTTTGTGCAATCAGTGTATTTTTTTTACATAAAAGTTTAAAAAATAACAAAAGTTTATAATTATTTTGCAAAAATGTTTAGTTTTTCACATAAATGATCAATTCATAAACATTTTTTGTAAAACATTTTTAAATTATATATATTTCGGATTAAAAAAAAGACTTTTTTGTGTAATCAGTGTATTTTTTTACATAAAAGTTTAAAAAATAACAAAAGGTTATAATTATTTTACAAAAATGTTTAGTTTTTCACATAAATGATCAATTGATAAACATTTTTTGTAAAACATTTTTAAATTATATATATTTCGGATTAAAAAAAGGGTTTTTTTGTGTAATCAGTGTATTTTTTTAGCTAGAAGTTGAAAAAAAAATCACAAAAGGTTATAATTATTTTACAAAAATGCTTAATTTCTCACGTAAATAACACGTTTTATCACATAAATGGATTATTCATGAGTGTTTGTTGTAAAACATTTTTAAAATTATATATATATATATATATATTTATATTTATACATTCCGAATCCAGATGAAAAAAAGGACTTTTTCGTGTGTAATCAGTGTATTTCTTTTACATAGAAGTTGAAAAAATAACAAAAGCTTATAATTATTTTACATTAATTTTAATCATGCTATACTAATACATCACTTTTTATTTTAGTCCATTATATGGTAAAAAGAAAACAGAGTAAAGAACTTTCCCTAAAAAATAATGAGCTGAATGATGTAACTCAGTGAGTTATTTTCCTGTTATATATAATGTAAACTATCTAATGTAGCTAAGAGTAAAATTTAAATTCGGTAAAATTTATTTATATAATGAATAACTTTTGTATTTTAGTCAATTATTGGATCACAAAGAATACGGAATACAAGAATTCCTCTCTGGGTCTAATAATATGTCAGAAGAACATCAAAGAAGATATTGTTCAAGAAAAGCGCTTTGTAACCATTGATATCGTAAGCTATAGTAGTTTGTATTACAGAAAATTTACTATAAAACAGTTTTATGAATGTAAAAACTAGATATGGTATTTTCTATTACAATTATTTACTTGTAAATTTTATTCATCTAGAGAGATAATTTGGTGATTTTTTGACAGTTTTTAAAAAAGTTAAAAGTACAAAAAAATTAAAAAATATCGAAAACTATATATTGTGCAGGATTTCACTGTGGGGGTGTGAGGGGGTAGCTCGGCCTACCTGCACAACCTCCCGAACTGTAATGGCAACTGTGTCTAATGCTCTAGCAATACAATCCTTCCACAGGTCGACTTAGTATGCTGAGGAATGGTGACTAACCATCTCAGTTACTAGTGAGCTGCCGATTGCGTGAGCTGTTATCAGTGTGTATAGCAAGTTCGAACTTTGAAGGGCGAACTAGTCAAACTAGGTTCGGCCAGCAGAGGTTCGGCTGTCTTGTTTCAGTGCTGTGCAGAGGTCGAACATTGAAGGCGAAGTTTAGACAAAGCTAAGTTCGGCCAGCAGAGGTCCAGACTGATCTGCCTGTATATTACTACTCGAGTAATGGTGCGCAGTGAAGTTATTTGTTAGAACAAAGAAACTTCTGAGAGTGTGCAAGCTGACTCTGATTTATTGATACCAAACATCCATATTTATGTACACTGTTACATAACAAAAGTGATAGACAAGTGCTTAGACAAAAGAGGCCACACCTGGCACAAATGATTGGCCAGCGTGCGCGAATAAAATATAAGAGGTGGTACATCAGTAAATGCATGGCTAAACTCACATGGCAAATATATAAGTTTGCATGTAAATAGAAAATAATAATTAATATGCATAGAACTACTTGCCCTAAAGCGCGGGCATAGAATAGCGACATGTAGACAGTACTGGAATAGATGTGTGTAAGCATAAGGTAAGTGTAAGCATAGAACTGTATACCATAGATAGAACGTTCGTAATGGCGCCGGTCCTTCACAATATTTCAATGATTATTTTTTAAAAAATTCAAAAAAAAAACATAAAAAATTTAAAAGGATTGTGTAGGATAAAATTCTCACTCAAAAAATTATTGAAAATTGAATGAAATAAAAGAATATTTTCCCAAATACCAAAGTTTTGTAAATATAAAGTGAAAATCTCTATATATATATATATTGTTTTTAAAATAATATCGAAAACTATATATTTCAATGATTATTTTTTAAAAAAAATAAAAAAAAAAAAAGTCATATAATAAAACCTTGTTGTGAAACATAAAAAATTTAAAAGGAAGGTGTAGGATAAAATCCTCACTCAAAAAATTATTGAAAATTGAATGGAATAAAAGAATATAAAGTGAAAATCTATATATATATATTTATTTTTTTTAAAAAATATCGAAAACTATATATTATAATGATTATTTTTTTTAAAAAGTTGAAAAACAAAAAAACTTTGTAATAAAACCCTGTTATAAAACATAAAAAATTGAAAAGGATGCTGTAGGATAAAACCTTCGCTCAAAAAATTAATGAAAATTGAATGGAATGAAAGAATATTTTACCAAATACTGCATTTTTCTTGTAAATATATTGAAAATTGAATGGAATAAAAGAATATTTTACCAAAATACCACATTTTTCTTGTAAATATATAGTAAACATTTCTAAAATATTGTTGGTGAAATTTACTGGAAAATGGTTTCAAGTGTGTCAAAGACTAAATATGATGTTTTCATTGAAATGTTTATTTTCAAAAGATCCATATAATAACATTGAATCAATTAGTTAAATTTAACAGTCAAATTCTTTTTTATCAAGTAGGCTTAATGTTTCTATTGTGATTAATTCTCAAATATTGTAAACTTGAACTATCTAGAGGAGTAATTTGTCGATTTTGATGTGTTTTTTTCTTTTAAAAAAATTATCATGTAATACCACATACTTCAGTTCTAATTCGTTTTGAACAATTTCATGGGAGACAAAGAATAAAAAAGTTACATTGATTTAGTTTTTAGAATTAAAGTTGCTATCGAAAATGGTTTGTTCTTGAATGAGTAAATCCATAACCTCCTCATCATCATGACAGAAATTTTCTGATGATTGCATTTTGAAAAACAATTTTTTTTCTTTTAAAAAAATTATTACGTAATACCACATACTTCAGTTCTAATTCGTTTTTAGAATTGAAGTCGCCATCGAAAATGGTTTGTTCTTGAATGGGTAAATCCATAGCCTCCTCCTCATCATGACAGAAGCTTTCTGATGATTGCATTTTGAAAAACAAATTACATTGATTTAGTTTTCAGAATTGAAATTGCCATCGAAAATGGTTTGTTCTTGAATGGGAAAATCCATAGCCTTCTCATCATCAGCACGGTTATCTGTGAGCAAGATATTTGGCTTCCTATGCTCTGCCTGGTCGGATATGGGCATAAAAATAACGTGGTCCCTAGTTTGATTGCACTCTCCATAATAACTATGGAGTCATGCTAGTAAAAGATCCCCCTCTGCCTTTTCGGAAGAGTAGCCGGTAACGGCGGGCATGGGTATAGGGTGCTGCTCACACAAGCTCCAAGCTTATGAGACCCGTCTTTAGGGTTGCCCACAAGGCACAGCTCAGAAAAAACAAAAAACAAAAACAAAACATCATGTCTAAGTTTTCTACCCCAATATCTCCAACCTCTCAGAGATAGAGATTGTTCTGTTTAAAAAAATAATGGAAATTGTATATATAAATGATTGTTTTTGAAAAAAATGGTAAATTTTTGAAAAAAATTCAAAAGGAAAATGCAGGATAAAACCCTCAAGAAACTAATTTTGTATGATAGGTTGCTTACCTAATAATAAGAAAATAATGAATAATTTATATTTAAGCAATTATTGAAAAAATTAATGAAAATTGAATAGAATAAAGGAAATATTTTACCAAATAGCCTGTTTTTTTTGTAAAGATATACAAACAGATAAAATTTAACCATTTAAAGGATGATTTCTTTTTTGCAAAAAAAATAATGAAGATTTAATGAAATGAAAGAATATTTTACCAAATACCTTGTTTTTTTGTAAATTTGTACAATTAGATGAAATTTAACCATTTATAGGATGATTTGTTTTTGTAAAAAATTAATGAAAATTGAATAAAATGAAAAAATATTTCACCAAAATACCTCTTTTTTGTAGATGTAAACAAATAGATGAATATCTAACTTTATCCATTTTTTTCCATTTGGGATCATGTTTTGAAGGTTTTCAAGATAGTTTTAGTAAAAGCTTATGCATTGATTGTCATTACAAGTTGTAGTGTTTGGTATTATTTAATATTTACTGACTCTAGCTATATTATATGAAATTTTCCCTACTTATTACACAATAAATGTATATATTCACATATTGTTTCATTTTTAATCACTGTATTTATTCAATGTAGATATATCTCCTCTCTCTCTTCTCTCAAGATATCATATGAGTCGAATTACAAAAAATTATCAAAACTTAAATGCCATACATTCAAAATCTAGATGCTCTATGAGTTAAAGTTATGTATATAATTATGTACAAAATTATCAAAACTTGAATGCCATACATTCAAAATCTATAAGTTCAAATTAAGTAAAAAAATAATCAAAACTCAAATGCCACTTAAATGCCACTCAAATGCCACTCAAATACCTCTCAAATGAAATACAATATAAACTCGGCGAATTCATCCAACGTCGTAACTCATTGCATAACCCCCAAGAACTAATCCACAAAAAAACACTTGGTAGGGAGATCTGCTCATATATTACTACTGATAACTTGTGGAGGTAGTGAATGTGTCACTGAACATGCATGTGATTACTTTATTATTGGACTGTTGATCTACTGTTTGACATTTTAAACAGTCAATCTGTAATGGCCAGGGGCTATAAGCAGCCATTACGGATAAGCAGTATGGAATGCATTGGGTCTTTTTTACAAGACGCCGGGGCTTAGCCGCTTTCTCTCACTACTGCTCAAAATTTACCTCTCTGGCTATGCAGACGGTATGAAGTGTTGCTGAGGCTCGCTTGGTTTTAGTGTTTCATCTTATTCCGCTATTGAATAGTTTGTTGTGCTTATACACTTTACAACTCGTCGTTGTAACAAAGCAACGCAATAGACTCGCTGATTTGGTCCCCCTTTAGTCTAAACCATTACATGTTCATAGGTTATGCAGTTATTTATTTTGAATTAATATAGTCTATTTGTTAGACAGATGTGTGTATGAAAGGCTTAGTCTGTGGACCTGACACTGTATCTGGGCTTGTTGTGCAGCTGATGGAGCCTCGTATTGCCCGCTGTCTGCTGATGTACAAGTTTAGCCAGGATCACTTGGAGCTCTTCTTCAATGCCATTTGAGGAAGTGGTGAGTGCAACAAAATCAAGCCACTGTAAACCATAGAGTTATTTTTATGTGAGCTAGAGAGCGTAGCTCGCCGGCCTGAAAATTTAATTTTGTATACCCAAGGGTTGGGGTGGGTTGTATACCCAAGGGTTGGGGTGGGTTGCAGTTAGTGCTGGGTCTGTATTAGTTTTACTGGCTAAACCAAAAGTTTTGGTGTCAGTGAAATTTTTTTTTTTGGCTTTATCGGTTTTGAGCCGAGGAAGAATAAAGCCAGATGATGTTTTATCTATAAATGTCCCGTGTACAGTCATCATGTGCTGGTGCAAATCCAGCGAAAGGCCCTAAGTTTATAGACTAGCCTTTTATGAGTGCATGATTACCTGTTCCAGGACTTGGATATATCAATAATTGAGCAAGAGAAATCTCTAGTCATTCTGCCGCTCAAATGTTAACAAAATATATTTTTTATGTTTATCGTCACTGCTTATTGTTGGCTTTTATTTACTGCCAGAGATTAAAAAAAAAAACAAAAAAACCGAGTGCTGGCAGCCCAGAACCAAAACTTAGCAGGCAGCCAAACTGACCCAGCACTACCAATATACATTCCAGTATTTCACGCTAATATAAAATGTTCTTGCGTTTACTTTTAGGTGGATGGAACAACAACCCTGATGTCAGCCATTTCAAAGCTGCATTTAGGTTGTTTGATTAGCAGATGTGGTGCTGACTCAGACGGAGGAATTACAGGTAATGCCATACCTCAGAGTCACACGGAGATGATACAAGCTGGCAGCGACTGCTATGTGCCTCCTAACATCATTCGACAGAATGACAACCGGGCCCAGCTCTTTGAAGAGTTCATGTGCTCAGTAGAATCTTGTTTTATCGCCGATTTCCCATCAATTGTAGGCAATGTTTTAGTTTATATTTGTGGTTGGGTTGTTAGAAAACTTATTACGAAATTGGGCTGTGACGATTGTCGCGTAGCATTGGTTTCTGCAATACCCAGTCAGAAATATGGCCACTATTTCATTTTCTTTCATTTGAAAAACAATGGCTGTCTAATATCCCCATCAGCTGGCCCTATTTCAGTCTTTTTCAGCTGAGCGCTGGTTTATATGCTGTCACCAAAAAGGTTTGCTGTCTGTTCAGTCAAAGGATGGATGTTGACCAAAATGATTTGTTAGTTCTTGGAGATCACATTGTTGAGACCACGGATGGCATATCAAACCACCCGTAACATTGATTCAGCTAGTAGTAGGAACCTTTTACTATTTACTGCAACATCATAAGGCCAAGCCACACAATCTCAAGTTGCACGAAAGCAATATTCGTCACAAGAATACAAAAGCCACCATGTTCAAGGGCCAGTAGAGCTCTTTTAATTGTGCTGCATACTTTCATTTTAGAAGTGCTCGATTTAAACTCTTCAACATTATTATAACTTTTGTATATATATCATATGTTTTTTTGTTAATTTATTTGCTTTTGCTTTATTCCAATGTGTATTAGTGGCTGTAGTGCACTGCTCGTAAAACATGAATCCATTTGTGTGTTTTGATTAGATCATAATTATTTTACTTACAGGAAGAAATTTATGTATGCAAACTGAGTACAAGTGTTGTATTATGAACACTCATTGATTTGTAACATTCAATTAGCTGTTTAATACATTGGTTTTATAAGCACTGGATAGTAGAGCGGTTCAGCCTTTGAATCCACTATATTCCACACCTGTAGATGTGTATGGCTGGTGGTTGAATTTGTCTTGCTAGCTCACATGGGAATAATCTTACACATATTGGAGTTGTAATTTCAGCATTTGTTAGTTTGGCATCATTGTTGCTAGGATACATAGTAGCAGGTGCCAAGATGGTCGCCGGGATTACATGCCGCTGATTTAGCGAGACCTCAATGTCTATTGTAGGGGATGTCTATTTCAGCGCTAAGAACAACCAAAGAGGGCAGAGCATACACTCACACAATTTCCTTGACAAAGGGGAATTGTCTGCTCCTGTTTCTGGTCCATCTAATGCAAGCACCCTTTACTGCAGTGCATTGAATAACCCATGTTTCATGATAGATCAACCATAGAAAAATAAAAGCTTGCGTTAAGGATTTCTAGAGCTTCTATTAATGTATTATGAGACAGCCAATAAAAACCAAACATAAGTATAGAGAAGCTGTTTAAGTAATTAGCCTAAATTTGATAGCCTAAATACCAACCAGAACAGTTTTATTGTACGCAACTTCCACAATTACCAAGGCTGATATATTTACTGTATTTTCACAAATATTTTTAATGTGGAACAAAAGCCTTGCAAAGTGTATGGATTATGAGCATCATCTTTTGTTAATTAAAACATTATTATAACTTTTTGTATGCGGTGATAATAGAGTAGTTGGTGTGGTAGTTACTAGCAATAATTATAACAATGATAATTATATAATCAATAATACTTTATAGTCAGCAGTACAAATGATCACAATACTAGTTTTATTACATAATACTTATTACATTTAGGACGATGATAATCATCATTAAAATAGTTTTATATAGCTGTTATTGTTATTGGAGATACACTACCTATATACTATACCTATAGCTGACCTAGAAGAACCAAAACTCACTGATTGTGTAGACAACTCCATAATATTTACCTCCACAGGAAAGTGGATGTTATTACTTACATTGTTGTAACAAGGACTTGAGGAGTCAGTCATACAATAACATTATACCACAGGTTTTATACACATCTGCTATGCAGTGCAAATTATGTAACAAAAGTTGTAAAGGCTCACAAGGGGAGATGAGAGAAAACTCACAGATATTCTACTCAAATCCTTGTAGCACATTTCACTGCAGGGGATCCGACTCCAACCTTCAGACAAAGTTATTTAGGGCTACATTTGTGGGGATGACTGCTTCAGACCTGGAGGTGAAGGGAAAATGGTGGCTCATTGCATGAATGCTTTCTCTTTCGACGGCCCCTGAAAGCCTCTGAAATAGTGGAAGCACTTTGCATAGAGATCTTTCTACTTTACAATGACACTGGAGATGCAATACAAACTTTAATGAAATGTAGCTGAACACAACCTTACTGATTTCACTGAGTTTATATCAGCCTTGCTCGTTACAAAGTTTCAAACAATAAAACTGTGTTTCCTGTCTTGAAAGTGAAACATGAAAGTCTGCAGTTTTTTTTATCATCCAGGCGTTTTCGAAATGATTTAGACGATGATGAAAATCACAAACCATACAAATGCTTTAGAAACAACACGAGTTATTTGGAACTACAGGAACAACTTTGGAATAATCTAAAATGTTTAAATCTGTCTAAACTTTTCCAAAAACAATTTAAAAAATTTTAAATACAATATGTTATTCAGATCATAACTAGTCGTGTGCAGTTACAACTTACATTAGCACCTCTATGTAAAACAGCTAACATGCACATAAAGCCAATAATTATTGCATCACCAAATGCTGGGTTTTCATGATGCCTTCTGTCTGAAGAGATAAAAATAGCAACATGACAAGTTCAATAAGTTTGTATGTAAAGCATTTTCTGATAAAACTGCACAAAGTATTCTACTTTTGAAGCCTTTGATGGCTGTCTGACTGAATCGTACTCGTGTCTAATTTTTATTATAGACTTTTTGATGAAGTTGGATTCCAGGAAAGCTAGATATCTGCTATTTACGAAATCTAGCCTCAGTACCAGAATAAAACTAGTCGGTGGACCTTGTGATTGGATAGAGCTGTACTTGTTTCATTCTTCACCCACAACATGAGATGGTATCTTCTCCATCCCTTGTATTACTTACAGGGAAGGTCTCGAGAGAGAGAGTTCACCTCGGGTTTTATATGAGGTTATGGCGCTTCAAACAATTGCAATGTTGTACACATGAATAGATAGCATTTTCCAACATCACAGTCTTTCCTAAAGGTCTGTATGGCTATTTTTAGAATGTTTCCTGTGAGAACTTTCCAACAGACCACAGATTTGTGAATGGGCTCCTGGGGGCCAAAGGAGCCCATTCTAACATTCACTACTGGTAACCTCTGGAGTGAAATATCTCTGCATTTATGCAATGTAAAGTGAAAAACATCAGTGAGTGTATTTGTGTGGTAGACTTTGGTGAACAATCATAGTAAACTGGGAGTTAACTACACTATTTCCACACCGAATGAGCTAGAGCTATACCCACAGCCATTGGTAAGATGCTGTGCCGGTAGTGAAGCTTTACTGTGCCGGTAGCACAGTGAGCAGGGCCGGTAGTGACCCCTGCAGGACTGGTATTGACTCCTGCTGACCCGGTATGTGACTCAGGGCCAGTCAAAGATGGCTGCCATAGCAGAGGACTTCTAAAACCAGTCAAGATCCTGCTCTAAACCAAGAACAGAAATACCCTTCCTTGTATCCGAAGTAGCCAAGACCACAAGCTAGCCAGAGCCTTGGGACCCTGTAGGACACTCTGATTGGACAATGGGAGATAGGACTCCGCCTCTAGCCACTCGGTGCTTATTATTCTATTTAATCCTTATACATTGAATGATTGGTTAGTTATTTATATATGTAATCCCATTGGTCTAATTACTTCCTGTGCCTTTACTGTTATGTCATTTTATGCTAATTACTTCCTGCCAGTTACCTATAAAAGGGCTGGCATTGTTCAGATTGATTGCATTCATTCTCATCATGCCTTGCCAATAACCCTAGTGGATACTCACCCCAGGACTTTTCCTATTGAGAATAAAGCCAGTATTCAAACTGCACTCTGTATTGTTTGTGTGAGCCATTTGCTCTGACTATACCGGATAATTCGGTTGCATTATTACACACTGTCAAGCAGCACAGTGTCCCCTCTGGAGAGAGACGTAATACTTGAGAATAATGGATATCCGTGGAAACCAGACCGGAATCCATTACATCTGTGTGTTTTAAGCGTGTATGCCTATTTCACTGAGATGGTCAGAAACTGTTTTACTGTTAGTTATTTGCAGCGGTTGCTATAACAACTAGTTACTCAATCCTCACAACGAGTCCAATAATACATACGAGTGCACACAGATTGGAGAGTCATCGTACTAAAAACTCTACTGTTTTATTTTTTCTTTGGATCAAACAATCAGTCTTTGTATTAAAGGATGATTTCTCACAACGATTCCAATACCGCTTGTTCTGTATGCACAAACTGAATATTTGGTATCCATTTTATTGTTTTAAGATTTCTGTGATTCATGCGTTTCTTTGGTACACGGTCCGTGTTCTTTGACATTTACAGACATTAACTTAGTAGTTTTAGGCACAAGGTAAACATACTTGGACCACAGGCCATGAGCGTTAGATATGGCTGTGAGTTTACATGTTTGATGCCAGCAGTAATGTTACATGTACATCAACCAAATAGCTACTTATTTGTCCTTATACCCCATGTACATCTATCGATTAGCTCCCGATTTGCCCTTGCCGATTGGGTGGCTTTGCAGTTTGTCTTTCCAGTTAGGTCGCCAAACAATCGGTAGGGACTGATTTGCAGTAATCGGCAAGTTTTGATCCACATCAAAAAATCGGTAGACAATTTGTGATTTTACCAATCATATCACTGCTAGCGATTTTGGTGTTTCCAAGAAAACCGCTTCTGAAGTACAATTATTTATAGACAAAGAGTTGTTTTTTAGCGTCCCGTCTTTGTTGTTTGAAAGCACTTTATGGCTAACTATGATGTGAATACAGCAAGTTTGACCGGTATCGTTTGAGAATGGCAAAAAAATAAAAATACTTGGGAAATACCTTGACGTCATCTCCAATCGGTAAGGAGAAATTGGTAGCTAATCGGTAGATGTACATGTAGCGTCACCGATTGGAGATTACGTCAAGGTGTTTTCCCAATTTTTTTGTTCCACTTGCCATTCTCGCACAATACCTACCGATTAAACTCGCTATATTTTATGTCATAGTTAGCCATAAAATGCTTTCAAACAACAAAAACGGAACGCTTAAGAGCGACTCTTTTTGTACAAATAATTGCACTTGAGAAACATTTTTGTTGGAAAAATTTAAACCGCAAGCAGTGCTATGATTGGTCAAATTACAAATTGGCTCCCAATTTTGCGATGTGAATTGAAACCTGCCAATTACCGCAAATTCGACAATTCCGATTGTTTGGCGATTTATTTGGAACAAGTGGCCGCAGAATCACGCAATCAGTAAGGCCAATGGAGAGATAATCGGTAGATGTACATGGGGCATGAGTCATTGTCACCTCTCTGGAACATCTCAAGTACTGTGATCCCATTTTGAAGTCCCTGGGTCGACATTTCTGCACATCTGGCAAGCTTTCACTACCTCTTTAACGACTTTCTTCTCTGCACAACTACAAAGTATTCTTTCCGCAATGTATGCAATATTCCAAACAGCTAAATAAAGCTCACTCGGAACTTTTTGTATCACAGGAGATGTCATCATTTGTAGGAGGGATAACTCCTACACAAGTTGATTCCCCAACTTTGACGTATGTTTGTCAACGCATCAGCGAAATCAGCTGCTGACTTGACTAATTTGATAGTCAGCACCAGGTTGTACCCCTGAACTGATCACTTTATGGTTCTCAGTCTATGTCTGATAGTCAGCACCAGGTTGTACCCTGAACTGGTCACTTTATAGTTCCCAGTCTATGTCTGATAGTCAGCACCAGGTTGTACCCCTGAACTGATCACTTTATGGTTCCCAGTCTATGTCTGATAGTCAGCACCAGGTTGTACCCTTGAACTGATCACTTTATGGTTCTCAGTCTAAATCTGATAGTCAGCACCAGGTTGTACCCCTAAACTGATCACTTTATGGTTCCCAGTCTATGTCTGATAGTCAGCACCAGGTTGTCCCCCTGAACTGATCACTTTATGGTTCTCAGTCTATGTCTGATAGTCAGCACCAGGTTGTACCCCTGAACTGATCACTTTATGGTTCCCAGTCTATGTTTGATAGTCAGCACCAGGTTGTACCCCTGAACTGGTCACTTTATGGTTCCCAGTCTATGTCTGATAGTCAGCACCAGGTTGTACCCCTGAACTGATCACTTTATGGTTCTCAGTCTATGTCTGAGTCAGCACCAGGTTGTACCCCTGAACTGGTCACTTTATAGTTCTCAGTCTATGTCTGATAGTCAGCACCAGGTGGTACCCCTGAACTGATCACTTTATGGTTCCCAGTCTATGTCTGATAGTCAGCACCAGGTTGTACCCCTGAACTGGTCACTTTATGGTTCCCAGTCTATGTCTGATAGTCAGCACCAAATTTTACCCCTGAACTGGTCACTTTATGGTTCCCAGTCTATGTCTGATAGTCAGCACCAGGTTGTACCCCTGAACTGATCACTTTATGGTTCCCAGTCTATGTCTGATAGTCAGCACCAGGTTGTACCCCTGAACTGATCACTTTATAGTTCCCAGTCTATGTCTGATAGTCAGCACCAGGTTGTACCCCTGAACTGATCACTTTATGGTTCTCAGTCTATGTCTGATAGTCAGCACCAGGTTGTACCCCTGAACTGATCACTTTATGGTTCCCAGTCTATGTTTGATAGTCAGCACCAGGTTGTCCCCCTGAACTGATCACTTTATGGTTCTCAGTCTATGTCTGATAGTCAGCACCAGGTTGTACCCCTGAACTGATCACTTTATGGTTCCCAGTCTATGTTTGATAGTCAGCACCAGGTTGTACCCCTGAACTGGTCACTTTATGGTTCCCAGTCTATGTTTGATAGTGAGCACCAGGTTGTACCCCTGAACTGATCACTTTATGGTTCTCAGTCTATGTCTGAGTCAGCACCAGGTTGTACCCCTGAACTGGTCACTTTATAGTTCTCAGTCTATGTCTGATAGTCAGCACCAGGTGGTACCCCTGAACTGATCACTTTATGGTTCCCAGTCTATGTCTGATAGTCAGCACCAGGTTGTACCCCTGAACTGATCACTTTATAGTTCCCAGTCTATGTCTGATAGTCAGCACCAGGTTGTACCCCTGAACTGATCACTTTATGGTTCCCAGTCTATGTCTGATAGTCAGCACCAAGCTGTACCCCTGAACTGGTCACTTTATAGTTCCCAGTCTATGTCTGATAACCATTTTACTGAGTCCACTTTTTAAGTCTCAGTGTACTGTAAAGAGCTGAACCTACCAAATCATCCACTTTGGCTGTGTATAACCACATCAAATCCTAGCTAAGTGGTGCTCATTAATTACAACAGAATCTAAACTGACTGTCAAGTTTTGGAATGTCGACGGGCTGGTGAGTGACAGTTGAATCGCCTGGGAACAGTTTTGACCAGATCTTTGACTGGCCTAGACTTGAGGCCGACAATGCATAAATAAGATACACTCAAAATTATCTGATTATGTTTTGGCGTCCATCTGCAATAGAAATATCTGTAAAATAGAGTGAAATAATTAAATGAACTAAAATGACAACTTGTTTTGATATTATTGTTGGCACATTTTACAACAATCCCAACCTCCATTAGTTGCTGTATGCAATAAATATGATTTTTGGTATTTATTATTGTTGTTGAACGTAAAATGTTAAACTGCATACCTTAACATGTGAGGACAACTACCAATTTTAGACATTTTCTGTTATTTCCATTTATTTGATTTGTCATACATATATCCATATATCAGTTGCATATATAACCATTTTCTCATACTGTGGTACACATACAGTGTGCATATACACCATTTATGGTTATTTAGTCGAGTGAAAGTGTTCACTTTGTGAGTTTATTAAAATAAACGGAGCCTCTACTCACTTGCTCTTATAACATGGCAGGCTTTATAAAGGTTTGACATAGAGTTAGAGAATGGGAGTTGTCCTCTATAAGCAATTTTAAGCTAAGACCCTGTCACTAAAGTATCTGATGATTGTCTACAAAAGCTGTATCGGCAACCAGGTAAGCTAGTTGACTGATTGGTCAAAAATCTTGTCTACCGAACTTATTTTATTGCTTGTTGATTCAACTTGATCGCTTCCACTCAAGTTGTTGCCATCCTGATTTTCAACCATCAATATAATAACTTCTAACTACGCAGTGTTAGTACAAGTATGTAGTTTTATCCACAAGTATTATCTACAGAGTACTTCATTTATTGTGCCATTGGTAGGATGACTGCACTAACTACCCGTCTTGTATCCACTGACCTATTCCTTCATCAAACACCTTTCTATACATTTATCTAGAGCATTATATTATGTGTATGAGCTACCATTGATGTCTGATGTGTTGTTACATCTCCATTACTGGATAACTCTACCTCTAGTAACCAAACAAACAGATGACAACCTTTCTACAGCAATTATCTTGACTTTAGCTGCACTGCTGGCGACCCAGTAATAACAATGGCTCTTCCTCAGCTTTCCCACTTACAGCTATTCACTTCTGTATATCGGCCATTTAGACATCAATGGTTTCCCATCTCTATAAGCTTTCATTTTCATGACTCTATCAACTGTGACAGAAAACTAGTATCATTTATGCTAAGATATAACATTATGTCTCAAGGTATGTAGGATGGATGAATAATTGTAACAGATGTTTTGTATCAGTGATTTGCAAACAAACAGATTATTGATAGTAAATAGCAAAAAAACCAATCGGCATTCAGGGCCCCTTTGCATTCTCCCCATCAGAGAGCCTGTGTTCCAACTAACTGTTAGATAACAGAACCGCCTTCATATTGGTTCATATAGAGTCCTAGCAGTAGAAGAGACCATAGAATTATCTCCCTTCATAAAACGCTAACTAGTTTTTAGTACTTGGTGATTTTTGGGACGGGTAAAAGTGGCGTACCAGGCTATACTTTTGAAATACTTGCCGTTTTGAGATATGTTATTTGTGTTGCAAAAATTAATAATTACGCTTCATTTTACCGGAACTAAAGTTTATTCAGTACAAAGGACTACTACAATGATGTCTAGTCAACATAGCCATCAGTACAAAGAATTACTTCAGTGATGTCTAGACAACACAGCCTTCAGTACAAAGGACTACTACAATGATGTCTAGTCAACATAGCCTTCAGTACAAAGGACTACTACAGTGATGTCTAGTCAACATAGCCTTCAGTACAAAGGACTACTTCAGTGATGTCTAGTCAACATAGCCATCAGTACAAAGGACTACTTCAGTGATGTCTAGACAACATAGCCATCAGTACAAAGGACTACTTCAGTGATGTCTAGACAACATAGTCTTCAGTACAAAGGACTACTTCAGTGATGTCTAGACAACATAGCCTTCAGTGCAATGGACTACTTCAGTGATGTCTAGTCAACACAGCCTTCAGTACAAAGGACTACTTCAGTGATGTCTAGACAACATAGCCTTCAGTGCAATGGACTACTTCAGTGATGTCTAGTCAACACAGCCTTCAGTACAAGGACTACTTCAGTGATGTCTAGTCAACATAGCCATCAGCACAAAGGACTACTTCAGTGATGTCTAGTCAACGTAACCTTCAGTACAAAGGACTACTTCAGTGATGTCTAGACAACATAGCCATCAGTACAAAGGACTACTTCAGTGATGTCTAGTCAACAGAGCCATCAGTACAAAGGACTACTACAGTGATGTCTAGTCAACATAGCCTTCAGTACAAAGGACTACTACAGTGATGTCTAGTCAACATAGCCCTCAGTACAAAGGACTACTTCAGTGATGTCTAGTCAACATAGCCCTCAGTACAAAGGACTACTACAGTGATGTCTAGTCAACATAGCCCTCAGTACAAAGGACTACTTCAGTGATGTCTAGTCAACATAGCCCTCAGTACAAAGGACTACTTCAGTGATGTCTAGTCAACATAGCCCTCAGTACAAAGGACTACTACAATGATGTCTAGTTAACCGACCCTGCTGAGCCAACAAAAAAGTAACCTATTACAACGATTGCATGATTTTGCAGCTTTCATTTCCAGTGAACTCTCCAAGTAATTGCTAGCATTTTAATTGAGATTATAGCCCACTTCTGATCGAGATCAAAAGTTCACAAGCCGATTCCTTGATTGATCAACCAATCACAACCCACAAATGTCATACCGCCTATTCCAATAGTATTTTACCAGTTGCATCTCACTGATCTATCAACAGCCATACAATAATTTGCAGGCCATAGTTTGTAGCAGCAAGTTTGACTGGAATCACTAAAGAATGGATAGTAGTAAACAAAATTGCACAAGTTCTTGGCAGGTTTTTACCTACTTCTAAGGCTATATGTACAGTAACCATTGCAGCAAGGAGTCCACTCACTGACTACACATGGGAGATAACTCCAATATTGACTGGCTCAATTCTATGTAAATCAATGTTCTTATCATGACTGATCCAAAGGTCAAAGGTTAATGTGCCTTGAAACAGTTACTGTATATGCATGTCTATTATGTAGTGATGTCATACAGTCAGTTACTTGTCAGTGTTGATGGAGTCAAGTTAATTTTTAGCAAAGCTCACTCAGATTGGCAGCACCAGAATCGTATAGATACTACCCTGGGCAGCACAACCTTATGTGTAGTATTAATACACTTGTTAGGGACAACTCAATACCACAAATGTTGTATATTCACCTCAAATGGGGAGGAGACAACTCCACAAGGAAGGCATAGCAGTACATGCATATAATGTACATACCCACCAGTCATAACAAATATATTCTGACTAATAAGCTTTTATTGTTTGCAGTGATCGATCACACCAGCAATCATAATTGTGTGCTGTGTGGAACGTCTAGTATTTGTTTACTGCCGCAAATAAAAAAAACCGTTTAAATCATAAAATAAAATAGAATTTCTGTCATTTAATTTATCAACTATATTTTATGTAAGTAGTAAGATATGAGCAGATCTCCCTACCAAGTGTTTTTTGTGGGATTAATGCCCGGGTTGAATGCAATGGGTTACGGCGTTGATTAGAGCAGCGAAGTTGATGTTTTATGGCATTTAATTTTTGATAATTTTATCTCTTATGGCATCTTGAGTGTAAATAATTTTTTTAGTTTCTATACATTCATGTATATATGTATAACTATGTACATATTTATGGGTATATTTATATGCACATTGCATCTTGAGTGTAAATAATTTTTTTAGTTTTCTATACATTCATGTATATATGGATTATCAGGTACAGGTACATGTTTATGGGTATATTTATATCTACATCGAATAAAAATGAATCGTTTTATGATTATATAAATATATATTTATTACATGATGAGTATATTGAATACTATAAAATATCTAAAATAATCATTTATATACAGTTTTCATTATTTTTTTTTAAAAAAAAACCATCAAAAATCACCAAGTTAGTCCTCTAGATGGTTAAAATTTACAGTATTTGGGAAATAATTGCACTCAAATGAAAAAATAGATGAAGCTAAGATATTCATCTATTTGTGTATATTTACAAGAAAAATGAGGTATTTGGTAAAATATCCTTTTATTCCATTCAATGTTCATTAACTTTTTTGAGTGAGGGTTTTATCCCACAACTTCTATTTTGCATTTTTTTATGTTTCAAAAGCCGGGTTTTATTATATACCTTTTCTTTTAACCTTTTACAAATAATCATTTATATATACAGTTTTCATTATTTTTTTTTTAAAAACAATCAAAAATCACCAAGTCAGTCCTCTAGATGGTTAAAATTTACAGTATTTGGGAAATAATTGCAATAGAAAACATATCTACTTTGATAATAAAGAATTTGAGTGACTGAATTTACTAATTGATTCAATGATATTATAGGAGTTTTTACTGAGGATAGAGTCAATATAATTCTTTTCAATATATGGGTTTTTACTGAACTCTCAATGAAACTAGTTCCTCTGTCTGGTTCCCTTTTCGTGTATCTAAAACAAAAAACTGACATATAAATAATTTTATCTAATTTTAATTGTAGTATTTATTACATTGACTAGTTTACATTATATAAAAAAGAGAGAATAACTCACCAAGTCACATTGTCCAACTTGTTTTTGAATTAGAAGCTATCTATTGCTAAAACAAAAAATTATTTGGGGTAAAAATAACTACAACTACATCTAAATTGAGTTGAAGTATTATTTACATTGGTTAAAATTTATTAAATAGAAACGAGAAACTTTCACTAAGTTCTATCTTGCGCCTCGTCCTCTTTATCAGCAACGTATCCTGTCTCAAAATCATCAAAATCTCCACGTAGAAAATCTTCAAGATTATCATCATCATCAAATTCTAATATCTCTTTGTTGTACTTTGCTTGTTCACAGTATTGTCTCCAATCAATGAGACTGAGTCTGCACGAAGAGAGAAATACAAGATCGTGTTGCGTATTAAATTTTCCACTAGTTTTTTTCCTCTGTAGATCATCAGGCCTCGAATATGTTGTTTAGCTTCTCCAACGTATCTGTCTGGTATGACAAGCGTCTTCATCAGCGTTTCTCCACATTTTTCAATGGTATAACGGATACAACTTACAGTCGAGTGTTCTCCGTTAAATCGATGAGGAACGAATCTATCAACAACATCTCGGAAAGGGAAAATCGCACCAGGTTGAAAACTATTGAGGGTCTTGATGTTCAAGAAGCGTTTGAGCTGACCTTTAGTCAACGTACTCAAACATAGTGATTCCTCTTTCGCATCCTCATTGCTTAGAGGATGTATGCTAATACGTTTGATATCATACCAAGGAACACTTCTATTTTTCGGTTTTCATTTTCTAACCAAATGTACAGCGTTAAACGGTACAGGGTAATTATCACAGTTGAAGTTTTCAGCTATTTCAACTGGACAGAAAAGTATTTTGGGCTCAAGCTCATTTATATCTGATGGACTATAGTAGTGGACTTGAGAATACCTACATTCCTTCTTACTTAATGGTTGTAGACGTATCACATTAAACACTCGCATAACGCTTGGGATAGGAAGGTCTTCAAATGTTTTGCAAACTGGAGCCTTTGGTGAGTCAATCGCTTGAGAACCTCTAGACTTTGCCAATTCCCTTGCTCACCTTTCGTTGAGATATTCAAATGTTAAACGAGCTCTAGCCGCATTCTCCATTGTTTTCTTATCAGCGGGAGTAGTTTGTTTTCTCACTATTCGTTTTCGTTTCCTTACTACTCGCTTTTTTGGAGCAGTTTTTTTCTCTTAGGAGTTGATTTGCGGTCTCTCATTTTGCTTCCTGATGGATATGGATCTGTGCAAAGGAGCTCTTCAGAAAGTTCATCCATAGTATTCTAAAAAAAATTGAAGAGTATTATTTGCATTCATGTAAATATAGCATTATTTGCATTCATGTAAAAAAAACTTGATGTTTCATCTTGTGTGAAAAACATTATTTACCCAACTAAAACACGTTGAAAAAAAGATTTTCCTTAAAAAAAAAAAACTTGAAGATATATATATATATATATCTAAGTAAAAGAATAGCTGTTAGAGCATAAGGAGTGTACAAGGCTATAGACTAAATAGAAACAATGAAATAAACAAATAATAAATAATTAATTATTCATTAATATTAGTTGTCTGAGAGGTGAAAAAAATCAGTCAAGACTGAAGCAAGTAAAACAGTGCTCAACAAGAAAGAAAATCGAGGACTTAGGTACTGAAAAGTAAAATAAAACTATTGTCAGACTATAAATTGTTTCATGTGCTAAAAAAAATGAAAAAATAAAATAATTCTAGACGCAATCATCAGCTCGGCTCACAACTGTAAAAATGAAGATTAAACAGGAAACATTAAACTTGGACCGAGAATTCTTAGTGCACAAAGATTGTTGTTTATTATTAATATGGTATTAAGGGTGCATGAGCGTCAAAAGTGGCTAAGATCATAGAGTTACGGGTGACTGAGAGTGTATTTATTAGAGCGTTGGCAGGTGACGACAACAAAAGTAATATTTTTTCTATATATATATATGCATTTACGTCAAAAGCGGTTAAGGACATAGAGCTACGGTGGACTAAGAGTGTATTTATTAGAGTGTCGGGAGGTGGTGACAACAAAGGTGACATTTAAATATATATATGTATATATATATATGTATTTACTTAATATCATACTGCTTTTAGCATCTCAATTGGTAAGAAATAAAATGTAATAGGTTGAACAAAATATTATGAAACATGATAAAAACAACTGAAATCTTTTTTAAATATGTGTGAAACGCTTCTAACATTAGTTCTAAAATACCTACAGAAGAAGATAGTCCTTCATCTATTTGGACATAATTATAAATATTTTTTCTGAATTTATAAAAAGTTTTTTGTTCCACTTCATGTTATATAATTTTTTGAAAATTCTTTGATCCCAAATACTTCTTTCAATTTATTTTAAAAAAACATTAATATTTACAACTTCTACCATTAACAAAACGGTTTCGAAACTGCTTTTTATAATGTCATCAAAAAGTTCTGTAGATGCGTCGTGTTCCCTACATCGTATCCTCATACTCAGCATGTGTTGAGTTGTACAGAATATTATAACTTGGAATGTCAAACGCTCTACAGCTTTTTCTTCAACAACATCATTATTTATCACATACTTATGATACATTTCCGGGAGGAAGTCCTTTAAGTAGATTGGGTTTGTTGTTGTATTGTTCTAAAATACAAGTGATAATTAGATAAGTAAAAAAATTAAAGGTTTTTTCATTTTTTTTCAACTAGTGCTAAATAGTATTTTTATTAATTTTTACCCTTCCGCCAAGCTGAGATTCCGATTCTACATACAACGGTTGGCTTCCTTCGTCTTGAGTATTAATTCTGAAAAAAAAACAAAAATTTTGTTTAATTCTTTTTAATCAATTTAAAGATAGATAGGGCATAAAGCCTTCAGCTAGTTGTGCCAGCTAGGAGAGATAATTGTATTTTTACTCTCACCTTTATGAAGAGAGCGCTCCTAGTAGTTGCAATGGAAGGTGTAGTAGATGTTGCTTCTTTGCTCACTGTTGTTGAACTGGATGCTCTCTGTCTGAAACCCTTGCCTCTTAAATAGCTAAACTTGCACCGATTGACACGGATTGAGTTCAATAAAAAAGTGTTATTCGCGGGAATATTTGGCTTATTTTTCATGTTTTATTCGCGCGAAAATAATTTTTTCATTCCAGCGAAAACATTGGTTTTTATTCATGTGAAAATAAATTTTTTATTCCCGCAAAACTGTTTTTTTTATTCGCGTGAAAATAATTATTTAATTCCCGCGAAAGCATTGGTTTTTTTTACGTAAAACGATTGTTTCATTTCACGCGGAAACTTTTATTTTTCTCCGCGGGAATAAAAGCTTTTTATTCATCATTATTCGCGGGAAAATTTGTTTAATTTTTCATGTTTTATTCGCGTGAAAATAATGATTTTATTCCCGCGGAGACTTTTATTGTTCTTCGCGTGAAAAAGGACTTTTTTTATCCATGGGGAAATTTTGGCTTATTTTTCATGTTTTCTTCACGTGGAAATAAATTTTTTATTCCAGCGAAAACATTGGTTTTTATTCGCGTGAAAATAATTATTTAATTCACGCGAAAGCATTGGTGTTCTTCCGTAAAAACATAATGCTTCATTAATGTAACCTTATGATAAATGGGATGATTTCAGCTATATAAGAAGCACTGTTTTCACACAAAAAGCATTCACGTCAACATTAGCAACTGAAGGAACAAGATCTACTACATCATCATCTACTACAACTACTAGAAGGTCTTTCTGTATTGAGGTAAATCAACTTGCTGTACTATTGAGTATATATTTAATTTTTTACCGATTTAGATACTAAAAGCAGTATGATATAGAGTAAATATACACACAGATATATATATATATATGTTCAAATTATTTTAAAGAAAATCAAAATCATAACATGAATTTTTATTTCATCTTTCAGAATGTTGAGTTAAGACAATACAAAACAGCTAAAGAATGAAGAGTCCGAACCCTCACAAGACGGGATGGTGGTTGATGACAATATACTTCTTCAACGCACTAATATTCCCTTTCAAGGTGCCAGAGCCAATACCCTGTCAGCTCTCATCATCAAAAGCGCCTCTCTGTTAAGTACTCTATCTCCAGCTTCCCGAAAAAAACGTTGAAAGCATAGTCGAGATTGAGGATCTACCAATACCAACAGTTATGCAGGTATTAACTGTCGAATTCCATGATAAAAATAACTGCACCATCATCTACAACTATAAAAATTATGGAAAGATAGTTAGAGTGAAGAGCACTATTTCATCTGAGGCAGGATTACTTGTTGATGAAGCTTCGCAAATAAAACCATTGATTTTGATCTACATGGGTGTTGAAAAGACTGGAAAAGCAATTTTTCGCGCTGCTAAAGACAAAGGATCTTGTCTAGCTCTGAAGATGAAGAATGCGTTCGATATATTACCAGGAAAGAGTATGAGACAAATCAATGCTTATTTCGAGGTAACCCGTCGTCAGGATTTCCCAACAGATAGCGTCATATGTTTCCAAAACCCTGAAGTGCTAACAAAATGTGACAGACGATGGAATGGGGATGAAGTCTCTTCTAGTTCAATACTGATGTGTCGTAGATGAAGAACTACTGGTCGGAGATATGTACATTTCTCTTCAAATAGCTTCTGCTGTGTCATCGGAAAGATGTGGAGTTATTCTGTTCAAGGAACTGAAGCGAAACGCAGACAATTCAATTTTCTACAACGTCAGTGTACTCGCAGCTCATCATGCCCTTGTCCAAGTCTCCGAACTGACTGATAGTCTATAAACTCTCATGATTTTCTCAACTACTTTGATGATGCTGAAAAAGAAAACTGTCCAAAACAAGAGCTCGAGAAGCTAATCTATAACTCAAGGGAAACATATCACTATGGGTGAGCATTATCAGTTTTACTAGAGATTAAAAAAATAATTTTGTGAAAATTTTGTGTATTTTTACAACAGAAGATCCTCAATTTCTCACGTAAATAACAACAATTTTTTCTCACGTAAAATGAATTTACGTGAATAATCAACTCATGAACATTTTTTTGTAAAACTTTTTTAAATTATATACATATATATATATATATATTTCAGATGAAAAAAAGGACTTTTTCGTGTGTAATTAATCAGTGTATTTTTTTACATAGAAGTTAAAAAACAAAAAGTTTATAATTATTTTTCATTACTGTTTAATCATCCTATACTAATACATAGCATTTTTATTTTAGTTCATGATGAAATCAAAAGCACACAGAATAAAGGACTTCCTCCCTAAGATAAATCATCAGTACAACATCAGTTGTCATTACAAGCTATAGTACTTTGTATTACTTAACATTTACTGAGTCTAGCCATGTTAATGTTAAAAACTAGATATGATGTTTTCTATTGCAATTATTTCCCAAATACTGTAAATTTTAACCATCTAGAGGAGTAATTTGGTAATTTTTGATGGTTTTTAAGAAAAATAATGAAAACTGTATATTTAAATGATTATTTTTAAAAAGGCTAAAAGAAAAGGTATGTAATAAAACCCTGCTTTGAAACATAAAAAAATTCAAAAGGAAGGTGTGAGATAAAACCCTCGCTCAAAAAATTAATGAAAATTGAATGGAATGAAAGAATATTTTACCAAATACCCCATTTTTCTTGTAGATATATACAAATAGATGAATATCTAGCTTCATTTATTTTTTCATTTGAGATCATGTTGGAAGTTTTCCGAGATATTTTATAGTATTAGCATTCAATATACTTGTTATATAATAAATGTGTATCATCATATATCGTTTCATTTTTATTCAATGTAAACATAAATATAGCCATAAATATGTACATAGTTATACATATATACATGAATGTATAAAAACTAAAAAAAAATTATTTACACTCAAAATGCCATAAGAGATAAAATTATGTAAACAGTTATCAAAAATTAAATGCCATAAAATATTAACTCGGCTGCTCTAATCAACGCCGTAACCCATTGCATCCACTCCGGGTAGTCACCCCACAAAAAAAAACACTTGGTAGGGAGATCTGCTAATATATTACTACTTATGTATGCAGATAAAACAAAATAAAATAAAGTTCAATATTAAATTAAATATTAGCGTTCGTGTGATGTATTTAACCAACAAGATTGTAAAACCTCTGACTTTCTATCAGGCCTACATAATAATATGAAGATAAGTATTAGAGAGTTGAAAGAAAACATGATGAGTATATCTATAGAGTTATATATATAATACATAGAGTTATATATATAATAGATAGAGTTATATATATAATACATAGAGTTATACATATAATACATAGAGTTATATATATAATACATAGAGTTATATATATAATACATAGAGATATATATATAATACATAGAGTTATATATATAATGGATAGAGTTAAATATATATAATACATAGAGTTATATATATAATACATAGAGTTATATATATAATACATAGAGGTATATATATAATACATAGAGTTATATATATAATAGATAGATCTAACAATGTCTCATAGACATCTACATCAATCTAGTGGAGCATACTGTTGTATACAGGACCATAAGCTATCCATAGAGTTATATATATAGTGGGTAGGTACTAGAATTGATCTCTCAAGTGCGTTCACTAGAATAAACCTCATAGACATGTATATTATAAACATAATCAACTAGCAAAAGCAAAGTAGATATAGTATATATCAATGTGATGATTACAAAGATGGTTGGTTCACTCGTTTAGCTGGTAGAATAAAAGCCGTTCAGAGTTGCAGTTAGGTACAACTAGGGTGGTACCGTACACATCTAGATCCCACATATCACCGTCTGTATCGTTGTCCATCATCTCTGATATAATTTTACCTACAATAATATATCAGTAACATCTACAGTATATTACCTACTATACACTAGTGCTAGGACGAGTATGTACCCGAACTCGAACCAGCGAGTATGAATGGACGAGTAGAGTACCCGAACCCGTGGGTATGTCAAAGTTATAATTTCGAGTATTGAACTATAAAGCCTCTGGAAGGGACAATGAAAATACGCTCTATAAATTTTTCATTTAGCACTGCCTAGTTCTATGACAACGCCGAAAGTATCGGGCAGATAATTCTACGTTTATGGCATAGACTAAGAACACCATATACTTCATCCATGGTCTATGCCATATACTTATAGGTTATAGGTCTATGGTCTATGCAGTCTGTTCCTTGGATTTGCTGTCAAACGAAATTGGCGACATAGCAGGCTGGTAATTATTTTAGTCAAACAAGAGAGAGAAACAAAATATGAGCCTAATTATTGTTTATGACCATAAATAATAAAAGCTCAATGCTACACAATAATATATATGTTATGAAAATTGAATTATTTTCTACCAGCGATTGATGTTATACAAAATTAAAATTATGTAGCATTAATAAATTGCTTTTATTTAATTATTTATTTTAAATAATTAATAAATAAAACAGACTAATTTAAATAATAATAACAAACAACATCATTAAACACGCTGTTGGTTTGTCATACTCCGCTAGTATAATCTTTTTTTTTTCAAAAGAACCAAGTTTTGAAAAATATTATATACACATGAATAAACCCAGTAATAATAATGTAAATCCATGATGGTTGATCATAATAATAAATAATGATAATCATTGTTGATATCGCAGTGCATTATTACAATATTTATAATCAGGGGTGGGAGAAAATGACTTTAAAGTCGAGTCAAGTCAAGTCATGAACTTTGTGAGTCGAGTCAAGTCAAGTCGCAGCCATTCTGAGGTTCAGCTGAGTCAAGTCAAGTAAAGTCCCAAACATTGTTGAGTCAAGTCGAGTTGAGTAATGAAAAATTTTAAGTCAAGTCAAGTCTGACTCAAATGACTTACAAGTCAAATATCAAGTCACTTGAATATCTCAGAGTCTATTGGTCGTAGAGCATTATCAAAGACATCATCGTGATCGGCAGATTTCAGAGGGGGTAATTTAGATGTCCAATAGATGACTAATACAAAACTTTCACAGAAATCAGACGATTTTTATTGAAAGATTTCCCTAACAGCAACAGATGACAAAAATATTGGCAATGATAAATCAGTGGTTCTGAACAATAGTCTGGCAGTATAGCATTTGTACTTATGGAAAGCCAGAACCAGTAGAATGTTGCAGCCAATAAAATATTCTGTTCACAGTTCAAGCAGTAGACACTTCACAGTGAGTTAAATGGTTTAACCCTATTCCTTGCATGGCAGTTGTTTTTCCTCCTTCCCTACTTGAAAAAAAGGTCACCATTTTATTTTAGTAACTTAATTTTGTAAAATTACTTGTTCTTTTTCATTTTCTGTCAAAAAAATCTCTGCAGTAAAGTTGTGCAATAAATTTTGCAACACATGTTTAATAAAGTCAAGAAACATTAGGAATTTTACAAGTTGCAATCAACTTTTTTTTCCAGCAGCGAATTGGACCTACATGCAGTTGACGAGAAGTCGCATTAAAAACAACAACCCTACTGAAAAAAAAGTTTTTCCCATTTCACAAACTTTCGTAATCAGAGTGCACTAATTATTTTTAGTACATTTCTAGTTGACAAAACAAACAGTATTCTGCATATGCACCTTCTTCTTGTCTTCTTATATTTTTAAACGGTAGAAAATCATCAATTATTCTATCTTTTTTTCTGGTAGAAAACATTTGAACGGAAGGCCCAATGTAATTTTCTGATCACCATACTCCAGCAAGCATACAGTTGGCTAACTATTAGCTGGGTTGTGCACTAAATAACACCTCTGGTTCCGATAACCAAACAGGAAATACAAACAGCAATGACACATGGGTATTCTGTTAATTTAGGAAATTGTGGTAGGAGCAAACAACTCTGCGAGATTGACTCCAAATGACTTGATGATCACTGTAATAAAGTCATCTGTATTATGAAGTCGAGTCAAGTCATGAAACTTTTCGAGTCAAGTCGAGTCGAGTCAGATGAGGCATCAAGTCAGAGTCAAGTCAAGTCACTGCTCAACTAAGTCAAGTAAAGTTATGACCTATGACTTGACTTGACTCTAAGATGACTTGACTTAGTCCGACGTATTCCCACCTCTGTTTATAATAATAATTAATGATTTTAATATTATTATTCTGTGAAACAAAATAATTAATTATTATTATAAATACCAATACAATAATAATGATGATAAATAATCACCATCAACTATTATTTATTGATCATTAATAAATGGTAATAATAATTATAATAATCGTAATAATAAAACTGTTTTTTTTTATTCATCATGATTATTATTATTATGGTCTTGTAATCATATATACAAAAATCCTGATAATGAGATTATTGCTCACAATTGTTTTTAATTAATTGCATTTTTATTAATAATTATAATTATTGTATTAATATCAACAACAACAATATAATAACAGCTGTTATTGTGATTATGTAAAAATTGCATAATAATATTCATCATATAATGTTTGAATAACAATCAATAATAATGATTATGATAAGCAAGCATGAAGATAATAAATAACATATAGTTTTATTAAAGCCTGTAATTAGTTGTTTTCTCTATGATGCTGCTTTTTCTTAATCATCATTTACTGAAATTTATTGTTGTATATTATTATTGACCACAATTAAACTGCAAGCGTAAAAATAACATACTTTAGTATTATTATTGTTACTATAATGAAAATATTATTAGTATAGTACTACTCGAACTGTACCCGAACCCTACCCGAACTTGAAATTTCAAGCTCGTCCTAGCACTACTATATACCACATCTATATACCTACCTATAAGCATATAAAACACAACAAACCAGTGCAGTATACAATATACATATAGTATACAATAACATACCTGTTGTGATGTTTAGTATGTATATTGTTGTACTGCTGAGTGCAGTTACTAATATGTAATCTCCATATTGTACCACACCACATGGTAGGTTCACATCAGAGCAAGTCCACACCACCTCCCCAGTTGTAATGTTCACCAGATATATGCTGGATGTACGGTAATCTGATAAGACGACAGAACCTTCTCCAACTGCACACATACGAACACCAGCAGTGCTTGATAGAGGAGAAGGTATGTGACGTAGAATTTTACCGTCAAGAGAATACACAGTTATTTTATTGTTTGTTTTGTCTGGTATGACCACCTGGTCAGCTACGACAACCATCACAAAAAAAATAAAAGTATCGCAATCAGAAACATTCCAGCTGGTAATGTGTCCACCAGACATGTCATACACACCTACGCTACAGGGACGAGATCGAGATGATGTATAGATTTTATCTTTGTACACGGAGATGGAGTATACATAACCAGAGGTGGAGATGAAAGACTTGTACACTTTGTAGTTACTGTCTACTTTAGTAACTGTTTTGTTACTCAACCCGACATAAGTACTACCGTTGTAGTGACACACTGAGAGAGGGTTATCAGGTAATTGTACGGACTGGAGTTGTGTGAGTGATTGTAGGAGAGGTTGTGGAGTTGTGTTTCCTTTCTCACTGGCTACAACCAGGTCATCTGAGCAGACAACTTCTAATTCCATCTCCCTGCACTCACCTACAATATTATGACTCTGGTTAGATTTGATAGTGACACAAGAACTGATGACATAGATTAATCTTAACCTCAGACACTACAGATTAATCAGTTAACTGTATAAAATATACATATAATATAGGGTTCAGTAGATATAATACATTTGTAGAGTTAAATAAAAAAAAATACAACAATTTATTGTTAGTACGTGAGAGTAGTAATATATGAGCAGATCTCCCTACCCAGTGATTTTTTTGTGGTTTTAATCTCCAGTGTTATACAATTTTTTACCCCGTTGATTTACGCTGCTGTTTAACTCGTTGATTTACGCTGCTGTTTAATACTTTATGGCATCTAAATTTTGGACACGTTTTTTCTCTCTCTCTCTCTGTATTATTTTTTAGCAATATATGATAAGTTTTGCGTGAATTTTTGTGTTTGAGGTAAATCCTCATGATGTTTGAATTTTGCTCCCTGATGACAGCGGTGTTATTTTGTGTGTTTTTCTCTTGACAGTGGTGTAAATAATTTTTTAGTAATGTTGAATCCAAGGATGTTATTTTTTGTGTGATGTTGGGGATTTGATGTGTTGCTTTACCTGATGTATTAACATTGTATAGCTATAGATTTTTTATTACAAGAAAATTTGAGTATATTTACTTCGGTTACGGTTTTTACATTGTATAAAAATGAATCGATGTATGATAGTATTGTTATTGAAGAGAATTTAAGCTTTTTTCATAATTATTACAAGAAAATTTCAGCTTTTTTCCATTGAACGATGCTTTACCCATTGCTTTTTTACATACATATCCATATTCATTTCCGTTTATGCGCATATCTATGTACATGACCATATTCATGTCTACATTATGTAAAAATGAAACGATGTATGATTGTATACATTTATTATATAATAAGTATTACATTATTCGGTTAATGGTAAACAAATGTAATAAAATATACTATAAACTATACGTGTGGCAATGAAATAACACTTATTGATAGGATATTAATGGTTAAAAAATGGTAATATTGAAACAAGCTATAAATATGTAAGAAATCCCTCCAGCATCAATTCTATAATGCGAATAGAACAAGGTAACCCTTCTCCTATTTGCGTGTAGTGCAAAATATGATAACAAAATTTATAAAATGTTTTTTGTTCTACTTCAAAGCGTATAATTTTTCAAACAAAATTTGATCCCAAGCTTCTCGTTTAATTGTTTTTAAAAGATCCTTAATATTTACAACTTTTATCATCGATAAAATTGTTTTGAAATTATCATTCATCATATCGTTGAAGATCTCTGTACTCTCTTCATGTTCTCCAGAACACGCACCCATATTCATCATGTGTTGTGTTATGCAGAATAATACTATTTGAAAGGTTAAGCGCTCTATAGCTTTATCCTGAACGAAAATATCTTCTTTCAAGTGCTTATGGTATGTTTCTGGGAGAAAATCCTTCAAGTGCATTTTTTGGGTTCCCATATTGCTCTAAAATATAAAGATATAAATAATTATAAAAGTTTAATTTCTGGCTACTACTAGATAGTATTTTTTATTAATTCTTACCTTATCACCAAAAAGTCTGCTGTTAGTAGTATAATGAATGCTGTAGATGTTTCTTCAAAAGTTATTACTACAGAGAATGACTTTTTATGTAGAGAGAGTGGTTCTTAAATACAAGAAGCTACGCCCACTTATTAATCATACATCCAATGAGAACACTCACGCGAAATCCCTTTTATAATGATGTTATTCATGTAAAACTCCTCTATGATACATAGAGATTTTTCGTAGTGCTAGGACGAGCCTGAAATTTCAAGTTCGGGTAGGGTTCGGGTATTTGGTACCAATTTCGGGTCGAGTTCGGGTACAGTTCGAGTAGTACCATACTAATAATATTTTCATTATAGCAACAATAATAATACTAAAGTATGTTATTTTTACGCTTGCAGTTTAATTGTGGTCAATAATAATATACAACAATAAATTTCAGTAAATGATAATTTTGAAAAAGCAGCATCATATAGAAGAAAAACTAATTACAGGCTTTAATAAAACTATTATGGTAATTATTATCCTCATGTTTACTTATCATAATCATTATTATTGATTATTATTCAACTATTATATTATGAATATTATTATGCAATTTTTATATAATCACAATTATTAACAGCTATTATTATATTGTGGTTGATATAAATACAATAATTATAATTATTAATAAAAATGCAATTAATTAAAAACAATTGTGAGCAATAATCTCATTATCAGGATTTTTGTATATATGATTACAAGACCATAATAATAATAATCATGATGAATAAAAAAAAAACAGTTTTATTATTATGATTATTATAATTATTATTACCATTTATTAATGATCAATAAATAATAGTTGATGATGATTATTTATCATTATTATTGTATTATTATTTATGATAATAATTAATTATTTTGTTTCACATAATAATATTAACATCATTAATCATTATTATAAATATTGTAATAATGCCCTGCGATATTAACAATGATTATCATTATTTATTATTATTATCAACCATCATTGATTTACATTATCATTACTGGGTTTATTCATGTGTATATAATATTTTTTAAAACTTGATGATTCTTTTGAAAAAAAAATGTTATACTAGCGGAGTATGACAAACCAACAGAGTGTTTAATGATGACCATCATAATAAGAATGAGACATGCCATAATTAGCCATACAGATATAATCTGTATGGCTATTGTTTTAGTAGGTTTTATTATTATTTTTCTTTCGCCGCTCTCTAACCACTAGATTTCAGTTTCTGTCTGCTTTCATAACTCCAGATCCACTAATCAGAACTCTACAATAATTAGTTGGTTACGTAGGGGCACATCCGGAGATTAACGAAATATTTTTTTTCAAGTTGAGAAAGTCATCATGTCACAGCTATTCCACTTTCCGCACGCCTCTTCAACAGTCATTTTCGTTCAATAAATGCTGAATAACTCTGTCACTTTTCATCAAAACTGCATGATATTTATATGAGGGTGTGCAACTATGGCAGCTGTACACAGGCATCAAAAGTTTTCAATACCAAGTTTACAAGGTTTTCAAGGAGAGGCAATTTTTAGTGATTTTCAGAAAATTTGAACTTTTTTAGTGGAAGAAATTCCAGTCTAAACTGTTGAAATACAAGTAGATATGGCAGGTTTTCTCACAGGAGGGGCCTATTAGGACGTTATGTCATGACACAACGTTGTTGAGTGAACTGCAGTTTGATCAATTTGATCAGTTTGATCGCGCAGTTAGCTGCGTCATGACACAACGTCATAGTCTGCTCAAACGAATAGAGGCATTAGCATTGAGTAACTTACTTGGAATGTTGCCAAGTGCATGTGTACTTTGACAGACCATTTAGAGAGTTGCCTGCCACCTCGGAGAAGACAACTCCGAACAAAACACTAATATTGCTCTTTAACTTTTGAACCGTTTGTCGCAAGTCACTAAAACTTTTTTTAATCAAAGCCATGTGTGCATGTTTTACAGCCAATAATGCCGCATACAATGGTTTCACACCACAACACGCTCTTCCATTAAAACTCAAAGCAAAACCAGTTTTTATTGGTTCTTACATTGATCATAACTGATCTTGGAGGACACTTCAATTAATTCAGTCACATCGACTAACATTCCGAAAAAATAATCAACAGTAGTAATATATGAGCAGAACAGGGTTGTTTGTGTTTATTGATATTAAACATTCTACAGAGAGGACAACTCTTAAGTTATATGTACATATATCATCAAATTGCGCCGCTTGTCTCATCTAAATGTTATGTTCTGTGACTATAGTAATTGCCTAAAAACTTTACAGTTTTGTTGAGAGGGTAACTCCTAAAAAGAACCAGTTTCCGTCTTTACAAGGGAAGTTAGTCGTATAAAAACAACTTGATGCGTTCATAATCATTCAAACCATGAGCTGCTTACTTGGAAAGCTGCCAAATTACTTTGCATCATGTAATTTCATTAATAGCTGCGTTTTCAATGAGATACCGAGAGGATAACTCCTCAAAAAATGCATTTTGCTCCATAACTTTTGAACCGTAAGTCGAACTTGAACAATTTTTTTTTCGTTGAATCGTGCATCTGTATGGCTTTTATTTTCTCTACAGAGAAAACATTTTAGTCTAGTAATTATAATGAAATTGTTTGTCATTATTATTTAAATTAGTCTGTTTTATTTATTAATTATTTAAAATAAAATAAATAATTAAGAGCAATTTATTAATGCTAGATAATTTTAATTGTATAACATCAATCGCCGGTGGACAATAATTCAATTTTCATAACATATATATTATTGTGTAGCCTTGAGCTTTTATTATTTATGGTCATAAACAATAATTAGGCTCATATTTTGTTTCTCTCTCTTGTTTGACTAAAATGATTACCAGCCTGCTAAGTCGCCAATTTGGTTTGACAGCAAATCCAAGGAACAGACTGCATAAACCATAGACCTATAACCCATAAGTATATGGCATAGACCATGGATGAAGTATATGGTGTTCTTAGTCTATGCCATAAACGTAGAATTATCTGCACGATACTTCCGGCATTGTCATAGAACTAGGCAGTGCTAAATGAAAAATTTATAGAGCGTATTTTCATTGTCCCTTCCAGAGGCGTTATAGTTCAATACTCGAAATTATAACTTTGACATACCCACGGGTTCGGGCACTCTACTCGTCCATTCATACTCGCGGGTTCGGGTACATACCCGTCCTAGCACTAATTTTTCGTAGGAAGAATAAAAATACTGTTTTCTGTTTTTTTAGACAGAAAATGATGTTGTTTTATTCACGCGAACTTGCTGTTATTCAAGTGTTTAATTCACGCGAAAAAATTGTTTTTTACGTGGAAAAAAATGAATTTATTTGTGTTAAAAATATACTTTTGTTTAGCGTTGTTCAGGTTTTATTCGCGTGAAAAAACATTATTGTACTCCCGCGAAAGCATTGTTTTTTTTTTCAGGTAAAAACATGCTGTTTTACTTGCGTAAAAAATATGTTTTAATCGCGTGAAAAAATATGTTTTTATTCGTGTGAAAAAAGAGACTTTTATTCACGGGATAATTTGGTTAGTTTTTTATGTTGTATTTGCGTGAAAAATAATTATTTTGATTGATTGTTTAATTCACGCGGAAATTTAGTTTTCATTCGCATGAAAAAGAGACTTTTATTCATCATTAAATGATTATTTTATTCGCGTGAAAAGATTGTTTAATTCACGCGGGAATTTTTTTATTCGTGTGAAAAATAGACTTTTATTCACTGTTTTCGCCGCGGAAATTTTTTTATTCGCGTGAAAAAGAGACTTTTATTCATCATTATTCGTGTGAAAATAATTAATTTATTCGCGTGAAAAGATTGTTTAATTCACACAGGAATTTTTTTATTTGTGTGAAAAATAGACTTTTATTCACTGTTTTCGCGTAATAGTTTGGTTTATTTTCTATGTTTTATTCAAGTGAAAATAATCATTGTATTCCCGCAAAAGTAGTAATTTTCTTCGAGTGTGAAAACATAAGGTTTTGTTCGTGTGAAAACATAGGGTTTTGTTCACGTAGAATCTATAGTAAAACGAATAAAGCTCACCACATTCCATAGTGATATGATTCCCTTGAGGTATAGATTAGCGTCTGGAGGTCTTGTTCTGGACATTTTTCTTTTTCAGCATCATCGAAGTAGTTGAGAAAATCAAGAGGGTTTAGACCAGTGGTGCTCAACAGACGGCCCGCGGGCCGTATCTGGCCCACCAGCCAGTTTAGTGTGGCCCCCCATGCTGTCATACACATAAAAAATTTATTGACAATTACACTCATTACACACATTCATGCTATAATAATTACTATTGATGGTGTAATAAATTATGGCATGTTTATTTTCGCTGGAGTGCCCTTGACATGACTTCATTAGCCTGAGCTTCCTGCTATTGTAGCAGCAAAGTTACGTACGATGATTCACTAAGAACACTCTTAGTACAACAGTCTACTTACAGTGACTCAAGGAGGAAAATTTTATAATGTAATCATGGCTCACAAAAGAAAGTTGGATGACGAAGGTCGTCAATTTAATAACAATTGGGGAGTCAATTACTTTGTTGGCCCCCACAGCACCAACTACTCAGCGAATTAAATGGATCAGGAGTTATCTGCTCTCTATTTGATTATATTCTGGCAAATATTGATGAGATTACTCTCTGAAACGGTTTTCAACTCACAATATGTGCTATGCTACATATACCTACTGATTGACCAGCAAAAAAAAAATTATTTTAACAAAATATTGTTTTTTTTACATAAACGTTCTGTGAAATACCTTCGGACGTAACCCGCGAGCCGGTTTCAAACCGTAAGCAATTGAGTATTTGTACTTCTGTCACTGATATCAGTCACTTCGATAGGTATTTTTGTAAATTTTCATTCTGTTGATATTTTGTCACCAAATGCACTTATTTGTCATAATTTGCTCTGTTTTTGCCAGAAACTTGGCTGCCCATTCTTTTTGACAATACTGTCTTTTGCTCAACATTTGTTACATGAGAAAAAACCTAACATTCTCCTTATTTCCCTAAAGCTATTTTTTAACTGCACAAACCAAAACATTTTGGCAAACAACTAAAAATTGTGAACACACTTTCATTGCAACTTTCTTCCCCTAGTAGGTGTATTTTATACTCCCACAGTAAATATGCATCATCATTAATGAGTATTCAAAAGCCACGGGCACAACTGTGCTACTTACAGAAAATAAAATATAGCTCAGTTGCATCTACGGTTTAGAGCATTATTAGATATTGACCACTGAAAAAATAATTGACATTCTAATACACCTTGCAACTACAAACATTGCCATTTTCATATTTTAATGGAGCAAGAGAGCAAAATTTATGTTCTTGCTAGACACAATGCTTCTTACAGTAGGCTTTGCTCATTGATCTGCATCAACTTAGTAGTGTGTGCTACCACTACTTACTATGCACACTGTTCGACTGTGAGTGCTAGCTCAATAGAAAACAGCTGCTTTATGATTGGCTATCAGTAGATAAACATCAAAAACGGCTGAGGTGGCCTACAGTCAAGGCTAACACAGCAACTAAGCCAAGCCAACTAGCTTGACTGTTGTGTTCATGTCCATTCGCTATGTTTGGACAGTATGAAGATTTAGTACCAAATGTATAAATAATATCAAAACAGCGAGTAGCTGCCAAGCATTACGGAAATTCGGTGCATTCCTCCCCTCGATAACACAGTTGAGCAACTGTGAGACTGACTGCCATTTATGCTCAGCATTGGAGATATTTTGTCAAGCCTTGGTTTTAGTTTATTTCCGGAGAATTTTCTACTTAGCGATTTCTATGATTATTGTCTAGTGTTTGAGATTTCGCGTAGTGTGACCACCATTATTTTTTTTGGCTTTCCTTTCGGAAAAAAACTAAGTTAGAATTTCTCCGATACTGCACCTGCCTCCTGACTGCATGCAACATAAAGCACTCATTCATTAAAAACACATACTGATTAGATAACTAGTCACCCAAGAAAATTTTGATGATAAATTTTGCCATGGTGTACAGGCTTGCAAACTTTGAAGGGGGCAATTGAGTGACACCTTTTCTGAAGTGCAATTTTCTACTCTTTTCTTCTGTGGAGGGCAGTTTTGCTTTAAATTCGCATTACAAAGTACAATAAATCATTATACAACTCTAATAATTTGTTTCGTTTTTTACTCAAAATTTCTAATGAATAATACATACATTATTATCATGTGCAAAAAATGCAAGGTTATGTCAGTGTTTTTTTGTTGTGCTGGATGGATGTTGCTTAACTACCCCACATAAAAAAGCAATTAATGCAAAAAATTAAGATTCTTTGTTGGCCCATTAAATAGGGCAAATTAGTGATAAGGGTGTGAGAGCTTGAGTAAAGGTAGATTGCTTGAATCTCACTCTCAATGCTGAAAGTTGGCAGGCTTGATTGTCTATCATCTGATACATCTGGACGACCAGTTGCCAATTGAAATACATTCCAACAAAAATAAGTATTTAGAATAACTTTCTATTGGTTGTTGTCAAATAGGAAAGGTTAAGGATGTGTATTGTGGTAGAAACCTGTATGCAGTTGTGCGCCCAAACCCCCTGTACTGGCACTCCCCACCTTTCAAGAAAGAAGTAGTCCTCGCCCCTCCACTGTAAATAGTCTGCAAAACTAGTAAACCGAAGCGTGAACACACAAATTATGAGAAGCTAATATTTGCCAATTTAGCCGTAGCACACCAGTGTGGTTGATAGATAGATGCATACAGTTGCTGCTTGTTGCAATGACTATATAATCAGTCTAGTTGCGATGAATAAACAAACAGTGCAAGAAATTCCTGTTTTCCTACTGACAAAATGAATAGGAATACATAATATTGAATGTTGTTTAATTGAATCCTGTTGCTTTGGTCAACAATGTTAGATATATTTTACGAATTTACCTGTTAGGATTTTAGCCATTTATCGGTTGCTTGTTAATATTGCCAAGGTTGGATGGAGGAATTTCAAACAAATAAATCTATTTTCCTACTGCATAGCAATTCCTTTCAGTAGCGCTCGATAGACACTTGTTATTCCGTTAAAAACCTACCCAAGGAAAGTTACAGTCAGCTTGACAAAGTTACTGGTTTAAACAAATATTCCCTTAATTTCTCAACATTGTTACACATTAGCAATGTATTTTTAAGGCATATTAAATGGAGAAACAACATTTTTTTGCGTTTTGACAAAATTTTGTTGCAAGGATAAATGTGCACATTTTTCTCAAGTAAGGATATGAGTAAACAACTCCTGTGCATAGAAATGGCGGATTTCATTTAATTCGCTGAGTATTGTATATGCTATATTTGTAACTTTGTTATCAAATGCCAAAAAGAGTATAATGTCAAGCGTCATTATACTACGGCTCATTCAAAGGAAATGGACAAAGTGCAAGGTAGATAGATAGTAGATCTGCACGCATTCGCAGGGCCACTACTACTACTGCTGTTATTCTTGTGGTTGTTCATTTGATTATTACAATAATGACTATGCTGTTGCTGCGAGTATTTTGTGTCACTATTTCATCTGCTGTATGAATCAATACTAGCTCAACTCTGTTGTCTCATCCATTCATTTATACTTTTAATATTAATAATAATAAATATATACATATGATGATGATACATACATGTATTGTTATGTTATATTTGTATATTATTAATTTGTGCGAATGAAAAGAAGGGAGGACAGTACAAATAATAATAATAACTGCTATAGTGATTATTACGACAACAATGATAATTATAATGATACAAAAAATTAAGTTTACAACAATAAATTTTATTATTATCATTATTTATTATTATTCTAAATAGGTTATAATAAATAATATATATATAGTATTTATATATATATTACTTATAATTTATTAAAAAGAATAATGATAATAATAAAATTTATTATTATCATAAGTTTACTTTTTTGTATCATTAGAATTATTATTGTTTTAAATATTAATGTAATTACTAAAATTACAACTGATATTATTATTCGTATCGTACTCCCTGTTTTTAATTCGCAAAAAATTTATTAAAAATTTTTAATCCTCGTTGACATTTTTGACAAGTATACGAATCAACTTACTTATTATTGCAAAAATGAAAGTAGACACAAAGCACTTTAGACAAAATTTTAATTTGCATAGATAAAATTGAGACACAAGTTTGAAGATTTAAAAACAGATTCAATGAGCAGCAGAAACATAGCAAAACTCAAAAATTCAACGATAATTTATGATTATTTTAATTTATCACAATACATATCTAGTTTGCAAAATATTTTGATAACATGTTCATCAATAAATTAGCTGAATTATCTTTTCAGCATTCCAAAAAAAATAGAAAATAATACCAATTTTATTCTTTTAATTGTGCCTGCAGGGCAAGCCAGAATTGACAAGCTAGCTACATTAAAATGCAGTCAGCAGCAGCAGCAACAAGGGATTGCTCGATATAAGGAAACATCACAAAAAGCAACCAAAATTAGCTTTGCTGTTTGTGAAGTACTTGCTCGACACCAAAAGCCTTTCACTGATGGGATGGTTGCCCAGGAAATTCTGGAATGTTTTGCTGCAGAGACCAGTCCTGATCTGCAAAAGCTGGCTGGCCAAGTCCAGCTCTCACGACATTCTGTCACTAGACGGGTAGAGCCAATGGCATCTGATGTCTGTGCAACATTGCAGGAGAGATGCAAGAAGTTTGCTTTCTATAGCATTGCACTGGATGAAAGTACGGACTGTACGGACACAGCTCAGCTTTGTGTGTTTATAAGAGGAGTTAGTGATGAAATGTCTGTGACTGAGGAGTTTTTGGGTTTTGGAAGCATGAAGGATACCACGACTGGGCAGGATATTTTCAAGGAGGTTATCAGCATTCTCAACAAGTATGACTTTTCGTTAGATAAGCTTGTGGGAATGTGTACTGATGGAGCCCCGGCTATGAGAGGAGTAAGAAATGGTTTCACTGCTCTTATGAAGGAACATTTACTCAAGAATACAACAGCCGCACCAGAGAACCACCAGGAGCCATTTACTTATCACTGCATTATACATCAAGAGCAACTTATCAGTGCAACCAGTCTTCACCAGCTTAAGCCTGTTATGGACAAAGTTGTTTCCACTGTTAATTTTATTCGTTCAAGAGGTCTTAATCATAGGCAGTTTCAAGCTCTTCTGAATGATTTGGAGTCAGAATTTGGAGACGTTGTGTATCATTCTAAAGTTAGATGGCTAAGTTCTTCAGCTACTCTCAAATGTTTTTGGGATTTGCTCGATGTTATCAGTCAGTTCATGGAGCAAAAAGGAAGACCATGTGCAGAATTCAAACATAATGAATGGCTCAAGAATCTGGCCTTTTTGGCCGATATTACTGGTCATCTGAGACACCTAAACCTACAACTTCAAGGCAAAGACCTCATCATAACATCAATGTTTGATAAAGTGTGTGCCTTTCAACCTAAACTGAGACTGTAGGAGTGTCAAGTCCGTGCTGGTTGTTTCGATCACTTTGCTTTGCTCATGTCAAGGTCTCAAAGCTCTGACATTCCTGTTGATCAGAATGGATTTGCTGATCTATTGCAAAACTTGCTACAGGAGTTTGATGCCCGATTTGCTGAATTCGAAATGCATAAGCCACTGATGGATTTGTTTGCTCATCCTTTTACTAGGAATGCCACAGAAAATGTATCACCTGATTTCCAGATGGAAATAATTGATTTGCAAGCTAGCAGCAACTTGAGGGATGTATTTGAAGCAAAGGCCCTTCCCGAATTCTAGGGCAGATATCTCCAAAAGAACAATACCCCAAACTTCACTCTCATGCTAAGCGTATGCTGTCTCTCTTTGGTTCAACGTATCGATGTGAACAGCTGTTCAGCGCCATGAACTTCACCAAAAATAAATATCGATCAAGGCTGACAGACAGTCACATCGAAGACTGTTTGAGACTGTCCACTTCAGGCATCCGACCCAATATTGACAAATTGGTACAAAATAAGCAATGCCAGGTATCTCATTAAATAAATGTGATCCACCAAATAAACAACACTGACTTTTTTCCCACTGTCTTTTGGACAAAAGTTTTGTCTTGGCAAAGAGGTAGCTTTTGGATTTGATTCTTTATGCATGTTAATAAACTTTATCATTAATATTTTATAAAGTTTCAAATAAAGTTCATTGTTTACTCACTAACAGCATGTTTATACATGGCTTAATTACAATTGGCAAACACTTTTAAGTGGTGGCCCCCATAATGTTCATAAGATGCTGTATGGCCCACACTAACAAAAGGTTGAGCACCCCTGGTTTAGACTATCAGTCAGTTCAGAGACTTGGATGAGGGCTTGATGAGCTGCGAGTACACTGACGTTGTAGGAAATTGAATTGTTTGCGGATCACTTTAGTTCCTTGAACAGAATAACTCCAATCTTTCCGATGACACAGCAGAAGCTATTTGAGGAGGAATGTACATATCTCCGACCAGTAGTTCTTCATCTACGACACATCTGTATTGAACTAGAAGAGACTCATCATCTCCGATCCAACGTCTGTCACATTTTGTTAGCACTTCAGGGTTTTCGAAACATATGACACTATTTGTTGGGAAATCCTGGAGATGGGCTACCTCGAAATAAGCATTGATTTGTCTCATACTCTTCCCCGGTAATATATCGAACGAATTCTTCATCCTCATCTTCAGACAACATCCTTTGTCTTTAGCAACGCAAAAAATTGCTTTTCCAGTCTTTTCAACACCCACGTAGATCAAAATCAACGGTTTAGTTTGTGTGGCCTCATCAACAAGTAATCCTACCTCGGACGAAATAGTACTCTTCGCTTAAACTATCTTTTTATCCTTTTTATAATTGTAGAGAACAGTGCAGTTCGTTTTATCACGGAATTCAATGGCTAATACCTGCATAACTGTTGGTATTGGTAGATCCTGAACTTCAACTGTGTTTTCAATGTTTTTTCGGGAAGCTGGAGACAGAGTATTTAACAGAGAGGCGCTCTTGATGATGAGAGCTGACAGAGTATCGGCTCTGGCATCTTGAAAGGGAATCTTAGTGCGTTGAAGAAGTACATTGTCATCAACAACCATTCCAACTTGTGGGGATTCTCGCTCTTCATTCTTCAGCTGTTTTGTATTGTCTTGTCTAAACATTCTAAAAGATAAAATAAAAATCCATGTTATGATTTTGATTTCTTTTTAAATAATTTGAAGATATATATATATATTTACTCAATATCATACTGCATTTAATATCTCAATCGGTAAAAAAAATTAGATATACACTCAATACTATAACGAGTTGATTTACCTTAGTACAGAAAGTCCTTCTAGTAGTTGTAGCAGATGATGTAGTAGATCTTGTTCCTTCAGTTGCTAATGTCGAAGAAAATGCTTTCTGTGTAAAAACAGTGCTTCTTATATAGCTGAAATCAGCCCAATTATCATAAGGATTTTCGATTGAAAAATATTTCATGCGAATGAAACATGATAAATGAACCAAATTATCCTGCAAATAATGGTGAATAAAAGTCTCCTTTTCATGCGAATAACAAAAAAATTTCCGCATGAATTCAACAATCTTTTCACGCAAATAAAACATATTTTTTTTCATGTGAATAAAACATCATGTTTTCACGCAAAGAAAACCAATGCTTTCGCGGGAATAAAATAATTATTTTCACGCGAAGAAACATGAAAATTAAAGTGATTTTTTCCTGCGAATAGCGATGACTAAAATTCTATTTTTCACGCGAATAAAAATCTCCGCGTGAATTAAACAACCTGTTCACGGGAATAAAACATTTTTTTATGCGAATAAAACATTGTGTTTTCACACAGAGAAAACCAATGCTTTCGCGGGAATTAAATACATTTTTTCACGCGAATAAAACATGAAAAAATAATCCAATTTTTCACACGATTAATGATGAGTAAAAGTCTCGTTTTCGCGTGAATGTTTTTACGCGAATAAAACACTGTGTTTTCACGCGAGGGAAACCAATACTTTTGAAGGAAAAAATAATTATTTTCACACGAATAAAACATGGAAAATAAATCAATTTTTCACGCGAATAACTGTGAATAAAAGTCTCTTTTTCGCATGAATAAAAAATCATTTTTCCACGTGAAAGAAACCAATGTTTTCGCGGGAATTAAATATATTTTTCCACACGAATAAAACATGATAAATATTCCAATTTTTCACGCGAATAAAAATAAATAAAAGTATCTTTTTCGCGAGAATATTTTTACGCGAATAAAACACCATGTCTCCACGCGAAGAAAACCAATGTTTTTGCGGGAATAAAATAATTATTTTCACGCGAATAAAACATGGAAAATAAACCAATTTGTCACACGAATAACAGTGAATAAAAGTCTCTTTTTCGCGTGAATAAAAATTCAAGTCCCCGCGTGAATTAAACGATCTTTTCACACAAATAAAACTTCTTTTTACGTGAATAAAACATTATGTTTTTACACGAAGGAAACCAATGCTTTCGCAGGAATTAAATATATTTTTTCACGTGAACAAAACATGACAAAATAATACAATTTTTCACGCGAATAATGATGAATAAAAGTCTCTTTTCGCGTGAATATTTTTACGCGAATAAAACACCATGCTTTCACGCGAGAAAAACTAATGCTTTCGCGGGAATAAAATAATTATTTTCATGCGAAAAAAACATGGAAAATAAACCAAATTTTCACGCGAATAACACATTTTTTACGTGAATAAAACATAATGTTTTCACGCAGAGGGAACCAATGCTTTCGCGGGAATACAATATTTTTTTCACCCGAATAAAACATGCAAAATAAAACCAATTTTTCCGGCGAATAACGGTTAATAAAAGTCTGTTTTTTTACACGAAAACAACAGTACAACTTTTGCTATTTAAGAACCACTGCTTCTACTAGGAAATCATTCACTTCAGCAATAGCATTCGAAGATGAAACATCTACTAAAGGCTCTACTAGCGTCACTAAAAGGATTCTCAGTAATGAGTCAAAGACTCATAATACTAAGGTAAAATTGAATAAAATATTATTATTCATCAGGTTTTATTCGCATGAAAAACACTATTTTATTTCCACGAAAACATAGGGTTTCTTCGTGTGACAACATGATGTTTCATTCGCGTAAAGTAAAATTAAATAGAATATTTTATTTTGATTGTATGATGACAAACATTGTTTTTCCTGTTTTAGATTAATACTGCATGAGAAAAAAACTTTTTATACAAAAACAACATTTATGCAAAAATTCTTACAGTACTCACTATGACTTCAGAATGTTTTTTTTTTGTATATTTATATATATATTATTGCAAATATCATCCTAAGAGAAAAAAAACTGCTCCAAAAAAGCGAATAGTAAGGAAAAAAATAGTAAAAAAAACGTACTCTCGTTGATGAGAAAACAAGGTAGTTTGCGGAAAGAGCTCGTTTAATAATTGAATCTCTCAACGAATGGAGAGCAAAGGAATTGGAAAAGTCTAGAGCTTCTCAAGTGATTAACACACCAAAGGTTAGGGTTTGCAAAACGTTTGAAGATCTCCCTATCCCAAGCGTTATGCGAGTGTTTGATGTGATATATCCATCAAGTAAGGATTGCAAATATTCTCAAGTCCGCTACTATAGCTCTTCGGATATAGATGAGCTCGAGCCCAAAACACTTTTTTGTCCAGTTGAAATAGCTGAAAACTTCAACTGTGATAATCACCCTTTACAATTTAAGACTGTGTATTTAGGCAGAAAGGGAAACCGAAAAATAAAAATATTCTTTGGTATGATGTCAAACGCGCTACCACAAAACATCTAACCAATAGGGAAGTTAAAGAGGAAGCACAACGATTGAGTATGATGTCTAAAGATGAGCTCAAACGTAGCTTGAACATCGAGACCCTCAGTAATTTCAAACATTGTGCGATTTTCCCTTATCAAGATGTTGTTGAGAGATTCGTTCCTAATCGCTTCAACGGAAAAAAGTCGGTCGTAAATTGTATCCGATATACCTTGGAAAAAGATGGAGAGAGAGAGGTGAGGACACTTGCCATACCAAACAGATATGTTGAAGAAGCTAAAAAACATGTTCCAGGTGTGATGATCTACAAAGGAAAAGAAACTAGTGAAAAATTTGATACGCAACATGTTCTCGTATTTCTCTTTTCATTCAGTCGCATTGATTGGAAACAAAATCGTAAACAAGCAAAATACAATGAAGAGATATTAGAATCAGATGCTGACGCTAATCTTGAAGATTTCCTACGTGAAGAATTTGATCATTTTGAGGCAGGATACATTGTTGATAAAGAAGACGAGCTGCGGGGTAGAACTTGGCGAGTGTTTTTTTCTTTTCTATTTAATAAATTCTAACCATTGTAAATAATACTCCAACTCAATTTAGATGAAGTTATTTATACTCCAAGTAATTTTTTTGTTTTAGGGATAGATCCCCTCTAATCCAAGAAGAACAAGACGGACAATGCAACTCGGTGAGTGTTTTCTCTTTTCTATATAATGTAAACTAGCCAATGTAACTAATACTACAATTCAAATTAGATAAAATTATTTATACACTAAGTAATTTTTTGTTTTAGATACACGAAGATAGAGCCGAACAGAGGAACTAGTTTCATTGAAAATTCAGTAAAAACTCCTATAATATCATTGAATCAATTAGTAAAATCTGTCTCTCAAAGTCTTTATTATCAAGTAGATATAATGTTTTCCATTGCAATTATTTCCCAAATACTGTAAATTTTAACCATCTAGAGGAGTAATTTGGTGGTTTTGATGGTTTTAAAAAATGATGAAAACTGTATATAATTTAAAAAAGTTAAAAGAAAGGTATGTAATAAAACCCTAACTCAAAAATTTACCAGAATGGACTGAAAAAAAATTATATCGAATCTATCCAGATGCATGTGGATACATACAAATAGACGAATGCCTAGGTTCATCTATTTTTTCATTCAAAATAATGCTGGAAATTTTTTAAGAATTTTTATAATACTTATTATGTGTAATACTTATAAAATTTACCTAAAAAAATTCAAAGAAAGGTGTGGGATAAAACCCTCACTCAAAAATTAATCAAAATTGAATGAAATGATAAAATATACCGATTATATCCAGATGTATGTAAGTATATACAAATAGATGAATATCTATCAGCATCTATTTTTTCATTTGAAATTATGTTGGAAATTTTCCAAGATCTTTTATAATATGTAATATACGCAATACTTATTATAGAATAAATGTATACGATCATACGATTCATTTTTATTCAATGTACACATGAATATGAACATGAATATGTACATGAATATGTACGTATGGAAACTAAAAAATTATTTACAGCATTGTCAAGAGTTAAAAACACAAAATAACATTGATATCGTCAGGGAACAAAATTCAATAATGTAGACATGAATATGGATACTGGCATGTATAAGGAAAAAGCTTAAATTTCCTTGTAATAATAAAACTATACCAATAACTATATAATGTTAATACATAACATAAAAAAGCATTGGGTAAAGCAACATTCAAACCCATGCACATAGGCATGTACATAAATGGACATGAATATGGATATACATATGGATATGGACATGAATATGGACATGGACATGCATATGGACATGTACTCAAAAAGAACAAGACGAACAATACAACTTGGTTAGTGATTACTCTTTTCTATTTAATGTATACTAGCCAATGTAACTAATACTGAGAGAAAAATAAAAACGTGTCCAAAATTTAGATGCCATAAAGTATTAAACAGCAGCGTAAATCAACGGGTTAAACAGCAGCGTAAATCAACGGGGTAAAAAATTGCATAACACTGGAGATTAAAACCACAAAAAAAGTACTTGGTAGGGAGATCTGCTCATATATTACTACTCGTGAGGTTATACTCCACGGTTTCATACAAGATAACTACACTGTGTTGGCTCACTGCGAGATATATCTATCACAGCTATTCCAACTACACCGATGTAAATATTACTGAGGTATCCTAGCAGCGATAGTAAATGGTGATCAATTATAAGTTATATAACATTTAGCTGTCTCCCCGCATTAACCTTTAGAGAACACTTCCGTTTTTTAAATGCCAATAATAACATATAGAGTTTTTGTTCCATTTTTGCTGAGTTTTGTAATGATTTTACACATATACTACTCTCAGAAACTCTCACAGATTAATTGCATACGTCTATCAGCTTGTCTTCTGTACTTAATGTGACCTGACAATGAGATTTTGGCCCTATGAGCTCAGTTGGCTGGCTATCTTCCTCCTCTGGTTATGATGTTGATTATTTATTAATTAGTTTATTTAATAATAATATAATTATAATAATTATTATTATTTATTTTTATCCTAATAGTTACTATAATGTTTGTTATAATGATGATGATAATTATCATCGTCATCTACTACTTACTTTTACTAGTACTGTTACTATTACTTATTATTACTAATGCTTCTTTTTTAATATCTCTACTACTTATTACTAACTAACTCTCACTCACTCACTGCTTCATTTATTATTCACGTTGAAGTCAATACTGTGGTAGAAATGACTGGTGCTTTTACCTACAACGAAGGAAGTGTGCACTCAATTGACAGTATCTCTATGCAGTCACATGAGAACAAAGAACAACTCATGTGACTTGGCCTTAATTCAGGCAGCACTTGTTTACGTCTATTTATTTATATACTCTTATGTAATGCAATCAACAATTTTTTGGCAGCACCTAAGGCTGAATGTTATATAACCTTTTGTATATCAGCTGGCTGGAGCTCTCTGTTATTCAGAGCAGGAGAAGAGCTCAGCCAGGTGTGTTATCAATACAAGCTTACTCAACACTTAACCACAACTCTTTGATTCAATCTCCTACAGAGCAGCTGCCCTACCATTGCACAGTGCCGGCCTGTAAAGGCCCAATACTCTTATTAGTCTCCTACCCAGCTAGTCTGACTATGCTGGGCAGGCAGTGGTAGGGGCAGTCAACAAGTCGTGCACCGACAGCAGTCGTACGTAAACAGCAGTGAACAGCCTGGGGGTCTGGTACAGGTGAATGTTACCACTCACTCACCACCCAACTATAAAATCCTGTACAATACTACTACTCAGTTGACAAAAAATCATTATTATATCGTTCTATTATTATTCACTGTTATAACTAATTCATTGCTGTTGTATTATATATTATTGTTCTCTATTTACTAATCCATCGTTGTTATCTATATATTCTTTACAGTATTTTTAATTGTGAGTCGCAATGTAGCAGTAGGAGGTATTCTTAGTACTGATACCAAGAAGGTAACCTGTCACTGCAGTTGAGCTCACAGCTTGTTAAGGATAACAATTATTAGTGATGTTTATTATTACATATCTGGCAGTAATACTCATCAAATCAAATATGCCCAACAATCATTTTGCTCCTGCTTCGCTCTGCCCCCAACAAAGCACAGGTGGCTCCAATCTATTGGGATGGTGGTTGGTGGGTGGTTTGAGGGTATATACTATCTTTAACTATCCTCCCCCACAGCCAGTCCAGTAGACTGAAGCCGTCTGTGCAGCAAAGTCTTATTTTTCAACCTCTTCCCCACATTGGTATATGATGGCCAAGTCATGCCTTTGTTGTTTGACCCACCCTGCTTCAGTCTAAGCTTTGACCCATCCTCCTTCCCACTCCACCCCCACCTCACTATTCTCCTGCCCCGCTCTTTCGTTACATTGTTCTATTCGCGATCTGTTTAAACATTGCACTGTTTTAGCCTCTGCATTTTCTCCCCACTCAATTTGATAGCGAACACTAGAAGACAAAAAACATGGTGCAGAAAAACATTCCAGTGAGCTTCAAGTTGAAATTTACCTTTCCATGTTATTATATCAACTGCTGCAGCCAATAACTGCAGACAAAACTAACTGAGGTAACAAAGTAGTACAAAGAGTAGTACAACAGTAATTTTACAGATGAATGATGTGAATCCATGTATCCTGAAAGAAAATAAGGTATGAACATGTAGGCATAAACCAACCTCAAATTACCTATTAAGCAAATGATTTGTTTGAAAATTCAGTCAAGCATAATTTACAGTTGCAGTTTATTCCACAAACAACTTGTTTGTTCACAAAGGACTTGAAAAATGTTGCATGAAAAAAGTGGCAAGTGTATTAGGATGTATGCGCATGTATGTATGCATGAAATGGTAATATGGATTATTTGCGTTAATAGTTCGCTGGCTAGTGCATATTTTACGATGACAATGATTGAAAAATATTGCTGATAAATAATTAAGGGCAAAAAATCATTGAAGCAAAAATTAAAATGGTCAACAACGATTAATTATGGAGAAATTCTACTCTATTATGCTGGTACTCAGTGACCTAGTGCTGGTACAAATCCAGCAGAAGGCCCTAATATTTAGGATTAAGCCTTCCATTTGCGCTTGGTTACTTGTTTTATGTACTACGCAAAACATTTTATAATTATTATGAGAAAGGGACTGAGTGGAAATAGTGCTATAAGGATAACAATGAAAAACATGCTAAAAGTTATGATTAATTTTTTTCAGGCCTTATTTGCGCAAGTGTCATACCTTCCATGTCTATTATTAAGTAACTTCTGTAGGCGAAGCGTATGAAATGAGCAAATACTTTTGATGCGCCTAAAACAGACCTTATATTATGTTTGTTTTCATCTTTCAAATCATATTACACATATTATAAGCTTTCATTCCAAATGAGGCAACAACAATAAGAATTTTCAGCATATATGGTTGTATATTATGGTGTTTGGTAGTCTACCATTTCCATATTGTGTTAATGTAGTTTGAGTAAATTCTGATTGGTAGTTTGGATACTGCTGTAAAAATAAAACACTTGTATTACATTCCTACATGATATGAAAAGCCACAGTTTTTCCATGTAAAACAGTAACCTGTGGAGTAGATTGGTAGCAGCAGGAATATTTATCAGCACTGTTTTCAGATCACCCTAGTTTTACCTTTAATGATCACATATAATGGAAAAATAATCCTGCCTGACACAGGTTTTTGACATACTATATATGTGCAAGAGTAAAATTTATCTTTTCATTATGAGCGGTATTGTGAAATTTTGTATGAACTGTTATACTGTTGATTTCTTATGGATTGAAAAATCCAGGCAACTCTTTGGGGTTAATTTGTACAGCTAGCAAAGCACGCTATGTTATTGTCGACATTACTGCATTCCCTATGCCTCCTGTTAATAATGATTAAAAACACTTTCCTGAGCAGGAACAAGTAACCGAGCTCTGCGAGAAGGCTTACTCCTAAATATGAGGGCCTTCTGCTGGATTTGCACCAACGCAAGGTCATTGATTGTCAGTACAGCTTATACTGAAATTTATCATGATGCAAGTAGTTTGTGAAATAAATTGCTACCGCAAATGGATACTTGGCTAAAATTTTGAACAAATCAATTGACCAAGGGAATAGACCAGGAGAACAGTATGGTGCCTTTAGGTATCTTCTCTCAGCCACCAGGCCAGTAGATTGAAGCTGCCTGCGAATATGTTAATACTAATCACTATAATGATTGGTTGAAAAATAAGGCCTTGCTGCACAGGCGACTTAAAACTACTAGACTGGCTGTGAGGGAGGGTAGTTAAAATAGTATATACCCTCAAACCACTCACCACCATCCCATTTGATGGGAGCCGCCTGTGCTTGGCTGGGGGCAGAGCGAAGCAGGAGCAAAATGATTGTTGGGCATATTTGATTTGATGAGTATTACTGCCAGATATGGTAATAATAAACATCATTAACAATTGTTATCCTTAACAAGCTGTGAGCCCAACTGCAGTGACAGGTTACCTTCTTGGTATCAGTACTATGAATACCTCCTACTGCTACAGTGCAACTCATAACAATTAAAACTACTGCAGAGAATATATAGATAACAACGATGGATTAGTAAATAGATAACAATAATATATAATACAACAGCAATGATTAGTTATAGCAGTGAATAATAATAGAACGATATAATAATGATTTTTTTGTCAACTGAGTAGTAGTATTGACTTCAACGTGAATAATAATGATAAATAAAGCAGTGAGTGAGGAGTAAGCAGAAAACCAGTACCTCGTACCGTACCGTACACATACTCTCGAAAACCCCTACTCCATTTCGAAAACCCCTACTTATTTTCGAAAACCCGTAGTCATAAAAAGGTGTTGGCCACGGAAGTTTACAAAGTTCATTTATTTGAGGCTAGCTCATTCAATGATCTCTTTTGTCATTGCACAGCAGAAGTTGTTCAACGCATTAATTCTCACGGTAAGTGAGGACAATAAATTTGAAATTGAATTGATTAATAATTATAATTAATCTGATAACCATTAAATTATTAATTAGTAAATTATTATTATGTATTATTGATTGACTAATGTTATACATACGTACATAACTACTACTAGGCTAGTACTACTACTGTCATTTAAATAATAATAATATTACTATAAAATTCAATTGATCATTATTATTATTATTATTTATTATTATGAAAAATGATAATAATTATAATAATAGCTTGTTATTTTTTACTTACACAACAGTAGCAATAGTTTAATTTTATTAATATGGTTAGCTTGTATTATTATCATAATAATTAATTATATGAAAGTTCTTTGCTTTGCATGATGAAAACATATAATAATACTATTTTTCGCAGATTTATTAATTATAATAGAATATAATAATTATAAAACCATGTCTCAACTGGTTTTACATTGTTATTTATGTTTACTACATGTGTAGCTCTCATTTATGGTTCACTTTTATTGACCAATCAACATGCGTAAGTATGGTGGCTCATAACGTTAGACGGTTTCGTTTTCAAAGCGTATGAACGGATTTGAAATAGTCCAGACGGTTTGCAAAGTGTCTTTTACATTGAAAATAATTGGGTAATTGTAGTAAAATAGCCCAAGAAACTATGTTTAAAAACGGGCTTGTTGGTTATAATAAATTAATTGTCGGCCTCAGCAGTTGCAGGATTAATGCTATAAAACTGTATTTCCTGTCCAACAATTGTAAAATCAGCAAACCGTATAGTTGTCTTGCAAATAATTCAGACGGTTTAGAAATGATCCAGATGATTTAGAAAATTACAAACCGTATGGACGCTTTAGAAAGAGTATGAACTATTTACAAACCGTATGAATTATTTTGAAATAGTCTGCACTGTTTTAAAATAGTCTGAACTATTTTGAAATGGTTGGAAAAGTTTGCAAGGATCATGGCTTTCGAACCAAAAGCGATTGTCATAATTTTATTTATAGCCTCTATATAACTTTGTCAACATAGACGTCGATCAAAAGACATAGAGCAAGTCAATTAACTGTATAAAAATGTTGTTGAATATAATCTCTAAAATGAATTTTTGCATTTACAGTTAGGTTGTATTTATTATTTAAAATAATTTAAAGCAAATAATATTTCATAAATAAAAAAATATTATTTATTTATTCAGAAAAAATTCAACTGTTCAGTGTTTAGGAGAAACATTATCCATCATAGATGGACTGTAGATCTATGACCAATAGAGCGAACTAGCAAATCGGCTCGGATTTTGTAAGTTCACGAACAATTTCACAAAGCGTTCAGAAGTTTTGCAAAAGTTCAGACTATTTCAAATTCGTTCAAACGGTTTGGAAAGCGTTCAGACGTTTTAAAACACAAAAGGCAAAACGTTCTGAGCCACCATACGTAAGCGTGTTCAATGCTATTATTTATTAGTAAGTTATTGGTAGCTATATCAACGTTGTTATTGGTACTACTGTTGCTGTCACTTTATTGTAATACTACTTAGTTTTAGAACACTGACAATGTGTGTATGTTGTAGTTAATCTTGACTTGAATGACTAGTACATGGTGGTGATGAGGTCGCCGTTTAATCTCCACCACAGAGAGAAGCAAGCTCACCACTATAAAAGTTTGGTAGAGGTAAGAGAGGGCCACATCAAAGAAGGCACACCATAACGTTATTCTGATGTTTGATCCATAAATGTATCCCATGGTTACCAAACATTGCAATCAAGGTCAGTCTAATGTAACTAATACTGAGTGAAAATGCGCAGTTGATTTATGAATTTTTCATACATTTCGTATGCCACGGCCATAGTAAATTGAAATTTTGTAATTTAGTGAAAACGCTTCAGATGATTTACAGCCAACTAACAGATGTGAAATACGGCTAAATATCACATTCATAAAACTACTAAAACTGTCCCTTTCAGATGATGTAAGAAAGATGGAGCGATGGATGAGAGCTGTCTAAATCAAGGAGAATGAGGAAATGCTCCCTGACTTTTCAGTGGCCCCATCAACAAAGACATTTCAGTTCGACTGTCAGTCTAAAGCAGAGACTATTGCATCCTGCCGATCAAGAATTTAATGATGTTGTATGTTTCCAGCAACTTCACTGATTGCTTTTCTATATTATTTGTGACGAAAGAGTAATGTAAAATTATTTATAAATGATCAATTTACTGTAACAATGAACAATTTGCAATATAATAACAATCACTATTTTACAAATCAATTGGGTTTGATGTCAGAAAAACATGTAAAACGCAACTTATCGAAAGAAAATAATACAGCATAGGCATGCAAAAAACACAAACTTCATGAGCATGTGGTAAGCTAAAATCAAATGCAGTCTCTCGCTCATTTTCAACTCCAAAAAGCAACATCATGTAACTATAGCATTGTACGGTTGAGAATTCTGGCACCCAGTTGGTAACCAGCAACTCCCCAGAGGTATTCAGACTGCTCTAAGCCATATCTCTATGATCGGCAGACTTGTGACGCAAGGTTGGTTCAGGATATACTGTGCACTTCTTTTGCAACAAGTGAGGTATTCATGGGATTGAAGGGAATACACAAACCACAAATGCATCATTTGCCGCTATCGTATCACTCTTTAGGTTGTCTGTCTTTCCATATTCTGATCATATCTACGCACAATAACAAACTAATGTTCACCATACATCATGTAAAGTGTGCCACTGTCTGTCAAAAATAAGAACCAGCTTCATTCACGAAATTCACAACTTCGATCGAAACTAAAGAGTAATTATTTTAAAGAGCTACATTCTGACTCAAATTCTTTCACATAGCCACCTAACAACACGCTTTCAAGTCTGAATAGCATTCCTACCTATTTCTCCCCTCTCTCCTCATCTGTGTAGCCAGCACTATAAGCGCCACTACCTTCAACAATAGGTCTCCCTTATACCAGTTTTCTCCTCACGAACAAATCACCAATATGAGGAGCTGTATCATCACTGCTGCCACCGCTGTCAGGAATGTGGCATCTGCTCACTTGTGCCATGGTGGTCAACTAACAATAGACAATTTTATTCTTGACATTTCAATATGAAAATTACCAATTTCATTGCTTGTCATTTTATCTGTCTGACTATCTATCTTATATCTATTTTTAAATTCAGTAAATAACATCATTGGGTGGTTCTACTAGCTTGTAGGTACCTACTTTGTATTGCTTGCTTGAGCTAACTATGCTGGTGAGTGCATAAGCCACACAGTATATAGCCATAAATATTAACGGATAGTCAAAATGTAGTTTTAATCAAATAGTGGAAGTAGAATGTGGGATTTGCGTTTACTTCCTCACAGGCAAAAATCTGATACAATGTTACTATAATTATTATAGATCAGAGTGTTTGAGCAGATGATAAACAATTAATATTATTATTAGTTGACAGTGATGATCGTTGATCTATATATACATTATTATGATTATTATACTATTTATCAGCTTTTCGATTTTCCACATTTTTGTATTTTATGAACGTTACTTCACCCAATAATAACAACTTGAATTTAATCTGATAATTTTACATACAGCAGCTTTTATTGTACCATATAATAAGTTGAGAAATAAAAAAACAAAAAATGGAAATCAACAACTTGCTTTGTAAAACTGATAATAAGTAAATAATAATAATAAATACCAATTCCTACTATACTACTGGTTTGGTGTTATTATTTAATCAATTTGTTGATACTAATTAATAATAAAGAGCTTATTATTATATGTATTATGTTATTGTCCACTTATTATTATAATTACAAATATATAAATTAATTAGTATCATTATAATTATAATATATAATAATTATTAAGCATTATTAATAATAGGAATAATTAATACCAATAAAAGAATAATAAATAAGTTGTTGTTTCATTAAATATAATAATTAACGTTATATTATTATTAATAATTATAAAACCAATGTCATTAATTATTATTATTATCATTAGTTAGATTATTATTATTCAAATCATCATCATTCGTCATAACAATTTCACCAGCAAAAAATCTGAAACCTCCCCCACAGCACTTAGGGGTAGTTTGAAGCTGCAACAAAGGTACCTACTTACATTCAGATGACAATGCACAGCATCAAATTATCTGTAACCATACTCTGTTGGTTACTGGTGTAGCCTAGTATATTTTCAGTCTCCATTCACTCAGCTGTTTACCGCAGTTTTAATTCTACTGCGCAATGACAAAAGAGATCATTGAATGAGCTAGCCTCAAATAAATGAACTTAGTGAAATTCCGTTGCCAACACCTTTTTATGACTACGGGTTTTCGAAAATAAGTAGGGGTTTTCGAAATGGAGTAGGGGTTTTCGAGAGTATGGGTACGGTACGGTACAAGGTACGGGTTTTCTGCTTACCCGTGAGTGAGTGGAGATAGTTAGTAATAAGTAGTAGAGATATTAAAAAAGAAGCATTAGTAATAATAAGTAATAGTAGCAGTACTAGTAAAAGTAAGTAGTAGATGACGATGATGATTATCATCATCATTATAACAAACATTATAGTAACTATTAGGATAAAAATAAATAAATAATTAATAATGATTATTATTAATTAATTAAACTAATAAATAAATAATCAACATCATAACCAGAAGAGCAAGATAGCCAGCCAACTGAGCTCATAGGGCCAAAATCTCATCGTCAGGTCACATTAAGTACAAAAGACAAGTTGATAGATGAATACAATTAATTTGTGAGAGTTTCTGAGTATATGTGTAAAATCATTACAAAACTCAGCAACAAAAAAGAAACACTCTATAGATTGTAATGAAAATGCGCAGAGTGGCCATGACCTCGATGGATGTCTAGCAACTACGAGCGCAGTAGCTGAAGAGTAGCCAAGATCCTTACCTGATGAGCCAAGCCAGACGATCGCAGGACCCGTAGCTGTGGAGAGCCTACGCTAGTATAGTTGAAAGACGCCATCTTTGACCTAGTATTATTATTAACTCTTGCAATTATTTAGCGATGTCCCAAGGGCGTCGGCTTATGCTATTGTTCCATACATGTTTGTAACAGGCCGCTGTTGAGATATTATTTCTAGTGCAACTGCTTGTATTTTAACGAATAATTGTGGTACAAGTTGTAGCCAATCGCTGTTATCTAATTTCAACTGTAGTGTTTTTCTTATATTAAGTGAGGCAGATTGCCCACTGCTTCAGACTTTGCTTAGCTTTGCTAGAGATAACGTTAGTTGCTCTGGAGGTGCGATCGGTATCACTATTTGACACGTAATTAGTGGGATCTAATCACGTCGAGACTTTACTGCACACTTGAGAACTATTCGTAAGGTTTTGTATCTTCTCGTTGATAATATATTATTGTTATTATTATTATTATCATTATCATTATCATTATCATTATCATTATCATTATCATTATCATTATCATTATCATTATCATTATCATTATCATTATCATTATCATTATCATTATCATTATCATTATCATTATTATTATTATTATTATTATTATTTAGAAACTCGTGTTGTTAGTGTGGCTGGGTTGCCTGTAACACTAAGTTTGTCTATAACACATTGTTTCTGACAATAAGTTTGCATACCTTGTTTGACCGGATCTGTCTGCTAGTACGGATCTCCTATAACAAAGAACTATTGCTACCATATCAGTAACGGCTGTTGATAAAGTCTATAAGTATTGCTATACACGATAGAGGACATTATACCGCATTGATACCGTTGGTACAGTCTATAAGTACTGCTATATATGTATGATAGAGAAGACATCGTTGCCGTATTGACCACATTATAATTGAGATAAACTGCCCTGCACCGAGGGCCTCGCTACCATTTCAATTTGCACTCTGCAATCGCCTTGTTGTCTCTACTTACAATACGGGCTACTCTCTGCAGTGTCGGTAAAGACTTCGAGATCACAACGAAAACCTTTACAATATTTTTCATGGAATCTAAAAAACGGAAGTGTTTTCTAAAGGACAATGCGGGGAGACAACTAAATATTATATAAGTTATAAAAGATCACCATTATAATATATAACCATCATCCATCTTCCTTTATACTATCGTTGATCCTAGTCTTAGGTACAACAAGTCTAGTCACTCACCCTTTAGCCTCAGTTCCTGCTGATCAGTAAGATTTAGCTCAGGTAGTTGTTCTACAACAAACTCTTGTATTTGTTGTTTTAGCTCTCTGTATCCCTTCACAAAATCTGCCTGTAAATAAAATGTAGATAAACGTGTGAGTAGCTGATAGCTGTATATTGTAATACTTGGTACAGCTGGAAGGGGGGGGGGATGGTGCTTACACCACAACAGAAGACAATGGCATTAAGGCTTTATAAATGGCAATTTATTCAACTGTCTATACTGTCTACCCATCTACTTATTACCCAATGACATTGTGCTCACTTGGTACTCAGTCTATGAATATTTGTTACTATAAAGTCACAAATAAATAGATATCAATGCCCACAGTGATGCTCTAAGGGTAAAGCACTGGTAGAGCCCTAGTTATTGACTGGTGCACATCAGGTGCATAGGTTTTCAAAAATTTGACTCACTACTATTTTTGGGTGGGAGGGGAAAGGCTGCAGGGCACCCCTCCCCGCATATGCCCCGCGCTGGCGGAAAGCTTAAAAATACTGTGGCTCAGATGCATGGCAATGGCGATTCAGGTGCAAAAATACAGTACATGCAAAACACCTTCAAACTAGCACTAAATTGCTTAGCACCCCATGCAAAAGTACACATATACTTAAATAAGTTTGTCTTTATATGCATTTGTGTTAATGAATAATAATAAATAACAACACTGCAATCAACAACTAGTATTAATTTGGAAAGAAAGCAGTAATGTGAACATTTAGTTTAGAAGTCAATATTAGCAGTGATGAAAGGTTGTGACACTAACTACTATTATGCAAGTTAGATAAACTTGAATTTCATACAATTATCATCATTATCATCACAATATCACATATATATGGATTAACAAAATAATCTATGACAACAGTCAATAATATAAATAATAATAATCAACGATGATAATAAACTGATAGCAGTAGTAGATAAATAGTAAATAGATAGTGAACAAATTATTATTATCGTCGTCGTCGTCATTATTATTATTATTATCAGTAAAACGTAAAACAAAAAGAAAACAGTGATTATTATGATAATAACAATAAAAATAATATGATCAATAATAAGGTCATAATAATGTTATTATTTTATTAAATATTCATTAGTTGATGGTAATACATAAATAAAAAACTATACCATAAAAAATAAGAATAGTACTAGTGATAACGAGGAAATAAATTTGTTTTTATCAATTTAATAATAATAATAATGTTAGGGACGCCATACAAACAATCATCACTACGTACACTCTTGCCAATCTAAGTAATTCTATGTTGACACTCTAACGCAATTAATTCTATGCATCCATTTATTATTTTCAGTAAGCATGTAAACATATATATTTTCCATGTGCAAGCACTCATGCGAACATCTTATTCCCACCCATGTTGTTCTATTGGCACACTCTGACCAATTGTTTGTGTGAGGTGTGGCCTCTATTGTATACCACTTTTGTATTACATAACCATGTACATAAATATGGATGTCTTCGATAATAAAGTCAGAGCAACTGTGAGCCTCAAATGATTGTTTACTACTACACAGACTTTAGTTAGTAGCACAAACAATAAGCACAGGATACAGACTACAGCTTGCACTACCGACTATCAGTGTAGTAAGGAACTTGGTAGAAAGCAATCGATCAACTCGATCCTTGCTGCGTATTCCCGCTTGTCGGTGTACGGTGCCAAGCATTTCTAACTCACCCGATATTTCGGCACAGACAAGTCGACCTTCGTTGTACCGACTGACTACGAAAACGGCCGAACAGCCATTTCTAGTTACATTAATATTCGGCACGAACAAGTCGACCCTCATATGCACTGACTGATAACAGAAAGGGCCAAACAGACACTTCCAATAGCATTTGTGATTGTGGGGAGTTGTGCAGGTGTGCCAACTACCATAGCAACCAAAATCCTGTACAGTGGTGGCAGCAGTGGGATCGCGACAGTTCCCAGAGAAGATAACTCCCACACCAGTACACAAAAAGGCAATAAAGTGACAGAAAGATGGCCAACCGACGAAGGGCAGTCAGCACAGACAGAGAGGGAGCATCCATGCACATTATGGGCACCCTGACCGACATTCTGGATAGAATGACGGTCACCAACAACAAGGACAAATTCCAGGCTCCAAAATTCAATGGAGAAGGCGATGTTAACTACTTTTTACAGCGCTTCCAAGAAGTAGTCGGAGCCAACAGATGGACAGAAGATGAGGCAATCATACACCTCCGACAGTCGCTGCTAGGCAAAGCAGAACAGTGTGGACGTAGCCTGACACTACAGGCTATCATGCAAGCCTTACAAGCCAGCTTCGGACTCACCCGAACCGAAGCCCAGAACAAGCTTATGCACTATCGGAAGCCTCAAAGAGACACCTTAAGGGAGCACGCTCTTACAGTGGAACAACTGATAGAGGCGGCATATCAAGACCTCCCACAACAGAATAGAACAGAGCTGACGTTACAAACATTTCAAAGCACGCTAGGTCACACATACCTACAGAGGCACCTACTGGCCATTCGACCAGCTACAGTAGAAGAAGCCATACAAGCAGGCAATGAATTTTTGCAAATCCAGCACCAGCCGCTGACGCACACCAACATACGGGTGGTACACGAAGATCAACAAGAGGAGGTACCACCAACCACTTGCAAGGAAGTAGAGGATCCTCTGGGAAAGCTGATGGCAAGCATAGCCGAGCTGAGCCGCGAGGTAGCGGAAATAAAAGGCAAAAACAAGGATCCCCCACTCAAAAGATGCTGGGGATGTCAAAGGACAGGGCACCTGAGAAAGGAATGCAGGACGGCTCCCTGGACCAGCGCCCAGGGAAACGGGTACGGCCCGCAACAGTAGGGCCACCTACTCGTTGCAGCAGGGCACCAGACCGAACCCAAAAACTCCAACACCACCGAACAGAGGCTCAAGCAAGCACCAGGCGCCCCAGATACACGCCTACGCCACCCGCCCCTGTTCCGCTAACCAATAGGTGTACACCCCTAAGAGATGAAGAAGAAGATACAGATGAAGAAGACGAGGAGCTCACAGAACCCCCCACAAAGATGAGGCGGACACGACACAAAGCTAGCCAGACACCACCACCACCGGGAGACACAGAGGTCGGCCGACAACCTATGACCGTTCACCTCAACCAAATTGAGCGCCCCTACAAATCCAGTTATTACTTGCCGGGACGAATAGAGGGACGAGCCGTGTCCTACTTGATAGACACGGGCTGTAATACAAATCTACTGTCGAAGCGAGTATTCGACCAGCTGCCGAACGGGGTAAAAAGACACCTGCAAGACTACGACTCACATGGGCTGATGGCAGATGGAACTCGCTTACCGTTCTATGGACTCATCACACTGACGGGCCGCATTCGCCAAGTCAAGTACAGAGAGACGTTCGTCGTCAGTCAGGTAAACGAAGACATCATCTTAGGCATGCCCTTCTTAACTAACCACCACTGCCAAATGGGGTTCGACAGACCCATCCTAAGGATCCAGGAACAGGAGTTGACGTGCACGGACAGACATGGGAGAAACCTGATCTCCAAAGTTCAAGTACGCCAGAACACGAGCATACCCCCTCAAGCCGAAGCTACCGTCTCCTGTCACCTCACCGACAGAGATCCCTGCGAACAAGGGATAATCGGGAGTATAGAGGGTGGACTACTGCTCGCTGCCAGCGTAAACACCCCTGACAGCCGGGGACGGGTGTTGATACGGTGTATCAACCCCACACAGGACGCCCTCCACATACCGGCCGGCGAAGTAATAGGTACATACACTGGCATCGGACGAGAGGAGGTACAATCCCTGCCCTCCGAAGAACCCCAAGCCGGACCCATGTATGGTGACCTTCCCGACCACCTACAGGCCCTGTTCCAACAGGCACGACAAGGGTGTAAGAACACCAGAGAGGAGAGACAACTACGAACACTCCTGTTGACATACCAAGACGTGTTCAGCCGGAACGACAGTGACATTGGGCGGACACACCTCGCCGAACACTCTATCCCAACAGAACCAGGAACCCGACCCATCCGCTGTCCACCCCACCGGTTAGGACCAGAAAAAGAGGCGGAGGCGGAACGCCAGGTGAAAGAGCTTCTAGCTAAGGATTTGATAGAGCCAGCAGACGGGGCTTGGAGCTCACCCGTCGTGCTTGTCCGGAAGAAGGACGATTCATGGAGGTTCTGCGTGGACTATAGAAGGTTAAATGACGTCACGAGGCAAGACGCCTACCCAATCCCCCGAATAGACGACTCCTTAGATGCACTAGCCGGAAGTAAATACTTCTCCACTCTCGACCTCACCAGCGGCTATTGGCAAGTCCCACTAGACCAAGACGCTCAGCACAAATCAGCCTTCATCACCCGAAGCGGCCTCTGGAAGTGGAAGGTGCTACCATTTGGCCTCACTTCGGCCCCCGCTACGTTCCAGCGATTGATGGAAAGGGTCCTGAAGGGACTACATTGGAAAACCTTACTCCTGTATCTCGATGACGTGATCATTATAGCCCCAGATTTCTCCACACACCTAGAGCGGCTAGGAGAGGTACTCTCCCGCCTCCAACGAGCGGACCTCAAGGTAAAGCCCTCGAAATGCGAGATTCTGAGCCAACGAGTCAGATACCTGGGCCACGTAGTCAGTGCAGAAGGAGTGGCCACAGATCCAGACAAGGTTGCAGCAGTAGAGAGATGGCAGGAACCCAAGGACGTCCGTGCTTTACAAGCATTTCTGGGAACCGCCGGATACTACCGACAATACCTGCCGGACTACGCCACGACGGCAAAACCCTTAACAGTCCTCACCGGAGGAGGTATCCCCTGGGCATGGGGGGAAGAGGAACAGCGGGCATTCAACCAACTAAAGGTCGGCCTCAGCCAAGCTCCAGTGTTGGGGTACCCTGACCCCACACTCCAGTACATTCTAGACACGGACGCTAGCGCCGTGGGACTAGGAGCCGTGTTATCGCAGGTGCAGGACGGAAAGGAAAGGGTAATTGCATATTACAGTAAGACGCTGTCGCCGGCCGAACGCAATTATTGTGTGACCCGCAGAGAACTCCTGGCGGTGGTAAAGGCCGTCAAACACTTCCGTCCCTATCTATACGGACAGGAGTTCAAGCTAAGAACGGATCACGCATCCCTCCGTTGGCTGTGTAGACGCAAGGAGCCGTCGAACCAGATAGCCAGGTGGCTAGAAATCCTGGCGGAGTTTAAATACAAGCTAGAGCACCGGGCTGGATCCCATCACGGGAACGCCGATGGACTCAGCAGGAAGGAACAGTGCCTCGATTGCAAACAATGCAACGCAGTCGAACAAAGAGACGGTAGCCCTACTCACACAGAGTTACAACAAGGTACACCACCCGGACAAGTCAACCTCATGATTACCAACCCCACTACTGGCGGAAAGGAGTTGGCTCAAGCACAGAAGGACGGGAGTCACCCCGTGGCCAGGCTGTATGCAGAAGTACAGACACCAGGGACCTTGACCCGGCGAGAGCTCGAAGAAGGCAGTTCTGAACTCAGGATCCTGTACGACAGGAAGGAAGCTCTGAGCATCCGCGCCGACAAAGTATTGGTCATGAGGTTCGACCAACAAGGCCGGACTAAGTTCTGTGCAGTCTGTCCTCCATCCTGGAGACAGAAGACCGTGTGGGAAACACACCGACTGGCTCATGCCGGGATACACCGGACCCGAGCACGCTTGATGCTGGACTGGTACTGGCCCGGCATGTCCGCTCTGACCCGCAGGCTGGTAAATAGCTGCGAGATATGTCAGGTTGCTAAGAAAAGCAAGAAACCCACCCCACCAGAAGGCCAGAGGCTCTACGCTGGGAGACCCTTCCAGAAACTGGCGGTGGACCTAGTGGGCCCCCTTCCTCTTACAAAGAGAGGGAACAGATGGATAATGGTGCTGACGGACCATTTCACCAGGTGGCAAGATGCAATTGCCATACCAGATGCCACAGCACCCACAGTGGCCAGCACACTAGACGAGCGCGTCTTCAGTTACTGGGGACTGCCCGAACAGGTGCACACAGACCAGGGTGCGCAATTCGAATCTGTCATACTAGAAGAGTTGTGCACACTCTGGGGAATACAAAAGACCAGGACCACGCCATACCACCCGCAAGGGAATGGCATGGTTGAACGTCAAAACCGGACGCTTGGGGACGCCCTCAGAACCCTCATATTAACAAAAGGGCAGGACGAATGGGACCAGTTGCTCCCCCAGATCATGCGTGCCTGCAGAGGCACCCCCAACTCAACAACAAAAGAAACACCAAACATGATGATGCTTGGCAGAGAGGTTCGACTTCCGGACCAGCTGACCGGTTCCCCCCCCACCTTAGACAGCCATGGACTGACGGAACATACCCGACACGTCCAGGAGAACCTACAAATGGCACATGACTATGTCAGGCAACAGCAGCACCAGATCCGGCAAGAGGAGACGGGAGAGCCCCCCCGGTTCGAAGAAGGGGACCTGGTAGTAATAGAGAACCGTCGAAGAACAAAGGGTAGCAACCCAAAATTACAGCCCAGCTACATAGGGCCATACACAATTACACACGCCTACCTTAACCATACATATCGATTGGAAAAGGACGGCCAAGGTTTTGTGCAGAACGGCCGGCGGCTGAAACTATACAGGACATGTGAAGGGACTGTCGGCCGAGCACCCACCAGCAGGGAACAGGCGGTGCGACCTAACATGCGTGGCGCCTACAAACAAAGGCAACCAACCCAGAGAGAGGGGAGACAACCCCCAAGGGAGCCGACACCCCCTAGGCCGGGACCCCCGACAGCGGCAGAAGCCCACAACCCACTGGGCATAACACACCAAGAGGCCGAACTCCTAGCAGCAATGCCACCAGAACCTGAACCCATGACACCAGCAGAAATAGTGGAGGAAAGGACAGAAGTTACAAGGCCAACAACTCCCAGGGAGAGCGAGGTGGCCCCAGAACAGGTAGCTGAGAGAACAAGTCAGCTAGATGACGAAAGCTGGCCGGCACTACCTAGCCAAGCCAGCCCCACTCCAGAGAGACCACAAAGAAACAGAAGGCAGCCAGTGAAATTCACTGACTACCACTGTTATCATGCTAGAGGAAAAGAAAGCAACTCTAAACCATCACCAGATGAAAGAGTAGAAAAAACTACCCCTAAACCGTGGACAGATAGTCAAGACACCAAAAATCGGCTAGGAATAAAAACATCGAAAAAACAACCACTCGTTGTCGGTGGGGGTACCAAAACAGGGGTGCAAACTACAATAAAAGACGGAAAGGGCGAAGGACAGACAACTCCCCAGCAGAAAAGCATAGAGTTACGTCCACAACATAGACGCAACCATAGCAACGCCCCCCAGCCACTACGTCATACCACGTGGGACTTCGAAACAAAAGAAGGGGAGGAGAAATCCACCAATCACAGTATCGATAACAACAAATACTGCGGGAAAGAGAAAACACAGTCACTCTCGCCAGCAACAGCACCACACACAGACAGCACCTTCCAAGATATCTTCACAGTAATTAAATTATTTGAGCAAAAGATGGCAGAACAGAATGACGGCTACCTGTCAATAGAAGAGGACGCCGACGCAGCGGCAAGATTGATAGCAAGAGAGGAGAGGCAAAGTAGAAATCGGATTCCTCAGAAGGAAATGTTTAACGCTGTATCTCCTACAAGAGTAAGGAGAGTAGTAATGCCAGAGCCAGGAGCAGCAAGGTGCAGAGAAAGGAGCAAGCAAGTGGCAATCCCTCCACCGCCGGCAGCAAAGCCAACAGAGGTGTGGATATCCGACGCCACCAAGGAAGCAATAAAACGAGCAGCTAAACAAATTGCTACAACCGAGGAGTGGGAGTGCACAGTCTGTCGACTACGACTGCCAAGAAAGAGAATTGTCTACCACACCCGACAGCATTACGTATTTTACTTTTGTAAATGCGGAAAGAAGAGCAGTTCGAGAGATAGCATCCTAAGACATATTAGGCAACAAGATGGAGATCTCGCACACGGGGGGGACTCCCGACCTCTGTTTGAAGTAGATGCTACCTCCTACAACGACTTCTGCCAGTACATACAGTGGAAAAAGCCAGCCATATTCGGCACCCCAATTCCCACCAAGGACAATACACCAAACGTCGACATCAAATGCAGGCTAGGACCCAGATCCGACGAACCACCCTGTAAAATCATGAAGTTGGAGCTGCCAGAGATAAAGACAGCCAACCATACAACCAAAGGTGACACCCCTCGTCGCAAAGCCGACAGACAGTACAAAGTGAACCAAAGGTCACCCAGGAGAGAGGAGGAGAGGAGAGAAGAGAAGCTACAACGCATCAAGAGGTATGAAGACGAGCTATACCAAATCACCAAAGAAGCGTACCGACGATTACATCGTGTCGAAGAACTGAAAGAGAAGATAACGAAGGAGAAAAGCACACTGTAAGCAATTGACTATCGTGACAATGTTTTATGCCGTACCCCAGTTTTTATTATTGGCGTAATGTTGCCAATGGGGGGAAGTGTGTTAGGGACGCCATACAAACAATCATCACTACGTACACTCTTGCCAATCTAAGTAATTCTATGTTGACACTCTAACGCAATTAATTCTATGCATCCATTTATTATTTTCAGTAAGCATGTAAACATATATATTTTCCATGTGCAAGCACTCATGCGAACATCTTATTCCCACCCATGTTGTTCTATTGGCACACTCTGACCAATTGTTTGTGTGAGGTGTGGCCTCTATTGTATACCACTTTTGTATTACATAACCATGTACATAAATATGGATGTCTTCGATAATAAAGTCAGAGCAACTGTGAGCCTCAAATGATTGTTTACTACTACACAGACTTTAGTTAGTAGCACAAACAATAAGCACAGGATACAGACTACAGCTTGCACTACCGACTATCAGTGTAGTAAGGAACTTGGTAGAAAGCAATCGATCAACTCGATCCTTGCTGCGTATTCCCGCTTGTCGGTGTACGGTGCCAAGCATTTCTAACTCACCCGATATTTCGGCACAGACAAGTCGACCTTCGTTGTACCGACTGACTACGAAAACGGCCGAACAGCCATTTCTAGTTACATTAATATTCGGCACGAACAAGTCGACCCTCATATGCACTGACTGATAACAGAAAGGGCCAAACAGACACTTCCAATAGCATTTGTGATTGTGGGGAGTTGTGCAGGTGTGCCAACTACCATAGCAACCAAAATCCTGTACAATAATATGGATGCATTATTAATTATGTTTCGTAATAGGAATATTGTAGGGGAATGCGCCCAGACTAGTTACCAGTCAAACCTATATTATATATCCAAGCCGAACTTCTCACTGTATCTATTCCAGGTCGAACAATTTACTTTATATTTACATAATTATTTACTTGCCTATTTTTACCTATTTTGTACATGTGCTTGGGCAATCATCCATGCGATGGAGACTGCCCCCTTTCTGTTCTATGCTGTGCTATTGGCTTTTACATAACCAATTAGATGTACAGGCGTGGCCTGCTTTGTTCTATGTGCTGTCACTTATTATTACGTAACTTGTTTTGTATAAATATGCGTGCATCATGATAATAAAATCAGAGTTAACCTGGCACTTACTCTCACTTACTTGTTGATCTTATTGCATAAAGCACTTATGCGATTGCACCAGTGGCTAAGCAGAAATATACAAGTAAGCACACACACAGATATACAGATTGCGCTGACAAGTGAACAGGCTGGTTCACATATACTTGCACAATAAATTCGGACAATTCGACAAGCTCTTGGACCAGTCGACTAGTGGCTAGAATAATAGTCAGTAGAAAGTGGTCAGTCAATTCGACTTACACTGCACTCTACCGAGTGATACTGGAACGATTATTTGAATAACTAGTTCGACCCGACGCATCTATCCCACCGAGTAGGAAATCAGTGGAAAGTGCGAGAGTTGGACAACTCCCCACTGTGTATCGCTTACGAGCATACAACACTGCAAATTCTATTCTACGGTTTAGATTGCTGACCTTGGGCAAAGTAAGGGCGTACACTGCACTGCTTGTAGACGCTTACTACTGTGGGCCGCTGTACAGGTGATAGCTACCACTACACCATAAATTCCTGTACATTGGTGGCAGCGGTAGGATTGAGAAGAACCCACACAAACGACCCACAGGAACGGTGAAAACAAGTAGGAGGCAGCAGGCGCGGAACATGGCGAGCAGACGACGAGCTCTCAGCTCGGATAGAGATGGCTCTCCACTACAGATAATGGGCACACTGGCCGACATTCTTGACAGAATGTCCACCAACAATGGAAGAGACCGCTTCCACGTCCCACAGTTCAATGGTGAGGGAGACGTTGGATATTTCATCCAGAGGTTTGAGGAGGTGGCACGAGCCAATAGATGGCTACCAGAAGAAGCAACCATCCACCTAAGGCAAGCACTGACAGGAAAAGCTGAACAGTGCGGAAGAGGCATTGACACCCCCGCCATCACCCAAGCCCTACGAGCAAGCTTCGGAATGACACGTACTGAGGCACAGACAAAGCTGACCACATATAGGAAAGCACACCGTGACACACTAAGAGAACATGCGCTACAAGTTGAACGACTGGTAGAAGCAGCCTACGGAGACTTGCCGATCCGAAATCGAGTCGAGCTGACCCTACAGACATTTCAGAATACGCTGGGACATGTGTACCTCCAGCGACACCTATTAGCTATCCGACCAGCCGACCTAGAAGAAGCGGTCCAAGCAGGGAATGAATTCCTACAGGTACAGCATCAACCCCCAGTACAGTCAAATGTCCGAACCATTCAAGAGGAAGGACAAGAGGGACCACGGCCTACCCCCGAACCCCTACTAAAATGCCAGGAGGTAGAAGATCCATTAACGAAGCTACTAAAAACGATCGAACACCTCAGTAAGGAAGTAGCTACCCTAAAGGAGGACGCACTCGGTAAAGAAATAGCTACCTTAAAAGAGGACGCGAACCAGCCTCCCCCCAGACGCTGTTGGGGATGCCAACGCACTGGACACATTAGGAGCCAATGCAAGACTGCGCCTTGGCACACACGCCAGGGAAACGGGTACGGCCCGCAGCAGTAGTTACCCCTACTGGCTGCAACAGGGCCCCACCAACCCCCCGGCCTCCCAGGAGGAGAGCCCAACCACTATGGCAGGAACCCGAACCCCTTCCACTGAACAATAGATTCAGCCCCCTGACAACCGAGATGGTAGACGAGGAAGAAGAGGAGGAGGTGCCCAATACAAATCCTACGAGACCCCGTCCCCCAAGACGACAGGAACCCAAGAAAAGAGATCGAACCCCCCCCATAAAGACCCAGAAGCCGCCCATCACCATACACTTGAACCAGATAGAACGACCTTACAAGTCGAGTTACTATCTACCAGGACGAGTGGAAGGGCAGACGGTCACATACCTAATCGACACAGGATGCAATACTAACCTCCTGTCCAAAAGAGTATTCGACCTACTCACATCACAGACCCAGCGCAACCTCCAAGACTATGACTCACACGGGTTAATGGCCGACGGTACTAGACTCCCCTTCTACGGCTTAATTACCCTAACTGGGCGGATACGCCACGTCAAGTACGAAGAGACATTTGTGGTGAGTCAAATCAATGAGGATGTGATACTAGGCATGCCATTTTTGGCCAAACAAGGGTGTCAAATGGAATTTGACCGACCCACCCTTTGCATACAAGGAAAGGAACTAACCTGCACCGACAGACATGGCAGGGACCTAGTGTCCAAAGTGCAAGTACAGAGAGACGTACACCTCCCTCCACAAACCGAAGCTACGGTGCCCTGCCATCTAGCCAGCCGAACCCCTTGCGAACAAGGAGTAATAGAGAGCAGAGAAGGAGGACTGCTGATAGCCACTAGTATCAACTCACCCGATGAGCGAGGGAGGGTACTGGTTAGATGTTTGAACCCGTCGCAAGATAGCATCCGAGTACCAGCGGGAGAAGTCATCGGAACGTTTACAGGGATCAAATCACACGAGGTACGGCCGCTACACGCCCCTAGGCCAGAAGGAACCATTCCCAGAGGAGACTTGCCCCCACACCTCGAGCCACTGTTCGCCCAGGCTAGAAAGGCATGTGAAGACACTCGAGAAGAGTGTCAACTCCGGGACCTCCTCACACGCTATCAGGACGTGTTTAGTCGGAACGATGGAGACATCGGACGCACCCCCCTGACCGAACACTCCATCCCTGTAGCACCAGGAACCCGACCAATACGACTACCCCCCACCGATTAGGAGCAGAAAAAGAAGCCGAAGCCGAGAGACAGGTCAAGGAACTACTGGCAAAGGACCTCATCGAACCTGCCGACGGAGCCTGGAGCTCACCAGTTGTGTTAGTACGGAAAAAAGACGACTCCTGGAGATTCTGCGTTGACTACCGAAAACTGAACGATGTCACGCAACAGGACGCCTACCCTATACCCCGCATTGATGACTCCCTGGACGCGCTGGCTGGTAGCCGATACTTCAGCACTCTTGATTTGACCAGTGGATACTGGCAAGTCCCGCTGGACAAGGACGCTCAGGACAAGTCAGCATTTATCACCCGCAGTGGTCTCTGGAAATGGAAGGTGCTGCCGTTCGGACTGACATCGGCCCCTGCTACATTCCAACGGCTCATGGAGCGAGTATTGAAGGGACTCCACTGGAAAACGCTGCTCCTCTACCTAGACGACGTAATAGTCATTGCTCCCGACTTCACGTCACACATCCAGAGGCTAGAAGAGGTCCTACAGCGACTCCAGAGCGCCCACCTAAAAGTGAAGCCCTCCAAATGTGAGCTCTTGAGCCCCCAAGTGCGATACTTAGGACATGTGGTCAGCGCCAAAGGTGTGGCCACCGATCCAGAGAAAGTAGAGGCAATGAAGAAGTGGCAGGCACCACAAGATGTGAAGACGTTACAGGCCTTCCTGGGAACTGCAGGATACTATAGACAGTACCTGCCAGACTACGCCACCACTGCCAAGCCACTCACCGTGCTGACCGGAAAAGATGTCCCCTGGAAGTGGGGCATGAACGAACAACAGTCGTTCGAACAGTTGAAACAGGGACTTAGCCAAGCCCCCATATTAGGATACCCGGACCCCACACTTCCCTATATCCTAGACACGGACGCCAGTGCAGTTGGAGTAGGTGGAGTGCTGTCGCAAATACAAGAAGGCCAAGAGAGAGTCATTGCTTACTATAGTAAAACCCTCTCCCCGGCAGAGAGGAACTACTGTGTAACACGAAGAGAGCTGTTGGCCGTGATCAAGGCCGCCAAGCATTTCCGGCCCTACCTATATGGCCGCGAATTTAAGTTACGGACAGACCATGCGTCCCTCCGTTGGTTATGTAGGAGAAAGGAGCCTTCCAACCAAATAGCACGGTGGCTCGAGACACTAGCAGAGTTTAGGTACAAACTCGAACATCGCCCAGGAGTCCAGCACGGGAACGCCGACGGACTCAGCCGGCAAGATCCCTGCATAGACTGCAAGCAGTGTCGCGCTATTGAGCAGAGAGATGGGGGACCCACCCATGCCGAGCTCACCCCAAGGGGACCAGCAGAGCGAAGGGAATGGACAAATGGGGGACCCACCCATGCCGAGCTCACCCCCCGGGGGTCAGCGGAGCCAAGGGAATGGACAGGTGGGGGACACACCCATGCCGAACTCACCCAGGAGCGGCCAGCAGAGCGAAGGGAACAAGTAAACGTAACGGTTACCAATCCCATAAGGAATGCAAGAGAGTTGGTACAGGCACAACAAGAGGGACTCCACCCAGTAGCCAAGATCTACGCCGCAGTAAAAGCACACAGACAGCTCCCTCACAGAGAGTTGGAAGAAGGAGATACAGAGCTGCGGGTTTTGCATGACAGGATCGACGCAATGAGTCTCCGACCAGATGGAACGCTGGTCATAACCACCGAGCACCAGGGCCGGACCCGAACATGCGCGATCTGTCCACCCGCCTGGCGTCACAAGGTCGTATGGGACACCCACCTGTTGGCACACGCAGGAATCAACAGGACACGGCACAGACTGCAAGTAGATTGGTATTGGCCAGGCATGTCAGGACTAACCCGCAGACTCGTGAAGAGTTGTGAGGTGTGCCAAGTAGCGAAACGAAGTAACAGACCCGCCGCCCCGGACGGACAGAGGTTGTTCGCCGGTCGGCCATTCCAGAAACTAGCAGTGGACCTCGTAGGACCCCTACCCCTCACTAAGCGGAAAAACCGGTGGATTTTGGTGCTTACAGACCACTTCACCCGTTGGCAAGATGCCATAGCGTTACCTGACGCCACCGCCCCCACCGTGGCCATAGCATTAGATGAGAGGGTGTTCAGTTACTGGGGCCTCCCAGAACAACTGCACTCGGACCAGGGCGCCCAGTTCGAGTCCACCTTACTAGAAGAACTCTGTACCTTATGGAATGTGCGAAAAACCAGGACCACACCCTACCATCCACAAGGAAATGGCATGGTGGAAAGGCAAAATCGCACACTAGGCGACGCGTTGCGCACACTCATACTCAACAAGGGGCAGGACGAATGGGACACCTTGCTCCCACAGATTATGCGGGCCTGTAGAGCCACACCCAACTCCACGACAGGAGAAACCCCAAACCTAATGATGCTGGGACGGGAGGTGCGGTTGCCGGACCAGCTGACGGGATCTCCCCCCTCGCTGGACCCATACCATACCACAGAGCATACCCTCCGAATACAGAACGATCTAGCTATAGCCCACGAGTATGTGCGAAACCAACAGACCAAGCTTCGCCAAGAAGAGACAGACGAGCCTCCACGTTTCAGTAAAGACGAACTGGTGGTAATAGAGAACAAGAGGCGAACGAAAGGAAGTAACCCCAAGTTGCAGCCCAGCTACGTAGGACCATATACCGTCCGGGAAACCTACCCCAACCACACGTATCGCCTCGAGCGAAATGGGCAAGGGTTCACTCAGAATGGCCGCAGAATGAAGGCCTACCAGACATGTAGAGAGACAGTGGGGAGAGCACCCCCTAGCCGCGAACAAGCTGTCCGGCCGAACATGAGAGGGGCATACCAGAGGAGGATGCCCAACCCCCCAAGAGACTATGTTGAACCTCCACCTGAGGTACCTAGAGAAGTGAGACCAGTAGACCCACCCATTCCCGAAGCACCCGTGGAAAGGGTACCCCCGCCAGAGACACGCAGAGAAAGGGTACCGGTAGAACCACCCACTCCCGAAGCACCCCCAGAGGGAACTGCTCCAACAACACTACTCGAAAACCCAGTGGACGAGTACCCCGTGGAACCCGTAGTAACACCACCACCAATACCAACCCCGCCACCTCTAGGGGACGCCGACTGGCCACCCCTCAACCCCAGGACTGAAGAACAGGAGGAAAATAGGAGACCCATGAGAACACGAAAACCCCCAGTCAGATTTACAGATTACCAATGCTATCAGGCTAGAGAGAAAGAGAATAATATAACCCAGGAAATGCAGGTAAACAGGCAAATACGGGAGCCAAGGGGGCGAGTAGAAGGAATGGTGTACATACCATGGGCCAACTTGGCCGAAACTCGAGATCGACTGGGTTTAAACAGCTCACAGCAAACATGTAACAAATACAGTGAAGATAACTGGAAAAGAATACGAACCAACCTATGCCAGGAGCCGACAACAAACAAAATCAGCTACGAGGAGACAACCCCCCCTGACGAAACAATCACTGGGAAAGAATGGGAAGAGTGGACAACTCCCAATGAGAAAACCGATCGGGAATACCAAACCCGAGGGGGAGCAACTCCCCAAAAATCGTTGGTCGAAAACCAACAGATACCTACGATCGACAGGGGGAGGAGCCCAGAGTTAACACGTCATACCACGTGGTTGATACAACAAAGAGAGCCAAAAATCAGCGGCAATACAAAACACCCTAACAAGGACAGTATTCGCACAGTCAGCAAAGAGTCAACAAGTTTCACCACCACCTCTACTGAAGTCAACATGGCAGAATACAATTCGGGAAGTTTATCAACAGAAGAAGACCCGACAGTGATCGATGCCATCCTAGTCGAACCACCACCAAAACGACAGCCGAGAATAGCACATAAAGAAATGGCTGCATCACCCGCTAGAGTAGGGGAAGTAAAAATCAAAGAGGCGGGTGCAGCAAGATGCCGCAGCCGACAACCTCAACCACCTACACCACCAGCTCCTTATTACGAATATCAACCCAGAGAGTCGTGGTTGACCAAAGAGACAAGCAAGCAAATAAAGAACACTGGAAAGCCAACAACCGACCCCGAGAAATGGGAATGTGAGGTGTGTAGAATCCAGTTAAACAAAAAGCGCATGAGTTATCATGTGCGACAACACTTTATATTTTGCTATTGCAAATGTGGACATAAAAGCGTGTCTAGAGATACCATACTCAAGCATATTCGGCAGCAGAATGGTTCGACAGAGCATGGCGGCCCTAACAAGCCATTATATGAGGTTGACCAAGCATCTTATACCGACTTCTGCAAATACATGAACTGGCAGCACCCGCCCCTTTTCGGCGTACCTGCCCCAACCGAAGAGCGATCCAACAGTCCTGTTTCAAAAAAAGGGATCAAGAGGAGATTGGGAGAACGGGCAGAAAGCACATCACAGAAAGTGATAAAGATAGATCTAGAGAGAGAAGCTAGTGAGAAGAGAGTACGCGACGGGTCGAGCAGGAGAGAGGTACAGGAAAGGAGCAGGCCCTATCGACCCCGAGCAAACAGCAGAGAGCGATATGACGAAAGACAGCTAGAGGAAGAGAGGAAGGAAGAACGATATAGGAGAATCAAAAGGTACGAAGCCGAGCTCTACATAGCCACCCGTGAGGCTTTTAAGCAGTTACAAAAAGTGGAAGAGCTAAAAGAATCAATTCAGAAAGAGAGAGAACAATACTAGAGTGAGTTACTACCCGACATTCCCCTTTTTATTAAATAATTGGCCCTACGAGCGCCAATGGGGCGGCGTGTGTAGGGGAATGCGCCCAGACTAGTTACCAGTCAAACCTATATTATATATCCAAGCCGAACTTCTCACTGTATCTATTCCAGGTCGAACAATTTACTTTATATTTACATAATTATTTACTTGCCTATTTTTACCTATTTTGTACATGTGCTTGGGCAATCATCCATGCGATGGAGACTGCCCCCTTTCTGTTCTATGCTGTGCTATTGGCTTTTACATAACCAATTAGATGTACAGGCGTGGCCTGCTTTGTTCTATGTGCTGTCACTTATTATTACGCAACTTGTTTTGTATAAATATGCGTGCATCATGATAATAAAATCAGAGTTAACCTGGCACTTACTCTCACTTACTTGTTGATCTTATTGCATAAAGCACTTATGCGATTGCACCAGTGGCTAAGCAGAAATATACAAGTAAGCACACACACAGATATACAGATTGCGCTGACAAGTGAACAGGCTGGTTCACATATACTTGCACAATAAATTCGGACAATTCGACAAGCTCTTGGACCAGTCGACTAGTGGCTAGAATAATAGTCAGTAGAAAGTGGTCAGTCAATTCGACTTACACTGCACTCTACCGAGTGATACTGGAACGATTATTTGAATAACTAGTTCGACCCGACGCATCTATCCCACCGAGTAGGAAATCAGTGGAAAGTGCGAGAGTTGGACAACTCCCCACTGTGTATCGCTTACGAGCATACAACACTGCAAATTCTATTCTACGGTTTAGATTGCTGACCTTGGGCAAAGTAAGGGCGTACACTGCACTGCTTGTAGACGCTTACTACTGTGGGCCGCTGTACAGGTGATAGCTACCACTACACCATAAATTCCTGTACAATATTATAAAATAAACACTTATTTATTCATACTTTTAATAAATATATTGAACATATAATATAATCTTAGTTATATATATTATTTATAAGATCTAATTATTATAATAATAATTATAACAAAAATGATTATTAAATTATTATATAATATAAGGATAACAGCACATTATTATTTATTATTATTTATTATTTATCAATTAAACTTATTATTTATTCTGTATTTATCATTATTGTTAGATATCACTATTAATTATTATTATAAAATAAATAAAAATCATACTGATGATGATGGTGAATAGTTATTATTTTCCTAATAATAATAATATTATAATAAATACAATAATAATAATATTAAAATTAAATTATTATTAGGACTAAGGATGGGGATCATGATGATGATCGATGACAATCTTAAAAAATATTTAGTCAGTCTTCCTTACTTTGTTAGATATTTCAAGTTCTAATAATATAAGTTTGAGATTTCAATCCTTCTTTTTAAAATCAATCAGCATCTCTCTATCAAGCAATATTTATCTAGCCAAGAAGATGTTGGCCTACTCCTAGCATTCTTCTGCTCGAACATTACACACGAAGCTGCTGGCTCACAGGATAATGCAAAAAAGAAATTAGTCTTTTTAATTTGAAAGTAGTTAAATTAAAATTCAATTCCTTAAACACATATGACACTTTTAAACTACTAGGCCTTCCTTGGCACAAGAGGCAAAATTGTAGCTCCTTTTACATCACGGACTTACAATTAATAATAAGGTGACAATCATATGAAAGATAATCAGTTGTATTTATCAATTGACTTTTACCATTGCCATAGAAAGATAATCAATTCACATTTCTATGATACTGACGCACGACTTTTCACTGTTAAACCACGACTGAAATTTGACTCACGAGGAGTCGTTAGTCGGACCTGGTAATATACGCCCCTGGTGCACATTCTAGAAGCCACTCTACCACTAGACATGTGAAACATACAAACTATTCATACAAACATCTACCTGGTGACTATGTTTTACTCTAGTCTCTATCAGTTGTCTCTGATTCCTTATTTGAGTCCATTTCTTAAGTACAATGTCTTCCATAAACTCAGCCATATTTACTCTCCCTTTTTGTCTTTTCTCTCTCAGCTCTACCTCTAGTTTCTTGTATTTACTCTTGAGTGCATTTATCTACAACAGAAATGTGACATTGAGTCAGCGCTGCCTCCTACAGTATCATTTAATCAAAGTATGATTGGATAGTCTAAAGTCAAACCTGCACATCCCTAGTTTGATGTATCAATTCTACCATCTGTGATGTTTTGTTATCATATTCAGCTCTCATTTCTGATGTATTTTTGAATAGTCTCTCATACTGATCCTCTTTGGCCAACATCTCAGCACTGATTCCTTCTTTGAGTAAGGCAGCAACACAGTCATCTAGTGACAGCAGGTTGTGAGAGGTGCCTGTTATACATATCACATAAAGTTGGTTGTGGAAAAAACTAACTTTATTCACGAATAAGTTTGGTATTAATTGCGATACCTAACAATTATAAATTTCCCTCAATAGACGTTTGCCAATTATTATTATAATAAAAACAACAAAAATAACAATAATCAATTGCCCTGAATGTTGTAAAATACAACAAAAGTAAACAGTTGACATTTATTAGTGACATACCAGATGTTTGGTGCACTTGGTGATGTCATAACTCTGTGACATAGAGGTATAGATAGAGACTGTGACATAGAGGTATAGATAGAGACTGTGACATAGAGGTATAGATAGAGACTGTGACATAGAGGTATAGATAGAGACTGTGACATAGAGGTATAGATAAAGACTGTGACATAGAGGTATAGATAGAGACTGTGACATAGAGATATAGACAGAGACTGTGACATAGAGGTATAGATAGAGACTGTGACATAGAGGTAAAGATAGAGACTGTGACATAGAGGTATAGATAGAGACTGTGACATAGATGTATAGATAGAGACTGTGACATAGAGGTATGGATAGAGACTATGACATAGAGGTATAGATAGAGACTATGACATAGATGTATAGATAGAGACTGTGACATAAAGGTATAGATAGAGACTGTGACATAGAGGTATAGATAGAGACTGTGACATAGAGGTATAGATAGGGACGGTGACATAGAGGTATAGATAGAGAATGTGACATAGAGGTATAGATAGAGATTGTGACATAGAACTATAGATAGAGACTGTGACATAGAGGTATAGATAGAGAGTGTGACATAGAAGTATAGACAGAGACTGTGACATAGAGGTATAGATAGAGACTGTGACATAGAGGTATAGATAGAGACTGTGACATAGAGGAATAGATAGAGACTGTGATATAGAGGTATAGATAGAGACTGTGACATAGATGTATAGATAGAGACTGTGACATAGAGGTATGGATGTAGACTATGACATAGAGGTATAGATAGAGACTGTGACATAGAGGTATAAATAGAGACTGTGATATAGAGGTAGAGACAAAGACTGTGACATAGAGGTATAGATAGAGACTGTGACATAGAGGTATAGATAGAAACTGTGACATAGATGTATAGATAGACTGTGAGATAGAGGTATGGATAGAGACTATGACATAGAGGTATAGATAGGGACTGTGACATAGAGGTATAGATAGAGAATGTGACATAGAGGTATAGATAGAGATTGTGACATAGAACTATAGATAAAGACTGTGACATAGAGGTATAGATAGAGACTGTGACATAGAGGTATAGACAGAGACTGTGACATAGAGGTATAGATAGATACTGTGACATAGATGTATAGACAGAAACTGTGACATAGAGGTATAGATAGAGACTGTGACATAGAGGTATAGATAGAGACTGTGACATAGAGGTATAGACAGATACTGTGGCATAGAGGTATAGATAGGGACTGTGACATAGAGGTATAGATAGAGACAGTGACATAGAGGTATAGATAGAGACTGTGACATAGAGGTATAGATAGAGACTGTGACATAGAGGTATAGACAGAGACTGTGACATAGAGGTATAGATAGATACTGTGACATAGAGGTATAGATAGATACTGTGACAAAGACGTATAGATAGAGACTGTGACATAGATGTATAGATAGAGACTGTGACATAGAGGTATGGATAGAGACTGTGACATAGAGGTATAGATAAATACTGTGACATAGATGTATAGACAGAGACTGTGACATAGAGGTATAGATAGAGACTGTGACATAGAGGTATAGATAGAGACAGTGACATAGAGGTATAGATAGAAACTGTGACATAGATGTATAGATAGACTGTGACATAGAGGTATAGATAGAGACTATGACATAGAGGTATAGATAGGGACTGTGACATAGAGGTATAGATAGAGACTGTGACATAGAGGTATAGATAGAGACTGTGACATAGAACTATAGATAAAGACTGTGACATAGAGGTATAAATAGAGACTGTGACATAGAGGTATAGATAGAGACTGTGACATAGAGGTATAGATAGAGACTGTGACATAGAGGTATAAATAGAGACTGGGACATAGATGTATAGATAGAGACTGTGACATAGAGGTATAGATAGAGACTGTGACATAGAGGTATAGATAGAGACTGTGACATAGAGGTATAGATAGAGACAATTTAATAACTCACTAATATTATACCACTAGGAGTTTCGTCAATACATACCTCTATGAACAGAATAAACAGGCCACACCACAGTAGTTCACTACAGGGCGCATCCTCATTAACTTGTGTTGGCAAACTCATCTAAGCCCGAAAACTAATGCAGCATGTACACCCACGAAATCGGGGCTGGAAAGATCACCAATTAGTGATCATGATCAATCAACTTTTGTGACAATACTCGGGCAAAACAGGATGTTTATATTTGTTCAACAAAAGAATGGAATTGGCCAGCACAACAATTTCAACTTGAGCCGATAAGATTATTTTCAAATCAATCGGCTGGTGTACATGCAGCATAAGGTTCTAGGACAGAGTATTTATAATTGTACTCAATCGATGTTTTTCAAGTGAAAAAAAAATCATTTTATGAAAAAAATTCAAAAGAGGCATTGACCCGATAAACATCATTTTTGTCTTATCAGCCGCTTGAAATGTCACAAATCAGGATAATAGTTAAACATGTCGTAAGTTCTAATGATAAGTTATACGATCAACTAGACTATTTCTGGCAGCATCGGTAAAGGAAGACAACTCCTACCAGGACCCCATTACACAGATATATTACTTACCATTGACACATTTATCCATATCAGGCAGACATTTCATGCACCCAAGAGTCAAACAAAGTTTACAAGCCAGGCTGTAGGGTTGGTTAGTGTGTGTAGTGCAGTTCCTTGTTTGGCGTTTCTTAGCCTGAGCTCTAAACTCATCCATATTTATCTTGATATGCTGATCCATCGTATCATCATGTGACTAAAATACCAAAGGTAGATCTCATGCTACAATATGAGAAAGAAGTCCAGCTGACAAAAGCCGACAACACAGAAAGCAAACCTCACAGAATAATTACTGGACAATTAACAGATAAATCAATTGCTAGGCACGGTCGCTCAGAACGTTTTGCGTTTTGGGTTATAAAACGTGTGAACGCTTTCCAAACCATCTGAATGCTTTTGAAAATGTCCAAACTTCTGCAAAAGCTTTTGGACGCTTTGCAAAGTCGTTCATACACTTTGAAAGTCCGAGCAAATTAGCTGGTCCGCTCCATTGATGATATATCTACAGTCTACTTACGACTGATATATTTTGTACTAAACTATTGACATTTAAATTTCATTGAAATAAATGATAGAAATAATTTTCATTATTTATTTACGTCATTATAATAAATTTTATATAATTATAAATAATATACAGAACCTAATTATTTTTTTTCCAAAGTATAAGTTTTAGAGACTCAACAAATGTTTACATAGCTAAATAATTGGCTCTATTGATTAACGTTAGATGGCAAGCATAGAGGCTATAAAGACAATGAGAGCAATCGTTTTTGGTTCATAAATCATGTGTTTTGCAATCCTAGCAAAGCTTTTTTCAAAATAATTCAGAGAATAGTTCATGCCTGAGCGCGTAGTAGACTATATATCCACAACCCTTGTTCATACTATTTTCAAAGCGTTCATACGATTTGTAATTTTCAAAATCGTCGGAATTATTTCCAAATCGCTCATATTATTTGCAAAATAATGATACGTCGTGTAAAAATTAACGATTGTTGGACAGGAAATACAGTTTGTATTGCATAAAATCCCGCAACTGCCAAGGCCGACCATTTATCTATTATAATCGCTGAGCTAGTTTTTAGATAAATTTTTTAGGCCGATTTCTATATTTACTAATTATTTTATGCAAAAAACGCTCTGCAAAATGTTAGGATCATTTCAAAGTCGTTCATATCCTTTTGAAAGCGAAAGCATCTTATATTGTCAGCAACCATAGCTAGGCATATGAAATAGAAAAATCAACCAATCAGTAAACAGAGAGAACAAACAACCAATCACAACAAACGACAGATACAATAACTTACATCTACGTGTCTATTACATAACTTTGTACAACATTGTGTACAATAGCTCACAGCCTCCTCCTTAGACCTTTTCTTCCTGGCACAAATATCACACCATTTATTGTCTTCTCCTGGCATATCATGTGATGGGAGAGTATGTGGAGCCCCAGCAAACACCTCTCTGTGTTATATATATAGATTGTATAGTAACTGTAGTATAACTTATATATAAGTATATATACTATAGCCTGTGAACTAGAACTATACATATAGGGGACACTTACCCACACCCCGACGCTGGACATACTATTAGGTGATTCTCCTCATAAAAGCCACTCAAACACTGTAAACAGTGCACGTGTGTACAAGGTAGGGTCTTAGGTTGTGGTAATGCCTCATCTTTTCTCAAACAAAATCCACACTCCACTGATGCTTGAGTTTTGTCCATTTTTGTCTGTCAACATAACAAACCTGTCATATAGTTTCTTGTATAACAAACAAGACATGCAGTGACACACAACTGCAGGTTGTATAACAAATGAGACAAACAGTGACACACAACTGCAGGTTGTATAAAAAACGAGACAGACAGTGACACACAACTGCAGGTTGTATAACAAACGAGACAGACAGTGACACACAACTACAGGTTGTATAACAAACGAGACAGACAGTGACGCACAACTGCAGGTTGTATAACAAACAAGACAGGCAGTGACACACAACTGCAGGTTGTATAACAAACGAGACAGACAGTGACACACAACTGCAGGTTGTATAACAAACAAGACAGGCAGTGACACACAACTGCAGGTTGTATAACAAACGAGACAGGCAGTGACACACAACTGCAGGTTGTATAACAAACGAGACAGACAGTGACACACAACTGCAGGTTGTATAACAAACGAGACAGACAGTGACACACAACTGCAGGTTGTATAACAAACGAGACAGACAGTGACACACAACTGCAGGTTGTATAACAAACAAGACAGACAGTGACACACAACTGCAGGTTGTATAACAAACAAGACAGGCAGTGACGCACAACTGCAGGTTGTATAACAAACGAGACAAACAGTGACACACAACTGCAGGTTGTATAAGAAACGAAACAGACAGTGACACACAACTGCAGGTTGTAACAAGAGAAAACAGGAATTTAAACTCACATGAACAACAAAGACAACCAGTTTTGTTACAGCAGCAACAATTATACATGGAGTAGTAATATAATAATTATTATTGGTATTGACTTTAATTAATGCAGTTAAATTATAATTAGTATTGTTCTTGTTATTACTCTTAAAAAAGTAATAATCAACGATGGTATTATTATTATCATCATTTCTTTGTACATATTATGTGAAACAATACGTACAATTTATATGGTTTTAATTAATTTCATTTTCTTTATTGGTTTTGTGTATCTTTTTTCATTGTGGTACTTTATTGAAAGCATAAAATTTGTGTGGCCAGATAAACAAACTGCAATAAATAAACTACGCAAACAAATGTGTACCTGAAGAAAAAATACGAGGGGATGTGTTGATGGCAATATTAGCCAGTTAAACCAAAGTATATGATAGATGTATATGATAGGTGATATAGCCACAGTGTTAGGAATGCTTCAGCGGCTTGTTGAGATGTTGAGAGTTTTCGGCTCTCTGATGGTCTTTGGTGGGGAATTGAGGGTCTTTGTTGTGACTCTAACGAGGGTAATGCGATAGAGTGAACTGGAATCTTGTGGGTGATTTATTCGGATGTTACATGTTATGTAGATGTTATATGTTATGTAGTTGTTATATATTATGTAGATGTTATATGTTATGTAGTTGTTATATGTTATGTAGATGTTATATGTTATGTAGAGGTTATATGTTATGTAGAGGTTATATGTTATGTAGATGTTATATGTTCTGTAGATGTTATATGTTATGTAGTTGTTATATGTTATGCATTTGTTATATGTTATGTAGATGCTATATGTTATGCAGATGTTATATGCTATGTAGATGTCACACTGTGACGGAAATGACTTCTAGCAAACACCTTTATTAAACACTTCCTGAGTAAAAAATTTTACGAAATAAAAAAAACTTGACTGGACACAGGTAAGTAACGGCATGCTCGATCCATGTATAATCACTCTATGTATTTTTAAATTTTCTATGCATTATGGCACCAAGTTACAAATACTGGGCAATCATTCTATGTTGTTATAATCTTTTGCATGAGCCAGCCAGACCATTTCTTATATCATTTAAGGCCCCTCTTGAAGTAAAAAAGACACGTTACATAATCTTTTGTATAAATACTGGCTGAAGTTCCCTAATAAATCAGAGTAATTGGAGGAGCCAAGCCAGAATAATACAATTGCTCTCAACCACACACTCTCTCTTGTATTTGCACTCCTAGAAGTCTGCAATAATTTTAACCTTACAGTTGCGGTCCTGTATTGAATTGCACACTTACACAAAGCACTGACTAGTGATTGGCCTACACCTATGTTGGACCCAGCAGTCGGCTATGCAGTCCAGCATTGGACTTGGTCCTGCAATGCAGGCCGAAACCACCAGCTCTCACCTACACTGTGGAAAGTGCTAGCGCCTGCCTAAGTGAAGAAATCAAAGTGTGTTCAGCCGTTTCCAGCACTATTTTATATAAGGACCACTCCACTGGAGCCAAATTTCATAAGTCATCATTGGCTGAAATAGTTTTTATGCATTTATTCAATATTTGTAGCATAAAATGAATTTTTTTTTGCAGTGATACCCATGTGACCATATTTTGCTTCAATCTAGCACAACTTTTTATTTTGGACTTGGACAATAAAATTTTGTTTAAAACTTTTAACCGTCCCTGGAGCCAGGAATAAACAAGGAGTCATCTCCCCTTCGGAGGAATAACTCTACATTGAGCAGTACCGGACATTGATAAGTTTGCCGATACGCTTACTAAATATTACGTACCCTATTATGCAAAAACGTTCGCTTTCACCCCAGTGAATTTACGTGACCCTTTGTAATTGTATACAGGGCGCACAGTCGCTTTAGTTACCATCCATATGGCACACACCCGAAATGCCACTTGGTTTTGTGGCAAAAACCAAATAATAAAACAAGTGGAGCGTTTGTTATTTATTTTACTTAGCAGTATTTATTATTATTTTTCGTAAACATCTGACTGATTAACAAAAACACGTAATAGATTACTCTAAAGTCAAATATGAATAATGTCAAAAAGTATGCTCATTTTGAAAAAAAAATGATTGATTTCGTAGGCACCGTAAAAGATAATTAGCTTTTTTGGAATATTTATGTTATTATTATTTAAACTACTTTGAGATTGTAATTCTATGAATCAATTTTGACTATTATGTATGTCCAAAGTTATTGGTTATTTAAAATTTGATGTGAAAGTTGAATGGTACAAGAAAAGTAGTTTGTAATTCCTATTTTTTATAATACAAGTGGTAATATAGGCACTATATTTCACCCCTTACTACTTAGCTTAGATTTTTTTGTTTAAAATTTCCGGTGGGCTGTGAGACATCCTGAGCTTTCAGATGAATGGTTGTTTTAAGCTTTAACTTGAGCCTTTTTCCTATAAGTTATAGTGTAGTCACTCGAGCACTTGGCTCCAGAGGATCACGTGACAAGGGGAATTGGCCAAACTTTGATTTCTTCACTTAGGTGCCTGCTACCTTGCCAATGTTGTATGGTCACAAAAATCCTACATAATATGTTACGCCAATGTTATATGTTATGTAGGTGTTATACGTCATAATTTATTACACATATTGATGATAGATCAGACTGTTTAATGAGGATAGCATGAGAGTATGTGACTAGTGGAGTTGAGAGAAGACCTTGAGAAATTTCTGTAACACAAAAAGTTCCAATAAGAGAGGGGAGGAATGGTGTATATCTTATTGGGTTTGTAGGCCTTTTACTAGCTTGATTAAACTATAGTGTGCCGGTCAGTAATAAACCTTAGCCCGCCCGATCTAAGCAAGTCAGAAAATCATTGGCAGCAGGTTCTACCTACTACAAATAAATTGTGTTATTGGTGTAGGTAGGTGATTGATAATGATGATGAAAAAACATTGCATTTGTGTTGTTGGGGCAACAAAAAAGATAAGAAATAGGTAGATCTCAGTGGTGATGCGACGCGTGGACAGATTTTTGTGTGATGCCAGCATTGAAAATTTCACCAACTATCATGATGTAAGAAATAAATAATTATAATAATAAATAATAAGATCACTTCTCTGTATTTCCTCTGTGATGATAGGACACTCTAAATCACTAGGTGCAAGTGGAGTGCCTCAGGAGGAAAACAGTGTGCTACAGTGTTATTACATGGTTACAGCATGCAGCTGTCTAACGATTATACGGTTTCTGGTAGCACTCTCATGTCACGTATAGTTCTAGGTAAAAAGCTGTGGTGAACCATACTGGAGGTTGCATATATGGAAGTGAGCTCTCCACGGCTAGCAGCTCGTGTGACTATCTTTGTTTTAGATCTGTTATTGATTATTTCATCATAACTGGATGAGAGTACACTGTGTCGTTCCTCATCTTGGAGGATTTTGGTAAGCAACGCTACCCTATGGTTTTGCCTGCGCCTGGTTAACGTCGGGAGACCTAACTGTTCTCTGGCTTCACAGACACTGTCGCGACCTTTCAGACCACTCGCAAATCTAACAGTTCTACTCTGAACGCCCTCGATTGAGTTTATGATAGCCTTGTTGGTAGGGTCCCACATTGTATTGGCATATTCTAAAATGGGTCTACATAGACTGGTGTATGCAAGCAGTCGGCTGTTTTTGGGGGCAGTACCGAGTGTATATTCGATTGCACCCAAGATTTTACTAGCTTTCTCAGTTTTCAAGGCTATGTGTTGGTCGAAATGTAGATTGTGTTGAAGGATGACGCCTAAATATTTGGTGCTCTCCACCCATGAAATTTGTGAGGAGCCAAGCTTGTAATGTAACTGAGGTATAGGATTTGGTCCAAAGCGTGTGGCATGACACTTATACCTCGTGTACATCTACCAATTAGCTCCCGATTTGCCTTACCGACTGAGGATACCCTTGCATCCGTTTCCTGTGTCACGTAATAAAATAATCGGTAGCATTTTATTTGAGGCTATTGGTAGGTTTTGCTCATGAGCAAAAAAATCGGTAAGCATTTTGTGATTTGACCAATCATGTCACCGTTCGCGGTTTTGATGTTTCCAACAAAACTGTTTCTCAAGTGCAATTATTTTTAGATGAAGAATCGTTTTTTAGCGTCCCATCTTTGATGTTTGAAATCACTTTATGGCTAACTATTAAAAAAATGCAGCGAGTTTCACCGGTATTGCGTTTGAATGGCAAACGGAGAAAAAAATAGGGGAAACACCCTAACGTCATCTCCAATGGGTGAGGACAAATCGGTAGGTAATCGATAGATGTACACGTAGCATTAGTAGAATTAAAAGGCATTTTCCATCGTTGTGACCACCTTTCTACGAAACTAATGTTCTCTTGGAAGGCTACCATTTCATCGACATAATTGACTTGTTGGTATAGTAATGTGTCATCAGCATATAAGCTGACTCTACAGTTGACAGCGGCTGGTAAGTCATTGATGTACAGAAGAAAGAGGGCCCAGCAGCGAGCCCTGTGGTACACCAGACGATACTGCACATGAAGTTGAGTACTCGCCCTTCAGTGCGACACGCTGCGTTCGTTCAGTACAAAAATCTTGTATCCAGTTTGTCAGAATGGGGCTTAAGTCGAGGATCTGTCTCAGTTTAGGAGAGCTTGTGGTACTTTGTCGAATGCATTTTTGAAGTCTAATATGAGCGCTTGAGTAGTTTTGTGTGTTTCTGCTGTCTTAGTAAGGTAATGGTACGTTGCGCAAAGCTGTGTTTTGCATGATAGGCCTTTCCTAAACCCATGTTGTCGGTTGTGGAGGATATTATCAAGTCTTTCGTTGAGGCAGTGAAGCACTATATGTTCTAATATTTTGCATGGTATGGAGGTTAGAGAGAATGGCCTGAAGTTAAATGCGCAGGTTGTGTCGCCACCCTTATGGATGGGTGTTACATTTGCTGATTTCCATTGTTTTGGTAGGCGTCCGCAAGCAAGTGAGCCAAAGAATACATGGCCTAGGCATGCAGCAGTACTTTGCGAGTCTATCATTCATAATAAATAAGATCCGCTTTTCTGATGCCGTCGGGACCAGGAGACTTTCTGTTCCCCAGTGACGTATCAGCTTCACTATTCCAGTGTCGGATATATTTATCTTTTCAGCAGGATGATTGATTTGTGGTATGGTATCTATTTGCTGGTTTCTACAAAATTGCTCCTGGAAGAAGTTGTTGAGCAGCTCAGCACAACAACAACAATAATAATAATAATTATTATAAATAATAATAATAATTAAATGAATAAAACTGATGACAATAATTAATAGCGTATAATTACTGTTATCAGCTTTATTACTATTCTTGTTAATAACAATTAACAATAGTAATAGTTGCAGCAACAGTAACAACAATGATAAATAATAATAATATCAAGTTAGTTATTATTATAATAATAGTAGTAACTATCGTTGATGTTGATGTTCCCTAGGAAATGCAACGGAAGTGAAAGGTGATAGGTCAGATGAACACTGATTTCAGAAGTCCTACAGTTTCATACAATCTATGATTTTTCCCGTGTCTGTGAAAATCTTAGCTGTATTTCCACGGAAATAAACATCCCCTGTGATTGTCAAGGTCACTTTGTGGCACCTCATTGGTCGGCCATCTTGATACCTTCTTCGCAGCATTGAAACTCCGTGATATTATTATAATATTATCATTTATTATGTATGATTTTTTATTTCTTCTTCATTTTCCTTCTGCAAATGATGTCAGACCATGCTTACAGCTCACTTATCGCCAGTAGTTCACGGTAAGCTAGCATCAAAGGCAATCAATGCTTTGCCATCAATTGTTACAAAATCAAAAAAAATTCCTCAAGCAACAAGCAAAGCTGCTGGTATTTCTTTTCACAAGTAGTGAAGTAATATACATACATATCGAACATCTGCTAAAGTACTAGATGCTCCTGAGTCCTGAGCATACAGATAGCCAACCTGATATGAAACTCGACAGATCTAGTTCTAACATTGCAAAGGTACGTATAACTATTATATATGCACTACATAATAATGCTGCAGTAGTTAGTAGTAGTATCACTTTTTTACCGCTGGTTTAAATTTTAGTGCTCCTGCTAAGAAATTTGAGCCATCCTTTAGTTAATATAATGTATTATTTGTTAATTCAAAAAATGAAGTTGCTGGATGGTTATTCACAGGAGCGCAGTTACTGCTTTCCTCTAGAACCATCTTCACATTCTCTCAGTTGGTTTGTGTTTCGGTCACAGGCCTACTGCAGACAAATTGGTGGATTTTGGACCATTTTTTTTGGAATTTTTTGTTGTGTTTTGTTGTTGGTGTTTGGAAGGTAAGTCATGATTTGCTAGTAGTTTAGGAGACTAGGGTGATGTGAAGAAATTTTGCGTGACGCGCCTTTTGCAAGCACAAACTTTGGAAACACGAGGTTGCTGCTTCTCATGTAGTCATCTGATTGGAATAAAAAAGGTCAGTATCGACAGCCCAGAGGGTTTACTTTTTGGTATTTTCTTGGTGGGATGCTGCCCAAATTATTTTTGAGCCAGCGGGCCAGCACGTGAAAACAAGTCTGTCAAATCATGACTTACCTTCCAAACACCAACAACAAAACACAACATAAAATTCTGAAAAATGATCCAAAATCCACCAAATTTTCTGCAGTAGGCCTGTGGTTTCGGTACTGAATGTTTCACTGTCCAACTAAGATTGGGTTTGATTTTTGTCTGTCTCTCAGTCTGGACGTTAGTGGAATGTGTCTGTCTTGATGTAGATGGCTAGAGCAAACAGATAGTAGTCCAGGTATCAATGCAGCTATGATAGAGTCTCTGTCAAAGAAAAAGGTGGAAGACCCACAGAAATATGCGCAGTAAGCATGTGTTGTTACTGCTTTTTTTATATAAAACATGTAGTTAGCCTGTCAAATAGTGGGATATCAGATAGTAATAATAAAAGCATCATAGTTATAAATAAGTTGTTTAATTTTGACAAGTGTGAATTTGAATTTATCCGGTTTGATTACTCTGTGGTAGATGTTGTTTGGTGATTGATGCCATGAGTATAAGAAAACAGCTCTTGTATGATCAACAGCAAAAACAGATGGCTGGGTACGTTGACTTGGGTGACGGCCCTGAAGTGCAGGAAGGGGAGGCTTCTGAGGCTTTAGTGTTTATGTTGACTTGTACTGATGGATATTTGCTAATCGTCAGCTTTATTGCTTTAACAGGTTCACCTAAATCGAAATTCATATTATTTTGCGTGCAATTAATAGTCGTGTCCGTTTTTAGGACTAGTTGCGCCTTGGACAGCACCGGATGCTTACTGTCTTACAAGAAGTCTCCAAGCTGCTACACAATAGAAGCTTTTGAATCTTACTTTCCACAGCTTGAATGAGAGAGCATTCATTATTGATTGCATAACTATGGATGGCCATACCACAAACTTAACAACTCTTGGGTGCCAAGTTGACTGATAGTAACAACTTGGTGCCTTATTTCTTTGTGGAGGAGTATTCTCTTTAGACCTTTACTGGATCCCTCCCACATGGCGAAACTAGTGCGTAATATTTTACATTCATATGGAGTTGTCAACTCTCCCGGTGGCCGAATTCAGTGGCGACATATTGCTCTACTACATGAGACACAGGAAAATATGGGACTGAGGCTAGCGAATAAGTTATCCGCAAGGCATATCACTTTTGTTCAAAATAAAATGAAGGTATTTTTTGTCTAAATGAATTTTTCATTTACAATCTTCTTTAGTCTAGTGAAGATTTTCATACATTGCAAAATTATTGATTTATGCATATTTTCTGTTGGGCAACTCCAAATTATCATATCTTGTTTTGTTAGGTCTCACTCGCTACACAATTGCTGTCTAACTCCGTAGCAGACCCTCTTCTGCCATTGAAGGAGCTTGGGGGGGGGGGGGGTGTAAGAATTTGTAGACTGTGAACCAACAGTAGAGTTTATCAAGGTAATTTAGTTTTAGGAGTGTTCAATATTGACAGACTATTGCAATCGTAGGACGGTGGTCAGCTAGATAACTTGTGGAGGTAGTGAATGTGTCACTGAACATGCATGTCATTACTTCATTATTGGACTGTTGATCTACTGTTTGACATTTTAAACAGTCAATCTGTAATGGCCAGGGGCTATAAGCAGCCTTTACGGATAGTGACCCTGTAGGGAGAGATACGCTAATGAGCCACGTGCAATCGGCTAGGGATCCAAACATTGAATTAACGCGATCACGCTTATATATGCAATGATTGCCGTTGAAGTACATGCTCCAACAAATCATTTTTTCATTTCTCACAAAACTGTTAATCTTAAAAAGAATTATGGGGAAATGAGAGAAAACCTTTATATCTACCAGGAAAAATAATAAAAATGTCACAAACCAACTTGGCTTAGATATTTTTGATAACCTGATTAATTGATCGTAATATCATTTGGCTGCGCAGCTTTATTGTTTATATACAGAATATAGCTTTGTTTACGATAATAAATAAAACCGCGAAATCTAGTAGCAAATATTTGTTTATTGTTGTTATTCAATATTATGGTTATAATTAATAGATACTATACTAGAAAAATTGATATGCCTGTAAGTTTCAATTTTTTTAAATAATAATAATTATAATATGGAATTAATTGTATTGTTTGTGTTGTGCTGAATAATAATAATAACAAAAAACTGCAATTTAATTTAATAAAAATGTAATTATTTATTATTAGATGAATAATGAAAATGATATTGAATTGTTTTAAAGTATAGGTCATATTACATCGTATTACATGTTATTATATAAGATGGGATAACAATTATTAATTATTTTTATTATTGGTCACCTTTACACATTTATTATTTTAGTTTTTAATTATTATCAACAACAACCATCATTTTATTAAGGAGCTTCAATTATTTTTTATTTATTACATTCCAGGTGTTTTATAAGCATTTCTGATCATAAAACTTTACAATGGAGGATAATCAGATTTATCATAGCAAATTCTGTACCAACGTTACAGTAATAATAATGGTGTCAATCTGGACTCCTGGACTTTGACCCTTCATTAGTCCAAATTTAGAGCAACTTTGTCATACAAAAAAAATATCACCGCTTGTAACAGAATGTCTTCTTTATTTTCCCCAATGAATTATTGAGATATGATTCTGCAGTAAAAAGTTATGATTTATTTTGTAAACCCTAGTATTTTGGCGTAATGATATTTTATACAAAATTTCGACCGGAAACAGTTCTGTTTGTAACCCAACTGCCGTTGCACGTGCGTTTTATACTGCGCAATGATTGGCGTATCTCTCTCTACAGGGTCACAAATTACGGATAAGCAGTATGGAATGTGTTGGCTCTTTTTTACAAGACGCCGGGGCTTACCCCCTTTCCCTCACTACTGCTGATAATTTGCCTCTCTGGCTATGTAGATGGTATGAAGTGTTGCTGAGGCTTGCTTGGTTTTAGTGTTTCATCTTATTTCCCTATTGAATAGTTTGTTGTGCTTATACACTTTACAACTCGTCGTTGTAACAAAGCAACGCAATAGACTCACTGATTTTGTCCACCTTTAGTCTAAACCATTACATGTTCATAGGTTATGCAGTTATTTATTTTGAATTAATATAATCTATTTGTTAGACAGAAATGTGTGTATGAAAGGCTTAGTGTGTATCTGTATCTGTGTATCTGTGCTGTATCTGGGCTTGTTGTGCAGCTGATGGAGCCTCGTATTGCCCGCTATCTGCTGATGTACAAGTTTAGCCAGGATCATTTGGAGCTCTTCTTCAATGCCATTCGAGGAAGTGGTGAGTGCAACAAAATCGAGCTACTGTAAACCATAGAGTTATTTTTATGTACGCTAGAGAGCGTAGTTCGCTGGCCTGAAAATTTAAGTTTGTATGCCCAAGGGTTGGGGTGGGTTGCAGTTAGTGCTGGGTTGGTATCAGTTTTACTGGCTAAACCAAAAGTTTTGGTGTCAGTGAATTTTTTTTATTTTTGGCTTTATCGGTTTTGAGCCGAGGAAGAATAGAGCCAGATGTTGTTTTATCTATAAATGTCCTTTGTACAGTCATCATGTGCTGGTGCAAATCCAGCGAAAGGCCCTATGTTTATAGACTAGCCTTTTATGAGTGCATGATTACCTGTTCCAGGACTTGAAAATATCAATAATTGAGCATGAGAAATCTCTAGTCATTCTGCCGCTCAAATGTTAACAAAATATATTTTTTATTTTATCATCATTGCTTATTGTTGATTTTTGCTGCCAAAGATTAAAAAAGCAGAAAAACCGAGTGCAGGCAGCCCAGAACTGAAACCTAACAGGAAGCCAAACTGACCCAGCACTACCAATAGCCATTCCAGTATTTCATGCTAATATAAAATGTTCTTGCGTTTATTTTTAGGTGGATGGAACAACAACCCTAATGTCAGCCATTTCAAAGCTGCATTTAGGCGTTTGATTAGCAGATGTGGTGCTGACTCAGCCCGAGGAATTAACGATAATGTCGTACCTCGGAGACACAGTATGACTTTTCACCTGTACAGCAGTTGACCGAATGCTGTCGGTTAAAGTCTAGCGCATTGGGTGGATAGTAAATGGACTGTTTACTAGTAATCTTCACCAAAGTCTACCACAATAACAATGATTAGACTTTTAAAGCCGTCAATCATGACGCGTGCACACACATCGGTGTCTATGTGAAATATTGAATGGCCAGCATCCCAAAAACTGCTGTAATGTTACATTTGGAATGAAAAAATTTCAAGTAAAATGAAAGCAAAAGATTCAACTTAGTATAACAGTTTTAAATACATTATTGGAGAGAAAAACATGCTAGAAGTCTATTTTTAGTATAGTTGTTGTATTACATAACAGCAATAAATTATATATCTGAATTGGACATTATTTGAGCAGAAAATATCAGGCAACATAAAACGTAGACAAAAAAATCATCTTGAAATGCAATAAGAGCTATTAGATAATATCATGTGGCCTCAACTGAACACCAGTTTGTTTTGTAAAATGCTGCCAAGTCTTGTCAGATCTTTAACTAACTGATCTGTGCAGTATAAAACCTGGCAACGATCCAAATAGCCTTTAGCAATGGAGTGTGAAAAGGAGACAAAACAAGTATTTGGTTGCTGTGTTCTTTTAAGGTTGGAGTTGTCTTCAATACCGGAGAAGCAACTTTACCTCAAAACAAAAAAACAGACACAGAATTTTGGTAAAAGTAGACTAACATAGACTGGAGTGGCTGGTAACTAATAGACTGGAGTGGCTGGTAACTAATAGACTGAAGTGACTGGTAACAAATAGACTGGAGTGGCTGGTAACAAATAGACTGGAGTGGGTGGTAACAAATAGTCTAGAGTGGCTGGTAACTAATAGACTGGAGTGGCTGGTAACTAATAGACTGGAGTGGCTGGTAACTAATAGACTGGAGTGGCTGGTAACTAATAGACTGGAGTGGTTGGTAACTAATAGACTGGAGTGGTTGGTAACTAATAGACTGGAGTGACTGGTAACAAATAGACTGGAGTGGCTGGTAACAAATAGACTGGAGTGGCTGGTAACGAATAGACTGAGTGGCTGGTAACAAATGGACTGGAGTGGCTGTCAACAAATAGAAAGTTTATTGAAGTTATAAAAAAAAATATAATATAAAAATTAAAAAAGACTGGACCATGCGGAGGTTTGGTAGAAGAGGTCGGTGTCGAAGGCGGCTTATTCTGGTCCTAGCCGTCAGTGGCTGAGACCACTACACCTTCGGTTACCACAGGAAGTGCTGGAGACCATGGTAGATGAGCTCTTTGACTTCTTTTGATGTTAATATGTCTAGTCCAAGGGAGGTAATGTACTTGCAGATTTCTGTGTTTCCATTCCCCCCTTGGACCTCATGGTCTCCAGCTACATGAAGGCAGGGTTGGCCAGCAACCACTGCCTCCATGTATGTTGGTGCTGTGGCAACCGAATTAGTAGCAATCTCTTGGTTGGTGGCTGGTAGCGTGTTGGCTCTGGGTAAGTTCGTTTGTTGTTTTAGGAGTTGAGGTAGATTTATTATTATTTTGGTAGGATTTATCTTCAAGTGTTTGATTTGCCTCTGGTAGCATCCGACCAGAATGTAAGCTGATGTTGGTAGCTTTGTGTGTTGTAGTGGGTGGTATGTGGGCCACCTTAGACTACCGATACTGACTGAGATATGTATTAGAATGTTTGTTGAGTGAGTGAAGGTTGGTTTGTCAACAACTACCTCCGTGTAAGATGGTTCTGTAGTAATACATAATAAGGACAAACTGGCAGTTGACAACACATAAAAGACAAACTGACAACAAATGGCAGACAAACCGCCCCAAAGAGGTATAAAAACCCACAGAGATAATATTGAGATGCATTTTTATGAGGGACTTTTCTGTTGGAATGCTGTTGTCATTGGTGTTGTACTCCGCATAATCATCATTTCTACGTAACGCCCTCACAAACTCCTCTGGACACTTCTCAAGGATAGTATCGATGTACTTCCTGTACGGGAGATTATATTTTATTGCTTCTGCAGCGCGTCTGATATCCTACAAGGAGAATGTACACAGTGCACACAAAGATAATAGATTTATACATGCACCACATGAGTGACAGTTATGGCCACCACAATACTGATTTACCTCTAAACATCTTCATATTTTTCTTGTAAGTCAAAGCACTCCACGGTGACCTTGGCGTTCTTGAAGTACGTCTGCTGCAGCATGTAATGAGAATGAGAAGACTGCCATACCGTACGAGGTATATCCACTAGACCATATCCATAAAGGAGTACCAGTAGAAAGAGGCCCCAGGTGTTACTCGCTGTAATACCTATCACATTGAGATTCTCTCTATAAAAGTATCCGGCGGGTGAAGGAAATAACTAGATCTTATAGGATATTATACCATAAAGTCATCTAGAATAAGGGACACAAACCCTGTGATTGTGAGGTCAGGTCGTGTGGCCACGTATATGAGGCAGACACAAAAGATGGCAGCGTACGAAGCGTAATATTTAGCGTTAGATATGAAAGCTGAGCGAATCTTTCCTAACACAGAGAATTCACCAGCATTTGCGTATGACTGCATGATGGGCAGTACCAACCTAAAACCATCAGTAACAGAGTTAGTTAGTTAGTTAGATGTTAGCTAGTAGTTGAGAATAGAGCAAACAAATCTAAATATTCATACCATTAGTTCATTTGGAGTGCTTTTGCATAGTCGCTGATTGATCATCAGATCATCATCATCAAAGAGTTCTGGTAATATTCAAGCATTCTCAAAGCTCGACTCTGGTGATTCTGGCAAAACATGTAGCCATGGAGTTGTCTGCTCTTACAACAGTTATACGTTGTACAGGCTGAAAAATCCAAATTTAATAACAATAAGGTTTCTACCAAAACAATGCAAACAAATAAACAATTACTTTTGGCATCGCTAATATACGCATACTGTAACACACAGATATTCCGCATAATAAGCTTCTATAATTATTATGGCATTGCAACAACAATCGTCGCTTGCATCATGGCGGCTTGATTTTTTTGTTACTGTACCCAAAACTGAAATTTTGATTGCCATAAACGGGCTTTGTTTTTTTTTATTGCAATGCATAAATATGGAAAAGTTAACTGCTAATTTTTAAACCAGCATTGTTTCTGCAAACGTCTTGGCACTAATCTTCTCATGAATCCACAGGGTGAAGAAATGCTATTTTGTACTGCCTAAAACAAGAAGAATTCGCTCATTTGTCACGATTGCGCTTCGAGTTATTTTCGCCGAAAGCACTTATTGAAGACTCATAGCATTTAATGCAAGTTTTCTGTCATTTGAAACATTGAATGCTCAATTTTTAGAAAGTCTATGAAACCTCTATAGCTAAAGAGAACCCCCCCCCCCCTGCACTAGTTATTTTATGCCGTAACGCGTTATCATGATTGTAAAACCAGAGAATAAAGAACTAGTAGATTGACTCATTGAACTTGCGGTCTGTGGCTGCTGACCTTAGCGAGAGTGCTGTCGCTGACTATAGTGGAGAGCACAGAGGGGCAGTTGAGCAAGTATTACATCACTCAACGACAAGGTTTATAAATTGTATCTGAATGGAAGCACTGCATGCAGTTATGTAATCACAAATTAGTTCACAGACCTATTGTTACTTATTTGGATTCATGCCAATTACTAGACAGCCCAAAATCATGAACAAAGTGTGGAGTGTGATGTGGATAGAAACAGCACAGAACAAATGTTCACAAACCTGCATTTGCTTTTACCCAAAGCAAGGACTTGTCTTATCAATTCAATACAATTACTATTTCATTCCGTTAGTGAAATAAACCACCCAGAGTGACTCACCTCAGTAGTAATATATGAGCAGATCTCCCTACCAAGTGTTTTTTTGTGGATCTGACCTTGGAGTTGAGACAATGGGTTACGGCGTTGGATGAATTCGCCGAGTTTATATTGTATTTTACTTGAGGGGTACTTGAGTGGCATTTGAGTGGCATTTGAGTTTTGATTAGTTTTTTACTTAATTTGAACTTATATGGCATATAGATTTTGAATGTATGGCATTCAAGTTTTGATAACTTTTTTACATAACTCGAACTCATATGGTATCTTGAGAGAGAGGGGAGAGGAGAGAGGAGAGATGGGAGATGAGAGAGGAGAGAGAGGAGAGAGATTTTTTAGTTTTCTATACATTCATGTATATATGGTTAGTTATGTACATATTTATGGCTATATTTATATCTACATAGAGAGAGGAGATATATCTACATTGAACAAATATATTGATCAAAAATGAAAATTATATGATTATATACCTGATTACATAATAAGTAGGGAAAATCTTCTGGAGAGAGGAGGGAGGAGAGATGAGAGAGGAGAGAAGAGAGAGGAGAGAGAGGAGAGATTTTTTTAGTTTTTTATACATTTATGTATATATGGATAATTATGTACATATTTATGGATATATTTACATTTACATTGAATAATATACATTTATTACATAATAAGTATATTAAATGCTATAAAATATGTTGGAAAATTACCAAATTAGACCTCTAGATGGTTAAAATCTACAGTATTTGGGAAATAACTGCAAGAGAGGAGAGAGGAGTATTTGGTAGAGGAGAGAGTATGTTGAGAGAGAGAGAGGAGAGATAAAAAGAGGAGAGAGGAGAGAGGAGATATATCTACATTGAATAAATACAGTGATTAAAAATGAAACAATATGTGAATATATACATTTATTGTGTAATAAGTAGGGAAAAAATTTAAAATAATTACATGAAATTGAATTATAGCTTTAGTTACATTGGATAGTTTACATTATATAGAAAAGGGAAATAGCTCACCAAGTCACATTGTCCAACTTGTTTTTTGAATTAGAGACTATCCATCGCTAAAACACTCATCATTTTTTTTCAGCAACATATCCTGTCTCAAAATCATCAAAGTCTCCACATAGAAAATCTTCAAGTTCATCATCATCATCAATTTCTAATATTGTTTTGTTGTGCTTTGCTTGATCACAATATTGTTTCCAATACATTCGACCGAGACAGTATGGAGAGCAAAATGAAAGATCGTATTCTGTCTTAAATTTTCCGTGGGTCGTTTTTCCTCTGTAGATCATCACACCTGGAGTATATTTGTTAGCTTCTGAAGCATATTTGTCTGGTATGACGAGCGTCTTCAACAGCGTTTCTCCACATTGTTCAATGCTATAACGGATACAAATTACATTCGACTGCCCTCCTTTAAATCGATGAGGAACGAATCTATCAACAACATCTTGGTAAGGAAAAATAGCGCCGGGTTGAAAACTATTGAGGGTGTTGATGTTCAAGAAGCGTTTGAGCTGACATTTAGTCAATGTACTAAAATATAGTGATTCCTCTTCAGCTTTCTTTTTGCTTAGAGGATGTCTGCTAACACGTCTGACATCATACCAAAGAACGTTTTTATTTTTTGGTTTTCCCTTTCTACCCAAATATACAATGTTAAACGGAGGGGGGTAATTATCACAGTTGAAGTTTTTAGCTATTTCAACTGGACAGAGGAGTATTTTGGGTTCGAGTTCATTTATATCTGAAGGTTCATGGTAGTGTACTTGAGAATATCTACACTTCTCCTTACTTGATGGATGTATCACACCAGTCACTCGCATAATGCTTGGGATAGGAAGATCTTCAAATGTTTTGCAAATCGGAACTTTTGGTGAGTCAATCACTTGAGAACCTTTAGACTTTTCTAATTCCCTAGCTCTCCTTTCGTTGAGACATTCAACTGTTAAATGAGTTATAGCTGCGTTCTCCATTGTTTGCTTATCAACGGAAGTAGTTTGTTTTCTCACTGTTTGTTTTCGTTTCCTTACTATTCGCTTTTTTGGAGCAGTTTTCCTTCTCTTAGGAGTTGTTTTGCCGTTTTTCATTTTATTTTCTGTTGGATATGGATCTGTGCTAAGGAGCTCTTCAGAAAGAGTATCCATAACATTCTAAAAATAAAAGGGTAATATTTGCATGAGTGGCTAAGAGTGTATTTATTACTTAGAGTGTCTTATATATATATATATATATGTATTTATGCCAAAAGCAGTTAAGATCATAGAGTTATGGTAGATTGAGAATGTGCTTATTAAACTATTGGGATGTGGAGACAGACAACAAAGGATGGATTCAAATATATATATATGTATTTACTTAATATTATACCGCTTTTAACATCTAAATTGGTAAGAAATAAAATATAATAGTTTGAACAAAATATTGTAAAATAATAAAAAACAACTAAAAATTTTTCATAAATATGTATGAAACGCTTCCAACATTAATTCTAAAATACCTACAGAAGAGGATAGAGCTTTATCTATTTGGACATAATTATAAATATGCTTTCTGAATTTATAAAAAGTTTTTTTGTTCCATGTCATGTTGTATAATTTTTTGAAAACTATTTGATTCCAAGCACTTCTTTCAATTTCTTTTAAAAAATTATTAATATTAACGACTTCCACCATTGACAAAACGATTTCGAAACTGTTTTTTATAATGTCATCAAAACGTTCTGTAGATATATCACGTTTCTTACAACACATCCCCATACTCATCATGTGTTGAGTTATACAGAATATTATAACTTGAAATGTCAAACGTTCTACAGCTTTTTCTTCAACAACATCATTATTTATCACATAGTTATGATACATTTCTGGAAGGAAGTCCTTTAAGTGGATTGGATTTGTTGTTGCATTGTTCTAAAATACAAGCGATAATTAGATAACTAAAATAATTAAAGGTGTTCAACAGGTGTTAAATAGTATTTTTTATTAATTCTTACCTTTTCATCAGGCTGAGATTCCGACTTTAGATACAATGGTTGGCTTTCTACGACTTGAGTATTCATTCTGAAAAAAACAGAAAAAAATTGGTTCAATTCTTTATAACCAATTTAAAGATAGATATGTCATAAAGCCTTCAGATAGTTGTGTTAGCTAGCGGAAATATTTGAATTTAAGTTTTACCTTTATGAAGAGAGAACTCTTAGTAGTTGCAATGGAAGATGTAGTAGATAGATGTTGCTCCTTTGCTCACTGTTGTTGAACTGGATGCTTTCTGTCTGAAACCGTTGTCTCTTATATAGGTGAATGTGTGAAAATAAATCTTTCATTCCCGCGAAAGCATTGGTTTGTATTCGCGTGAAAATAAATTGTTTATTCCCGCGAAAGCAACGGTTTTCATTCGCGTGAAAATAGCTTATTTATTCCCGCGAAAGCATTGGTTTCTATTCGCGTGAAAATAAATTCTTTATTCCCGCGAAAGCATTGGTTTCTGTTCGCGTGAAAATAAATTCTTTATTCCCGCGAAAGCATTGGTTTCTATTCGCGTGAAAATAAACTATTTATTCCCGCGAAAACATTGGTTTGTATTCGCGTGAAAATAAAATATTTATTCCCGCGAAAGCAACGGTTTCCATTCGCGTGAAAATAAACTATTTATTCCCGCGAAAACATTGGTTTGTATTCGCGTGAAAATAAAATATTTATTCCCGCGAAAGCAATGGTTTCCATTCGCGTGAAAATGAAGTATTGATTCCCGCGAAAGCTTTGGTTTGTATTCGCGGGAAAATAAAATTTCTATTCCCGCGAAAACAACAGTTTCTATCCGTGTGAAAATAAATTATTTATTCCCGCGAAAACATTGGTTTGTATTCGCGTGAAAATAAAATATTTATTCCCGCGAAAGCAATGGTTTCCATTCGCGTGAAAATGAAGTATTGATTCCCGCGAAAGCTTTGGTTTGTATTCGCGGGAAAATAAAATTTCTATTCCCGCGAAAACAACAGTTTCTATCCGTGTGAAAATAAATTATTTATTCCCGCGAAAACATTGGTTTGTATTCGCGTGAAAATAAAATATTTATTCCCGCGAAAGCAACGGTTTCCATTCGTGTGAAAATAAAGTATTGATTCCCGCGAAAGCAACGGTTTCCATTCGTGTGAAAATAAAGTTTTGATTCCCGCGAAAGCTTTGGTTTGTATTCGCGGGAAAATAAAATTTTCATTCCCGCGAAAGCAAGGGTTTCCATCCGTGTGAAAATAAATTATTTATTCCCGCGAAAACATTGGTTTGTATTCGCGTGAAAATAAAATATTTATTCCCGCGAAAGCATCTGTTTCCATTCGTGTGAAAATAAAATATTGATTCCCGCGAAAGCATTGCTTTGTATTCGCGTGAAAATAAAATTTTCATTCCCGCGAAAGCAACGCTTTCCATTCGCGTGAAAATAAATTATCTATTCCCGCGAAAGCATTGGTTTGTATCCGCGTGAAAATAAAGTATTCATTCCCGCGAAAGCAACAGTTTCCATTCGCGTGAAAATTAAATGTTTATTCCCGCGAAAGCATTGGTTTGTATTCGCGTGAAAATAAAGTATTCATTCCCGCGAAAGCAACAGTTTCCATTCGCGTGAAAATAAAATGTTTATTCCCGCGAAAGCATTGGTTTGTATTCGCGTGAAAATAAATTATTTATTCCCGCGAAAGCATTGGTGTTCTTCCGTAGAAACAATGTTTCATTAATTTAACCTTATGATAAATGGCATGATTTCAGCTATATAAGAAGCACTGTTTTTACACAGAAAGCAGTCACTTCGACATTAGCAACTGAAGGAGCAAGATCTACTACAACATCATCTACTACAACTGCTAGAAGGACTTTTCTGTTTGGAGGTAAGTCAACTTGATTGAGTATAAATTTAATTTTTATCGATTTAGATACTAACAGTGGTATGATATTGAGTAAATATATATATATGTATATATATCTTCAAATTGGTTTGGAAAAGAAATCATAACATGGATTTTTACTTTATCTTTTAGAATGTCGACACAAATCATATCAAAACAACTGAAGAATAAAGAACCAAAACCTTCACAAGACAAGAAGGTGATTGATGACAATGTACTTCTTCAACGCACTACGATTCCCTTTCAAAGCGCCAGTCTGAATACTCTGGCAACTCTCATCATCAAAAGCGCCTCTCTGTTAAGTACTCTATCTCCAGCTTCCAGAAGAAACATTGAAAACATAGTCAAAGTTGAAGATTTACCAATACCTACAGTTATGCAGGTGTTAACCGTTGAGCTCCATGATGAAACGAACTGCACCATCATATACAACTATAAAAAGGATGGAAAGGTAGTTAGAGTGAAGAGCACTATTCCATTAGCGGCGGGATTACTTGTCAATGAAGCTTCGCAAATACGACCACTGGTTTTGATCTACATGGGTGTTGAAAAGACTGGAAAAGCAATTTTTCGTGCTGCTACAGAAACAGGAACTACTTTGAGGTGTAAGAATGTATTTGATGTATTACCAGAAAAAAGTATGCGACAAATCAATGCTTATTTCGAGGTAGCTAATCTTCAGGATTTCCCAACAGATAGTGTCATATGTTTCCAAAACCCTGAAGTTATAACAAAGTCTGACAGGCGATGGAATGGAAATGAAGAGACTCTTCTAGTTCAATACAGAAGTGTTGTAGATGAAGAATTACTGATCGGAGATATGCGCATTCCTCATCAAATAGCTTCTGCTGTGACATCGGAGAGATTTGGAGTGATTTTGTTCAAGGGTCTGAGTCGAAACGCAGACAATTCAATTTTCTACAACATCAGTGTACTCGCAGCTCATCAAGCCTTCGTCCAAGCCTCGGAACTGGCTGATAATCCAAAATCTGAGGATTTTCTCAATCACTTCGATGATGCTGAAAAAGAAGACTGTGGAGAACAAACTCTCGAGAAGCTAATCTATAACTCAAGGGATTCATATCACTATAGGTAAGTTTTATTAATTTTTACCATAATTTTAAAAAGTTGATTTGTGAAAATTTAGTGTATTCTTACAATGAAAAACCCCTTAAAATGATAAATTTGTGAACATTTTTGTAAAAAATTTTTAAGTTATATATATATATATATTTCGAATTAAAAAAGGATTTTGTTGTATCATCAGTGTTTTTTTTACATAAAAGTTGGAAAAATAACAAAAGGTGATAATTATTTTACAAAAATGTTCAATTTTTCACATAAATGATCAACTCATAACCTTTTTTGTAAAACATTTTTAAATTATATCTATTTCGGATTAAAAAAAGGACTTTTTTGTGTAATCAGTGTATTTTTTTACATAAAAGTTTTAAAAAATAACAAAAGGTTATAATTATTTTGCAAAAATGTTTAGTTTTTCACATAAATGATCAATTCATAAACATTTTTTGTAAAACATTTTTAAATTATAGCTATTTCGGATTAAAAAAGGATTTTTTTTGTGCAATCAGTGTATTTTTTTTACATAAAAGGTTAAAAAAATAACAAAAGGGTATAATTATTTTACAAAAATGTTTAGTTTTTCACATAAATGATCAATTCATAAACATTTTTTGTAAAACATGTTTAAATTATATCTATTTCGGATTAAAAAAAGGACTTTTTTGTGCAATCAGTGTATTTTTTACATAAAAGTTTAAAAAATAACAAAAGGTTATAATTATTTTACAAAAATGTTTAGTTTTTCACATAAATGATCAATTCATATACATTTTTTTTGTAAAACATTTTTAAATTATATATATTTTGGATTAAAAAAAAGGGTTTTTTGTGTAATCAGTGTATTTTTTTAGCTAGAAGTTGAAAAAAAATCACACCAAATGATAAAAAAGGACTTTTTCGTGTGTAATCAGTGTATTTCTTTTACATAGAAGTTGAAAAAATAACGAAAGTTTATATTTATTTTACATTAATTTTAATCATACTATACTAATACATCATTTTTTATTTTAGTCCATTTTATCGTAAAAAGAAAACAGAGTAAAGAACTTTCCCTAAGAAATATTGAGCTGAATGATGTAACTCAGTGAGTTATTTTCCTGTTATATATAAAATGTAAACTATCTAATGTAGCTAAGAGTAAAATTTATTTATATAATGAATAACTTTTGTATTTTAGTCAATTATTGGATCACAGAGAATACGGAATACAAGAGTTCCTCCCTGGGTCTAATAATATACCAGAAGAATATCGAGAAAGATATTGTTCAAGAAAAGCACTTTGTAACCATTGATATCGTAAGCTATAGTAGTTTGTATTACAGAAAATTTACTATAAAACAGTTTTATGAATGTAAAAACTAGATATGGTATTTTCTATTACAATTATTTACTTGTAAATTTTATTCATCTAGAGAGGTAATTTGGTGATTTTTTGACAGTTTTTAAAAAAGTTAAAAAGTACAAAAAAAATCAAAAAATATCGAAAACTGTATATTTCAATGATTATTTTTTAAAAGTAAATTTTATTCATCTAGAGAGGTAATTTGGTGATTTTTTGACAGTTTTTAAAAAAGTTAAAAAGTACAAAAAAATCAAAAAATATCGAAAACTATATATTTCAATGATTATTTTTTAAAAAGTTCAAAAAAATGTAATAAAGCTCTGTTTTGAAACATAAAAAATTTAAAAGGATTGTGTAGGATAAAATTCTCACTCTCACTCAAAAAATTATTAAAAATTGAATGAAATAAAAAAATATTTTCCCAAATACCATGAAAAACTCTATATATATACATTGTTTTTAAAATAATATCGAAAACTATATATTTCAATGATTATTTTTTAAAAAAATAAAAAAAATTTAAAAGGAAGGTGTAGGATAAAATCCTCACTCAAAAAATTATTGAAAATTGAATGGAATAAAAGAATATAAAGTGAAAATCGCTATATATATTTATTTTTTTAAAATAATATCGAAAACTGTATATTATAATGATTATTTTTTTAAAAAGTTGAAACAACAAAAAAATTTGTAATAAAACCCTGTTTTAAAACATAAAAAATTAAAAAGGAATGTAATAAAAGAATATTTTACCAAAATACCTCATTTTTTTTTGTAAATATCTAGTAAAAATTTCTGAAATATTGTTGGTAAAATTTACTGGAAAATGGTTTCAAGTGTGTCAAAGACTAAATATGATGTTTTCATTGAAATGTTTATTTTCAAAAGATCCAAATAATAACATTGAATCAATTAGTTAAATTTAACAGTCAAATTCTTTTTTATCAAGTAGGCTTAATGTTTCTATTGTGATTAATTCTCAAATATTGTAAACTTGAACTATCTAGAGGAGTAATTTGTCGATTTTGATGTGTTTTTTTAAAAAAATTATCATGTAATACCACATACTTCAGTTCTAATTCGTTTTGAACAATTTCATGGGAGACAAAGAATAAAAAAGTTACATTGATTTAGTTTTTAGAATTAAAGTTGCTATCAAAAATGGATTGTTCTTCTTTAAAAAAAAAATGATTACGTAATACTACATGCTTCAGTTCTAATTCGTTTTTAGAATTGAAGTCGCCATCGAAAATGGTTTGTTCTTGAATGGGTAAAACCATAGCCTCCTCCTCCTCATCATGACAAAAGCTTTCTGATGGTTGCGTTTTGAAAAACAAATTGCGTTGTTTTAGTTTTCCGAATTGAAATTGCCATCGAAAATGGTTTGTTCTTAAACGGGAAAATCCATAGCCTTCTCATCATCATGTCTAAGTTTTCTACCCCAATATCTCTAACCTCTCAGAGATAGGAATTGTTCTGTTTAAAAAATAATGGAAATTGTATGTATAAATGATTGTTTTTGAAAAAAATGGTAAATTTTTGAAAAAAATTCAAAAGGAAAATGCAGGATAAAACCCTCACTCAAGAAACTAATTTTGTATGATAGGGTGCTCACCTAATAATAAGAAAATAATGAATGATTTATATTTAAACAATTATTGAAAGAATTAATGAAAATTGAATAGAATAAAGGAAATATTTTACCAAATAGTCTGTTTTTTTTGTAAAGATATACAAACAGATAAAATTTAACCATTTAAAGGATGATTTCTTTTTTTGCAAAAAAATAATGAAGATTTAATGAAATGAAAGAATATTTTACCAAATACCTTGTTTTTTTTGTAAATTTATACAATTAGAATAAGAAAATAGTGAATAATGTATATTTAAGCAATTATTGAAAAAATTAATGAAAATTGAATAGAGTAAAGGAAATATTTTACCAAATACCCTGTTTTTTGTAAAGATATACAAACAGATAAAATTTAACCATTTAAAGGGTGATTTCTTTTTTTGCAAAAAAAATAATGAATATTTAATGAAATGAAAGAATATTTTACCAAATACCCTGTTTTTTTTGTAAATTTGTACAATTAGATGAAATTTAACCATTTAGAGGATGATTTGTTTTTGTAAAAATTAATGAAAATTGAATAAATCGAAAAAATATTTCACCAAATACCTCTTTTTTGTAGATGTAAACAAATAGATGAATATCTAACAGCAATTATTGAAAAAATTAATAAAAATTGAATAGAGTAAAGGAAATATTTTACCAAACACCCTGTTTTTTGTAAAGATATACAAACAGATAAAATTTAACCATTTAAAGGGTGATTTCTTTTTTGCAAAAAAATAATGAATATTTAATGAAATGAAAGAATATTTTACCAAATACCCTGTTTTTTTTGTAAATTTGTACAATTAGATGAAATTTAACCATTTAGAGGATGATTTGTTTTTGTAAGAAATTAATGAAAATTGAATAAATCGAAAAAATATTTCACCAAATACCTCTTTTTTGTAGATGTAAACAAATAGATGAATATCTAACTTTATCCATTTTTTTCCATTTGGGATCATGTTTTGAAGGTTTTCAAGATAGTTTTTAGTAAAAGCTTATGCATTGATTTGATTGTCATTACAAGTTGTAGTGTTTGGTATTATTTAATATTTACTGACTCTAGCTATATTATATGAAATTTTCCCTACTTATTGCACAATAAATGTATATATTCACATATTGTTTCATTTTTAATTACTGTATTTATTCAATGTAGATGTAATGAGTCGAATTACAAAAAAATATCAAAACTTAAATGCCATACATTCAAAATCTAGATGCTCTATGAGTCAAAGTTATGTATATAATTATGTACAAGATTATCAAAACTTGAATGCCATACATTCAAAATTTAAAAGTTCAAATTAAGTAAAAAAATAATCAAAACTCAAATGCCACTTAAATGCCATTCAAATGCCACTCAAGTACCCCTCAAGTAAAATACAATATAAACTCGGCGAATTCATCCAACGCCGTAACCCATTGTCTCAACTCCAAGATCAAATCCACAAAAAAACACTTGGTAGGGAGATCTGCTCATATATTACTACTCACCTCTACACAAATCACAGCATTTACACAAACTCACCAGGTAAGAAGCTGAGTTGACCAATACGATACCATCCAGAACAAAGATAGCATAGAAGGTGGCAGACTTAGCCAAGGTTCCACACAGTCATCATCAGCAGTAAGAGAATGCACAGATATCTTATTTGATCCTGTCAGGGTAGACTAAAACATACACTAGATGGTAAACAACCAACTTTATTGCCTTATTCTTGATTAAAAATTCATTTATAATAAAGCCCTAATTGATTGCAAAGTTGTAAGAGGAAATTTGTTTACAAAATCATCATTAACTAACACAAAGCTGTTTCTATTTCATACCAGAATTGTTGCTTTTTGCTGTAGTAACCGCTGAAGTAGTACTAGAGAAAGATGAGTCATTGCACTGTGCTATGCATTGCCTATACAGTGTTTACAATTTAAACATTTTAGTGAGTTGTTCACACATAGAGAAAACAACTCCAAAGTTAAAGCACAGTACATCATGGCAGTACATACGTCTGAGACATCCAGGGGGAGTATGAATACCATGATGGAGAAGTACCAGGCAATCAAAGTGGACACAGTAACTATTGCATGCATGTATGTAGTTTATAGCTGCTAATAGAACATAACAACAAACTGCGTAAGCTTTTAGAGCTTCAGAAGTATAAATTGATTTCTCATTGCAGCAAGTATGGTATTGCTAATCTAAGGCTTTTGTTGTACGATTTATCCACCAATTATGGATTGGATAGATAACTCAGGGCTCTCCCTAGAGGGGCGGCAGGGGCGATTCGCCCCAGTGTCATTATATAGCACCCCAGTTTAAGTATCAAGAAAAATGGCAAATTGTACAGGGTTATTATTTTATGTTCAAAGAAATTTTTCAGCTTTGCTTCTTCACTACTAAGCAAGCTGTACCTTTTTCAAAGAATGATTAGCTTAACACCAGCAGTAATAACAACTTTGAAATTTAAACAGTCTTAATATTTATTTCCAAATAAAAATTGCTCAGTAGTAATATTTTTTCCCTATTAGCCATGTGCACATTGAATACTCATTGTACATTAGATAACAACCAATCACGAGCAGTAAAATTGGTTTTCAACCAATAGCGCTGCAGGGACTAGACATAGCTTATTAAGACTGGCAGGCAACAGAAGCTGCTAATATTTCTATGTATGCCAAGTTTATGTGTGTTGCGAGTGTTTTCGGACTATTCACCAGTCGTCAGTTTTTGTTTCCATGGCTGAGAAAAGAATCCCTCAGTCAAAAAAGAATGAGTTCTGCACTAAGTGTACATTATTTTGGATGCCAAATGATTCCAACTCTGACTAGGCAATAAATATGATATTATTATGAATGATGACAGACCAGAGCCATCTGTGACACTAGTAACTAATAATAATTAATTATTAAATAATTAATAATAAAACAAATTATTATTATTGTTGTATTAATTATTATTATTGTTTGTGTTATTTAATATTTATTATTGTTGTTATTATTTATTATTATTTTTTATAAAATGATCTTATTAGGTATCAATCACACAACATCATGTTGTTTCTTATGCAATTTCATGCAAGTTTTCTTATTATTATTAATTATTGGACAGTTAGTTATTATTAGTTAAGAAAGTCTTAGTTAGTTACTGTTTTTTCTCATTTTTGAGTTTGCATGGTAGCATTCAGCTCTCATATATAATAAACTAAATATAAACAAAATATTTTTCATTGTATTGTTTTTGATTTCTCTTGTTGTTACCACCAAAGCCTGCAAAAATTTCATGACTGATAGGATTAATACTTGGTGCATTTTCTGCTGGTTGCAAAACTTTCAAATTGAAAAATAGTTGACAATAATATGTGTGTAGTTACTCAGTCTAATGCATTCTTTAAAAGGACATGTCTCTATTCATTTGCTGTAATAATAGAGCAAAGCTAGTTTTAGTAATCATTGCTTTTAACTATAACAAGTGTTATACTCAATTGTAGTCCATAATAATTAATAATTAAAAAGCATTAGTGTGAGTGAAAAAAAATATAAATTAATAAATAGATTTATATGTTTGATAGCATAATAATGGGATATGTGGATTAATTTAATCAGCTATTTAATAATTGAACAGTATTTTGATAATTCAATAATAATTAAACTAATTAATTATTATAACATCATTATTATAAACTTTTCTAGTCTCTTCATCCGCTTGTTTTTATTTATCTCTTTACTTGTTTAGAATTATTACCTGTTAGTTTCTCTTGGTACTATTGCAATTCTTGGCATACATTAAGTTTCTATAGAGGGCCTATGGCTAGATTTTTTTCTCTCAGATGGGGCAGGTAGACAGTTCAAAAAAGCCTTAATCAAAGCAAAGAATTACCTGAACTTATGAGCATTTGGGTCAGTTAGAACAACATGTGTAGGTTACTCAAAACTTTAGATATGTCATGTGCTGTTCATTAAGTATACAAAAATATCTACATTTTACGTTTTAATTAGGTCTACTAATAAAACAATTGATGATTTAGGGTTATGTTTGCCCTATCTTCAGCAAAACAATACAAAAATTAAAACAATTACATTACAGACATGAACATAGTTGCTTGTGGTGCATACAATCTTTGCCTTTCCCTAGTTAGACTAGCGCAAACTACATGACGAGCTACTAGAAACAAAAGGCACACTGGAATTTTTACCTCAGTAATAGCCACCCCACGGTGTCTACTACCTGTGTATAAAAATTGGTTTTCCACCCCACCATTGAAATTCCTAGGGAGAGCCCTGGATAACTCCACCAAATAGGCGTGGAAACATTTTTATAAGCACCGGTTAGAGAGAAGATGGCTTCTCAAGACAATCATTGTAGGCTTTTGGATAGACCAACCAGTTAGACAAAAGACTGTTTCACAGCGGCTCCAATGAAATAGTGATTGCAACTGTGTAGTATAGTTTGCTATCTGGCACCATTCCAACAATACAATACATACAACCAAGCTTTGCGCTCCAATATCATTGAATATTGAATTATGTGAAGTGATCTATTAGTATGGTAATAGAGGACTGGTGACAAATAATACACATACAACAATATCTCATAGACATCTACATAAATCTAGTGCAATATGTTATTGTATATTGCACAGCAGATGGTTATGCATAGAGCTATGAAGTGGAGACAAAAACTAATCACTCAGCTAGATTTACTAAATTGAACCTCATAGACATGGATATATTATAAACATAACCAACTCGCAAAGTACATATAGTATACATCAATGTGATGATCACAGAGCTGGTTGGTTCACTCATTTAGCTGGTAGAATAAAAGCCGTTGAGAGCGGTAGTGAGGTAAAACTAGGGTGGTACCGTACACATCTAAATCACACACATTACCAGCTGTATAGCTGTCTCTCATCTCTGATATAATGTTACCTACAATAATATATCAGTAATATCTACAGTATATTCCCTACTACATACCACATCTATATACCTACCTATAAGTATATATAACACAACAAACCAATGCAGTATACAATATATATATAGTATACAATAACATACCTGTTGTGATGTCTAGTATGTATATTGTTGTATTGTTGAGTGCAGCTACCAATATGTAATCTCCATATTGTACCAGACCAAGTGGTTGGTTCACATCAGAGCAAGTCCACACCACCTCTCCAGTTTTAATGTTCACCAGATATATGCTGGATGTAGAGTAATCTGATAAGACGACAGAAGCTTCTTCAGCTGCACACATACAAACACTTGCAGTCATTGATAGAGGAGAAGGAATGTGACGTAGAATTTTACCGTCGAGAGAATACACAGTTATTTTATTGTTTGATTTGTCTGGTATGACTACCTGGTCAGCTACGACAACCATCGCAAAAAGAGAATACTGACCGCCATCAGGATGATTCCAGCTGGTGATGTGTCCACCAGACATGTCATACACACCTACTTTACGGGGACGAGATAATGTATAGATTTTATCTTTGTACACGGAGATGGAGTCTACCCAACCAGAGGTGGAGATGAAAGATTTGTACACTTTGTAGTTACTGTCTACTTTAGTAACTGTACCGTTACGCAACCCGACATAAGTACTACCGTTGTAGTGACACACTGAGATAGGGTTAGCAGGTAATTGTACGGACTGGAGTTGTGTGAGTGATTGTGGGAGATGTTGTGGAGTTGCGTCTCCTTTCTCACTGGCTACAACGAGGTCATCTGAGCAGACAACTTCTAATTCCATCTCCCTGCACTCACCTACAATATTATGACTCTGGTTACATTTGATAGCGACAATAGAGGTGATGACATAGATTAATCTTAACCAGAGACACTATAGATTAATCAGATTAATCAGATTAAATGTATCACACATACATATAATATAGGGTTCAGTAGATATAATACATTTGTAGAGTTAAATAAAAAACAATACAACAATATAATGTTTGTATGCGAGGTTATACTCAATGGTTTCATACAAGATAATTAAACTGTGTTGGCTCACTGCCAGATATATCTATCACAGCTATTCCAACTACACCGATGTAAGTATTACTGAGGTATCATAGTCTGAGGTACAACAAGTCTAGTCACTCACCCTTTAGCCTCAGTTCCTGCTGATCAGTAAGTTTTAGCTCACAGGTAGTTGTTCTACAACAAAGTCTTTTATTTGTTGTTTTAGCTCTCTGTATCCCTTCACAAAATCTGCCTGTAAATAAAATGTAGATAAACGAGTAAGTAGCTGATAGCGGTATATTGTAATACTTGGTATAGCTGGAAGGGGGGGGGGGGCCTACCGCACAACAGAAGACAATAACATTAAGGCTTTATAAATGGTATAATGGGGATGGGTCCCATTTTTTCTCTTTGTCGATGCAACCGGAAGCAGTTCGATTGCTAATAAAACTTATCATTAGAATTTATGACTTGCTTGACTTTTATCTTAATTTGAGACATTTTAAGCAGCTACTATGACAAAATTGATGTGATTGAGGAAGCTTGAGGGATCAATATAACCTTCAATTTATTTTTTCAATAAATATTTTTCACTTGAAAAAAATTAATTGAATAATGATGCTCATAGATCCTACGCGGTCGAGCCGAAGTATCATAATTCGTGCCTAATTAAGTTTGCCAACGTAAATAAATTACAATGCGCCCATGCAATTTACCTCAACAGTGGCGATATACTATGATGGTTGATCTACGCGGCGCATCGTCGGTATTATAAGCTCCATCCATATCTACTGCTCATGAACCGTTTGTTGTGGATTTCATAACTCTAGTACCCGACTAGCAATAATAATAACAAAGTCTTATGACGATCACCAAGTGTACCAAACATGTGATGTGTGACTATTAAAATGCAGCGATTAATTAATAATTTTGTTGACTTTATTATTTTATAAATATTATATTTAATATAATCATAATAATTATTAATTTCAATAAATAAATTAATCATCTTCTCAAGGTTATTGAGTGAAATTTGTAAGTTCCTAATCACAAGTTGTATCAAACTTGTGATTGAATGAAAATTATTTAACACTGAAATGAAATGAATGTTGTTAATCCCTAACGACAACACACACAATAATTAAATAAACAATAATAAATAGGAGATAACTCTTACGAGTTCCCTCTATATCTTATATAGGGATCTATAGTCAGTATTGTTAGTGTTCGTGAAAAAGTGATTATTTGGGTTATTTCTTATTGTTTATTGTGCCAAAAACACTTTGTGAGCTATAAGAGACACTGAAGCTCATGCCAACCCAATATATCAGTGAGAAGAGAACTCTAAAGCAAAGAAAAAAAATAAAATTGGTGGAATTTTGAAAATCTTAATGGTATTGTAGTAAAAACGCAAGTAAACTTCCGGTATCATTAAATTAGCGCACCCTGGTGAGCACCTAAATTTAACGGTCACAAACCATGACTTGTCAGTTCTTTCCACTGACTCGAAGGCAGCTAGTCATAATGACTGGTCGCCCAAGAATAACCCATCCATGTCAGTGTCACAATCATCTTCTTCCGTCCTTGACTCTTGTCTTCTTTTGCAAGCCTTCACCCAGTGTCCTTTTCCTTTACACTTGTAACAAGTCCCGTTGCGTGCTGGGCACTGACCTTTGGCATGTCTCTTCCAATAACAATATGGGCACCTGTTCTCATTTGCCACAGGCCTCTCTTCCACATCTGGTCTTTTGTTTACAGCAATTCCTCGTTTGAATCGTGGCTGTGAAACATAGTCAAGGTTGCCGTCCTTAACACTACTATTCATAATGGCCGCCTGCTCATGATGACTAACATATTGTTTAGCCCTCTGTATTGCTTTTTGCAAGGTCAAGTCCTCCGTATCGATGAGGTATTCTCTCAATTTATTGTCTGTCACCCCGACAACAATCCTGTCGCGGACCAAGTCATCCCTCACAGTTCCGTACTCACAACTATCAGCCTGCGACTGCAGTTCTGTGATAAACTTATGTATTGTATTGCCACCTTGCTTAACGTTATTAAATTTTACTCGTTCATATATCACATTTTTGACTGGCTCGAAGTGGGTATCAAATAATCTAATAACGTTTGCTAGTGTTTTTGCTTGTGCTGGAACTTCATTGTTGAACTGGAACTGGGCATAAATCGGAACACTTTCGGGTCCCATCAGTACTAACAAGTTTGCAATCTGTTCCTCGGCACTCATTTCTCCATATTTTTTGCCACTTTGAATATTTCAAATTGTGCCTTGAACATTTTCCAGTCAAGTGCCAATGATTCACTTGAAAAATTCAGTTTTTTCACAAACCGTTCGTCTCTGGTCGAGGAACCCTCCGCCATTCTCTTTGACTTCGACAAATAGCTATATAAGACAACGTAGCAACGAAGTGCACTCACACTTCTAAACACAAGCAATTTTCTTGATTGAGCTGTAGCCTCTACTGGATGATAATGATGATACTTGAATTCAATTCTAGTTCATCTAAACTAGTTTAAAGCTACCAGATAAGACAATTCCAGGAGTTGCTGTTTGCCTAGATTACTATGCTTAATATTATAATTAATTATTATCTCAATTCGGATTCCACATCACCAGTAATAGCAATCATTCATAATAATATAACAACAACGAAAATAACGGTACCTCCTCCTCCTAGCTAGCTAGCGCAGTGGTAAGTACAGAAGATGCCGAACTATTCCTCAGTAACAATTTCCTTAACCTTACCAATTAATTTAACCCAATTGGCATTACTCAACACTAAACCCACTTGTTTAGGCGTAGGTGGAACTATTCTGACACCATGTAATAGTACTTGGTTACCTTTTAATAAGTTCGGCGTGATCCTCGTCAGTCCTTCAGATAGCTCGTCCGCGTCGGATGACTCCAGTGTCTTTCCCCCAGAGGCCTTGTTCGTTTCCGGTCCCTGTTACAAAATCCTTCTCTTGGTGGATGCTGGAACCAGTCTTCTGATGAGCTTAGTTCTCTGGGAGATGTGATGATGGCTCCTCTACTCGTTCTTTGAATGGTGCTGTGTAGCACAGTGAGCCATGTATGATTGGTAACAAACAGGAATTGTGTTAAAAATAATTAAAAAAAAAATTATAATAATAATATATATAATACTGAAAGTGTGGACACTTTATTCGCATTTCATTGCGGCGCTCTCTCAATTAATGTCGAAAATGTCTTGAAAAACATTGGGATTCACTTACCTTGTGCAAATTTTCTAAGAGAGGACACTTCCAGCTCACTGTTGGTGCATAATAATTTGCACTCTGGTTTATTTTTGTTATTATTTTGTGATGAAGTTTTGAATTTTATGCCCAATTTTTTGCTGGTGGCCGCTGGCTTTAACCGGATACAATGGCCGCCTAAAATACTCAGCTGCTATTGGCCTAACGGGAGTTTTCGCGCTGCTGGTTGGTTGCAAGTCAATGCCACAAATCTTAAACGGTATTGGCAGTGTTCGCGGGCGCTCGTATAAATCCCACAGAATTATTCCGTGATAAATCCGCTGTAATAAAAACGAGAAAAAATTGAGTAGCTGTGGTGCCAATGCAGCTAATGAAAAGTTAGTGCCTAAACTCTTATAATTATAATGGACTTATACGGGCGTTTGTGAACACCGCCAATACTGTTTAGGATTTGTGGCATTGACTTGAACCAACGAGGGTCACGAAAACTCCCGTTAGGCCAATAGCAGCTTAGTATTTTAGGCGGCCATTGTATCCGGTTAAAGCCAGCGGCCACCAGCAAAAAATTGAGCATAAAATTCAAAACTTCATCACAAAATAATAACAAAAATAAACCAGAGTGCAAATTATTATGCACCAACATTGAGCTGGAAGTGTACTCTTTTAGAAAATTTGCACAATGTTTTTCAAGACATTTTTGACATTAATTGAGAGAGCGCCGCAATGAAATGCGAACGAAGTGTCCACACTTTCAGTATTATATATATTATTATTATTATAATTTTTTTTTAATTATTTTTAACACAATTCCTGTTTGTTACCAATCATACATGGCTCACTGTGCTGTGTAGGCTCCTCTTCAAATCTTCGAGCAGTCTTCTCTCCTCTTTGTCCAATGAGTGAATGTAGAATCCTAGTAGGCAGTCCAGTGCACGTCCAAGGTCACCATGTGTTATCCGTATATTTAGACACAGGACACAGGCCTACTGCAGAAAATTTGGTGGAATTTGGACCATTTTTCGGAATTTTATGTTGTGTTTTGTTGTTGGTGTGTTGAAGGTAAGTCATGATTTCACACACCTGTCTTCACGTGCTGGTCTGCTGACTCTAAAATAATTTGGGCAGCACCCCACCAAGAAATCACCAAAAAGTATACCCCCTGGGCTGTCGATACTGACCTTTTTTATTCCAATCTGACCACTACCTGAGAAGCAGCAACCGCGTGTTTCCAAAGTTTTGCTTGCAAAATGGCCTGTCACGCAAAATTTCTTCACATCACCCGAGTTTCCTAAAATAACGAATCGTAACACACGGGGGAAAGTCCTCATCTCAACTTTGCAACTACCGGCTCGCGTATTAACCCGTATTAATATTGTGAGGACCCACAACACATTACTGCCGAAAAAAAATACAGACGATGCGCCCGGTAATAATTAATCATTTTATCGCCTCTCAACTGTTCGACGAGAGCGCTCGGTCTATGCAACCAGTACGTAAAGGCTGTATCGTTTATTTTTTTGGCAAATTCTTGAAGCCCCTCTTGTATATTCTGGCAAAAATTCCCGCGGGCTTTTACGAGTTACCAATAATGTTAAAGCTGAGATGAGTGTCCGTGCACCCCCTCGTAAACTAGGACTTGCCAGTTTAGGAAACTCGGGTGATGTGAAGAAATTTTGCGTGACAGGCCATTTGCAAGCAAAACTTTGGAAACACGCGGTTGCTGCTTCTCAGGTAGTGGTCAGATTGGAATAAAAAAGGTCAGTATCGACAGCCCAGGGGGTATACTTTTTGGTGATTTCTTGGTGGGGTGCTGCCCAAATTATTTTAGAGTCAGCAGACCAGCACGTGAAGACAGGTGTGTGAAATCATGACTTACCTTCAACACACCAACAACAAAACACAACATAAAATTCCGAAAAATGGTCCAAATTCCACCAAATTTTCTGCAGTAGGCCTGTGGATAGTTACAGTAGTAGTAGTAATAGATAGTAGTAGTAATAATAATAATAACAATAAAACTGATGATAACAATAATTAATATTAATAACAACAATAATTAACAATAGTTAGTAATAGTAGTAGTAACAGTAATAGTAACAAGCAATAATAATAATAAATTAGTTATTATTATTATTTTTTAGTAAGTAGTAGTTACGCCACAGCACAAGAAGGGGTCCCTGACGAGTCGCCCTAATGCCAACTCGACCCAGTCAACTCGTCTTATTTGGGACAACTCGCTCGAGACAACTCATCCCAGTTAGCTCAAGTCGCCCCAAGACAACTCACCCTAACTATCGAGTCCGCTCCAATGTTGTTTTACAAGGTAGTACAACTCCTTGGTTTATCTGTCCACTCCAATAATTGAAAGATAATAATAGCTCACAATAAAGCATCATTTATTTATTATCATCACACAAAGTTGACTAACCAACACATGATCCTAGATTCATAGCTTGTCTGGTAATTCTGATTATTCATTTTATGATCTTTTTTTTCATGGTATTGATATCGCTTTTGTTTTGTTTACATTTAAAAACCTTAAGGTTGAGATATTATAGTTGCTTACACTGATTGTAAAATGTTTTGGGTTTCGGTATACACAAAGAGTGTGAAACACATATCAGGAATTTTTGTTTTTTAATCTGTCATTTTTTTTCTCAGAGTACTGTACAATTTTATTCAGCAATTACGCATCACACATACATGTAAATGCGTGCATAAAAGACTTGATTCACTCAAAAATAAATAAGATATATATCTAACAGACGCACACAGCAAACTCATTAAGCAGAGTCAGCCTGTAACTGCAACAGTAAATTTGGCCGCTTTACGCAACAACTTTGTTGCTGACATCTCCAGAGTTGAAATAACTTGGCGTTCGCTGATTTTGGTTTTTTCCTTATTCTGCGCTGTAGCTTGCCGGCTGATAGTAATTTCAATTGTGCTACAGCATAATCTCCTTCCTGTTTCAAACTTTGTATTAGGAAGTAAAATGGTGGTGCCCCATTTCTGTCAGCATATCTAAAATTAAGAGCAATGTAGCTTGAAATAAAAAAGCTTGTAAATTTTTTTAGAAGTATCTACTCAGTGATTAGTTTTTATATTTTAATAAAAATAAATTTATTCCAAAGAGTGAGCATGTAGACAAAAAGACGTTTAGCAAAGCGACAGTAAAAAATATACCTGGTATTCAACCTCCGATGCCATGCCTCCGCATCGTTATTGGTTCGAATTGCTTTGCTATAACTAGACCAAGTTGTTGGATCCCAGTCAAAAATCCATGTCTGATGGAAATACTCGCACAAATTTATCCACCTGTGATCTTCAGATTTCTGTCTGAGGTAGTCTAGAGTAGGCGGTATGTGCTCGGCAGGTAGAAACTGTATTGCCAACAGCATTCTTAGAAGTTGGTTGTTTTTATCACTGACCGTAAAGGCAGAGGAAAGTCCTGCTGATTTTATCTTTTTTACAATGCATTGGGCCCAGTGGAATCCACAGCCATGCATAGTAGCTGTTGGTAACACGTCAGAGGCAGCAGACCAGAAAGCTATCACAAAAGAAAAATAGAAAGATTAACATATAAAATAGTCTGATAGCATTCACTTCAACTCAACAAGTGTTACCAAGCAAATGATTTCCCATGAGGCACAGACCTAACAGACATTTATCGCAAGAGATTTTTCTATGTCAAGACCAAAACCATCCATGGAAATACTTACCTTTCTCAAAGTCTGCCATGATCACTTTTACTTTTGGAGTTGATGGTAATAGTGAGATCAGACATGTCAATACCTAAAACAAGTCCATATGCAAAATTGTCGTAGTATCCAGTTGAACATCATAGTCTCATATGTTGGCATCAGTTTTGCATGTTTGTATTTAATATGGTAATTAATGAGTTTTCAAATTTACAATTTAAATCAACTATGCCCATTATATGAGGTAATTCAATTTTAGAGCTACATGGTTAATCTGTTTGCCAAAAGGCTTTGGTTAAAATTAACTGGCATCGTTAATGAGAAATTGTGGAAAAAAGCGCTCGCTAAACAAATTTAAATCGAAAACCCAAGAAACAACTTCTCACCTTTTTATAGTCTCTTGCGCTTTTGCCAGACATCAAAACGTAAGCTAGGGGTATTTGAACAACAGCTCCACTAGCATCAGCTACAAAACTGTGCAAGCTGTACAGCTGTGTAAATGGATGTCTGCACACTTTAAATGTACCATCCACAAACCACTGTTTGGCATTGCACAAGAGTTGCAGCTGTCTCTCTGTTGCAAACATCAAGTGGGCTTCCTCCCGTTATAGATATCACCTTGCAGAAAGTTAGAGGGAATGTGGCTTTTGTCAATCTGTGATCAAGTAAGAAACATGCTTAAACACAGGCCACTTTTACCATTAATGATGTATATAATTATCACATGTGACTCTGTTGCCAAACAGTATGACCAGAGTTATAAATTGGTTGCTGACCCAATGCAAAGCGGGCTATACAAAATGCCACAGCCTATCAAGATACAAAAAAAATTGATGATTTAACCAAGCTTATACTTCTTACCTCGAAGTCAAGGTGTTTGGGATCTTTAGGTCTCCTGGATTGTCTGTGCCTATTGACCATACGTTTAAGATTTTCTGGTTTGGGAACAATCTCGTCATTCAACAATCGTTTCAAAATGGCTCTGTCAACGATTTCTCCAGCCCCTTGCTGCAAGTTTGCCTCTCCTGTAGACTTCACCTGTGCAAAAAAATCAATTAGTAAAATGCTTAAGCTAAACAGCGAAGATTTTAGGTAAAAAAGAATAACTTTCGCTTACTCACCTCTCTATGAAGTTCAATAGCTGTTTGTTTTCCTGGCTCAGGGGCATGTAAATGCACAGCTCGTTTTTGAAAAGAATCTTGCCTCTGTTCAATGACTACAGGGCAAGTGTTTTTTTTGTTTCGTACACTACATCTGCAGATCACTGAAGATTTATTCCTTCTTTTTACCACAAAGGAGAAGCCATGGTTTGAAACAAGCAAGTCTGCCCCTCGCTGAGAACCTTTTTCAATAATTTGAAAAACTTCCTCTTCTGTATCATGAAACCTCACCAACTCTTCTTCCATCACCCTGATGTGAAAGTATACTCAAAACTGAACAAGGCATGGAAACAGAACGTTTGCACTGTACTTTTCAAAACAATCAAAACATAGGTCATATCATACATTATACTTAAATCATATAAAAAACTTTATTGCACATGTAACATAAATTTAAATGAATCGAAAATTGTTGCAAACATGCAAAAACATGATATTTTACACACTAAAGAAATTTGTTCAATGCTTAGCCAATCACAACCCATATTTTTTTGTTATGGAGCTAATGAGTGTATGCGTGATGATATAAATAGCAATTAAAATGAACAAGTTTTACTAGCAACAATATGAAACAAACAATTGTGTTCTATCAATAATTTATAAATCGTGTTCAATTAAAAAGAAAACAAGCAGAAAAATCCAGCAAACTTACGATTCTTCAGGATATTCTGGCTCTGTAAAGGGTACTTGTTGGAGGTTTGAGGAGTTGCTACAAACATGTGGTTGACTAGCGTATGGATGATCAGCTTGCACCAGTTCAATTTCCTCAGCGCTGTAATGTATAACTGAAGTCGGCAGATGAAATTTTGAGTAATTGTTAATATTAGATTTGATCAATTTCAAAAACTTGCTTATTTTATCTCATTCACACTAAGAAATTTCAAATTTACTGTCAATCAACCAGCTGGGGTTTTCTACCTTTCATTTGTTCTGCCCTGCACAGTATATTTTTTAATCTTAGCAACTCCGGCTCAGCCTAGAATTGTGCAAGTGAAATGATACGTACCACAAATAATAATGACCATGTAGAGCACTGGCAGCAGGGATGCTGTCGCAGTGTGGAATGGACTCAGATACCAAAGAAGCCAGCTGGGTTCGAGATTCTCTCTCTACCACAGAAAAATTGTCCGTCTCCGTCTCATCACTGGTAAACCAGAAAGCAACAGAAATAAACGTATCCGACCACAATAAGTTTCAGTACACCGTTATATAACCGCATCTTTTTAAACAGCAATGGAAGTTGTGAATTGATATCCTTGTGATAGTAAGCTTTTACCACAACTGTTATTTTTGCTAACTCTTTTTCAATTTGCATTAACATTTCAACAAAGACTACAAATGATTTTTTGTAGTGAAATAAAGTCAAAGAACTTGTCAGATAATGCACGGCACACACTCACCAAAATCTAAAAATTAATGGCATAATCACTCACATTTCATTTGGAATAAATGATGGCACTCCAGGGGAAAACAGGGCTCCCATTCTAGCATCAAGTGCACATCTGCAAACGAAAATAACTTAAGCCTCTACCCATATCCAAGTTTAGTTTTTTTCACGAGTCAAAGTTTCAAAACTTGTGATTCAATATTTTCTTATCATGATGTGCTTTGGACTTGTTCTCTGATCAAAAATCTGGCAAAAATATCCAATTTGCTTAAAAATTGTTTGTTTGAGTGAAACATCCGTGACATCACACGTGACAACATCACATAACTGACAAAGCACGCAGCATTTGTCCTTGTTGCTGTGCTATGTGCGACTACAAGGGAGCTTATATTTAAAAAAACTTAGGTTATTTCTTCCAGCCTTGTGCTCTCGTAAAGAGGGCAATTATTTGATAGTGGTTTGCAGATAGCGCACATAAATTGTAGATCACCTTTTTCATTGACAGCTTTCAAATGCTCCTTTCTTGTGATCTCTCCTTTGGTGCATTTAACATGAGTCCAGTTGTTGCAAAAGTCACAGGTAACTGCTTCCTCAAAAGCATGAACACTTATGTTACAAACGACACCGGAAAATTTACGTTTTCTTAGTCTCATAGCCATGATTGAAGAAAATGTCACTTCTGGTTCTAGACTAGCTTGTTAAAACATTCAGCTTGATGTGAAATGGTAACTCATTGCAAAAGAAGCTTTTATATAGGATTGTGAGTGAAATGTGAGAGAATGCCTCAATTATAGACTGTCCTTTGAACTGAGTGACTTTTCAAAGATGAAACAATTATTAGAATCAGTTATTAGAAACAGGTAAAATGCCTTGTCTTTTAGAGTTAGAGATTAAAATGCATTGGAGAGAGACTATTATAATTACAAGACGTAAGTATCTTACAAAGATTTAGCTTTAAAGTGTAATCCGTTTGAAATCAACGCTTGATCAATTTTTTATTATTTGTATATATTTCATTATATAATCACTTTTCATCGCTTCATCAACTTGGTTGGTTTCAAGAGCTACAATTGAAAAAAACTTTGATAATTTTTATCAGTTTTTTCTCGCCTGAATTAATGTGACTATTCTTTACTGCAAAGCAGTTTGTATCAATACTTGAAAATTTCAAAAGCATTATTCGCTTTTAGTAATAATATGTTTTCACATTGACATTTTAAACTTCCCTATTTCGATCATTCCTGCTTAAATGATTGTGATAAAACTGAAAAGGATAAACTTAATACTCAAAGTAGGACATTCGTGAAGTATCTTTGGCCATCTATCAACATGTAACTAAGCTAGTAATGACTTGTTTGTTTATTGTTTTGTCATAATTTTCTTACATTGCTTCATATTTCCAGATTTAAATATGATATAATGTATTAATCAAATACTTAATATAATGGAACTGGAGCCAAAATCAATTATATTTTAATAACCAAGTCAATATGGTTGCAAAAGCAAAGTGGACCACTTATTAATCACAAAAATTTATAAAGTTGCAGTATGTGCAGATTGTGATGAGAACTATGATGCAGCCAATTGTTTTTATTGAAGTTTTAGTTCATTCCCTCTCTGTAAGTAGTGAGTTTTAACTTAAATGTGAACAAATTGAATGTTTATTGAAGTCGGTACAAGACGAGCCAGCTTTTGATATTATTTGCTTTAATCTTTATTGCCACAAGAACAATTTTTGGCACTCACTGAACTACAAAATTCAAAAAGAAGATTAACGACTACAAAAAAGATGTATCGTTTCTGTTATGCATTTGTATTCTTTACTTTAGTGTACTAAAACAAAAAACACCTGCATGATTTTATTTCTATTATACTTTTATCATCAAATTTACTTTTTGTTACTTTGGTAACAATGGCAATAGCAACGAATTGTAATACTTTATTGGCAAAACAATGTGGAACAATTTGGAGTAATTTAAATTTTGGTTGTGAATTAGGAATAAAAAATGTTGGAGTTGCCCTTTCTCAAACTATGAACAGCGATACCGTGCATTGCCTTTCTACAAGCTCATTGAGCGGCTTTGGAGCGAGCTAGAGCCCCTGTAGTGACTACAGGGGCTCTAGAGCGAGCCATACTGGGACGAGTTGACTTGATGCAGGGGCTACTTCGGGGATGAGTTGTCCGGGGTGAGTTGTCCGACGGGACGAGTTGGTATTAAGGCGAGTTGACAGTGAGGCGAGATATCTGGCACCCGCTTTCATGAAATTGTCGAGTTCAAATTATTGTGGAGATGACAACTCTCAATACTTCTATTCATTTAAATGTGTAACTTAATCAAAGTTGTCCCCTCTTTCTTTTATAGCCAAATTGAGTAAATAACTCCAAATTGCCCAGTGATATATATCAACCAGATATGCCATCCCATCAATTCAGTTCAGTCCAGAGCTAGCAACTGGCCAGTCATCTAATTACTTAATAGAAACACAGATTAAGAATCAACTCTGAAATTCAATAGTAAATGAAATCAATCAACATGTAATCAACTTAAAAAGACACTCACTACCCAACCTAACCTCAACATTCGTGGGAGGGTGAATGGAGAGAGATTGAAGTAGATTCGAGCGATGATATTCCGTTCGACTACAAATACATGGAACTAACCCCAAGCTGTTATTGTAGATCAACATATACACCACTGATAGCTAACCGTGGAGACCGAACCTACTAACAGCCGAGACAACTCTATGACATTTATCCACTCCGACGCAGGACCGTGTAAAGTACTACTTACAGTGATATAGCTGGGATTCGAGGAGTCGATCATACAACTAAGTAAGTTACGACAAACAATAAACCTCGGATTTTATACATATCACTGCAGTAGTATTGTACAGGATTTCACTTTCGGTAGCTTAGCCTCAGCACCTATACTTCCTCCCTTCACCAAATGTAGGCTCTGCTTGTAAAATGGCACAGCTACGACTTCCTGCCTGACTCAGTTGCTAGTCATTGCTGACTGATAGCTGAGCCCATGGATGAAATATACCAGGATTGCCAGCTGCGCCCAATCAGGTGAGGCAATTTGAACGGCCAAGTCCGTACCGGATATAGACTGTGACTGCGCGGCTTTTACAAGGAAATCGTGACATACGCTATAGTAAGGGGCCGCAGATTGTGATGAAATAATTGTACAGCAAGCACCGCAATTTTTTAAACACCCAATAATAAGAACATACCGGAAACTCGTCAGTTTTTTGCGTGGAGTGGCGTAGTTGTCTTTTTTAATGAGAAGACAACTGAGCACTGCTTCCAGAAAAGACCATATACGTACCGGACACTGCGTAAATATCACTGTCATGGCCACTCCCATAAACGGCCTCAGTTGCATCGTGGTAAAAGTTATATTGAATGGCCGTAGCTGGCAATCCTGTTATACTTCATCCATCAGTCTTACTATTGCCCTCGACAGCCGAGGCCGAACCAGTGTCAGGCAAGGCCAACAGTCTGGCTATTATTCTAACTGATGTCTATACTACTTGAGAGTGTGCGGTGTAACTCTGCTTTATTGCATGGGAACTGAGACATTTATAATAAGGGGTAAACAAAGAGAATGTAAAGTATAAAGGAAAGTCACGCGTTGTATAAAATGATCGAGTGACTTGTGTTATTTAGCACCGCCCTGGAATATAATATAGAAGAAAGGCTCCACCCCTAGTATTGATTGGGTGAAGCTGACAATAGAACGAGATAGATGCGTAGCAATAGATAAGTTTATGAATGGTAGAATGTTTCGTAATAGAACTGAGTCTATGCACTTGTGGCGTCCTTCACAATATCACTTTTTTACCGCTAGTTTAAATTTTAGTGCTCCTGCTAAGAAATTTGAGCCATCCTTTATTTAATATAATGTATTATTTGTTAATTCAAAAAATGAAGTTGCTGGATGGTTATTGACAGGAGCGCAGTTACTGCTTTCCGCTAGAACCATCTTCACATTCTCTCAGTAGGCCTGTGGTTTCGGTACTGAATGTTTCACTGTCCAACTCAGATTGGTGTTTGATTTTTGTCTGTTTCTCAGTCTGGACGTTAGTGGAATGTGTCTGTCTTGATGTAGATGGCTCGAGCAAACAGATAGTAGTCCAGGTATCAATGCAGCTATGATAGAGTCTCTGTCAAAGAAAAAGGTGGAAGACCCGCAGAAATATGCGCAGTAAGCATGTGTTGTTACTGCTTTTGTATATAAAACATGTTGTTAGCCTGTCAAATAGTGGGATATCAGATAGTAATAATAAAAGCATCATAGTTATAAATAAGTTGTTTAATTTTGACAAGTGTGAATTTGAATTTATCCGTTTTGATCACTCTGTGGTCGATGTTGTTTGGTGATTGATGCCATGAGTATAAGAAAACAGCTCTTGTATGACCAACAGCGAAAACAGATGGTTGGGTACGTTGACTTGGGTGACGGCCCTGAAGAGCAGGAAGGGGAGGCTTCTGAGGCTTTAGTGTTTATGTAGACTTGTACTGATGGATATTTGCAAATCGTCAGTTTTATTGCTTTAACAGTTTCACCTAAATCGAAATTCATATTATTTTGCGTGCAATTAATAGTCGTTCCTTTTTTAGGATTAGTTGCGTCTTGGAAAGCACCTGTTGCTAACTGTCTTACAAGAAGTCTCCAAGCTGCTACACAATAAAAGCTTTTGAATCATACTCTCCACAGCTTGAATGAGAGAGCACTCATTATTGGTTGCATAACTATGGATGGTCATGCCACAAACTTAACAATTCTTGGGTGCTAAGTTGACTGATAGTAACAACTTGGTGCCTTATTTCTTTGTGGAGGAGTCCTCTCATTAGACCTTTACTGGATCCCTCCCACACGGTGAAACTGGTGCGTAATATGTTACATTCATATGGAGTTGTCAACTCTCCCAGTGGCCGAATTCAGCGGCCAGATATTGTTATACTACATAAGACACGGGAAACTATGGAACTGAGGCTAGCGAATAAGGTATTCGTAAAGGAATAAAAGTTTTGTTCAAAATAAAATGAGGGTATTTTTTGTTTAAATGAATTTTTCATTTACAATCTTCTTTAGTCTAGTGAATATTTTCATACATTGCAAAATTATTGATTTATGCATATTTTCTGTTGGGCAACTCCAAATTATCATTTCTTGTTTTGTTAGGTCTCACTCGCTACACAATTGCTGTCTAACTCCGTAGCAGGCGCTCTTCTGCCATTGAAGGAGCTTGGGGGGGGGGGGGAAGAGTTTGTAGACTGTGAACCAACAGTAGAGTTTATCAAGGTAATTTAGTTTTAGGAGTGTTCAATATTGACAGACTATTGCAATCATAGGACGATGGTCAGCTAGATAACTTGTGGAGGTAGTGAATGTGTCACTAGACGCGCATGTGGTTACTTTATTATTGAACTGTTGATGTACTGTTTGACATTTTAAACAGTCAATCTGTAATGGCCAGGGGCTATAAGCAGCCATTACGGATAAGCAGTATGGAATGCGTTGAGGCTTTTTTACAAGACGCCAGGGCTTACCCCCTTTCTCTCACTACTGCTGAAAATTTGCCTCTCTGGCTATGTAGACTGTATGAAGTGTTGCTGAGGCTTGCTTGGTTTTAGTGTTTCATCTTATTCCGCTATTGAATAGTTTGTTGTGCTTAGACACTTTACAACTCGTCGTTGTAACAAAGCAACGCAATAGACTCGCTGATTTGGTCCCCCTTTAGTCTAAACCATTGCATGTCCATAGGTTATGCAGTTATTAGTAGTAATATATGAGCAGATCTCCCTACCAAGTGTTTTTTTGTGGATTAGACCTTGGAGGTTATGCAATGGGTTACGACGTTGGATGAATTCGCCGAGTTTATATTGTATTTCATTTGAGGGGTACTTGAGTGGCATTTGAGTGGCATTTAAGTGGCATTTGAGTTTTTGATTATTTTTTTTACTTATTTTGAACTTATATGGCATATAGATTTTGCATGTATGGCATTTGATTTTTTTGATAGTTTTAACATTGTATATAAATGAAAACGTGATAAGATTGTATGGTTATTGGAAGTTAAGATGTCGACAGAGGATGATGTTGAGATGAGACCGATGAATGAAGTTGATACTATTGATGGTACTGAACGTGATATGATAGATGTTTTACCGAGTATGAAGCGTAAAGCGTTGATAATTATGATAATTTTGGTATTTGTCGTAGGGCTTTCCACTTTTGGAGGTGTTACTGAGTTTAGTATGTATGAAGAAGCTATGGAAAAAATACAAAAAGCGAGAAACTCTCCTGTTGGAACCATAAATGAAACTACTGTTGATTGATGAACATCTTTTTATGATGAATGGGAAACCTGAAGATTATGACCCGAGGATGCGATCTCCTTTTACAGCAATGATTGCAGGACCAACAGGATCGGGAAAGACGCAAGCGATTTTTCGAATGATTGAAGCTAGTCAGACTATAGCACACCCTCCACCAACAGAGATTCACTACTGTTATGGAGCCTACCAAAAAGCCTTTGATGATGTATCAGGAGTGATTTTTCATGAAGGCATGATAGATATAACAGTGAGTTTTCCCAGAGATGGTAAAAATCGATGGCTGATAATTGATGATCTCATGGATGAAGTTTCTGGTAAAGCTGATGCTAATGCTTTGTATACAAAACATAGTCATCATTTGAACATAAGTGTGTTTTTTATTGTTCAGAATCTGTTTTTAAAAGGAAATCGTACAATTTCCTTGAATAGTCATTATTTTTTTCTTTTTAAAAACCCTAGAGATGCTTCTTCTATTTCCTATTTGGCTCGACAATGTTTTCCATCAAAAATAAAATATGTACAAGAGGCTTTTGAAGACGCGACAAAGAAACCATACTCTTATTTACGAATAGATACGACTCAACAAACGAATGATCAACATAGACTATTGGGAAATTTTACATCAGTTCTCCCTATGATATTATATGTACCCAAGTAAAAGGATATAAATACAATTACTATTCACTTCACCTCAATCATATTTTGTTATTCAACGACGCAACACGAAAGCATTATAATGTCTAAAGCTTTGGAGAAAAAATTAACAAAAAATGCAGCTGTGTTGTTATCGCTCAACAATACAACCTTTGCTATTCAAAAGTCTGTTATAGCCAAAGCCAAAAAGGAGTTTATTATGACTCTAATGGAATGTGCTAAAGCTATTATAAATGGAACGATACCATTGACATCATCTCAGTATAATGAGTTGCAGCGAAACGTGAAGGATATTAGCGCTTTAGTAAGAAAATCAACGTTAGATGATAAGAAAGCTGTATTGCAAAAAGGAGGATTTTTAGGCGCTCTACTAGGACCTATCATCAGCAATATAGTTCCAGGGTTACTTAAAAGTGTGCTAGGCGGAGGGAGAAGATAAAGATGAAACTCTCAACACGAATGATGCGAAATAGAATGGCGATTTTAGCTCTGGATGATCTGAGTAAGAAAGGGAAAATCGCTATAGTCGAAAAGGCTAACTCAGATTTGTTTCAATCATTGATAGAAAGTGTTAAAAATATTATATTAGGTAATGTTCCTCTTGATTCTGAGCAGTTTATTGAGTTGCAGCGTTACAAGAAGGAGCTACATAAACTTAGTGGTAGAGGGAGAGTTGATGATAAGCGTAAAATTTTGATTCAGAGTGGTAGAGGGAATCTTTTGGATGCTATTATAACACCTATTGTATCTGTTTTATCATCAATAAAAAGATGAATCGACAGCCTTTAACATTCTCCAGACGTAATTTTATACTCACTGAAGATGAATACTATAGATTAACAGAAAGAAAGGATGATAAAACAGTAGTAAAGGAAGAGAAAGCCAGACCTCCATTGTATTATAATCCTATGGAAGCTATAACAGTGAGAAATATGAAGCGAAAGCGAAATGATCTACTGGAAACGGCTTATGATTCTGACTTATCCTCATACGAAAAGTTAGATGAAAATGTTGAAAACCTACGTAGGTATTTGTCTGATGTCAAAAAGATTAAAAATAACCAAAACCAGACACAAAAGGATAGTTGGAATCTCATTAAGAAAAAAAAGACAGAGTCTACTTTTCCTTTGGCCAATAGCACAATTATTGATAATAAACCTAATGTCTTTTCACCAAATGTTGATAAAGACAATGAGTTAGAATCAGTGAAAATGGTTGATGATGATGATGATATTGGGACGGAATTAATAAAAGGAAGGTTGTTTGATACTGAAGACACAACCTTACTAGGAAGTACATTTCTTACTGATGGAGAAGATGAGCACGATAGTGAAAGCGAAAATTTAAAAGATTTTGAAAAAAAAGCAGCTGATTTAACAAAAAAAAAGAGTGATCAAACGATCGCTGTCAAAATGTTGAATAATCTGAGTAAAATTGGTAGATTCGACTCGGAGAAGGACAGACTGAAAATTGGAGAACGTTGGTTGAATCCTAGGACTTCCAAAACTTTACTACGAGACGTTCTAACCGAAGGAGGTAAAATACAATCGGGAAATACCAATTACAGTAGATTTAAAAGCCTGCTAACTGATGAAGGAATCACAACTGTCAGAAAATCCCCGCATCGAACACGTACTCAGAAGAAAAAGTTGGTCGTTCCCGGTACTAATTTATGGACATCGACACGCTAAAAGAGTTGTATTACAATCCTGCATTACATACATCTCTACGAGGAGCTAGAGCTTTACTGAAAGCTCGTAGAAAACGAGAGGGAGAAAAAAGAATCCGTGAATGGTTGAGTGGTGAGGATGCCTACACGTTACATAAAAAAGTTGTAACCAAGTTTAAGCGTCGTCCTACAATTGTAGCTGGAATAGGGGAGCAGCTACAGGTAGATTTGATGGATGTTCGATCTCGAAGAGATGAAAATAATAATACAGCATTTTTACTAACTGCTATTGATTCTTTATCTAGAAAAGGTTGGGCTGTGCCGCTCATCAACAAATCAGGACCGGTAGTAGCAAGAGGATTGAGAAGAATACTAGAAGGGGAAAATTATAAAGCTTTACAATCTGATAAAGGTAAAGAGTTTGACAACGTCAATGTCAAGACTCTGCTAGCGGAAAAAAAGATCAAGCGCTTTACAACCGAAAATGAAACGATAAAGGCATCAATGGTGGAGCGTTTTAACAGAACTTTAAAAGAGAAGATATATAGATATTTGACATATAAAGATGATGATAGATACATTGATGCTTTACCAGAAATGGTTAATGCATACAACAACACAATTCATGGTGCTATAGGTATGAGACCAAATGATGTGAATTTTCAAAATCAAGAACTCGTATGGAATCGTGTGTATGAAGGAGGTGAACATAGTTTAACTCAAGAAGCAAAACTAAAGGTTGGGGATTATGTGAGAATAAGTAAGGCAAGAGGAGCGTTTGAAAGAGGATACACTCCGAATTGGACGATTGAGATTTTTATAATCACTGATGTACTTATTGATGAAAAACCTGTTGTATATAGGGTAAAAGATTTAGCTGAGGAGATGATTGATGGCACCTTTTACGAAAAAGAGTTGCAAAAAGTAAAAAAACCCACGATTTTCAGAATTGAAAAGATATTGGGAAGAAGAATGAAAAGAGGTAAAAGACAGATTCTGGTTAAGTGGTTAGGATACGGAGAAAAGTTCAACGAGTGGGTAGATGAATAGTTTATAAGGAAAGAACGCTTGATATAATCATCATACGTTGGGAAAATGTCGATGCTGATAACTTTACCCTCAAACTCTAGTGGTGAAGAGTTTCCTGATAATAACAATTCCGAATTTACAGTGAGACTGTATAAATATTTGGTTATCAATGGTGGTAAATGGGAGGTAGCTCTGCTAGATATGACTTATTCTAATAATTGGAAAAATGTTACCGAAGGGAAAATATATCTAGAAAAGACTAATGTCTCCGGTAAAAGCGAAAAGTCCTTCATCCTAATCGGTAATGGAAGATATGATAGTATAGAGGAGTTGGAGGAGATTATACGAAAGAGAATGAATGAAATGGATTTAGACAAGAAATTCGCCATCTCCTACAACAAGATCACCAACACTGCTTTACTAACTAACAGTGATCCTGATACTGCCATAAGCTTTTCCAAAGATATAGCATATATTTTTGGATTTGAATCACAAACTACATACCCTCGTGGTAGATACAATAATATCACACCTCCTGATATAAATTCCGGTTTAACATCTCTGTATGTTTATTCCAACATTGTTGATAATAGAATGGTAGGAGATACGAATGTACCTTTATTGAGAGTAGTTCCAGTTCAAGGAAAGAAGAATAGTGTTGTGTATCAAGAATTTAAAAATCCTCACTATGTTGACGCTTCATCACTAAATAGTGATATGATTAAAGTACTTATAACGAGTGACGACGGTCAACGAATACCATTTGATGGTGGAAAGGTTGTGTTGACGGTTCACTATAGAGAGAAAGAATTATAATGAGTTTGGTACGATACACCCCTGAGGATTCAAAAGATTTTTTTGATGAGTACTACAAGATGCAAGCTGGAAATGGAATTGGAGTGTATAGCGGACGACGAGTGATGCCTAATATGAGAGGAAATGGACTTGGTAGTATTTTTTCAAGTTTACTTAAATCTGCAGCACCAATGCTGAAAAGAGGAGCAATTAGTTTGGGGAAAAGAGCATTGTCTGTAGGTGGAAATGTAGCGCGTGATGTCATCGATGGTCAAAGTTTTGCAGCGTCAGCAAAGAAGAGGGGATTGGCAGAGTTGAATGATCTGGGGGGAGATGTGCTCAATGCAGTCCGTCCAGATAGAATGAAAAGGAGAAAAACAAGAGGTGGAAAGAAGAGGAGAGGTGTTGGTAATCGTGGTATATTTTAATAGCAGTAGAATCCGGTATAAAGACAGCTGAGCTTGATATCTATATTCATTAAGCGGTAACGCTTCAAGCATTCATCACTCGCAAAAGATGGCTAGCCTAAATGGAACAACAGGTAATAAGTTGGAAGGTTCTTCCTACAACATAAATCCAACGTTGGATGTATTTGCTACGGAACCAACAAACATATCGGTAGAAAGATCGGAATATGTTGTCATCAGACCTGATAGGTTAGATCCTTATGGTAGTATTGAGTTAACCTTGTCAGGGAGCACTGAACATTACACAGATCTTTACAACTCGTTTCTGCAAGTTGAAGCCACGGTTGTTCAAGATGATGGAACCAATATTTCAGGTAATGATGATGATGCAGTTGTGTGGATGGGGGATTCAATGCATGCATTATTCAGTGAGTTGAAAATGTCGATAGAAGGAACCACCGTTGAATACGCTAACAACTACGGTTTACGCTCCTACTTTTCACAACTACTCGAAAACAGTGCAGAAAGAAAGAAATATCAAGGTAAGATGGAAGGATGGTTGTATGATGATTCAACTAGCAAAGACGCTACTGATCACAAAACCGCTGATAAGAAAAAGAGGAGAGCTCTAATCATAGGTGGAAAGACAATAGAATTAACTGGAAAACCTCATCTCGCATTATTTCAGCAGAAAAAACTAATAATACCAGGTCCTACTATGCAGCTGGAGTTTGAGCGTGCCTCTGGCAAACTAGCTTTGTTTGCTGCGAATGAGACGCCTGCAGGAGGGGCAAAGATTAGAATTGATAAATTTGAACTTCATCTTTGTAAAGTTAAGGTGAATCCTACAATACAAAACTCCCAACTCAGCTTGGCATTGGAAGGTCACAACTACATTTATCCTGTTGATCGAAAACGGATAAAACTATATGGAATTCGTGCTGGTGTTGCGCAGATCGACATCACTTTGGAAGAAAACAAACAAAAACCTAAACAAATTTATTTAGGTTTAGTTAATCACAACGCAATGAACGGACGTTTCGCCTTGAATCCATATAGAATGCAGCATGCTAGTGTTGATAGTATTGTATTGAGAGTTGGTGATTGTCCAATTGGAAGGAGATTTGAACCAAATTATGCTAGAGGAGTTTTTGGAAGAGAATATCATCAGTTTCTACACGCTACCGGAACTTTGCTTGAAGGTGATAGTCTCGGTATTACGAAAGAACAATACCTTGATGGTACTACACTTTATGGATTTGATTTGACTGGTGATTTTCTTAAAGAAGGTTTTCACTCTATGAAAAATGTCACAACAAGTGTGGAAATTCGTTTTAGCGCTAACACGACGGATGGATTATCCCTGGTAGCATACTTTGTAAAAGACGGTGTGTTGGAGATGGATAGCATTCTTCAATTAACTATCGGAGGTGACGCAGTGCTTTAAACAGAAAGTTACAGATGAATACCATACAAATTCGTTCGATCTTATCTTCAGACGTTTTATGTCAAAGCGTAGGGTTTCATGTTGGAGCTAGAGAACAGTTTTGGAAGCAAATTTGCAATTTTCCAACAGGATGTTTCGTATTCAACACCCATTATTCTCATCAACCCGGAGAGCATTGGTTGGCTGTGTACGCTAATGATTCAGAGGTGGATTTTTTTTACTCGTTTGGACGTTCTGTTTCCTTTTATCCGGATGTAAATGAAATACTAAGTATTCATGGAGGATATGAAACAATACGAAGTAATGAAACACAACTACAAAATTTTTTGTCAACTGTATGTGGCGACTATTGTGTATACTTTTGTTTACTGAGAAGTAGAGGATGGAGTATGGATGAAATTGTTAGAAGTTTACGAGACATAGGAGATAGTGAGATGAGAGATCACTCAATACGGAGATTTATCATACAGACCTATCCTAACTTCGAGTTCATAGAAGATAATGCAGTAGAAGGAATAGATGGTGTACATATACAAGGAACTAATTTACTAAGTAAATTGTTAAAATAAATTATTATAATTGATTTTTATTTGATATAACAAATATAATGAATAAAATACAACTTATCTCATTATTTGTGCTAAACACTACAGAACCTATAAAAACTATTATTTTGTAATGTTTCAAGCAAGAAGTAAATAAGATCTTCTCATTTTCTTCCTCAGGAACGCTCTTTAGTTATATCTAAAAGACATAGTAACTAATGACTCTATCATACATAGTTATATGAATTAATTTTACAAAAATACTTCAGATCTTTCTTTAAATAGATATGAAACTTACCATCATAGAAGACGAGTCACATCCTTTGTGTTATCGATTAAGACTCTGATATGCTGTTCTGGACAATTCTCTTTTTCATTTTCATCAAAGTAGGAGAGACAGGTGTGCTGCAGCGAAGTATCAAACAGTTCTGAGACTTGAATGAAAGCTTGAAGAGCTGAGAGTAGAATGATGTCGTAGGAAATCATGTTGTTCGTATTTTGTTTCAGTCCTCTGAATACGATTACACCACTTTTTTCCGCCACCACAGATGAAGCTATTTGAGCAGGGATGCTAAGATCTCCAATCAATAGCTCTCCTTTCACCATACATCTGTAATTAGCCACTATAACATCAGCAGTCTTGTTCCAACGAGTATCACATTTTCTTAGCATTCCAGGATTCTCATAAGCTATAACACTTCCTGTCGGAAAATCGTGTAGGTGAGCAACACTGAAATAAGCCTGTATTTGTCTCAAACTCTTGCCATACAATGAGTTGAATGGATCGTTGATCTTTCGATTACATCCATGAGATTCAGCAGTACGAAAAATCGCATCTCCTGTCTTTCCTTCTCCCATATAAATTAAAACAATTGGACGTGTTTGCTTAGCTTTATTAACAAGCAGTCCTATTTCGGTTGAAACATCACTCTTCACCCGAGTTATCTTCTTATTCTTTCGGTAGTTGTAAATCATGGTGCACTTTGATTCATCACGAAATTCAACAGACAACACCTCCATAACTGTTGGTACTGGTAGTTCTCGGATTTCCATGGATTCTTCAAGTTTTTCTAGACTATCTGGAGAGAGAGAGTTTATTAACCCAGCGCTCTTGTAGGTGAGAGTGGTTAGTTCATTACTTCCAGCATCTTGAAAGGGTATTCTGGTGTGACGAAAAAGCGTTTCATCTCCAACATCCGTCAAAACTAGTTTTTTGCACTTCGAGCCAGTTTCATTCTCATCTTTTGTCAAATCAATAAAAGATCGTTTCCTCATCGATGTTCTTTTTGAAGACAGCTTGTTAGTAGGAGATGTGAATGAAGTAAAATCTTGTTGGGATTCTGGTTCATCAACCACCAATTGACTTTCTGCCATATCAAAGATAGGAGAAGGTGATGGGGAAAGGGTTTGCTGGGATCCTGCTTCTTCATTCATCGGTTGACTTCCTTCGTCTTGAGTATTCATTCTAAAAAAACAAAACATTTTGTTTAATTTTTCGTAATTAATTTTAAAAGATCATAAAGGTCATAAACCTAGTAGCGTTAGCTAACAAAAAATAAATATTTTTACTCTTACCTTTATAAAGAAGATGAGCTCCTAGTTGTTGCAATGAAAGATTTAGTAGATGTTGCTTCTCCGCTAGTCGTTGTAGAACTGGATGCTTTCTGTGTGAAAACAGTGGCTCTTAAATAGGTAAAGTTGCACTGATTAAATCCTATGAATCAACATTTTTTCACGCGAATACAACCCAATGCTTTCGCGGGAATAAATATTTTATTTTCACGCGAATACAAACCAATGCTTTCGCGGGAATAAACATTTAATTTTCACGCGAATGGAAACTGTTGCTTTCGCGGGAATGAATACTTTATTTTCACGCGAATACAAACCGTTGCTTTCGCGGGAATAAATATTTTATTTTCACGCGAATACAAACCAATGCTTTCGCGGGAATAAACATTTAATTTTCACACGAATGGAAACTGTTGCTTTCGCGGGAATGAATACTTTATTTTCACGCGAATACAAACCGTTGCTTTCGCGGGAATAAATATTTTATTTTCACGCGAATACAAACCAATGTTTTCGCGGGAATAAATAATTTATTTTCACGCGAATGGAAACCGTTGCTTTCGCGGGAATAAACATTTTATTTTCACGCGAATAGAAACCAATGTTTTCGCGGGAATAAATAATTTATTTTCACGCGAATGGAAACCGTTGCTTTCGCGGGAATAAACATTTTATTTTCACACGAATAGAAACCAATGTTTTCGCGGGAATAAACATTTTATTTTCACGCGAATACAAACCAATGTTTTCGCGGGAATAAATAAATTATTTTCACACCAATGGAAACCGTTGCTTTCGCGGGAACAAACATTTTATTTTCACGCGAGTATAAACCAATGTTTTCGCGGGAATAAATAATTTATTTTCACGCGAATACAAACCAATGTTTTCGCGGGAATAAATAATTTATTTTCACGCGAATACAAACCAATGCTTTCGCGGGAATAAACATTTCATTTTCACGCGAATACAAACCAATGTTTTCGCGGGAATAAATAATTTATTTTCACGCGAATACAAACCAATGCTTTCGCGGGAATAAACATTTTATTTTCACGCGAATACAAACCAATGTTTTCGCGGGAATAAATAATTTTATTTTCACGCGAATGGAAACCATTGCTTTCGCGGGAATAAAAATTTTATTTTCACGCGAATACAAACCAATGCTTTCGCGGGAATATATACTTCATTTTCACGCGAATGGAAACCGTTGCTTTCGCGGGAATGAAATTTTTTATTTTCACGCGAATAAAACAGGGATATTTCACGCGAATAACACTATTCTGATAGAGTTTTCGCGTGAGTGTTTTTAATGGCTATAAGCTAAATGAGTAGGAGTGGCTTATACTATATAAGAACAGCTCTCTCTGCATAGAAATCATTCTCTCCAGCAATAAAACATCGACTACTACAGCTGATTTCATCAACTACTACAACTGATTCATCAACTGCTACAACTGATTTCATCAACTACTACAGCTGATTTCTTGGTGATAAGGTAAGAATTAATAGAAAAATTACTTAATAAAAGTTAAAATGTAATTATTTTACAACACTGTTTAATCATCATATACTAATACTTAACATTTTATTTTAGTTCATTATGAGTTCAAAAAGATACACAATCAAAGACTACCTTCCAAAGATATATCATAGCTATATTAAAGAAAATGTTGAAGTACAGGAAAAGATTGGATATCGCTTGACATTACAAGCTATATTATTATGTATGACACAGCATTTGCTAACTGTAGCTTCTTTACATGGAGAACTTTCACCGATACAATACCGACCATACACTACACATAAATACGTTGACAATTCAGTAGAAATATTTAAGCTTATGACTAAAAACAATTTTCAAACAGTTGTAAAAATGTCAAAAACTGTCAGTATTAATGATTACTTAAAGAAAATTCAAAGAAAAGTGTGGAATAAAGAGCTCACTCAAAAATTGATTTCAATACAATGGACTACTGAATTATTATATCATTTTCAATCAGATATATGTAGATACATACAAACGGATGAAAATCTCTCATCATCCATTTTTTCATTTGAAATGATATTGGAACTATTTCAAGCTTACAATATTTAATATGTTCTCTTTATGTATCCCTACTTATTATACAATAAATGTATATATTCACATATTGTTTCATTTTTAATCAATGTATTTATTCAATGTAGATGTATCTCCTCTCTCCTCTTTTCCTCTCTCCTTTCTCTCAAGATGCCATATGAGTTCGAGTTATCAAAACTTAAATGCCATACATTCAAAATCTAGTTGCCATATGAGTTCAAATCAAGTAAAAAAATAATCAAAACTCGAATGCCACTTAAATGCCATTCAAATGCCACTCAAGTACCCCTCAAGTAAAATACAATATAAACTCGGCGAATTCATCCAACGCCGTAACCCATTGCCTAAACTCCAAGATCTAATCCACAAAAAAACACTTGGTAGGGAGATCTGCTCATATATTACTACTGTTATTTATTTTGAATTAATATAATTTATTTGTTATACAGAAATGTGTGTATGAAAGGCTTAGTGTGTGGACCTGACGCTGTATCAGGGCTTGTTGTGCAGCTGATGGAGCCTCGTATTGCCCGCTATCTGCTGTGTACAAGTTTAGCCAGGATCACTTGTAGCTCTTCTTCAATGCCATTCGAGGAAGTGGTGAGTGCAACAACATCAAGTCACTGTAAACCATAGAGTTATTTCTATGAGAGCTAAAGAGCGTAGCTCGCTGGCCTGAAAATTTAAGTTTGTATGCCCAAGGGTTGGGGTGGGTTGCAGTTAGTGCTGGGTCGGTATCAGTTTTACTGGCTAAACCAAAAGTTTTGGTGTCAGTGAAATTTTTTTTTTTGGCTTTATCGGTTTTGAGCCGAGGAAGAATAGAAGCAGATGATGTTTTGTCTATAAATGTCCCGTGTACAGTCATCATGTGCTGGTGCAAATCCAGCGAAAGGCCCTAAGTTTATAGACTAGCTTTTTATGAGTGCATGAATACCTGTTCCAGGACTTGGATATATCAATAATTGAGCATGAGAAGTCTCTAGTCATTCTGCCGCTCAAATGTTAACAAAATATATTTTTTATGTTTATCGTCACTGCTTATTGTTGGCTTTTATTTACTGCCAGAGATTAAAAAAAAGCAGAAAAACTGAGTGCGGGCAGCCCAGAACTGAAACCTAACAGGCAGCCAAACTGACCCAGCACTACCAATACACATTCCAGTATTTCATGCTAATATAAAATGTTCTTGCGTTTACTTTTAGGTGGATGGAACAACAACCCTAATGTCAGCCATTTCAAAGCTGCATTTAGGTTGTTTGATTAGCAGATGTGGTGCTGAATCAGACGGAGGAATTACAGGTAATGCCATACCTCAGAGTCACACGGAGATGATACAAGCTGGCAGCGACTGCTATGTGCTTCTAACATCATTCCACAGAATGACAATCAGGCCCAGCTATTTGAAGAGTTCATGTGCTCAGTAGAATCTTGTTATATCGCCGATTTCCCATCAATTGTAGGCAATGTTTTAGTTTATATTTGTGGTTGGGTTGTTAGAAAACTTATTACGAAATTGGGCTGTGACGATTGCCGCGTAGCATTGGTTTCTGCAACACCCAGTCAGAAATATGGCCACTATTTCATTTTCTTTCATTTGAAAAACAATGGCTGTCTAATATCCCCATCAGCTGGCCCTATTTCAGTCTTTTTCAGCTGAGCGCTGGTTTAGATGCTGCCACCAAAAAGGTTTGCTGTCTGTTCAGTCAAAGGTTTTGCAGGATGTTGACCAAAATGATTTGTTAGTTCTTGGAGATCACATTGTTGAGACCACGGATGGCATATCAAACCACCCCGTAACATTGATTTAGCTAGTAAAAACCTTTTACGGTTTACAGCAACATCATAAGGACAAGCTACACAATCTCAAGTTGCACGAAAGCAATATTCGTCACAAGAACACAAAATCCATCATGTTCAAGGGCCAGTAGAGCGCTTTTAATTGTGCTGCATACTTTCATTTTAGAAGCGCTCGATTTAAACTCTTCAACATCATTATAACTTTTGTTTATATATCATATGCTTTTTTGTTAATTTATTTACTTTTGCTTTTTTCCAATGTGCATTAGTGACCTGTCATGCACTGCTCATAAAACATGAATCCATTTGTGTGTTTTGATTAGATCATAATTATTTTACTTACAGGAAGAAATTTATGTATGCAAACTGAGTACAAGTGTTGTACATGTATTATGAACACTCATTGATTTGTAACATTCAATTAGCTATTTAATACATTGGTTTTATAAGCACTGGATAGTAGAGCGGTTCAGCCTTTGAATCCACTATATTCCACACCTGTAGATGTGTATGGCTGGTGGTTGAATTTGTCTTGCTAGCTCACATGGGAATAATCTTACACATATTGGAGTTGTAATTTCAGCATTTGTTAGTTTGGCATCATTGTTGCTAGGATACATAGTAGCAGGTGCCAAGATGGTCGCCGGGATTACATGCCGCTGATTTAGCGTGACCTCAATGTCTATTGTAGGGGATGTCTATTTCAGCGCTAAGAACAACCAAAGAGGGTAGAGCATACACTCACACAATTTCCTTGACAAAGGGGAATTGTCTGCTCCTGTTTCTGGTCCATCTAATGCAAGCACCCTTTACTGCAGTGCATTGAATAACCCATGTTTCATGATAGACCAACCATAGAAAAATAAAAGCTTGCGTTAAGGATTTCTAGAGCTTCTATTAATGTATTATGAGACAGCCAATAAAAACCAAACATAAGTATAGAGAAGCTGTTTAAGTAATTAGCCTAAATTTGATATCCTAAATACCAACCAGAACAGTTTTATTGTACGCAACTTCCACAATTACCAAGGCTGATATATTTACTGCATTTTCACAAATATTTTTAATGTGGAACAAAAGCCTTGCAAAGTGTATGGATTATGAGCATCATCTTTTGTTAATTAAAACATTATTATAACTTTTTGTATGCGGTGATAATAGAGTAGTTGGTGTGGTAGTTACTAGCAATAATTATAACAATGATAATTATATAATCAATAATACTATATAGTCAGCAGTACAAATGATCACAATACTAGTTTTATTACATAATACTTATTACATTTAGGACGATGATAATCATCATTAAAATAGTTTTATATAGCTGTTATTGTTATTGGAGATACACTACCTATATACGGTGGTAGATTTCAGTGCACTCTAGTAGTAAACAGGTAGTTTACACTAGAAACCTTGCGAAGCAATGCGCTAGACTTCTGCCCACAGCGTTTGGTTAATGGCTGTTGGGTAGGAAGTCATACTGTGCCGGTAGCATAGTAAGCAGGGCCGGTATTGACCCCTGCAGGGTCGGTAATGACCTCTACCGACCCGGTACAAGCTGTACTGGGCCGGTACAAGATGGCCGCCTTAGCCGAGGATCCGTAAAGACGTCCAGGTACTTAGTCAAGGTCGTAAACAGGAAGTGACTACCCCTAAAGTACCAACTTAGTGGACCTAATTCTATATACAGCCTGGGAACCCTGTAGGAGCCGTCATTGGACAATTAGGAGAAAGGACTCCGCCCTTAGCCACTTGGCACCTCCTTGTATTATCTTGCATTGCATTGTGATTGGTTGATTATTTATATAGTTAATGTAATTGGTTTATTTACTTCCTGTGCATTGACTGTTATATGTTTTGTGTTTGTTAGCTCTCCTATAAAAGGAGAGCTCCCACTGTTAATCTGTGCATTCATTTACAATGAGCCATGGCATATACTCTTATATTGCTAAACCCTAGAGGAATAATTACCCTCAGGACAGCTTAAGAATAAAGCCATTATAACAAACACTACTCGGTACTGTTTGTCTGAGCCATGGGCTCTTGCCTTACCGGGTAATTCGGTTGCCCTATACAGTTGTCACTGTCGGTCAGTACAGTGTCCCCTCTGGAGAGAGGTAGAATACTTGAGACTAGTGGATGTCCGTGGTAACAGACCGGAATCCATTACAATACTATATTTATAGCTGACCTAGAAGAACCAAAACTCACTAATTGTGTAGACAACTCCATAATATTTACCTCCACAGGAAAGTGGATGTTATTACTTACATTGATGTAGCAAGGACTTGAGGAGTCAGTCATACAAGAACATTATACCACAGGTTTTATACACATCTGCTATGTAGTACAAATTATGTAACAAAAGTTGTAAAGGCTCACTTGTGGAGTTGAGAGAAAACTCACAGATATTCTACTCAAACCCTTGTAGCACATTTCACTGCAGGGGATCCGACTCCAACCTTCAGACAAAGTTAGTTAGGGCTACATTTGTGGGGATGACTGCTTCAGACCTGGAGGTGAAGGAAAAATGATGGCTCATTGCAAATGATGGCTCATTGCATGAATGCTTTCTCTTTCGACGGCCCCTGAAAGCCTCTGAAATAGTGGAAGCACTTTGCATACAGAGCTTTCTACTTTACAATGACGCTGGAGATGCAATACAAACTTTAATTAAATGTAGCTGAACACGACCTTACTGGTCTCACTGAGTTTATATCAGCCTTGCTTGATACAAAGTTTCAAACAATAAAACTGTGTTTCCTGTCTAACAAACATGAAAGTCTGCAGTTTTTTTTATCATCCAGGCGTTTTTGAAATGATTTAGACGATGATGAAAATCACAAACCATATAAGTGCTTTAGAAACAGCATGAGTTATTTGGAGCTACAGGAACAACTTTGGAATAATCTAAAATGTTTAAATCTGTCTAAACTTTTCCAAAACAATTTAAAAAATTTTAAATACAATATGTTATTCAGATCATAACTAGTCATGTGCAGTTACAACTTACATTAGCACCTCTATGTAAAACAGCTAACACGCACATAAAGTCAATGAATATTGCATCACCAAATCCTGGGTTTTCATGATGCCTTCTGTCTGAAGAGATAAAAATAGCAACATGACAAGTTCAATAAGTTTGTATGTAAAGCATTTTCTGATAAAACTGCACAAAGTATTCTACTTTTGAAGCCTTTGATGGCTGTCTGACTGAATCGTACTCGTGTCTAATTTTTATTATAGACTTTTTGATGAAGTTGGATTCCAGGAAAGCTAGATATCTGCTATTTACGAAATCTAGCCTCAGTACCAGAATAAAACTAGTCAGTTGACCTTGTGATGGGATACAGCTGTATTTGTTTCATTCTTCACCCAGAACATGACATGGTATCTTCTCCATCTCCTGTATTACTTACAGGGAAGGTCTCGAGAGAGAGTTCACCCCAGGTTTTATATGAGGTTATGAAGCTTCAAACAATTGCAATGTTGTACACATGAATAGATAGCATTTTGCAACATCACAGTCTTTCCTAAAAGTCTGTACGGCTATTTTAAGAATGTTGCCTGTGAGAACTTTCCAACAGACCACAGATTTGTGAATGGGCTCCTGGGGGCCAAGGGAGCCCATTCTAACATTCACTACTGGTAACCTCGGGAGTGAAATATCTCTGCATTTATGCAATGTAAAGTGAAAAACCTCAGTGAGTGTATCTTTGTGGTAGATTTTGGTGAACAATAGTAGTAAACTGGGAGTTTCCTGCACTATCTCCACACCAAATGCACTAGAGTCACCCACAGCCACCGGTAAGATGCTGTGCCGGTAGTACAGCTTTACTGTGCCGGTAGCACAGTGTACAGGGCCGGTAGTGACCCCTGCAGGGCCGGTCTTGACCCCTGCCGACCAGGTATGTGACTCAAGGCCGGTCAAAGATGGCTGCCATAGCAGAGGACTTCTAAAACCAGTCAAGATCCTGCTCTAAGCCAAGAACAAAAATATCCTTCCTTGTATCCGAAGTAGCCAAGACCACAAGCTAGCCAGAGCCTTGGGACCCTGCAGGACACTCTGATTGGACAATGGGAGATAGGACTCCGCCTCTAGCCACTTGGCGCTTATTATTCTATTAAATCCTTGTACATTGCATGATTGGTTGTTTATTTCTATATATAATCGCATTGGTGCCTTTACTGTTATATCATTTCTGCCTTTTCCTATTGAGTATTCAAACTGCACTCTGTGTTGTTTGTGTGAGCCATGGGCTCTGACTATACCAGATAACTCGGTTGCATTATTACACAGTTGTCACTGTCAAGCAGCACAGTGTCCCTTCTGGACAGGTACAATACTTGAGCATAATGGATATCCGTGGAAACCAGACCGGAATCCATTACACCTTTGTGTTCTAAGCATGTATGCCTATTTCACTGAGTCAGAAACTGTTTTACTGTTAGTTGTTTGCAGCGGTTGCTATAACAACTAATTACTCCATCCTCACAACGAGTCCAATAATACATACAAGTCCACACAGGTTGGAGAGTTACGTACTAAAAACTCTACTGTTTTATTTCTTCATTGGATCAAACAATCAGTCTTTGTATTATAAGATGATTTCTCACAACAATTCCAATAACGCTTGTTCTATATGCACAAACTGAATACTTGGTATCCATTTTATTGTTTTAAGATTTTCTGTGATTCATGCGTTTCTTTGGTACACGGTCCGTGTTCTTTGTCATTTACAGACGTTAACTTAGTAGTTTTAGGCACAAAGTAAACATACTTGGACCACAGGCCATGAGCGATAGGTACGGCTGTGAGTTTACATGTTTGATGCCAGCAGTAATGTTACATGTACATCTACCGAATACTTATTTGCCCTTATACCCCATGTACATCTAACGATTAGCTCCAGATTTGCCCTAACCGATTGGGTGGCTTTGCAGTTTGTCTTTCCAATTAGGTCGCCAAACAATCGATAGGGAGTGATTTGAGGTAATCGGCAGGCTTTGATCCGCATTAAAAAATTGGCAGACAATTTGTGCTTTGACCAATCATATCACTGCTAGCGGTTTTGGTGTTTCCAAGAAAACCGCTTCTTAAGTACAATTATTTATAGACAGAGAGTTGTTCTTGAGCGTTCCGCTTTTGTTGTTTGAAAGCACTTTATGGCTAACTATGATGTGAATACAGCAAGTTTGACCAGTATCGTTTGAGAATGGCAACAGGAGGAAAAAACTTGGGAAATACCTTGACTTCATCTCCAATCAGTAAGGACAAATCGGTAGCTATTCGGTAGATGTACATGTAGCGTCACCGATTGGAGATTACGTCAAGGTGTTTTCCCAATTATTTTGTTCCACTTGCCATTGCCATTCTCGCACAATACCTACCAATTAAACTCGCTATATTTTATGTCATAATTAGCCATAAAATGCTTTCAAACAACAGAAACGGGACACTTAAAAGCGCCTTTTTTTGTATAAATAATTGTGCTTGAGAAACATTTTTGTTACGCAAGCAGTGCTATGATTGGTCAAATTACAAATTGGCTCCCGATTTCGCGATGTGAATTGAACCCTGCCAATTACCTTAAATTAAACACTACTGATTGTTTGGCGATTTATCTGGAAACAGTGGCCGCAGAATCATGCAATTAGTAAGACCAGTCGAGGGGTAATCGGTAGATGTACATGGGGCATTAGTCATTGTCACATCTCTGGAACATCTCAAGTACTGTGATCCCATTTTGAAGTCCCTGGGTCTACATTTCTGCACATCTGGCAAGGTTTGATTACCTCTTTGACAACTTTCTTCTCTGTACAACTACAAAGTATTGTGGTAGATTTTGATGCACACTAGTAGTGAACAGGTCGTTTGCTCTAGAACCTTGCGAGACAATGCGCTAGACTTTCACCCACAGCGTTCGGTTAACAGCTGTTTGGGTGGAAAGTCCTACTGTGCCGGTGGCATAGTGAAAAGGGCCGGTAGTGACCCCTGCAGGGCCGGTAGTGACCCCTACCGATCCGGTACAGCTGTACTGGGCCGGCACAAGATGGCCGCCATAGAGGAGGATCCTCAAAAGTATGTAGGAGCTTAGTCAAGGTCGAGAACAGGAAGTACTTACCCTTAAACTACCAACTCCATGGACCCAACTCTACATACAGCCTGGGAGCCTTGCAGGACTACTCATTGGACAATAAGGAGAAAGGACTCCGCCCTTAGCCACTTGGCACCTCCCTTAATTAATCATACTGCGTTTTTGATTGGCTTGTTATTTATATAATCAAATGTATTGGTTAATCTGCTTCCTGTGCATTGATTGTTATATGTTTTGTGCTTATCAGCTCTCCTATAAAAGGAGAGCACACACTGTTATTCTTTGCATTCATTACAATGTTGCCATGGCATATACTCTTATATTGCTAAACCCTAGAGGAATAATTACCCTCAGGACAGCTTAGAGAATAAAGCCATTATTACAGACACTACACGGTACTGTTTGTTTGAGCCATGGGCTCTTGCCTTACCGGGTAATTCGGTTGCCCTGCACAGTTGTCACTGTCGGTCGGTACAGTATCCCCTCTGGAGAGAGGTAGAATACTCGAGATTAGTGGATGTCCGTGGTAACAGACCGGAATCCATTACAGTATTCTTTCTGCAATGTATGCAGTATTCCAAACAGCTAAATAAAGCTCACTCAGATCTTTTTGTATCACAGGTGATGTCATCATTTGTAGGAGGGATAACTCCCACACAAGTTGATTCCCCAACTTTGACGGATATTTGTCAACGTATCAGCTATATCAGCTGCTGACTTGGCAAATTTTATAGTCAGCACCAGGTTGTACCCCTGAACTGATCACTTTATGGTTCCCAGTCTATGTCTGATAATCAGCACCAGGTTGTACCCCTGAACTGGTCACTTTATGGTTCCCAGTCTATGTCTGATAGTCAGCACCAGGTTGTACCCCTGAACTGGTCACTTTATGGTTCCCAGTCTATGTCTGATAATCAGCACCAGGTTGTACCCCTGAACTGGTCACTTTATAGTTCCCAGTCTATGTTTGACAACCATTTTACTGAGTCCACTTTTTGAGTCTCGGTGTATTGTAAAGAGCTGAACCTACCGAATCATGCACTCTGGCTGTGGATAACCACATCAAATCCTAGCTAAGTGGTGCTCATTCATTACAACAGAATCTAAACTGATTGTCAAGTTTTGGAATGTCGATGGGCTGGTGGGTGACAGTTGAATCGCTTGTCAACAGATTTGACCAGATCATTGACTAGCCTATACTTGAGGCCTGCAATGCGTTAATAAGATACACTCAAGATCATCTGATTATGTTTTGGCGTCCATCTGCAATAGAAATATCTGTAAAATAGAGTGAAATAATTAAATGAACTAAAATGACAACTTGACTTGATATTATTGTTGGCACATTTTACAACAATCCCAAACTCCATTGCTTGCTGTATGCAATCAATATGATTTTTGGTATTTATTGTTGTTGTTGAACGTAAAATGTTAAATTGCCTGCCTTAGCATGTGAGGACAACTACCAATTTTAGACATTTTCTGTTATTTCCATTTATTTGATTTGTCATACATATATCCATATATCAGTTGCATTTATAGCCATTTTCTCATGCTGTGGTACACATACAGTGTGCATATACATCATTTATGGTTATTTAGTCGAGTGAAAGTGTTCACTTTGTGAGTTTACTAAAATAAATGGAGCCTCCACTTATATGCTCTTATAACATGGCAGGCTTTAGGAAAAGTTTGACATAGAGTTAGAGAATGGGAGTTGTCCTCTATAAGCAAGTTGTAAGCTAAAACCCTGTCACAAAAGTAGCGGATGATTGTCTACAAAAGCTATACCGACAACGAGGTAAGCTAGTTGACTGATTGGTCAAAAATCTTGTCAACCGAACTTATTTTATTGCTTGTTGATTCAACTTGAACGCCACTCAAGTTGTTAACATCCTGATTTTCAACAATCATTATAATAACTTCTAACTATGCAGTGTTAGTACAAGTATGTAGTTTTATCCACAAGTATTATCTACAGAGTACTTCATTTATTGTGCCATTTGTAGGATGACTGCACTAACTACCTGTCTTGTATCCACTGACCTATTCCTTCATCAAACACCTTTCTATACATTTATCTAGAGCATTATATTCTGTGTCTGAGCTGCCATTGATGTCTGATGTGCTGTTACATCTCCATTACTGGATAACTCTACCTCTAGTAACCAAACAAACAGATGACAACATTTCTACAGCAATTCTCTTGACTTTAGCTGCACTGCTGGAGACCCAGTAATAACAATGGCTCTTCCTCAGCTTTCCCACTTACAGCTATTCTCTACGGTATACCGGCCATTTAGACATCAGTGGTTTCCCATCTCTATTAGCTTTTGTTTTCATGACTCTATCAACTGTGACAGAAAACTTGTGTTACAATATCATTTATGCTAAGATATAACAATATGTCTCAAGGCATGTAAGATGGATGAATAATTGTAACAAATGTTTTGTATCAGTGATTTGCTAACAAACAGAGTATTGAGAGTAAATAGCAAAAGATCCAATCAGCATTCAGGGCCCCTTTGCATTCTCTCCAGCAGAGAGCCTGTGTTCCAACTAACTGTTAGATAACAGAACTGCCTTCATATTGGTTCATATAGAGTCGTAGCAGTAGAAGAGACCATAGAATTATCTCCCTTCATTGAACGCTAACTAGTTTTTAGTACTCGGTGATTTTTGGGACGGGTAAAAGTGGCGTACCAGGCTATACTTTTGAAATACTTGCCATTTTGAGATATGTTATTTTTGTTGCAAAAATTAATAATTACGCATCATTTTACCGGAGCTAAAGTTTATTCAGTACAATGGACTACTTCAGTGATGTCTAGTCAACATAGCCCTCAGTACAAAGGACTACTTCAATGATGCCTAGACAACATAGCCTTCAGTACAAAGGACTACTTCAATGATGTCTAGTCAACATAGCCCTCAGTACAAAGGACTACTTCAGTGATGTCTAGTCAACATAGCCCTCAGTACAAAGGACTACTTCAGTGATGTCTAGTCAACATAGCCTTCAGTACAAAGGACTGCTACAATGATGTCTAGTCAACATAGCCCTCAGTACAAAGGACTGCTACAATGATGTCTAGTCAACATAGCCTTCAGTACAATGGACTACTACAATGATGTCTAGTCAACATAGCCCTCAGTACAATGGACTACTTCAGTGATGTCTAGTCAACATAGCCTTCAGTACAATGGACTACTACAGTGATGTCTAGACAACATAGCCCTCAGTACAATGGACTACTACAATGATGTCTAGACAACATAGCCATCAGTACAAGGGACTACTACAGTGATATCTAGACAACATAGCCCTCAGTACAATGGACTACTACAATGATGTCTAGTCAACATAGCATTCAGTACAAAGGACTACTTCAATGATGTCTAGTCAACATAGCCTTCAGTACAATCGACTACTTCAGTGATGTCTAGACAACATAGCCTTCAGTACAAAGGACTACTACAGTGATGTCTAGACAACATAGCCCTCAGTACAAAGGACTACTTCAGTGATGTCTAGCCAACATAGCCTTCAGTACAATGGACTACTTCAGTGATGTCTAGTCAACACAGCCAACAGTACAATGGACTACTACAATGATGTCTAGTCAACACAGCCAACAGTACAATGGACTACTACAATGATGTCTAGACAACATAGCCATCAGTACAAGGGACTACTACAGTGATATCTAGACAACATAGCCCTCAGTACAATGGACTACTACAATGATGTCTAGTCAACATAGCATTCAGTACAAAGGACTACTTCAATGATGTCTAGTCAACATAGCCTTCAGTACAATCGACTACTTCAGTGATGTCTAGACAACATAGCCTTCAGTACAAAGGACTACTACAGTGATGTCTAGACAACATAGCCCTCAGTACAAAGGACTACTTCAGTGATGTCTAGCCAACATAGCCTTCAGTACAATGGACTACTTCAGTGATGTCTAGTCAACACAGCCAACAGTACAATGGACTACTACAATGATGTCTAGTCAACACAGCCAACAGTACAATGGACTACTACAATGATGTCTAGTCAACATAGCCTTCAGTACAATGGACTACTACAGTGATGTCTAGTCAACATAGCCCTCAGTACAAAGGACTACTACAGTGATGTCTAGTCAACATAGCCTTCAGTACAATGGACTACTTCAGCGATGTCTAGTCAACATAGCCCTCAGTACAATGGACTACTACAATGATGTCTAGACAACATAGCCCTCAGTACAAAGGACTACTTCAGTGATGTCTAGTCAACATAGCCATCAGTACAAAGGACTACTACAGTGATGTCTAGTCAATATAGCCATCAGTACAATGGACTACTACAATGATGTCTAGTCAACATAGCCATCAATACAATGGACTACTACAGTGATGTCTAGACAACATAGCCCTCAGTACAAAGGACTACTTCAGTGATGTCTAGTCAACATAGCCATCAGTACAAAGGACTACTACAGTGATGTCTAGTCAACATAGCCTTCAGTACAAAGGACTACTACAGTGATGTTTAGTCAACATAGCCATCAGTACAAAGGACTACTACAATGATGTCTAGTCAACATAGCCTTCAGTACAACGACTACTACAATGATGTCTAGACAACATAGCCTTCAGTACAAAGGACTACTACAGTGATGTCTGGTCAACATAGCCATCAGTACAAAGGACTACTGCAGTGATGTCTAGTCAACATAGCCATCAGTACAAAGGACTACTACAATGATGTCTAGACAACAAAGCCTTCAGTACAAAGGACTACTACAGTGATGTCTAGTCAAAATAGCCATCAGTACAAAGGACTACTGCAGTGATGTCTAGTCAACATAGCCATCAGTACAAAGGACTACTACAATGATGTCTAGTCAACATAGCCTTCAGTACAAAGGACTACTACAGTGATGTCTAGTCAAAATAGCCATCAGTACAAAGGACTACTGCAGTGATGTCTAGTCAACATAGCCATCAGTACAAAGGACTACTACAATGATGTCTAGACAACAAAGCCTTCAGTACAAAGGACTACTACAGTGATGTCTAGTCAACATAGCCCTCAGTACAAAGGACTACTACAGTGATGTCTAGACCCTGCTGAACCAACGCAACAAAAAAATAACCTATCACAGCAATATCATGATTTTGCAGCGTTCATTTCCAGTGAGCTTGCGAAGTAATTGCTAGCATTTTAATTGAGATTATAGCCGACTTTTGATCGAGATCAAAAGTTCGCAAGCCGATTCCTTGATTGACCAACCAATCAGAACCCACAAATGTCATACCACCGATTCCAATAGTATTTTACCAGTTGCATCGCATCGATCTATCAACAGCAGTTTGTAGCAGCGAGTTTGACCGGAATCACTAAAGAATGGATAGTAGTAAACAAAATTGCACAAGTTCTTGGCAGGTTTTTACCTACTTCTAAGGCTATATGTACAGGAACCATTGCAGCAAGGAGTCCACTCACTGACTACACATGGGAGATAACTCCAATATTGACTGGCTCAATTTTATGTAAATCGATGTTTTATCATGACTGATCCAAAGGTCAAAGGTTAATGTGCCTTGAAACAGTTACTGTATATGCATGTCTATTATGCAGTGATGTCATACAGTAAGTTACTTGTCAGAGTGGGTGAAATCAAGTTAACTTTTAGCAAAGCTCACTCCAAGTGGCAGCACCAGAATCGAAGAGATACTAGCCTGGGCAGCACAACCTTATGTATAGTATTAATACACTTGTTAGAGACAACTCCTCAATACCACAAGTGTTGTATATTCGCCTCAAATGGGGAGGAGACAACTCCACAAGGAAGACACAGCAGTACATACATATAATGTACATACCCACCAATCATACCAAATATATTCCGACTAATAAGATTTTATTGATTGCATTGATCTATCGCCCCAACAATCATAATTGTGTGCTGTGTGGAACGTCTAGTATTTGTTTACTGCGGCAAATAAAACATAACAACATTTTAATCATAAAATAAAATAAAAATTCTGTCATTTAAATTATCGACTATATTTTATGTATGCAGATAAAACAAAATAAAATAAATTTCAATCTTAAATTAAATATTAAATATTTGTTTGATGTATTTAGCCAACAAGATTGTAAAACTTCTGACTTTCTATCAGGCCTACAAAATAATATGAAGATAAGTATTAGAGAGTTGAAAGAAAACATGGTGAGTATATATATAATACACAGAGTTATATATATAATACATAGAGTTATATATATAATACACAGAGTTATATATATAATACATAGAGTTATATATATAATACATAGAGTTATATATGTAATACATAGAGTTATATATATAATACACAGAGTTATATATATAATACATAGAGTTATATATATAATACATAGAGTTATATATGTAATACATAGAGTTATATACATAATACATAGAGTTATATATATAATACATAAAGTTATATATATAATACATAAAGTTATATATATAATACATAGAGTTATATACATAATACATAGATTTATATATATAATAGATAGATCCAACAATGTCTCACAGACATCTACATCAATCTAGCGGTGCATACTGTTACAAACAGGACCATGAGCTATCCATAGAGTTATATATATATATAGTGGGTACTAAAACAGATCTCTCAAGTATGTACACTAGACTAAACCTCATAGACATAGATATTATAAACATAATCGACTAGCAAAATGAAAGTACATATAGTATACATCAATGTGATGATCACAGAGCTGGTTGGTTCACTCATTTAGCTGGTAGAGTAAAAGCCGTTCAGAGTTCCAGTGAGGTACAACTAGGGTGGTACCGTACACATCTAGATCATACACATCACCAGCTGTATAGCTGTCTCTCATCTCTGATATAATGTTACCTACAATAATATATCAGTAATATCTACAGTATATTCCCTACTACATACCACATCTATATACCTACCTATAAGTATATATAACACAACAAACCAATGCAGTATACAATATATATATAGTATACAATAACATACCTGTTGTGATGTCTAGTATGTATATTGTTGTATTGTTGTATGCAGTTACTAATATGTAATCTCCATATTGTACCAGACCAAGTGGTTGGTTCACATCAGAGAAAGTCCACACCACCTCTCCAGTTGTAATGTTCACCAGATATATGCTGGATGTATCACAATCTGATAAGACGACAGAAGCTTCTCCAGCTACACACATACAAACATTAGCATTGCTTGATAGAGGAGAAGGAATGTGACGTCGAATTTTACCGTCGAGGGAATACACCGTTATTTTATTGTTTGTTGTGTCTGGTATGACCACCTGGTCAGCTACGACAACCATCGCAAGAAAATACGAACTGCCATCAGAGTGATTCCAGCTGGTGATGTGTCCACCAGACATGTCATACACACCTACTTTACAGGGGCGAGAACGAGATAATGTATAGATTTTATCTTTGTACACGGAGATGGAGTCTACCCAACCAGAGGTGGAGATGAAAGAATTGTACACTTTGTAGTTACTGTCTACTTTAGTAACTGTATTGTTATTCAACCCGACATAAGTACTACCGTTGTAGTGACACATTGAGAAAGAGTTAGCAGGTAATTGTACAGACTGGAGTTGTGTGAGTGATTGTGGGAGATGTTGTGGAGTTGTGTTTTCTTGCTCACTGGCTACAACGAGGTCATCCGAGCAGACAACTTCTAATTCCATCTCCCTGCACTCACCTACAATATTATGACTCTGGTTAGATTTGATAGTGACAATAGAGCTGATGGTATAGATTAATCTTAACCTCAGACACTATAGATTAATCTGAACCTCAGACACTATAGATTAATCTGAACCTCAGACACTATAGATTAATCTTAACCTCAGACACTATAGATTAATCAGTTAACTGTATCACACATACATATAATATAGGGTTCAGTAGATATAATACATTTGTAGAGTTAAATAAAAACCAATACAACAATATAATGTTTGTATGTGAGGTTATACTCAATGGTTTCATACAAGATAATTAAACTGTGTTGGCTATTCCAACTACACCGATGTAAATATTACTGAGGTATCATAGTCTGAGGTACAACAAGTCTAGTCACTCACCCTTTAGCCTCAGTTCCTGCTGATCAGTAAGTTTTAGCTCAGGTAGTTGTTCTACAACAAAGTCTTGTATTTGTTGCTTTAGCTCTCTGTATCCCTTCACAAAATCTGCCTGTAAATAAAATGTAGATAAACGTGCAAGTAGCTGATATCTGTATATTGTAATACTTGGTACAGCTGGTAGGGGAGGGGTGCCTACCCCACAACAGAAGACAATAGCACTAAGGCTTTGTATTATAAATGATATAATGGGGTTGTGACTGAAGTTATCCCCCTTATAGGGGGCGCTGATGCACATCCAACCGGAAAATGCTAAAAGTTTTATATAGAGTACAATGCACAAATACGGAGTTATGATGTTCCAACTAGAATAAACAGGCTATTGCAATGCGATTGATATAATTGAACAAGCCACGAAGTTTACAGGGCTATAGCAGATTACACGTACAGAAGTTTTTAATCACACAAGTGTAGCTATAGAGCATAATAATCATTAAATAACCACGATGTGGTCAGCGATTATATACGATCGTTGGTACAGTAGTTAATAAATACGATAAGACACCAACGATAATTAATTGATTTAACGCAATGTTTATGCGTAAATGGATTGTCTGGTATCAATATCAATCAATATCATTAGCATCTATCTACACCTCTATGAAACTATTATTATAAATGACAATAAGAATTTAATGCGGTGATAATTTTTTATAATAATAAAACCAATTATTCATGTTTTTATCATAACTGATTTATTACTATAATAACTACAATAATAATAAGTTACTATTACAATTATTATTATTTATTATTATAAAATTGTAAGAAGAATCATATTAATAATTATTATTATCGTAATAACAATTCAATAATAACCAATAGTATTACAATAGCAATCATAAACAGTACAATCATAATTATAAATGATTATAATAAATAAAATTTAAAAAAAGTTTAATAATAACTATATAAAAAAAGTAGTTATAATTATAATAATGATAACACGGCCATCAGAGGCTTGCCGAAAAGAAGAACGGAGACAATGCGCCCGTTACTAAATGTGTTAGTAATAACCTAGAGTCTTCACCCAGTTTCAGTGAATCAGGTTTGTGATATTGAGAGTTGGCTCTCTTTGAACTTTTCGCAACCAACCGGAGATTGCTATCAGCTATCGCTATGAATAGTTTTTTATTACATGACGCAAGTAGTAATATATGAGCAGATCTCCCTACCAAGTGTTTTTTTGTGGGGTTATTATCTGGGGTGAATGCAATGGGTTACGGCGTTGGATGAATTCGCCGAGTTTATATTGTATTTTACTTGAGGGGCATTTGAGTGGCATTTGAGCGGCATTTAAGTGGCATTTGAGTTTTGATTATTTTCTACTTAACTTGAACTCATATGGCAGCTAGATTTTGAATGTATGGCATTTAAGTTTTGATAATTTTTTTACATAACTCGAACACATATGATATTTTGAGAGAGGGAGAGAGGGAGAGAGAGGAGAGAGAGATTTTTTAGTTTTCTATACATTCATGTATATATGGTTAATTATGTACGTATTTATTAGTATATTTATATCTACATAGAGAGAGGAGATATATCTACATTAAATAAATATATTGATCAAAAATGAAACATTATATGATTATATACCTGATTACATAATAAGTAGGGAAAATCTTCCTATATAATATAGCTAGAGTCAGTAAATACTAAGTTATACAAAGCAATACAACTTGTAATGACAATCAATGCATTCATACATACATACATATGGTATCTTGAGAGAGAGATCTTTTAGTTTTCTAGCAATTAATTTTTCTATACATTCATGTATATATGGATAATTATGCACATATTTATGGATATATTTACATTTACACTAGATGGTTAAAATCTACAGTATTTGGGAAATAACTGCAAGAGAGGAGAGAGGGGTATTTGGTAGAGGAGAGAGTATGTTGAGAGAGAGGAGAGATGAAAAGAGGAGAGAGGAGAGAGGAGATATATCTACATTGAATAAATACAGTGATTAAAAATGAAACAATATGTGGATATATACATTTATTGTGTAATAAGTAGGGAAAATCTCATACAATATAGCTAGAGTCAGTAAATATTAAATAATACAAAACACTACAACTTGTAATGACAATCAATACATAAGCTTTTTCTTAAATTTTGAGAAAATCATCAAATTAACCCTTTAGATGATTAAAATTTTACAGTAAATTTTGCATAATACAAAGCACTATAGTTCGTTTTATCTGCTTGAGACTACATGTTGTCAGCATTCGATATTGAGTTTACATACCATCAACACCAAGCTGTTCATCAAAATCTTGTAATTCATTTTCTAGGAATTCCTTAAGAACTTCATCCTCATTCTTTGTTGTTGTTAGCTCCTTATTGGAATTTTTTTGTGTGCAATATTGCTCCCAATCACTAGCGTTGGTTGAAGAAATGAAGACAACATTGTGGTATGGAATAGGATTTCCATTCTTACTTTGTTTTTTCCCTTTGTAAATCATCACACCAGGTGCACATCTTTTAGCTTCCTCGTTGTATCTGACTGGTAGTAAAAGTGTTCTCGTCTCTCTTTTTCCATCTTTTTCAGTGACATAACGAATGCAATTTACAATGGATTCTTCTCCATTGAATCGGAAAGGAATGAATCTTTCTACAACTTCGATGTAAGCAAAAATTGAACATTCTTTGAAATTGCTGAGATACTCAATGTCGTAAGCGAGTTTGAGTTCTTCTTCACTCATTTTTCTCAGTTTTTCAGCTTCAGCGGTAGCTTCCATTGTGGTTAAGCGTTTTGTGCTGATACGTTTGACATTGTAGTAAGTGGTCTCTGGTTTTTTTGAGTTTTCCATCTCACCCAAGTACAAAATGTTGAAAGGTAATGGGTAGTTATCAACATTGAAGCTTTCAACTACTCTACTAGGGCAAACGACTTTCTGAAAATTCGTTCCAGATGAATTATCAAGATAGGTGAGAATGTAGTAATTTCCGTATGCGCCAGTATTCTGTTCAATAGAAACTATTTGCAAAACTGATGGAGCAGGGAGTGATGCTAGTGTAAGAAACCCTCCAATCTTTTTCAAATCACATGCCTTCCATTTTTTGAGAGATTTGGCCATCTTGAGAGCCCTTTCAGCATCAGTGAGCAATTCTTTTTGTTCCATAGTGTTTGATGTTGAGGGTAAAACCAGTTTTGGAAGAGCTCGTCTCTTTATTGTTGTTTCTTTTGTAACAGAGTTAGAGTTGTTTCTTTTGGTGGATGTTTTGAGTGTTTTTTGTTTGTTTTCGATTGGTTTTAAATCCATGTAAGAAGCAGAAAAGTCCTCCATAGTATTCTAAAAAAGAAAGAAATAATGTATAATTAAGCTTTTCATGTAGGACAAAGATTATTTATTTCATACTTTACATTATAGTTAAACTAATCTTGATTTTTGCTAGATAGAGAATTACAAATTTTTTAAATTTTACCTTTTATAAAGAGAAAGCTCCTAGTAGTTGCAATGGAAGGTGTAGTAGATGTTGCTTCTCCGATCGCTGTTGTAGAACTGGATGCTTTCTGTGTGAAAACAGTGGCTCTTAAATAGCTAAAGTTGCACTGATTGAACTCTATGAATACCAATCTTCTTTATAATATAACTATGAACCAGCAATTCTTCCACGCGAAAACCAATGCTTTCGCGGGAATAAACAACTTATTTTCACGCGAATGGAAACTAGGGGTGGAACGGGTAATGGACCCGGTCCTGAACATCGGGTATGTGGTTTCGGGTTTGGTACCGGATCGTGTCGGGTATGATGTCTTTGAAGTCCTGAATAATAGGTGATAATTGATTTGCACCCAAACAGCCTTGTATTTCAATCTGTGGTTGATGATAGCCTACTAGTCAACAACGTGACATGCCAATTAATATAATAGCCTTGTGCAGAACCACATTTCCCATCTGTTGGCCACTTGTTAGTTACTGTTAATCATCTGAGCAGAGGCAGAACCTCGCAATATTTTTACGTTTTTTCTTTATTGTTAGTGTGATGTAAATATCCAGTCAAGTAGTACAAGAAAGAAACGCACCAACTAACACCCTGTATAGCAAGGCGCGGTTTAGGAGCGATCCCTTAGTGCTAGTTGGATTTTTTATTGTTTGAAATCCAAGGTCAATAGTTGTAGCAAAAACATCAAACAAGCATGCAAGAAATCCTGTCGGTAATTGAAGACATAAATTTAACCTGTTACACCATGTAATGGTTAAGGTCAACCAACCACAGGCATTGCTGCGAAATGAAATAGTTAGTAGGTAATAATAAAAAACAAACAGGCAGGCGATGTTTTCATCAACATAATTTTTACTATTATAATTATTATAGTAATATTTTTATTATTAATATTTGTTAGGTAATAATAAATAAATGATAATATATATTTATTATTGTTATTATTATTATAATTAATAGAATTATTATTTAGTAATGATAATTATTATTATGATGATTGTTGTTGTTATTAATTAATTACAATAATAATAATTATTATTATAATTATTATTATTCATTTATTATCATCATCATCATTTATCTTCTTCTTTAAAGTCATTATTTAAATTTATTAATGATTATTATTTATGATATAATAATTTAATTACAAAAACAATTGATGATTATTTATAATTATTATTATTATTATAATAATAATAATAATAATAATACGAATGATTATAATATTAATTAATAATAATAATAATTAATAATAATATTATTATTATTATTTATTTATTATTATTATTATGAATGGAATAAATCTTTCCATTGATTTAGTATTTTTAAAAAACTTTAGTGAAATTATTATTGTTACCTAGGTTTAATCCAAATGCATTTTACACAGGCCTACAGCAGAAGATTGGTGGGCTTTGATTGATTGAGACACTTTTGGGAACATTTCCGTATATTATTTATTTATTATTAAAATTATTATGCATTAAATTATAAATACATCTACATTTATTTACACAGACAATTTATCTTAATAAAATGTAAGAACATCCTCACATAATCCAGCATTATCTACATCATAGCATGTATTTGGAGATGACATATATGTTTGAAGTTGAGTTAACATGACTGTATGATAGACCACGCTGCGATGTTTGGCCCGACCCGACCCGGTCCTGAAAATTTCAGAAAAGTCCTGGTCCTGACCCGCTCCTGAAATTTCTGACCCGTTCCATCCCTAATGGAAACCGTTGCTTTCGCGGGAATGAATATTTTATTTTCACGCGAATGGAAACCATTGCTTTCGCGGGAATAGAAATTTTATTTTCACTTGAATACAAACCATTGCTTTCGCGGGAATAAATAATTTATTTTCACGCGAATGGAAACCGTTGCTTTCGCGGGAATGAATATTTTATTTTCACGCGAATGGAAACCATTGTTTTCGCGGAAACAGAAATTTTATTTTCACTTGAATACAAACCATTGCTTTCGCGGGAATAAATATTTTATTTTCACACGAATGGAAACCGTTGCTTTCGCGGGAATACAAATTTTATTTTCACACGAATACAAACATGAATTCCCGCGAAAGCAATGGTTTCCATTCGCGTGAAAAATAAATTATTTATTCCCGCGAAAGCAACGGTTTCCATTCGCGTGAAAATAAAATATTCATTCCCGCGAAAGCAACGGTTTCCATTCGCGTGAAAATAAAATATTCATTCCCGCGAAAGCAACGATTTCCATTCGCGTGAAAATAAAATATTTATTCCCGCGAAAGCAACGGTTTCCATTCGCGTGAAAATAAAAGTTCTATTCCCGCGAAAGCAATGGTTTCCATTCGCGTGAAAATAAAATATTCATTCCCGCGAAAGCAACGGTTTCCATTCACGTGAAAATAAATTATTTATTCCCGCAAAAACAACGATTTGTATTCGCGTGAAAATAAAATTTCTATTCCCGCGAAAACAATGGTTTCCATTCGCGTGAAAATAAAACATTCATTCCCGCGAAAGCAACGGTTTCCATTCGCGTGAAAATAAAATATTTATTCCCGCGAAAGCAATGGTTTGTATTCAAGTGAAAATAAAATTTCTATTCCCGCGAAAGCAATTGTTTCCATTCGCGTGAAAATAAAATATTCATTCCCGCGAAAGCAACGGTTTCCATTCGCGTGAAAATAAGTTGTTTATTCCCGCGAAAGCATTGGTTTTCGCGTGGAAGAATTGCTGGTTCATAGTTATATTATAAAGAAGATTGGTATTCATAGAGTTCAATCAGTGCAACTTTAGCTATTTAAGAGCCACTGTTTTCACACAGAAAGCATCCAGTTCTACAACAGCGATCGGAGGAGCAACATCTACTACTACATCCACTAACTATTAAAAGTTTTTCTGAGTGAATTTGAAAGTTTTTCATTGAATTTAAGACTTAATTATCTGACTTAATATCTCACTTAATTATTTTGTTTACTTAAATCACTCGTTCTAACAACAGTAACTGAAGACTCGACATCTACTATATAATATACCAACTGACTACTAGGAGTTTTATTCACAAGGTAAAATTTATTAGCTGAGACATTTAACTTACCTTTTTATGTGCTATTGTTACTTCTATTAAAAGTAATGATTTTATTGTTATTATAGTACTATGGAAACAGAAGAGGAGGATGCTGATGTAGACATACATAAGGAATGGGAATGGCTCATGAAAAATCAAAATGATATCAGTTTTTCAAATGCTGATAATGAATACATGAATGACGAATGTAACGCTGAATATGAAAATAAAATGGAGATGGAACTTGAAAATGCTTTTTAAGACACACCTTCAACTTCTCAAGTTTCAGCAACTACTGAAAGTACGAGTACGATAGTCTTTGATATGCAGTAAGTTTTTAAAATCATAAATTAATAATGTTAGTAGAATAATTCTTTTTGCTGGTTTTTTAGAGTTATCTCATGAATCAGCAAAAAAAATGCGTTATCTCTTTATTGTAGACAGGACTCAGAATATCAGAGAATGAATGTAAAAGAGGGAGTTGAGAATTCATCTCATAGTACACAGTAAGTTTTTAAAAACCTAACTAATAATAATGTTAATGTTTGAGACATTTTTTCCCAATCCCATTTTAAAAATTAATTGATAATAGTGTTTAAGTCATTTTTTCTTGTGTTACATTTCATACAAAATGTATGTGAATGTTTTATAGAACAACTATTATGTGTTAACATTTCTATTGTAGACAAAGTTTAAATTATCGGGGGGCGAATGTAGAAAAAAATACCTCTGAAATTTCTCCTAATTGGAAATGGTTAGAAGAAAATCTCATTTGTTTTCGTTTACCTGATGAAACAATCAATCAAACAGGGTTTGGTACTGAACCTTCATCATCAAAGACTAACATAATAGCTCAAGATATAGAACCGGTTGCGGAGGAGATAGTTGAAGAAAATGAGAATGATCCAATGATAGAAAATGAAGAAGAAGAAGAAGAAGAAGAAGAAGAGGAAGAAGAAGCACAAGAGGAAGAACAAGAAGAACAAGAAATGGAAGATTTAAATTTTGAAAGACCTACCCGACTATCAACCCTAGGTATTGTTGATGATAGCATAGCTCCAACTTTTCAAGATGAAGAATGGGATGATTTGATAGCTAGATATTGGGGAGCTATGAAAACGAAACATAGAGCTGGAAAAGTCATAGAACTTTTAAATGTAAGACTTTGGGATGGGATTCCAAGAGACCAAGCTGATACCTACCAAAATGACTATCATGATTCAAGAGTGTTAGAATTGCTAAAAAAAGTTTGGAGACAATTGAGCTCAAGAGCAAAAGTCAACTGTAGCGTAGGTTGTATACTAGAAAATAAAAATGATGGTGAAATCCGATACTTTCACTCATCATCAAACAATGCTACTGTATATCCAAAAGCTAAACTGATTGAAACTGAAGGAGATCTTGATGACTTTTTTGTTGATGTTATGGAGACTGATCATCGTACAAATAGTTTGAGACGGAGACCAAATACAACTTGGAGATTGATGTTAATCACAAACATTTCGTTTTATTTCTACAAACTACTTGGAATGGGAAAAGTTGGATCACCACCAGAGCATTTACCCTCTCACCTCATTAACAACAGACACATACGAACCATGTTAAAAAACACAAAAGGAATACGAATTACCGACAATCTTTGTTTTTTTAGATGTCTAGCTTTACACAAAAAACTACAAAAAAACGGTGGATTTGCAAAAGATCCGATAATTAAGGAGGTGAAGGAGTACCAACAACAATATCATAGTTTCATCTATGGCGATAGTGCTAAGAAGTGTGATGGAAAAGGAGTAACAGAAGGTGATTTATTGCTTTTGGAGCAAGCATTTCAACTGAAGATAACAGTGTTTTCTTTAAATGATGATGCGACTTCAACAGTTATTTGGAATTCAAACTCCAGTTATAAGGAGAATCTATATTTGGATCTTTATATCGATCACTTCAGTCTTATTACAAACTTGGATGGATATGTCAAAGCCTACAGATGTCCAACGTGTTCTACTTGTTATGACAGATTGGGGAATCTGAAAAGACACAGATGTTCAATCTCAGAAGCAACAAATCTGGAGTTTTCTGCAGGGCAATACAAACCTACTGCTACAATATTCGACAAACTGAAGATTCAATTCGGGATAGATATCGGGTCAGATGATTCCTTGAGATACTTTCCGTTTTTTGCAACATTCGATATAGAGTGTTTGTTACCTAATTGCGAAAAAGATGGAGATACAGACATAACCATTTACACTAACGAGCATCAACTTTTAAGTATTTCGATTTGTTCAAATGTACCAGGCTTCAACAACCCACGTTGTATTGTCAATAACGGGGATGATGATGAATGTGTTGAAAAGTTCATTGAATACTTGGAAGATATTAGTGAAGAATCATATAGCCGATTGGAAAAACAATTTTCACAAATCATAAAACAGATAGAAGGTGAATTACAACGACTGGAAAAAGCTGAAGAAAAGTTTCGTACTGATTATGAACAAAATCGTTTCAGACGGAGAACAGGAGCTGAAAAAGTTCTGGATGATTTGTATAGCTATATGAAAAAACTACCTATTCTAGGATTCAATTCACAGACTTATGATGTCAATGTGATGAAAGGAAAACTGCTTCAAAAATTGAAAGATGTCTCCGGCAAAGATTTTGATTTTGTTATAAAAAAAGGAAACAAGATGCCTGTTATCGGAATAGGATCTTTTTTGTTCTTAGATTGTACAAAATTCATCGCTCCTGGATATAGCTATGAAATGTATCTCAAAGCATACAAATGTGAAGCCGGAAAAGGATTTTTTCCTTATGAATGGATGAAAGACTTGGAACAACTTAATCAAGAACATCTACCTCCAAGAGAAGCTTTTTACAGTTCTTTAAAACAAAAAAACATCAGTGAAGAAGAGTACATGATTTGTCAAGAAGCATGGAAAGATAACAACATGAGGACAATGAGGGATTTTTTAAAATGGTACAACAACTTGGATGTAAAACCATTTGTTCAAGCGTTGGAAAGACAAAGATCGATCTACAGAGAGCATGGGATTGATATGTTAAAAGACGGTATATCTTTACCAGGATTAGCGATTCGATGGATGTTCAACAAAGCTCCTCAACCACCTCCTCCATACCTCTCTACACACTTGGATTTCCATGAACTTGGTAACTCGTTTCGACAGACTCTCCCAATTTGTCTGATTGACAACAGCAATGCAGAACTTTATCCTCTAATAAAGAAAAACATAGTTGGTGGACCAAGTCTAGTGATGCATAGATATCACGAAAAAGGTATAACTAAAATTAGAGAACATTGGTTGGGAAAAGAAGCAAAAGTTTGTGATAGAATCTATGGAGTTGATGCAAATGCGCTCTACTTATGGTGTATGATGCAATCAATGCCTACTGGTTATCATCGAAGAAGAAAAATCGAAAACTCTTTTGTTGCTGATCCAGTAAAATTTAGCAAGGTAGCTCATAGTTGGTTACAGTTCCAAATGTTTTCAAAAAAAATTAATATCAAGCATCAGCTCAATGGAGGAGAAGTTGCTCTTGGACAGCGAGGATTACCAGTTGATGGATTCTGTGTTGAAAATCGTCATGTCTTTCAATTCCACGGGTGTTTTTGGCATGGACACAACTGCTCTTATAACAATGCTAAAGAACAAGAGCTTCAAGCTAGTGGAAGAAAATCAAAAGCAAATCTGTTTAAAACTACGATGGAAAATGAAGAATATCTTCGAGCGCTAGGTTACACTGTAATCTCGATTTGGGAGTGTGAGTGGATGAAACGTGTAAAAACTCATACAAATTTACAAAAATTTGTCAACACGTTTTACAATTCTTTCTACCCTAAAATACTTGAAAAAAAACTAAATCAAGAAGAAGTGTTGTCGAGAGTTCAATCAGAGGAATTCTTCGGATTTGTTGAATGTGACATCGAAGTTCCTGAGGAAGAGGAAGAAAAGTTCTCCGAAATGCCCCCGATTTTTAAAAATACGATGTTAACCAGAGAACACTTGAGTGAAGAAATGAAAGTCTTTGCTGAAGCCGAAGGGTTTTTAAAGACTCCTCAACGCTCATTAGTTGGAAGTATGTACGGAGATAAGATATTGCTAATGAGTCCTTTGTTAAAATGGTACTTGAAACAAGGATTGAAAGTCACCAAAGTTTATCAGCTAATAGAATATATTCCTAGAAAAGCTTTTGAAGCTTTTGGAACATCGGTTTCAGACGCTAGGCGAATGGGAGATGTAGATCCTAATCAAGAATTACTCGCTACTACTAGCAAGTTGGTAGGAAATGCTGCTTATGGAAAAACAATCACTGATAAAGAAAAACACACCACCATCAAGTTCATCGAAGGTGCGAGAAAAGCTTCATTTCGTATCAGAGGGAACAAATTCATCTCCATGGAAGAGATAGCAGATGATTTTTATGAAATCGTAACCTGTAAACGACTAGTAAGTTTTAAAAACAATTATTTTGCAATTCAAAATTTATATTCTCCAAGTTTACTTTGCTAATCAGTATCACCACCATTTTCAGCTAACTATGAACGTTCCAGTACACTTGGGCTTTTCCGTGCTACAGTATGCTAAACTGAGGATGCTACAGTTTTACTACGACTTTATGGATAAGTAAGTAAAACCTAATTCCCAACAGTTATTATGTATAATTAAGTAAAAACTTCCAAATAATTTGAAATCGAAACAATCTTTTTATTTATAGATATATTGACAGAAGTCATTTCCAATATGTTGAAATGGATACAGATAGCGCATACATGGCGTTGAGCGGAACATTAGAAGCACTTGTAAAACCAAGTATGAAAAAAGAGTTTTACAATGAATATGGTGATTGGTTTCCACGTCCATACTGTGACAAACATAGGGATGAGTTTTTAAGAACCAAAACAATGGGTTTAGAATGGTGCATGCAAGACTGTTGTGAAAAAGTACTAAAACACGGAAAAAGAACACCTGGGTTGTTTAAAGAGGAATTTACCGGAGATGGAATTGTTGCACTTAACTCTAAATCCTATTACTGCTGGGGAGAAAAAGGAAACAAGTTTAGCTCAAAAGGTTTGAACAAACGAATTAATCAATTGAACAAAGACAGTTATCTAAATGTATTGAACACAAAAAAGTCGTTTATGGGTAAAAATCGAGGATTTATAGTAAAGGATCAAAAAATGTTGACATACAGCCAAATAAAGCGAGGACTCACATATTTTTATGCTAAAAGACGAGTGTGTTCTGATGGAGTATCTACCGAACCTACTTTGGCTTAAATAAAAACCTTCATAATAGACTTGTATAACTATAACTATATATATATATATAATACAAAAAATCATTCATCATTCTTATAAATATCGATAACAAATAGATGAATATTTAGCTTCATCATCCAATATATTTTATAACATTCAATGTATATATGAGTTCGAATTATGTATCTAGCTATATTATATGAGGAGATTTTGCCCCTACTTATTATGTAATAAACGTATATAATCATACATTGATTCACTTTTAATCAATGTATTTATTCAAGGTAGATACATCTCCTCTCTCCTCTGTCTCAAGATGCTATATGAGTTCGAGTTATGTAAAGAAATTATCAAAACTTAAATGCCATACATTCAAAATCTATATGTCATATAAGTTCAAGTTAAGTAACAAAAATAATCAAAACTCAAATGCCACTTAAATGCCACTCAAATACCACTCAAATACCCCTCAAGTAAAATACAATATCAACTCGGCGAATCCATCCAACATCGTAACCCATTGCATAACCCTCTAGCACTCATCCACAAAAAAACACTTGGTAGGGAGATCTGCTCATATATTACTACTGACGCATCGTCTCTGTTACTTTTTTCGGCAAGCCCCGGAGGTCCGTGGATAACAATCATAATAAAAAATAATAGTAAGAAACTATAAAAAAAATATAAATCTCTGTTGTTGTAGATATGATTTGATGTTGCTGTCTTTAAAAGTAGCCTAAAGTGTTCTTAGGGACATGTCATTATAGTATACAATTGACAGCGTGGAAGCTATCAGGAAAAAACTTTCATGAGTCTGCATGAAGTAACTATATTTTAAACTACAAACGATGGTAACCTCCAGTTGGATGTAGAAAGTTCAAAGAGAGATAACTCTTAACGTCACAACCCCATTAGCAGATTGTCTATACAAAAACTAAGCTACATACGCAACGATCGATTAGCCACCAATTTTCCCCAACCAATCGGAAACGATGACAAGGTGTTTCCCCTATTCTCTTCTCTACTTGCCATTCTCATGCAATACCAGTTAAACTCACTTTATTTGATGTCACAGTTAGCCATGGAATGGTTTGAAACAACAAACAAGGGGCGCCCATAAGCCACCCTCTTTACATAAACAATTGTGAAACAACTTCATTGGTAACACTGAAACTGCGAGGACTGATATGATTGGTTAAATTATGAATTGCTTAGCGATTTTTATCCTGATCAAAACCTGCCGATGGCCTAAATAAAATGCTATTGATCATTTCAAGTCATTTCATTGGAAACAGAAATAAGAAAATTCTCAATCAATGAGCAGAATTGGTACTTAATCGGTAGATTACATGGGGCCTTAGTCTACCACTTATTACCTAATGGTATTGTACTCCCTTGGGTACTCAGTCTATGAAGACTGAAGTTTTACTTTAAAGTCACCAATAAATGGATATCAATGTCCACAGTGATGCTCTGAGGCTAAAGCACCGGTAAAGCCCTAGTTATTGACTAGCACACATTCTAGAAGCCACTCTACCACTAGACATGTGAAACATACAAACTATTCATACAAACATCTACCTGGTGACTATGTTTTACTCTAGTCTCTATCAGTTGTCTCTGATTTCTTATTTGAGTCCATTTCTTAAGTACAATGTCTTCCATAAACTCAGCCATATTTACTCTCCCTTTTTGTCTTTTCTCTCTCAGCTCTACCTCTAGTTTCTTGTATTTACTCTTGAGTGCATTTATCTACAACAGAAATGTGTCATTGAGTCAGCGCTGCCTACTACAGTATCATTTAATCAAAGTATGATCAGATAGTCTAAAGTCAAACCTGCGCATCCCTAGTTTGATGTATCAATTCTACCATCTGTGATGTTTTGTTATCATATTCAGCTCTCATTTCTGATGTATTTTTGAATAGTCTCTCGTACTGATCCTCTTTGGCCAACATCTCAGCACTGATTCCTTCTTTGAGTAGGGCAGCAACACAGTCATTTAGTGACAGCAGGTTGTGAGAGGTGCCTGTTATACATATCATATAAAGTTGGTTGTGGAACAAACCAACTTTGGAATTGAAAAAACGATGATGCAAAACCTGGGAAATCCCGAGTAACAATACTACAAAATTACACATTTTACCACATACATAGATGTATAAACAACAACCACATAATAGGGAGGTGGCACTGTTCAATATGGAGCTAGTTGGAGTTAATACTAAGAAAACCGGAAGTCTGATTGCTAGGATACTACAGAAGTCTGGTTGCTAGGATACTGAAAAAGCCTGATTGCTAGGATACTACAAAAGTCTGGTTGCTAGGATACTACAAAAGTCTGATTGCTAGGATACCACAAAAGCCTGATTGCTAGGGTACTACAGAAGGTTTTCCCCTCACTAATTTATCAGTTTGACCTTGAACTTTAGTGTGCCTCAGGGCCCTGTAATTGCTTTCTACATGCTAATCGCTGTGCATTAACCCAAATCATCGCCTTGTTACGAGCACAAACAATCAATGATTATATATAAATTATCTTTGCTAACAATACTACTATTATGGGGAACTGGTAGGAGTTATCTCCCAGCTGAATATTCAAATTTCATTACAGCCAGCACCCATTTATTATTTAATTACTGTGTGTTGTCATTAGGAGTTTACTGTTTATTACATTTTAATGTTAAATTATTTTTATTTATGAATAAGTTTGGTATTAATTGTGAGACCTAACAATTACAAATTTTCTCAATAGGCGTTCGATAACTATCATTATAATAAAAAACAACAAAAATAACAATAATCAATTGCCCTGAATGTTATAAAATACAACAAAAGTAAACAGTTGACATTTATTAGTGACATACCACATGTTTGGTGCACTCGGTGATGTCATAATTCTGTGACATAGAGATATAGACAGAGACTGTGACATAGAGGTATAGATAGAGACTGTGACATAGAGGTATAGAGATAGGCTGTGACATAGAGGTATAGATAGAGACTGTGACATGGAGGTATAGATAGAGACTGTGACATAGAGGTATAGATAGAGACTGTGACATAGAGGTATAGATAGAGACTGTGACATAGAGGTATAGATAGAGACTGTGACATAGAGGTATAGATAGAGGCTGTGACATAGAGGTATAGATAGAGACTGTGACATAGAGGTATAGATAGAGACTGACATGGAGATATAGATAGAGACTGACATAGAGGTATAGATAGAGACTGTGACATAGATGTATAGATAGAGACTGTGACATAGAGGTATAGATAGAGACTGTGAAATAGAGGTATAGATAGAGACTGTGACATAAAGGTATAGGTAGAGACTGTGACATAGAGGTATAGATAGAGACTGTGACATAGACGTATAGATAGAGACAATTTAATAACTCACTAATATTATACCACTAGGAGTTTCATCAATACATACCTCTATGAACAGAATAAACATGCCACACCACAGTAGTTCACTACAGGGCGCATCCTCATTAACTTGTGTTGGCAAACTCATCTAAGCCCGAAATGAAAAACTAATGCTGCATGTACACCCACGAAATCGGGGCTGGAAAGATCACCAATTAGTGATCATGATCATCAACTTTTGTGACAATACTCGAGCAAAATACGATGTTTATATTTGTTCAACAAAAGAATGGAATTGGCCAGCACAACGATTTCAATTTGAGCCGATGAGATTAATTTCAAATCAATTAGTGAAATAGAAGTTGGACTATAACCATAATGGCAGATATCAATCTGCCAGATTGCAATCGGCTGGTGTACATGCAGCATAAAGTTCTAGGCATAATTGTACTCAATCGATGTTTTTTCAAGTGAAGAAAAAATCATCTTATGAAAAAAAATTCAAAAGAGGCATTGACCCGATGAACATCATTTTTGTCATATCAGCTGCTTGAAATGTCACAAATCAGGATAATAGTTAAACGTGTCGTGATTTCTAATGATAAGTTATATGATTAACTAGACTATCTCTGGCAGCATCGGTAAAGGGAGACAACTCCCACCAGGACCCCATTACACAGATGTATTACTTACCATTGTCACATTTATCCATATCAGGCAGACATTTCGTGCACACGAGAGTCAAACAAAGTTTACAAGCCAGGCTGTAGGGTTTGTTAGTGTGTGTAGTGCAGTTCCTTGTCTGGCGTTTCTTAGCCTGAGCTCTAAACTCATCCATATTTATCTTGATATGTTGATCCATCGTATCATCATGTGACTAAAATACCAAAGGTAAATCTCATGCTACAATATGAGAAAGAAGTCCAGCTGACAAAAACCGACAACGAAAGCAAACCTCACAGAATAATTTCTGGACAACTAACAGATAAATCAATCGCTAGGCGCGGTGGCTCAGAATGTTTGGTGTTTTGGGTTTTAAAAAGTGTGAACGCTTTCCAAACCATCTGAATGTTTTTGAAAATGTCAAGTTGTTCATCCAGTTTGAAAGTCCAAGCAGATTTTTTGGTCCGCTCTATTGATGATATATATTCAGTCTACTTATGACTGATAGATTTTGTACTAAACGATTGACAGTTAAACTTTATTGAAATAAATGAAATAAATCATATGTGGTATTTATTTACGCCACTATCATAAATTGCATATTACTATAAATAATATACAAAACCTAATTATGTTTATTTAAAGTATAAATTTTAGAGACTCAACAAATGTTTACATAGCTAAATAATTGGCTCTATTGATCCACGTTAGATGGTAAGAATAGAGGCTATAAAGACAATGAGAGCAATCATTTTTGGTTCAAAAGTCATGCGCTTTCCAATCCTATCAAAGCTTTTTCAAACTAGTTCAGATTATTTTGAAACAGTTCAAATGATCAGAAAATAAGTCAAACGTCTTATAAGATAGTTTATGCCTGAGCGCACAGTAGACTATAAATACAAGTGGTTGGTGTTGGATAATGTAATGTCACCAAATCCGAGAGCACCGCACTAGAACTATCACTGAACCAGTTTTAAGATAAGATTTTAGGCCGATTTAGTATGTTTACCCAATTATGTTTTATATAAAAGACCCTTTGCAAAAACCGTTCGCTAGGCGTGTGAAATAGAGAAATCAACCAATCAGTAAACAGAGAGAACAAACAACCAATCACAACAATCGACAGATACAATAACTTACATCTACATGTCTGTTACATAACTTTGTACAACAATATGTGCAATAGCTGACAGCCTCCTCCTTAGACTTTTTCTTCCTAACACAAATATCACACCATTTATTGTCTTCTCCTGGCATATCATGTGATGGGAGAGTATGTGGAGCCCCAGCAAACACCTCTCTGTGTTATATATATAGATTGTATAGTAACTGTAGTATAACTTATATATAAGTATATATACTATAGCCTGTGAACTATAACTATACATATAGGGGACACTTACCCACACCCCGACGCTGCACATACTATTAGGTGATTTTCCTCATAAAAGCCACTCAAACACTGTAAACAGTGCACGTGTGTACAGGGTAGGGTCTTAGGTTGTGGTAATGCCTCATCTTTTCTCAAACAAAATCCACACTCCACTGATGCTTGAGTTTTGTCCATTGTCGTCTGTCAACATAACAAACCTGTCATATAGTTTCTTGTATAACAAACGAGACAGACAGTGACACAACAGCAGGTTGTATAGCAAACGAGACAGACAGTGACACACAACTGCAGGTTGTATAGCAAACAAGACAGACAGTGACACACAACTGCAGGTTGTATAACAAACGAGACAGACAGTGACACACAACTGCAGGTTGTATAACAAACGAGACAGACAGTGACGCACAACTGCATGTTGTATAACAAACGAGACAGACAGTGACACACAACTGCAGGTTGTATAGCAAACGAGACAGACAGTGACACACAACTGCAGGTTGTATAGCAAACAAGACAGACAGTGACACACAACTGCAGGTTGTATAACAAACGAGACAGACAGTGACACACAACTGCAGGTTGTATAACAAACGAGACAAATTTGTACTTAAAGAAAAGATAAGAGGGCATGTGTTAATGGCAATATTAACCAGTTAAACCAAAGTATATGATAGATGTATATGATAGATGTATATGATAGGTGTATATGGTAGGTGATATATGGTAGGTGTATACGGTAGGTGTATATGATAGGTGTATATGGTAGGTGTATATGGTAGGTGTATATGGTAGGTGTATATGGTAGGTGTATATGATAGGTGTATATGGTAGGTGTATATGGTAGGTGTATATGATAGGTGTATATGATAGGTGTATATGGCAGGAGTATATGGTAGATGTATATGGTAGGTGTATATGATAGGTGTATATGGTAGGTGTATATGGTAGGTGATATATTATAGATGTATATGGTAGGTGGTATAGCCATCGTGTTGAAGTTAAGAATGCTTCCGTGGCTTGTTGAGATGTTGAGAGGTTTCGGCTCTCTGATGGTCTTTGGTGGGGAATTGTGGGTCTTTGTTGTGAATCTAACGAGGGTAATGTGATGGAGTGAGCTGGAATCTTGTGAGTGATTTATTCGGATGTTACATGTTATGTAGATGTTATATGTTATGTAGATGTTATATGTTATGTAGATGTTATATGTTATGTAGATGTTATATGTTATGTAGATGTTATATGTTATGTAGATGTTTTATTTCCAATATGAGAGGGGAGGAATGGTAGATATTTTATTGGGTTTGTAGGCCTTTTACTAGCTTGGTTAAACTATAGTGTGCCGGTCAGTAATAAACCTCAGCCTGATCTAAGCGAGTAAGAGAATCATTGGCAGCGGGTTCTACACATAATAATATCATACTACAAGAAATTTGTCTTATCGGCATAAATAGGAGATCGATGAAACAAACTTTGCATTTGTGTTATTGTGGCTAAAAATGATAAGAAAGAGGTAGATCTCAGTGGTGATGCGTGGGCAGATCTTTGTGAGATGCCAGCATTGAAAATTTCACCAAGTATCATGTTGTAATAAATAAATAATTATAATATTAATAAATAAGATCACTTCTCTGTATTTCCTCTGTGATGATAGGACACTCTAAATCACTAGGTGCGAGTGGAGTGACTCAGGAGGAAAACAGTGTGCTACAGTGTTATTACATGGTTACAGTATGTAGCTGTCTAACGGTTATACGGTTTCTGGTAGCACTCTCATGTCACGTATAGTTCTAGGTAAAAAGCTGTTGTGAAGCATACTGGAGGTTGCATATATGGAAGTGAGCTCTCCACGGCCAGCAGCTCGTGTGACTATCGCTGTTTTAGATCTGTTATTGATTATTTCATCATAACTGGATGAGAGTACACTGTGTCGTTCCTCGTCTTGGAGGACTTTGGTAAGCAACGCTACCCTATGGTTTTGCCTGCGCCTGGTTAACGTAGGGAGACGTAACTGTTCTCTGGCTTCACTGACACTGTCGCGACCTTTCAGACCACTCACAAATCTAACAACTCTACTCTGAACGCCTTCGATTGAGTTTATGATAGCCTCGTTGTATCGGCAGATTCTAAAATTGGCCTACATAGACTGGTGTATGCAAGCAGTCGGCTATTTTTGGGCGCAGTACCGAGTGCATATTTTATTGCACCAAAGATTTTGCTAGCTTTCTCAGTTTTCAAGGCTATGTGTTGGTCGAAATGTAGATTGTGTTGAAGGATGACGCCTAAATGTTTGGTGCTCTCCACCCATGAAATTTCTGAGGAGCCAAGCTTGTAATGTAACTGAGGTTTAGGATTTGGTCCAAAGCACATGGCATTACACTTATACCTCGTGTACATCTACCAATTAGCTCCTGATTTGCCTTGCCGACTGAGGATACCCTTGCATCCGTTTCCTGTGTGACATAATAAAATAATCGGTAGCATTTTATTTGAGGCTATCGGTAGGTTTTGCTCATGAGCAAAAAGTCGGTAAGCATTTTGTGATTTGACCAATCATATCACCGTTCGCGGTTTTGATCTTTCCAACAAAACTGTTTCTCAAGTGCAATTATTTTTAGATGAAGTATAGTTTTTTAGCGTCCCGTTTTTGATGTTTGAAATCACTTTATGGCTAACTATTAAAAAAATGCAGCGAGTTTCACCGGTATTGCGTTTTAATGGCAAACGAAGAAAAAATAGGGGAAACACCCTAACGTCATCTCCAATGGGTAAGGACAAATGGGTATGGACAAATCGGTAGGTAATCGGTAGATGTACACGTAGCATTAGTAGAATTAAAAGGCATTTTCCATCATTGTGACCACCTTTCTACGGAACTAATGTTCTCTTGGAAGGCTACCATTTCATCGACATTATTGACTTGTTGGTATAGTAAGGTGTCATCAGCATATAAGCTGACTCTACAGTTGACGGCGGCTGGTAAGTCATTGATGTACAGAAAAAAGAGGGCCGGCCCCAGCACCGAGCCCTGTGGTACACCAGACGATACTGCACATGAAGTTGAGTACTCGCCCTTCAGTGCGACGTGCCGCGTTTGTTCAGTAAAAAAATCTTGTATCCAGTTTGTCAGAATGGGGCTTAAGTCGAGGATCTGTCTCAGTTTAGGAGAGCATGTGGTACTTTGTCGAATGCATTTTTGAAGTCTAATATCAGCGCTTGAGTAGTTTTGTGTGTTTCTGCTGTCTCAACAAGGTCATGGTATGTTGCGCAACGCTGTGTTTTGCATGATAGGCCTTTCCTAAACCCATGTTGTCGGTTGTGGAGGATATTATCAAGTCTTTCGTTGAGGCAGTGAAGCACTATATGTTCTAATATTTTGCATGGTATGGAGGTTAGAGAGAATGGCCTGAAGTTAAATGCACAGGTTGTGTCGCCACCCTTATGGATGGGTGTTACATTTGCTGATTTCCTTTGTTTTGGTAGGCGTCTGCAAGCAAGTGAGGCACGGAATACATGGCCTAGGCATGCAGCAGTACTTTGCAAGCCTGTCATCATAACTTCCGGTTTTCTGATGCCGTCGTGACCAGGAGACTTTCTGTTCCCCAGTGACGTATCAGCTTCACTATTCCAGTGTCAGATATACTTATCTTTTCCGCAGGATGATTGATTTGTGGTATGGTATCTATTTGCTGGTTTCTACAAAATTGCTTCTGGAAGAAGTTGTTGAGCAGCTCAGCACCACAACAATAATTATTATAATAATAAATAATAATAATTAAATAATAACAATAAAACTGAGGACAATAATTAATAACGTATAATTACTGTTATCAGCTTTATTATTCTTATTATTAATAACAGTTAACAATAGTAATAGTTGCAACAACAGTAACAACAACAGTAATAAATAATAATAATAATATCAGGTTAGTAATTATAATAATAATACTAACTATCGTTGATGTTGATGTTCCCTAGGAAATGCAACGGAAGTGAGAGTTGATAGGTCAGATGAACACTGATTTCAGAAGTCCTACAGTTTGATAGAATCTATGATTTTTCCTGTGTCTGTGAAAATCTTAGCCGTACTTCCACTGAAATAAACATCCCTGTGATTGTCAAGGTCACTTTGTGGTACGCTCATTGGTCGGCCATCTTGATACCTTCTTCGCAGCGTTGAAACTCCGTGATATTATTATTATTATAATGATATATTATGTATGATTTTTTATTTCTTAGTTTTCCTTCTGCAAATGATGTCAGACCATGCTTACAGCTCACTTATCGCCAGTAGTTCACGGTAAGCTAGCATCAAAGGCAATCAATGCTTTGCCATCAATTGTTACAAAATCAAAACTCCTCAAGCAAGCAAAGAAGCTGGCTGCTGGTATTTCTTTTCACAGGTGAAGGAAGTAATATATCGAACATCTGCTAAAGTACTAGTGCTAGATGCTCCTGAGCATACAGATAGCCAACCTGATATGAAACTCGAAAGATCTAGTTCTAACATTGCAAAGGTACGTATAACTATATTATTTTATGCACTACACTACATAGTAATGCTGCAGTAGTAGTAGTAGTAGTAGTAGTAGTGGTAGTGGTAGTGGTAGTGGTAGTAGTAGTAGTAAAGTAATATCACTTTTTTACCGCTAGTTTAAATTTTAGTGCTCCTGTTAAGAAATTTGAGCCATCCTTTAGCTAATATAATGTATTATTTGTTAATTCAAAAAATGAAGTTGCTGGATGGTTATTTACAGGAGCGCAGTTACTGCTTTCCGCTAGAACCATCTTCACATTCTCTCAGTTGGTTTGTGTTTCGGTACTGAATGTTTCACTGTCCAACTCAGATTGATGTTTGAATTTTGTCTGTTTCTCAGTCTGGTTGTTAGTGGAATGTGTCCGTCTTGATGTAGATGGCTAGAGCAAACAGATAGTAGTCCAGGTATCAATGCAGCTATGATAGAGTCTCTGTCAAAGAAAAAGGTGGAAGACCCGCAGAAATATGCGCAGTAAGCATGTGTTGTTACTGCTTTGTTTTTTATAAAACATGTTGTTAGCCTGTCAAATAGTGGGATATCAGATAGTAATAATAAAAGCATCATAGTTATAAATAAGTTGTTTAATTTTGACCAGTGTAAATTTGAATTCATCCGGTTTGATTTCTCTGCGGTCGATGTTGTTTGGTGATTGATGCCATGAGTATCAGAAAACAGCTCTTGTATGACCAACAGCGAAAACAGATGGTTGGATACATTGACTTGGGTGATGGCCCTGAATAGCAGGAAGCTTTAGTGTTTATGTTGACTTGTACTGATAGATATTTGCAAATCGTCAGCTTTATTGCTTTAACAGTTTCACCTAAATCGAAATTCATATTATTTTGCGTGCAATTAATAGTCGTGCCCTTTTTTAGGACTGGTTGCTTCTTGGAAAGCACCTGTTGCTTATTGTCTTACAAGAAGTCTCCAAGCTGCTACACAATGGAAGCTTTTGAATCATACTCTCCACAGCTTGAATGAGAGAGGATTCATTATTGATTGCATAACTATGGATGGTCATGCCACAAACTTAACAATTCTTGGGTGCTAAAGGGTGGTTCACATTGTCACCGATTGCTACGGCGATAGTGGGAATTGTCTTATCGCCGACAATGTGAACATGCAATACCGTTGTCGCCGCTATAACGCCGCTCCATCGGGAAAGTTTGGCAGTGTCAAACTTTTCCGACATCGGTGACATTACCGCGATGCATTATTGCAATGTGAACCAATGAACGCCGTTTGTCAGCGATAGGTCTGAGTTGACCTATAAAAAGTTAACCGCTCTGATTGTCATAACCTTCCACTCGTCACCCAACGACGGATAATAATAAATAAAATAATAATCTGTCATTGACTTTTTATTGGTTTGTTTTCATAAATTATAATATTTAAACAGAAAATTAGTTGAGACTCTAAATAAAGATAATATCTACACACCATTGCCAGGTAAGAGATGTCAGATTAGATTGATCTTAATTAAAAAAAAATAATAAACATAAATAAATAATAAAGAAAGTAATAATAATAATTTATTTATTATTATTAATAATTAATACTTGTTGTTGTTAGTTTGCCACTTTTTATTCTTTTTGCTGCCGATATATTTATTGATTGAATTGACTGTAACTGTTATCTGTTTTTATTATCATCATTATTGTTAATTGTTACTAATTATTATTATAACAACTAATAAATAATAAAAAAATGAATGATGTAACAATTAATAATAATATAATTATTATAATTAATTATCATGATAAATAATAATTGATAATAATTGCTATCAACTGAGTGCAATAATGATGATGACACCCAATTTACACCCAATTTTAAATTTTTTAAAATTTAAAATATTGAAATTCATTATCTTTGAAACTTGAAAAGAATAAAAAATAAATACAAACAACATTATTATTATTGTAATAATAAATATTTATTATTAATAAGTTTAACACTCATTTCAGTCAATGTTATTGAGCTTAAATTGTACTATAGTTTTTTTATTATTTATAAATATACTAGTTGAAATCGAAATTGCTGCTATATCACGGCTAATCACTGACTGCTAGTCGCTACCACTCAACTACGTTCTATTGGTTGTTGTGGTTTATAGGTCAAGCTTATTGTGAATGCGGTGTTGTCAGTGATAGCATCACTGACTGCTCCCGATTGTGAGTGGGCTGCATTCGGCGTTGAATTAGGATAATGTGAACATCATTTCTGTGATGCATCAGTGATGATCAGTGACACTGGTCACTGACAGTCCCTGATGCATCACTGACAATGTGAACCACCCTTAAGTTGACTGATAGTAACAACTTGGTGCCTTATTTCTTTATGGAGGAGTCCTCTCATTAGACCTTTACTGGATCCCTCCCACATGGTGAAACTGGTGCGTAATATGTTACATTCATATGGAATTGTCAGCTCTCCCAGTGGCCGAATTCAGTGGCGACATATTGCTCTACTACATGAGACACGGGAAAATATGGGACTGAGGCTAGCGAATAAGTTATCCGCAAGGCATATCAATTTTGTTCAAAATAAAATGAAGGTATTTTTTGTCTAAATGAATTTTTCATTTACAATCTTTTTTACAGTGAAGATTTTCTTACATTGCAAAATTATTGATTTACGCATATTTTTTGTTGGGCAACTCCAAATTATCATCTGTTGTTTTGTTAGGTCTCACTCGCTACACAATTGCTGTCTAACTCTGTAGCAGAAGCTCTTCTGACATTGAAGGAGCTTGGGGGGGGGGGGTGAAAGAATTTGAAGACTGTGAACCAACAGTAGAGTTTCTCAAGGTAATTTAGTTTTAGGAGTGTTCAATATTGACAGACTATTGCAATCATAGGACGGTGGTCAGCTAGATAACTTGTGGAGGTAGTGAATGTGTCACTGAACATGCATCTGATTACTTTATTATTGGACTGTTGATCTACTGTTTGACACTTTAAACAGTCAATCTGTAATGGCCAGGGGCTATAAGCAGCCATTACGGATAAGCAGTATGGAATGCATTGGGTCTTTTTTACAAGACGTCGGGGCTTACCCGCTTTCCCTCACTACTGCTGAAAATTTGCCTCTCTGGCTATGTAGATGGTATGAAGTGTTGCTGATACTCGCTTGGTTTTAGTGTTTCATCTTATTCCGCTATTGAATAGTTTGTTGTGCTTATACACTTTACAACTCGTCGTTGTAACAAAGCAACGCAATAGACTCGCTGATTTGGTCCACCTTTAGTCTAAACCATTGCATGTCCATAGGTTATGCAGTTATTTATTTTGAATTAATATAATCTATTTGTTAGACAGAGATGTGTGTATGAAAGGCTTAGTCTGTGGACCTGTCACTGTATGGGGGCTTGTTGTGCAGCTGATGGAGCCTCGTATTGCCCGCTATCTGCTGATGTACAAGTTTAGCCAGGATCACTTGTAGCTCTTCTTCAATGCCATTCGAGGAAGTGGTGAGTGCAACAACATCAAGTCACTGTAAACCATGGATATTTTTTATGTACGCTAGAGAGCGTAGCTCGCCGGCCTGAAAATATAAGTTTGTATGCCCAAGGGTTGGGGTGGGTTGCAGTTAGTGCTGGGTCGGTATCAGTTTTACTGGCTAAACTAAAAGTTTTGGTGTCAGTGAATTTTTTTTATTTTTGGCTTTATCGGTTTATAGCCGAGCCAGAATAGAAGCAGATGATGTTTTATCTATAAATGTCCTGTGTACAGTCATCATGTGCTGGTGCAAATCCAGCGAAAGGCCATATGTTTATAGACTAGCCTTTTATGAGTGCATGATTACCTGTTCCAGGACTTGAATATATCAATAATTGAGCATGAGAAATCTTTAGTCATTCTGCCGCTCAAATGTTAACAAAATATATTTTTCATTTTTATCGTCATCGCTTATTGTTGATTTTTACTGCCAGAGATTAAAAAAAACAAAAAAACCGAGTGCAGGCAGCCCAGAACTGAAACCTAACAGGAAGCCAAACTGACCCAGCACTACCAATACCCATTCCAGTATTTCAAAGCTGCATTTAGGCATTTGATTAGCAGATGTGGTGCTGAATCAGACCGAGGAATTACCGGTAATGTCGTACCTCGGAGTCACACGGAGATGATACAAGCTGGCAGCGACTGCTATGTACCTCCTAACATCATTCCACAGAATGACAACCAGGCCCAGCTCTTTGAAGAGTTCATGCGCTCAGTAGAATCATGTTTTATCGCCGATTTCCCATCAATTGTAGGCAATGTTTTAGTTTATATTAGTGGTTGGGTTGATAAAAAACTTATTACGAACTTGGGCTGTGACGATTGTCTCGTAGCATTGGTTTCTGCAACACCCAGTCAGAAATATGGCCACTATTTCATTTTCTTACATTTGACAAACAATGGCGGTCTAATATCCCATCAGCTGGCTCTATTTCAGTCTCTTTCAGCTGAGCGCTGGTTTATATGCTGTCACCAAAAAGGTTTGCTGTCTGTTCAGTCGAAGGTTTTGCAGGACGTTGGCCAAAATGATTTGTTAGTTGTTGGAGACCCCTTCCTTGAGACCACGGATGGCATATCAAACCACCCCGTAACATTGATTCAGCTAGTAGTAGGAACCTTTTACTATTTACTGCAACATCATAAGGCAAAGCTACACAATCTCAAGTTGCACGAAAGCAATATTCGTCACAAGAACACAAAATCCATCATGTTCAAGGGCCAGTAGAGCGCTTTTAATTGTGCTGCATACTTTCATTTTAGAAGCGCTCGATTTAAACTCTTCAACATTATTATAACTTTTTTATATATATCATATTTTCTTTTGTTAATTTATTTAATTTTGCTTTTTGCCAATGTGTATTAGTGACGTGTCGTGCACTGCTCATAAAACATGAATCCATTTGTGTGTTTTGATTGGAACATATTTATTTTAATTACAGGAATAAATTTATGTATACAAGCTGAACACAAGTGTTGTATTATGAACAATCATTGATTTGTAACATTCAATTAGCTGTTTAATACATTGGTTTTATAAGCACTGGATGGTAGAGTGGTTTAGCCTTTGAGTGCAGTATATTCCACACCTGTAGATGTGTGTGGCTGGTGGTTGAATTTGTCTGGCTAGCTCACATGAGAATAATCTTACACATAGTGGAGTTGTAATCTCAGCATTTGTTAGTTTGGCATCATCGTTGCTAGGATACATAGTAGCAGGTACCAAGATGGCCACCGGGATTACACGCCGCTGATATAGCGTGACTTTACCGATGTCCATTCCAGGAGATGTTTATTTCAGTGGGTGTGCCTAACAATAACCTTTGTATTTAACATCCAAGCACACGCATGCAACCAAAACTACCTAAAAATCACCACAGAATTACAATAAATGCAATGAATATTGCCAAAAAAGCTCTGTGAACAGTAGACTGAGATAGATCACCCAACAACACACCCACACAATGAGGCGTGATGATGCAACGATATAATCAGTAGTGTTGACTTCTAACACAGGTGTCTTGTGCAATGAAAATCTCCCACCGTAGTACATTTCACTGCAGGGAATCTGACTCAAACCTTCAGACAAAGTTATTTAGGGCTACATTTGTGGGTTGGGTGGGGATGGCTGCTTCACACCTGGAGGTGAATGGAAAATGGTGGCTCATTGCATGAATGCTTTCTCTTGCGACGGCCCCTGAAAGCCTCTGAAATAGTGGAAGCACTTTGCATAGAGATCTTTCTACTTTACAATGACGCTGGAGATGCAATACAAACTTTAATTAAATGTAGCTGAACACGACCTTACTGGTCTCACTGAGTTTATATCAGCCTTGCTTGATACAAAGTTTCAAACAATAAAACTGTGTTTCCTGTCTAACAAATATGAAAGCCTTTAGTTTTTTCTTAACATCCAGGCGTTTTCGAAATGAAAATCACAAACCATATAAATGCTTTAGAAACAACATTAGTTATTTGGATCTACAGAAACAACTTTGGAATAATCTAAAATGTTTAAATCTGTTTAAACTTTTCCAAAAAATTTAAAAGATTTTAGATGCAGTATGTTATTCAGATCATAAACAGTCGTATGCAGTTACATTAGCACCTCTGTGTAAGACAGCTAACATGCACATAAAGCCAATGATTATTGCATCACCAAATGCTGGGTTTTCATGATGCCTTCTGTCTGAAGAGATAAAAATAGCAACATGACAAGTTCGATAAGTTTGTATGTAAAGCATTTTCTGATAAAACGGTACAAAGCATTCCACTTTTGAAGCTTTTGATGGCTGCTTGACTGACTCGTAGTCGTGTCTAATTTTTATTATTAGACTTTTTGATGAAGTTGGATTCCAGGAAAGCTAGATATCTGCTATTTACAAAACCTAGCCTCAGTACCAGAATAAAGCTAGTCAGTGGGTCTTGTGATGGGATACAGCTGTACTTGTTTCATTCTTCACCCACAACATGACATGGTATCTTTTCCATCTCTTGTATTACTTACAGGGAGGGTCTCGAGAGAGAAGGAGTTCACCTCAGGTTTTATATGAGGTTATGGAGCTTCAAACAATTGCAATGTTGTACACATGAATAGATAGCATTTTGCAACATCACAGTCTTTTCTAAAAGTCTGTACGGCTATTTTAAGAATGTTCCCTGTGAGCACTTTCCAACATACCAAAGATTTGTGAATGGGCTCCCGGGGGCCAAGGGAGCCCATTCTAACATTCACTATTGGTAACCTCGGGAGTGAAATATCTCTGCGTTTATGCAATGTAAAGTGAAAAACATCAGTGAGTGTATCTTTGTGGTAGATTTTGGTGAACAATCATAGTAAACTGGGAGTTTCCTATACTATCTCCACACCGAATGCGCTAGAGCTATACCCACAGCCATCGGTAAGATGCTGTGCTGGTAGGAAAGCCTTACTGTGCCGGTAGCACAGTGTGCAGGGCCGGAAGTAAGCCCTGCCAGGCTGGTATTGACCCCTGCCGACCCGGTATGTGACTCAGGGCCTGTCAAGGATGGCTGCCTTAGCAGAGGACTTCTAAAACCAGTCAAGATCCTGCTCTAAGCCAAGAACAGAAATACCCTTCCATGTCTCCGAAGTTGCGAAGACCACAAGCTAGCCAGAGCCTTGGGACCCTGTAGGACACCTGTTGGACAGTAAGAGATAGGACTCCGCCTCTAGCCATTTGGCGCTTATTTCATTTAACCCTTGTACATTGGATGATTGGTTAGTTATTTATATATGTAATCCCATTGGTCTAATTACTTCCTGTGCCTTTACACTTATATGATTTTATGCTAATTACTTCCTGCCAGTTACGTATAAAAGGGCTGGCATTGCTCAGATTCATTGCAATTATTCTCATGTCTTGCCAATAACCCTAGTGGATTGCCACCCTAGGACTTTTCCTATTGAGAATACAGCCAGTATTCAAACTGCACTCTGTGTTGTTTGTGTGAGCCATGGGCTCTGTCTATACCGGATAACTCGGTTGCATTATTACACAGTTGTCACTGTCGAGCAGCACAGTGTCCCCTCTGGAGAGAGGTATAATACTTGAGCATAGTGGATGTCCGTGGAACCAGACCGGAATCCATTACATCTGTGTGTTCTAAGCATGTATGCCTATTTCACTGAGATAGTCAGAAACTGTTTTACTGTTAGTTGTTTGCAGCAGTTGCTATAACAACTAGTTACTAAATCCTCACAACGAGTCCAATAATACATACAAGTCCACACAGATTGGAGAGTCGTCGTACTAAAAACTCTACTGTTTTATTTCTTCATTGGATCAAACAATCAGTCTTTTTATTACAGGATAATTTCTCACAACAATTCCAATACTGCTTGTTCTGTATGCGCAAACTGAATACTTGGTATCCATTTATTGTTTTAAGATTTCTTTGGTTCGCACGTTTCTTTGGTACACGGTCTGTGTTCTTTGACATTTACAGACGTTAACTTAGTAGTTTTAGGCACAAAGTAAACATACTTTGACCGCAGGCCATGAGCATTAGATATGGCTGTGAGTTTACATGTTTGATGCCAGCAGTAATGTTACATGTACATCAACCAAATAGCTACTTATTTGTCCTTATACCCCATGTACATCTACCGATTAGCTCCCGATTTGCCCTTGCCGATTGGGTGGCTTTAAGTTTGTCTTTTCAATTAGGTCGCCAAACAATCGGTAGAGACTGATTTGAAGTAATCGGCAGGTTTTGATCCGCATCAAAAAATTGGTAGACAATTTGTGATTTTACCAATCATGTCACTACTAGCGATTTTGGTGTTTCCAAGAAAACCACTTCTTAAGCACAATTATTTATAGACGAAGAGTTGTTTTTGAGCATTCCGCTTGTGTTGTTTGTACATGTAGCGTCACCGATTGGAGATGACGTCAACGTGTTTTCCCAATTTTTTTGTTCCACTTGCCATTCTCATGCAATACCGATTAAACTCGCTATATTTGATGTCATAATTAGCCATAAAATGCTTTCAAACAACAGAAACAGGACACTTAAGAGCGACACATTTTGTATAAATAATTGCACTTGAGAAACATTTTGTTGGAAAAATTTAAACCGCAAGCAGTGCTATGATTGGTCAAATTACAATATGGCTCCCAATTTTGCGATGTGAATTGAAACCTGCCAGTTACTTCAAATTGGACACTACCGATTGTTAGACGATTTATCTGGAAACAGTGGCTGCAGAATCACGCAATCAGTAAGGCCATTTGAGAGATAATCGGTAGATGTACATGGAGCATGAGTCATTGTCACTTCTCTGGAACATCTCGAGTTCTGTGATCCCATTATGAAGTCCCTGGGTCTACATTTCTGCACATCTGGCAAGGTTTCACTACCTCTTTGACAACTTTCTTCTCTGTACAACTACAAAGTATTTTTTCTGAAATGTATGCAGTATTCCAAACAGCTAAATAAAGCTCACTCGGAACTTTTTTGTATCACAGTGATGTCATCATATGTAGGAGGGATAACTCCTACACAAGTTGATTCCCAACTTTGACGTATGTTTGTCAGCGCATCAGCAATATCAGCTGCTGACTTGACTAATTTGATAGTCAGCACGACTAAACTGATCACTTTATGGTTCTCAGTCTATGTCTGACAACCATTTCACTGAGTCCACCTTTTTTAAGTCTCGGTGTATTATAAAGAGCTGAACCTACCGAATCATGCACTTTGGCTGTGGATAACCACATCAAATCCTAGCTAAGTGGTGCTCATTAATTACAACAGAATCTCAACTGATTGTCAAGTTTTGGAATGTCGACGAGCTGGTGGTTGACAGTTGAATCGCTTGTCAACAGATTTGACCAGATCGTTGACTTGCCTAGACTTGAGGCCTGCAATGCGTAAATAAGATACACTCAAGATCATCTGATTATGTTTTGGCGTCCATCTGCAATAGAAATATCTGTAAAATAGAGTGAAATAATTAAATGAACTAAAATGACAACTTGACTTGATATTATTGTTGGCACATTTTACAACAATCCCAAACGCCATTAGTTGTTGTATGCTACAAATTTGATTTTTGGTATTTATTATTGTTCTTGAATATAAAATGTTAAATTGCCTACCTTAACATGTGAGGACAACTACCAACTTTAGACATTTTTGTTATTTCAATTTATTTGATTTGTCATACATATATCCATATACCAGTTGCATATATAACCATTTTCTCATACTGTGGTACACATACAGTAAGCATATACATCATTTATGCTTACTTAGTCCAGTGAAAGCGTTCACTTTGTGTGTTTACTAAAATAAACGGAGCCTCTACTTACTTGCTCTTATAACATGGCAGGCTTTAGGAAAAGTTTGACATAGAGTTAGAGAATGGGAGTTGTCCTCTATAGCCAAGTTTTAGACCTAAGAATCTGTCACAAAAGTAGCCGATGACTTTCTACAAAAGCTATATCGACAACGAGGTAAGCTAGTTGACTGATTGGTCGACCGAACTTATTTTATTGCTTGTTGATTCAACTTGATCGCCACTCAAGTTGTTGACATCCTGATTTTCAACAATCGTTATAATAACTTCTAACTATGCAGTGTTAGTACAAGTATGTAGTTTTATCCACGAGTATTATCTACAGAGTACTTCATTTATTGTGCCATGTGTAGGATGACTGCACTAACTACCTGTCTTGTATCCACTGACCTATTACTTCGTCAAACACCTTTCTATACATTTATCTAGAGCATTATATTCTGTATATGAGCTGCCATTAATGTCTGATGCGTTGTTACATCTCCATTACTGGATAACTCTACCTCTAGTAACCAAACAAACAGATGACAACCTGTCTACAGCAATTCTCTTGACTTTAGCTGCATTGCTGGCGACACAGTAATAACAATGGCTCTTCCTCAGCTTTCCCACTTACAGCTATTCACTTCTGTATATCAGCCATTTAGACATCAATGGTTTCCCATCTCTATCAGCTTTCTTTTTCATGACTCTATCAACTGTGACAGAAAACTGGTGTTATAATATCACTTGTGCTAAGATATAACATTATGTCTAAAGGCATGTAAGATGGATGAATAATTGTAACAGATGTTTTGTATCAGTGATTTGCTAACAGAGTATTGAGAGTAAATAGCAAAAGATCCAATCAGCATTCAGGGCCCCTTTGCATTCTCTCCAGCAGAGAGCCTGTGTTCCAACTAACTGTTAGATAACAGAACTGCCTTCATATTGGTTCATATAGAGTTGTAGCAGTAGAAGAAACCATAGAATTATCTCCCTTCATTGAACGCTAACTAGTTTTTAGTACTCGGTGATTTTTGGGACGGGTAAAAGTGGCGTACCAGGCTATACTTTTGAAATATTTGCTGTTTTGAGATATGTTATTTTTGTTGCAAAAATTAATAATTACGCATCATTTTACCGGAGCTAAAGTTTATTCAGTACAAAGGACTACTTCAATGATGTCTAGACAACATAGCCTTCAGTACAAAGGACTACTTCAGTGATGTCTAGACAACACAGCCATCAGTACAAAAGACTACTTCAATGATGTCTAGACAACATAGCCTTCAGTACAAAGGACTACTTCAGTGATGTCTAGTCAACATAGCCTTCAGTACAAAGGACTATTTCAGTGATGTCTAGTCAACCTAGCCTTCAGTACAAAGGACTACTTCAGTGATGTCTAGTCAACATAGCCTTCAGTACAAAGGACTACTTCAATGATGTCTAGACAACATAGCCCTCAGTACAATGGACTACTACAGTGATGTCTAGACAACATAGCCATCAGTACAAAGGACTACTACAATGATGTCTAGTCAACATAGCCTTCAGTACAAAGGATTACTTCAGTGATGTCTAGTCAACATAGCCATCAGTACAAAGGACTACTACAATGATGTCTAGACAACATAGCCATCAGTACAAAGGACTACTTCACTGATGTCTAGTCAACATAGCCTTCAGTACAAAGGACTACTACAGTGATGTCTAGTCAACATAGCCATCAGTACAAAGGACTACTTCAGTGATGTCTAGACAACATAGCCTTCAGTACGAAGGACTACTACAATGATATCTAGTCAACATAGCCATCAGTACAAAGGACTACTTCAGTGATGTCTAGTCAACATAGCCCTTAGTACAAAGGACTACTTCAATGATGTCTAGTCAACATAGCCTTCAGTACAAAGGACTACTTCAGTGATGTCTAGTCAACATAGCCTTCAGTACAAAGGACTACTACAATGATATCTAGTCAACATAGCCTTCAGTACAATGGACTACTACAATGATGTCTAGTCAACATAGCCTTCAGTACAAAGGACTACTACAATGATGTCTAGTCAACACAGCCATCAGTACAAAGGACTACTTTAGTGATGTCTAGTCAACATAGCCTTCAGTACAATGGACTACTTCAGTGATGTCTAGACAACATAGCCTTCAGTACAAAGGACTACTACAGTGATGTCTAGTCAACATAGCCTTCAGTACAAAGGACTACTTCAGTGATGTCTAGTCAACATAGCCTTCAGTACAAAGGACTACTACAATGACATCTAGTCAACATAGCCTTCAGTACAATGGACTACTACAATGATGTCTAGTCAACATAGCCTTCAGTACAAAGGACTACTACAATGATGTCTAGTCAACACAGCCATCAGTACAAAGGACTACTACAGTGATGTCTAGTCAACATAGCCTTCAGTACAAAGGACTACTTCAGTGATGTCTAGTCAACATAGCCCTCAGTACAATGGACTACTACAGTGATGTCTAGTCAACATAGCCATCAGTACAAAGGACTACTTCAGTGATGTCTAGTCAACATAGCCCTCAGTACAAAGGACTACTTCAGTGATGTCTAGTCAACATAGCCATCAGTACAAAGGACTACTACAGTGATGTCTAGACAACATAGCCTTCAGTACAAAGGACTACTACAGTGATGTCTAGTCAACATAGCCCTCAGTACAATGGACTACTTCAATGATGTCTAGACAACATATCCTTCAGTACAAAGGACTACTTCAGTGATGTCTAGTCAACATAGCCCTCAGTACAAAGGACTACTTCAGTGATGTCTATTCAATATAGCCTTCAGTACAAAGGACTACTACAGTGATGTCTAGACCCTGCTGGAGCAACACAAGAAAAAAGCAACCTATTACAGCGATTGCGGATTTTGCAGCTTCCATTTCCAGTGAAATCTCAAAGCAATTGCTAGCACTTTATTTGAGATTATAGCCGGATTTTGATCGAGATCAAAAGTTCAGAAGCCGATTCCTTGACAGGCCAACCAATCAGAACCCACAAATGTCATACCACTGATTCCAATAATATTTACCAGTTGCATCACACCGATCTATCAACAGCCATATAATATTTTGTAGGCCATATTTTGCATGCATTTATTTTTGATTATAATGTGTCAAAAAGTCAGCAATGAAGGTGCACGTGCACAACAGCAGAGCCAATCTTGGCACCGGACCCAGAACGGCAGTCAAGGCAGAAAGAACTATCGCAAAGTTGATTTACTACTACAGCCTGTCCAGCATGCATTAGTTTAAGGCCACTTTAAATGGAATAGCTGTGGGAGGTTTTTGTGCTAAACACAGTCAGAACCAACACCCCCCCCCCCCCCCTCTCACCCCTTGTATTAGATCCCTTCTACACCCCTTTCCCTATCCCCCAGCGTCAGTTTTATTTGGACCAGGGATTCTCCCTTTATAACCATGTAAAACCCATACCGGGTTAAGGTTACCAGCTATACCTGGTCTTGTACCGGGCCCGTGGTTAAAATGAGTAAACTGATAACCGATTCTTTAATCAACCAATCACAACACACAAATGTCACACAGCCGAGTCCAATAGTATTATACCAGTTATATTTATAATACATAGAGTGATATATATAATACATAGAGTGATATATATAATACATAGAGTTATATATAATGGATAGATCCAACAACGTTTCATAGACATCTGCATCAATCTAATGGTGCATACTGTTGTATACAGGACCATGAGCTATCCATAGAGTTATAAAATTGATCTGCCAAGTGCATACGCTATACTAAACCTCATAGACACGGATATTGTACGCATCATCAACTCGTAAAATCAAAGTATATATAGTATACATCAATGTGATGATTACAGAGATGGTTGGTTCACTCATTTAGCTGGTAGAGTAAAAGCCGTTGAGAGCTCCAGTGAGGTACAACTAGGGTGGTACCGTACACATCTAGATCATACACATAGCCAGCTGTATAGCTGTCTCTCATCTCTGATATAATGTTACCTACAATAATAGTTCAGTAATATCTACAGTATATTCCCTACTATATACCACATCTATATACCTACCTATAAGTATATATAACACAACAAACCAATGCAGTATACAATATATATATAGTATACAATAACACACCTGTTGTGATGTCTAGTATGTATATTGTTGTATTGTAGTGTGCAGTTACTAATATGTAATCTGCATATTGTACCAGACCAAATGGTTGGTTCACATCAGGGCAAGTCCACATCACCTCTCCAGTTGTAATGTTTACCAGATATATTCTGGATATATCTGATAAGACGACAGAAGCTTCTCCAGCCGCACACATACGAATATTTGCAGTGCTTGGTAGAGGAGAGGGAATGTGACGTAGAATTTTACCGTCGAGAGAATACACAGTTATTTTATTGTTTGCTCTGTCTGGTATGACCACCTGGTCAGCTACGACAACCAACGCAGATAAATACCGACCGCCACCAGAGTGATTCCAGCTGGTGATGTGTCCACCAGACATGTCATACACACCTACTTTACAGGGGCGAGAACGAGATAATGTATAGATTTTATCTTTGTACACGGAGATGGAGTATACACTACCAGAGGTGGAGATGAAAGAATTGTACACTTTGTAGTTACTGTCTACTTTAGTAACTGTTTTGTTACGCAACCCGACATAAGTACTACCGTTGTAGTGACACACTGAGAGAGGGTTAGCAGGTAATTGTACAGACTGGAGTTGTGTGAGCGATTGTGGGAGATGTGGAGTTGTGTCTCCTTTCTCACTGGCTACAACTATGTCTTCTGAGCAGACAACTTCTAATTCCATCTCCCTGCACTCACCTACAATATTATGACTCTGGTTAGATTTGATAGCGACAATAGAGTTGATGATATAGATTAATCTTAACCTCAGACACTATAGATTAATCTTAACCTCAGACACTGTAGATTAATCAGTTAACTGTATCACACATACATATAATATAGGGTTCAGTAGATATAATACATTTGTAGAGTTAAATAAAAAACAATACAACAATATAATGTTTGTATGTGAGGTTACACTCAATGATTTCATACAAGATGATTAAACTGTGTTGGCTCACTGCCAGATATTTCTATCACAGCTATTCCAACTACACCGATGTAAATATTACTGAGGTATCCTAGTCTGAGGTACAACAAGTCTAGTCACTCACCCTTTAGCCTCAGTTTCTGCTGATCAATAAGTTTTAGCTCAGGTAGTTGTTCTACAACAAAGTCTTGTATTTGTTGTTTTAGCTCTCTGTATCCCTTCACAAAATCTGCCTGTAAATAAAATGTAGATAAATGTGTGAGTAGCTGATAGCTGTATATTGTAATACTTGGTACAGCTGGAAGGGGGGGGGGTGCCTACACCACAACAGAGGACAATAACACTAAGGCTTTATAAATGATGTATGTTATTCAACTGTCTATATAAAGCCCCGCCCTTCTACTTATTACCTAATGGCATTGTGCTCCTTTGGGTACTCAGTCTATGAATATTTGTTACTTAAAGTCACAAATAAATAGATATCAATGTCCACAGTGATGCTCTAAGGCTAAAGCACTGGTAAAGCCCTAGTTATTGACTAGTGCACATTCTAGAAGCCACTCTACCACTAGACATGTGAAACATACAAACTATTCATACAAACATCTACCTGGTGACTATGTTTTACTCTAGTCTCTATCAGTTGTCTCTGATTTCTTATTTGAGTCCATTTCTTAAGTACAATGTCTTCCATAAACTCAGCCATATTTACTCTCCCTTTTTGTCTTTTCTCTCTCAGCTCTACCTCCAGTCTCTTGTATTTACTCTTGAGTGCATTTATCTACAACAGAAATGTGTCATTGAGTCAGCGCTGCCTCCTACAGTATCATTTAATCAAAGTATGATTGGATAGTCTAAAGTCAAACCTGCGCATCCCTAGTTTGATGTATCAATTCTACCATCTGTGATGTTTTGTTATCATATTCAGCTCTCATTTCAGATGTATTTTTGAATAGTCTCTCATACTGATCCTCTTTGGCCAACATCTCAGCACTGATTCCTTCTTTGAGTAGGGCAGCAACACAGTCATCTAGTGACAGCAGCTTGTGAGAGGTGCCTGTTATACATATCATATAAAGTTGGTTGTGCAACAAACTAATGCTACATGTACATCTATCGATTTGCTCTTGCCGATTGGAGATGACGTCAAGGAGTTTCCTCTATTTTTTTTATCTACTTGCCATTCTCACGCAATACCGGTGAAACTCGCTATAATTTTGCCATAGTTAGCCATAGATTGCTTTTAAACAAAAAAAACGGGACGCTAAAAAACAACTCTTCATCTAAAAGTAATTGCACATGAGAAACAAATTTGTTGGAAACATCAAACCACAAACAGTGATATGATTGGTCAAATCACGAATTGTCTACCGATTTTTCGACCACGAACAAAACCTACCGATAGCCTAAAATAAAATGTTACCAATAATTTCATTACGTCACACAGGAAACGGGAGCTAATCGGTAGATGTACACGAGGTATAACTTAGGAATTGAAAAAATGATGATGCAAGACCTGGGAAATCCAAGACAGCAAACAACATAATAGGGAAGTGACACTGTTCCATATGGAGCTAGTAGAAGTTGGTACTAAGAAAACCAGACGTGTGGTTGCTAGGATACTACAAAAGTCTGGTTGCTAGGATACTACAAAAGTCTGGTTGCTATGATACTACAAAAGTCTGGTTGCTAGGATACTACAAAACCATTAATATTAAAGACACTTGACTCAATTATCTTTTCTTTTTACTTTAGATTTTTCCTCTCACTATTATATCAGTTTTACCTTGAAGTTAATTGTGCTTCATTGCCCTGTACTCAGGTCCCGGCAGAGCAGTTTCACTTTAGCGATGCAACCGAAGGTAGCTTAGTCGATCGTTGAACTGATCATTAGAAATCACGACTTGCTTGACTATTATTCTGACGTAAGGAAGTTTGAGCAAATAATATGACAAAAATGATGTTGTTGAGAAAGCTCAAAGAATCAATAAAGCTTTTGGAAGTTCTCTTTTGAAAAAGACTTGGTTTATTCAGTTAAAAAAAAAATAATTAAATATCATGTTCATGGGTAAAACCATAGTTTTGCATTTCGGGTATATTTGAGTTTGCCAACGTAAACTAATGAAAGCACGCCCTTGAACGATTACTGTGGTTTGCTTTCATAGTGTCGTTGGAGTTTTACAATTTATGTTGATGGGGCACCATCAATAATGTATACCCCAAATTTATAAGCCGCCGTGAATAAAAAAATGTTTCTTTTGTAATTGTTAAAATGAATTCACTTTCGTTGTAATAGTATTGTTGGTGGAAACCGGGCTTTCGGAATCTTTAATAATAGATTTTGGACAAAAATCTGCCTCGACTCTTATTGCTTTGTACACGCTAATCGCTGTGCATTAACCCAAATCATCACTTTGTTATCAGCGCAAACTATCAATGATTATAAATAAATTATCTTTGCTAACAATACTACTATTATGGAGGGACTGGTAGGAGTTATCTCCCAGCTGGATATTCAGACTTTATTACAGCCATTAGTGACATACCACATGTTTGGTGCACTTGGTGATGTCATAATTGGTTATTATTTTACATTCATAAAACGGCCAACAAAAGAGTCACAAGTAGCGGGTAGGTCTGGGATGTAGAATACTGACTGCATTTAATTCATCTGTACTAGCCAACTATATAGAGACTGTGACATAGAGGTATATATAGAGACTGTGACATAGAGGTATAGATAGAGACTGTGACATAGAGGTATAGATAGAGACTGTGACATAGAGGTATAGATAGAGACTGTGACATAGAGGTATAGATAGAGACTGTGAAATAGAGGTATAGATAGAGACTGTGACATATAGGTATAGATAGAGACTGTGACATAGAGGCATAGATAGAGACTGTGACATAGAGGCATAGATAGAGACTGTGACATAGAGGTATAGATAGAGACTGTGACATAGAGGTATAGATAGAGACTGTGACATAGAGGTATAGATAGAGACTGTGACATAGAAGTATAGATAGAGACTGTGACATAGAGGTATAAATAGAGACTGTGACATAGAGGTATAGATAGAGACTGTGACATAGAGGTATAGATAGAGACTGTGACATAGAGGTATAGATAGAGACTGTGACATAGAGGTATAGATAGAGACTGTGACATAGAGGTATAGATAGAGACTGTGACATAGAAGTATAGATAGAGACTGTGACATAGAGGTATAAATAGAGACTGTGACATAGAGGCATAGATAGAGACTGTGACATAGAGGTATAGATAAAGACTGTGACATAGAGGCATAGATAGAGACTGTGACATAGAGGTATAGATAAAGACTGTGACATAGAGGTATAGATAGAGACTGTGACATAGAGGTATAGATAGAGACTGTGACATAGAGGTATAGATAGAGACTGTGACATAGAGGTATAGATGGAGACTGTGACATAGAGGTATAGATGGAGACTGTGACATGGAGGTATAGATGGAAACTGTGACATAGAGGTATAAATGGAGACTGTGACATAGAGGTATAGATAAAGACTGTGACATAGAGGTATAGACAGAGACTGTGACATATATCTATAGACAGAGACTGTGACAAAGAGCTATAGATAGAAATTGTGACATAGATCTATAGACAGAGACTGTGACATAGAGCTATAGATAGAGATTGTGACATAGAGGTATAGATAGAGACTGTGACATAGAGGTATAGATAGAGACTGTGACATGGATCTATAGACAGAGACTGTGACATAGAGGTATATATAGAAACTGTGACATAGAGCTATAGAGACTGTGACATAGAGGTATAAATAGAGACTGTGACATAGAGCTATAGAGATTGTGACATAGAGGTATAGATAGAGACTGTGACATAGAGGTATAGATATAGACTGTGACATAGAGGTATAGATAAACACTGTGACATAGAGGTATAGATAGAGACTGTGACATAGAGGTATAGATAGAAACTGTGACATAGAGCTATAGATACTGTGACATAGAGGTATAAATAAAGACTGTGACATAGAGCTATAGAGACTGTGACATGGAGGTATAGATAGAGACTGTGACATAGAGGTATAGATAGAGACAGTGACATAGAGGTATAGATAGAGACTGTGACATAGAGGTATAGATAAACACTGTGACATAGAGGTATAGATAGAGACTGTGACATAGAGGTATAGATAGAGACTGTGACATAGAGGTATAGAGACTGTGACATAGAGGTATAGATAGAGACTGTGATATAGAGGTATAGATAGAGACTGTGACTAGAGGTATAGATAGAGACTGTGACATATAGGTATAGATAGAGACTGTGACATAGAGGTATAGACTGTGACATAGAGCTATAGAATGAGACTGTGACATAGAGGCCACTAACAGTATACCACTATAACTTTCATCAAAATAAATTTATCAGCTGCAATTTCATTCTATCAAAATTTGAAATGTGTTTGTTCTCACTGTTACAATTGATCGCCGGTCAAGTGTAGAAGCAACCCTTCAGAAAGAGAGGGGAGGGGCTTAATTAACCTAACGGCGACAAAATTGATGTCCAGTAAATTGCTAGTGTGTGTCTTATATACCCAACCGACAACCTGATGAACTGAGTTTGTTGATCTACACCTCCATCTACACCTCTATGAACAGTGAAAACAGGCCACGCCACAGTAATTCACTACCAGGACGCATCCTCATTATGTTGTGTTGGCAAACTCATTTACACCCGAAATAAGAAACTAATGCTGCATGTACACCAAAGAAATCGGGGCTGAAAAGATCACTGATTAGTGACAAATCATTTGTTTGAAAATAATTAGGCAAAACACAATGTTCATCTTCGTTAAAAAAACCGATGAAATCGGCGGGCACAACTATTTCAACTTGACCTGATAAGATCCACTTCAAACGAATTAGAGCATGAAATACGAGTTGGACTGATGATGAGTCATGTTTAACTGCTTCCAATTCAATAGCATTGACCCATAGACCTATAACCATAGCATAAACCCATAGATCTATAACCATAGCATAGACCTATAGACCTATAACCATAGCATAGACCTATAACCATAGCATAGACACATAGACCTATAACCATAGCATAGACCTATAGACCTATAACCATAGCATAGACCTATAGACCTATAACCATAGCATAGACCTATAACCATAGCATAGACACATAGACCTATAACCATAGCATAGACCTATAGACCTATAACCATAGCATAGACCTATAGACCTATAACCATAGCATAGACCCATAGACCTATAACCATAGCATAGACCCATAGACCTATAATCATAGCATAGACCCATAGACCTATAACCATAGCATAGACCTATAGACCTATAACCATAGCATAAACCCATAGATCTATAACCATAGCATAGACCCATAGACCTATAACCATAGCATAGACCCATAGACCTATAAACATAGCATAGACCCATAGACCTATAAACATAGCATAGACTCATAGACCTATAACCATAGCATAGACCTATAGACCTATAACCATAGCATAGACCTATAGACCTATAACCATAGCATAAACCCATAGACCTATAACCATAGCATAGACTCATAGACCTATAGCGATAGCATAGACCCATAGACATATAACCATAGCATAGACCTATAGACCTATAACCATAGCATAGACCTATAGACCAATAACCATAGCATAGACCCATAGACCTATAACCATAGCATAGACCCATAGACCTATAACCATAGCATAAACCCATAAACCTATAACCATAGCATAGACCCATAGACCTATAACCATAGCATAGACCCATAGACCTGTAACCATAGCATAGACCCATAGACCTATAGCATTGATCCATAGACCTATAACCATAACATAGACCTATAACCATAGCATAGACCCATAGACCTATAACCATAGCATAGACCCATAGACCTATTTCAGAAATCCATCGGCTAGATAATAATCTATCAGATTACAATCAGCTGGTGTACATGCAGCATAACATTCTACCACAGAGTATTTATGAGCAAACTCAATTTAGGCTTTTCAAGTGAAGAAAATCAAAATTTATTTTATGAAAAATAATTCAAAGGCTGCATTGAACCCTTGAGCTTTCTCCACAAAATCATTTTTCTCTTATCAGCTGCTTGAAATGTCACAAATCAGGATAATAGTTAAACGTGTCGTGATTTCTAATGATAAGTTATACGACCAACTAGACTATTTCTGGCAGCATCGGTAAAGGGAGACAACTCCTACCAGGACCCCATTACACAGATATATTACTTACCATTGTCACATTTATCCATATCGGGCAGACATTTCATGCACCAGAGAGTCAAACAAAGTTTACAAGCCAGGCTGTAGGGTTCGTTAGAGTGTGTAGTGCAGTTCGTTGTCTGGCGTTTCTTAGCCTGAGCTCTAAACTCATCCATATTTATCTTGATATGTTGATCCATCGTATCATCATGTGACTAAAATATTAAAGGTAAATCTCAAGCTACAATTTGAGAAAGAAGTCCAGCTGACAAAAACCGACAACACAGAAAGCAAACCTCACAGAATAATTACTGGACAACTAACAGATAAATCAATCGCTAGGCTCGGTGGCTCAGAACGTTTTGTGTTTTGGGTTTTAAAAGGTGTGAACGCCTTCCAAACCATCTGAATGCTTTTGAAAATGTCCGAACTTCTTCAAAAGCTTTTAGACATTTTGCAAAGTCGTACACACACTTCGTAAGTCAAAGCCTATTAGCTGGTCCGCTCTATTGATGGTATATCTTCAGTCTACTTATGACTGATATATTTTGTACTAAACGAATGACAGTTAAATTTCATTGAAATAAATGAAAGAAATCATATTTATTATTTATTTACGCCATTATATGAAATTCCATATTACTATAAATAGTATACAAAACCTAATTATATTTTATCCAAGTATAAGTTTTAGAGACTCAACAAATGTTTACATAGCTAAATAATTGGCTCTATTGATTAACGTTAGATGGTAAGAATAGAGGCTATAAAGACGATGAGTGCAATCGTTTTTGTTTCAAAAGTCATGCGCTTTGCAATCCTATCAAAGATTTTTCAAACTAGTTCAGATTATTTTGAAACAGTTCAAATGATCAGAAAATAGGTCAAACGTTTTATAAAATAGTTCATGCCTGAGCGCACAGTAGACTATAAATCCACAGCCCTGGTTCATACTATTTTTAGAGCGTTTGTAATTTTCAAAATCATTTGAATCATTTCTAAACAGAGCTCATTAATTTTATTCAGTGAGCTACTTTTTGTTGACCCACGAGTTACGAACAAAATGATTATTTATTGATTAAATTTATTGCCGGTCTGATTATTTTTATTGCACAGTGTTCGGCGAACAAAGGTAGCGAATACTCTTACTACTTGCAAAATAATGATACATTTTGTTACGATCGTTTGATTGATTAATTGCTTTGATACGATTGTTGGACAGGAAATACAGTTTGTTTTGCATAAAATCCAGCAACTGAGCCAGTTTTTAGATAAGGTTTTAGGCCAATCTACTACATTTACCCAATTATTTTCTATATAAATGACGCTTTGCTAAATGTTCATATTATTTCAAAGTCGTTCATACGCTTTTGAAAGCAAAAGCCTCTAATGTTGTCAGCTGACATGGTTAGGCATGTGATATAGAGAAATCAACCAATAAGCATACAGAGAGAACAAGCAAACCAATCACAACAATCGACAGATACAATAACTTACATCTACATGACTGTTACATAACTTTGTACAACAATGTGTACAATAGCTCACAGCCTCCTCCTTAGACCTTTTCTTCCTAACACAAATATCACACCATTTATTGTCTTCTCCTGGCATTTCATGTGATGGGAGAGTATGTGGAGCCCCAGCGAACACCTCTCTGTGTTATATATATAGATTGTATGGTAACTGTAGTATAACTTATATATAAGTATATATACTATAGCCTGTGAACTATAACTACACATATAGGGGACACTTACCCACACCCCGACGCTGGACATACTATTAGGTGATTCTCCTCATAAAAGCCACTCAAACACTGTAAACAGTGCACGTGTGTACAAGGTAGGGTCGTAGGTTGTGGTAACGCCTCATCTTTTCTCAAACAAAATCCACACTCCACTGATGCTGGAGTTTTGTCCATTGTTGTCTGTCAACATAACAAACCTGTCATATAGTTTCTTTTATAAAAAACTAGACAGAAAGTGACACACAACTGCAGGTTGTATAACAAACAAGCCAGACAGTGACACACAACTGCAGGTTGTATAACAAACAAGACAGACAGTGACACACAACTGCAGGTTGTATAACAAACAAGACAGACAGTGACACACAACTGCAGGTTGTATAACAAATAAGACAGACAGTGACACACAACTGCAGGTTGTATAACAAACAAGACAGACAGTGACACACAACTGCAAGTTGTATAGCAAACGAGACAGACAGTGACACACAACTGCAGGTTGTATAACAAACGAGACAGACGGTGACACACGACTGCAGGTTGTATAACAAACAGGACAGACGGTGACACACAACTGCAGGTTGTATAACAAACAAGACAGACAGTGACACACAACTGCAGGTTGTATAACACACGAGACAGATAGTGACACACAACTGCAGGTTGTATAACAAACGAGACAGACAGTGACACACGACTGCAGGTTGTATAACAAACGAGACAAATGTGTACTTGAAGAAAAGATAAGAGGGCATGTGTTAATGGCAACATTAGCCAGTTAAACCGAAGTATATGATAGATGTATATGGTAGGTGATATAGCCACTGTGTTGAAGTTAAGAATGCTTCAGTGGCTTGTTGAGATGTTGAGAGTTTTCGGCTCTCTGATATTCTTTGGTGGGAATTGAGGTCTTTGTTGTGACTCTAACGAGGGTAATGCGATTGAGTGAACTGGAATATTGTGAGTGATTTCTTCGGATGTTATATGTTATGCAGATGTTATATGTTATGTAGTTGTTATCTGTTATGTAGATGTTATATGTTATGTAGATGTTATATGTTATGTAGATGTTATATGTTATGTAGATGTTATATGTTATGTAGATGTTATATATTATGTAGATGTTATATGCTATGTAGGTGTTATATGTTATGTAGGTGTTATATGTTATGTAAATGTTATATGTTATGTAGTTGTTATATGTTATATAGATGTTATATGTTAAGTAGATGTTATATGTTATGTAGTTGTTATCTGTTATGTAGATGTTATATGTTATGTAGATGTTATATGTTATGTAGATGTTATATGTTATGTAGATGTTATATGTTATGTAGATGTTATATATTATGTAGATGTTATATGCTATGTAGGTGTTATATGTTATGTAGGTGTTATATGTTATGTAAATGTTATATGTTATGTAGTTGTTATATGTTATATAGATGTTATATGTTAAGTAGATGTTATATGTTATGTAGTTGTTATATGTTATGTAGATGTTATATGTTATGTAGGTGTTATATGTTATGTAGATGTTATATGTTATGTAGATGTTATATGTTATGTAGATGTTACATGTTATGTAGATGTTATATGTTATGTAGATGTTATATGTTATGCAGATGTTATATGTTATGTAGATGTTATATGTTATGCAGATGTTATATGTTATGTAGATGTTATATGCTATGTAGATGTTATATGTTATGTAGATGTTATATGTTATGTAGATGTTACATGTTATGTAGATGTTATATGTTATGTAGATGTTACATGTTATGTAGATGTTATATGTTATGTAGATGTTATATGTTATGTAGATGTTATATGCTATGTAGATGTTATATGTTATGTAGTTGTTATATGTTATGTAGATGTTATATGTTATGTAGATGTTATATGTTATATAGGTGTTATATGTTATGTAGATGTTATATGTTATGTAGATGTTATATGTTATGTAGTTGTTATATGTTATGTAGATGTTATATGTTATGTAGATGTTATATGTTATGTAGATGTTATATGTTATGTAGTTGTTATATGTTATGTAGATGTTATATGTTATGTAGATGTTATATGTTATGTAGATGTTATATGCTATGTAGATGTTATATGTTATGTAGATGTTATATGTTATATAGGTGTTATATGTTATGTAGATGTTATATGTAATGTAGATGTTATATGTTATGTAGATGTTATATGTTATGTAGATGTTATGTAGTTGTTATATGTTATGTAGATGTTATATGTTATGTAGATGTTATATGTTATGTAGATGTTATATGTTATGTAGTTGTTATATGTTATGTAGATGTTATATGTTATGTAGATGTTATATGTTATGTAGATGTTATGTAGTTGTTATATGTTATGTAGATGTTATATGTTATGTAGATGTTATATGTTATGTAGATGTTATATGTTATGTAGTTGTTATATGTTATGTAGATGTTATATGTTATGTAGATGTTATATGTTATGTAGATGTTATATGTTATGTAGATGTTATATGTTATGTAGATTCTATATGTTATGTAGTTGTTATATGTTATGTAGATGTTATATGTTATGCAGATGCTATATGTTATGTAGATGTTATATGTTATGTAGATGTTATATGTTATGTAGATGTTATATGTTATGTAGATTCTATATGTTATGTAGTTGTTATATGTTATGTAGATGTTATATGTTATGCAGATGCTATATGTTATGTAGATGTTATATGTTATGTAGATGTTATATGTTATGTAGATGTTATATGTTATGTAGGTGTTATATGTTATGTAGATGTTATATGTTATGTAGTTGTTATATGTTATGTAGATGTTATATGTTATGCAGATGCTATATGTTATGTAGATGTTATATGTTATGTAGATGTTATGTAGATGTTATATGTTATGTAGATGTTATGTAGATGTTATATGTTATGTAGATGCTATATGTTATGTAGATGTTATATGTTATGTAGATGTTATATGTTATGTAGATGTTATATGTTATGTAGATGTTATATGTTATGTAGATGTTATATGTTATGTAGATGTTATATGTTATGTAGATGTTATATGTTATGTAGATGCTATATGTTATGTAGATGTTATATGTTATGTAGATGTTATATGTTATGTAGATGTTATGTAGATGCTATATGTTATGTAGATGTTATATGTTATGTAGATGTTATATGTTATGTAGATGTTATATGTTATGTAGATGTTATATGTTATGTAGATGTTATATGTTATGTAGATGTTATGTAGATGTTATATGTTATGTAGATGCTATATGTTATGTAGATGTTATATGTTATGTAGATGTTATATGTTATGTAGATGTTATATGTTATGTAGATGTTATATGTTATGTAGATGTTATATGTTATGTAGATGCTATATGTTATGTAGATGTTATATGTTATGTAGATGTTATATGTTATGTAGATGTTACATGTTATGTAGATGTTACATGTTATGTAGATGTTATATGTTATGTAGATGTTATATGTTATGTAGATGTTATATGTTATGTAGATGTTATATGTTATGTAGATGTTATATGTTATGTAGATGCTATATGTTATGTAGATGTTATATGTTATGTAGATGTTATGTAGATGTAACATGTTATGTAGATGTTATATGTTATGTAGATGTTATATGTTATGTAGATGTTATATGTTATGTAGATGTTATATGTCCAATAAGAGAGGGGAGGAATGGTAGATATTTTATTGGGTTTGTATGTAGGCCTTTTACTAGCTTGGTTAAACTATAGTGTGCCGGTCAGTAATAAACCTCAGCCTGATCTAAGCGAGTAAGAGAAACATCGGCAGAGGGTTCTACATATAATAATATAATACTACATGAAAATTGTCTTATCGGTATAAATAAGTGATTGATGAAAAAAACTTTGCATTTGTGTTATTGTGGCTAAGAATGATAAGAAAGAGGTAGATCTCAGTTGTGATGCGTGGGCAGATCTTTGTGAGATGCCAGCGTTGAAAATTTCACCAACTATCATGATATAAGAAATAAATAATAATAAATAAGAAGATCACCTCTAAGTATTACCTCTGTGATGATGACACTCTAAATCACTAGGTGCAAGTGGAGTGCCTCAGGAGGAAAACAGTGTGCTACAGTGTTATTACATGGTTACAGCATGTAGGTGTCTAACGGTTATACGGTTTCTGGTAGCACTCTCATGTCACGTATAGTTCTAGGTAAAAAGCTGTTGTGAAGCATACTGGAGGTTGCATATATGGAAGTGAGCTCTCCACGGCTAGCAGCTCGTGTGACTATCGTTGTTTTAGATCTGTTATTGATTATTTCATCATAACTGGATGAGAGTACACTGTGTCGTTCCTCGTCTTGGAGGATTTTGGTAAGCAACGCTACCCTATGGTTTTGCCTGCGCCTGGTTAAAGTCGGGAGACCTAACTGTTCTCTGGCTTCACTGACACTGTTGCGACCTTTCAGACCACTCAAAAATCTAACAACTCTACTCTGAACGCCCTCGATTGAGTTTATGATAGCCTTGTTGGTAGGGTCCCAAACTGTATTGGCATATTCTAAAATTGGTCTACATAGACTGGTGTATGCAAGCAGTCGGCTATTTTTGGGCGCAGCACAGAGTGTATTTGATCGCACCAAAGATTTTGCTAGCTTTCTCAGTTTTCAAGGCTATGTGTTGGTCGAAATGTAGATTGTGTTAAAGGATGACGCCTAAATATTTGGTGCTCTCCACCCATGAAATTTGTGAGGAGCCAAGCGTGTAATGTAACTGAGGTTTAGGATTTGGTCCAAAGCGCGTGGCATGACACTTATACCTCGTGTACATCTACCAATTAGCTCCCGATTTGCCTTACCGACTGAGGATCTCCTTGCATCCGTTTCCTGTGTGATGTAATAAAATAATCGGTAGCATTTTATTTGAGGCTATCGGTAGGTTTTGCCGGTGAGCAAAAATTCGCTAAGCATTTTGTGATTTGACCAATCATATCACCGTTCGCGGTTTTGATGTTTCCAACAAAACTGTTTCTCAAGTGCAATTATTTTTAGATGAAGAATCGTTTTTTAGCGTCCCGTCTTTGATGTTTGAAATCACTTTATGGCTAACTATTTAAAGGATGCAGCGAGTTTCACCGGTATTGCGTTTGAATGGCAAACGGAGAAAAATAGGGGAAACACCCTAACGTCATCTCCAATGGGTAAGGACAAATCGGTAGGTAATCGGTAGATGTACACGTAGCATTAGTAGAATTAAAAGGCATTTTCCATCGTTGTCACCACCTTTCTACGGAACTAATGTTCTCTTGGAAGGCTACCATTTCATCGAGATTATTGACTTGTTGGTATAGTAAGGTGTCATCAGCATATAAGCTGACTCTACAGTTGACAGCGGCTGGTAGGTCATTGATGTACAGAAGAAAGAGGGCCCGCCCCAGCACCAAGCCCTGTGGTACACCAGACGATACTGCACATGAAGTTGAGGACTCGCCCTTCAGTGCGACGCGCTGCGTTCGTTCAGTACGAAAATCTTGTATCCAGTTTGTCAGAATGGGGCTTAAGTCGAGGATCTGTCTCAGTTTAGGAGAGCATGTTGTACTTAGTCGAATGCATTTTTGAAGTCTAATATCAGCGCTTGAGTAGTTTTGTGTGTTTCTGCTGTCTCAGCAAGGTCATGATACGTTGCGCAAAGCTGTGTTTTGCAAGATAGGCCTTTACTAAACCCATGTTGTCGGTTGTGGAGGATATTATCAAGTCTTTCGTTGAGGCAGTGAAGCACTATATGTTCTAATATTTTGCATGGTATGGAGGTTAGAGAGAATGGCCTGAAGTTAAATGCACAGGTTGTTTCGCCACCCTTATTATGGATGGGTGTTACATTTGCTGATTTCCATTGTTTTGGTAGGCGTCCGCAAGCAAGTGAGCCACAGAATACATGGCCTAGGCATGCAGCAGTACTTTGCGAGTCTATCATTCATAATAAATAAGATCCGCTTTTCTGATGCGGTCGGGACCAGGAGACTTTCTGTTCCCCAGTGACGTATCAGCTTCACTATTCCAGTGTCAGATATATATATCTTTTCAGCAGGATGATTGATTTGTGGTATGGTATCTATTTGCTGGTTTCTACAAAATTGCTCCTGGAAGAAGTTGTTGAGCAGCTCAGCACAACAACAACAATAATAATTAATAATTATTATAAATAATAATAATTAAATGAATAAAACTAATGACAATAATTAATAGCGTATAATTACTGTTATCAGCTTTATTACTATTCTTGTTAATAACAATTAACAATAGTAATAGTTGCAGCAACAGTAACAACAATGATAAATAATAATAATATCAAGTTAGTTATTATTATAATAATAGTAGTAACTATCGTTGATGTTGTTGATGTTCCCTAGGAAATGCAACGGAAGTGAGAGGTGATAGGTCAGATGAACACTGATTTCAGAAGTGCTACAGTTTGATACAATCTATGATTTTTCCCGTGTCTGTGAAAATCTTAGCTGTATTTCCACGGAAATAAACATCCCCTGTGATTGTCAAGGTCACTTTGTGCCACTAATTGGTCGGCCATCTTGGTACTAAGTCATCTCGACCCCATGTAAACTTCGACCGGACACCTCACCCCGCACCAGTCATTTCGACCCCTGTCTCAACCATACTTACGATATCGAGGAATGATTTCGGTTTGCACTCATACGAACAACAGTAGCCTTCACTAGCAAAATGTTCGAGTTCATTTTTGGAGTTGTCCTACTTTTAAAAGAGATAACTCCTGTATTTCACTTGCATTTCTGATGGAATTATGTCATGTATTATAGAGTTCCCTCACCAATCAATCACATATTGACAAATAAATCACTATGCAAAACAAAACACTAAAGAACTACTCCATCTGCACAATTAGCTGTGACCAGCTGTTAAAGTTTTTTTTAACAAAACTTATTCTTACATTAGACTGTATCACTAGTTTGTACAACTGATTAAATGAGCAACATGAAATCCACTTGACCATTAATGGTCTTTCGCTAATGAGCTTAAAAAAATTACTGCATTAGAAATATTACATGGAATGTGCATATTTCTTGCATATAATATGCTTCAAGTTATTCAGACAACTAAAAACAATTGGTTTCAAACTTGGTTAAAAAATATATTCTTTATACCAACATATATGTTGCAGCAATACATAAAAACAGAAGAATACAACAACCTCAAGCCAGAATTGTTTGTTAAGTTCTTAAAATTCGCCAGTATTATAGTATTATTACCAAACAATGTAAGTTCAAGTGGAAGGTCAAAGGCTAAAATGAAACTGAAATAATTCACCAGTGAATGTTATTGACCGTGCCGTCGTACGTTGGATAATGAAGACTTGAAGATTGTGCTTTATACCTCATGCCATTTCAATAGTATTGGAGGGAACTGCAAAATGAAAAACAAGTAAGTACATACGGCGGTGTCCATATACCAAATGTTACATGGCTGGATATTAATGAAGAGATTTATCAGTAGCAAACACTTATTTTTTATTTTAACCTAATAAAAACAAAGACTAGCAAAGCATTGACTCGGAGTAAAAAGGAGTTTTTCAATTTACAAAAGACAAATAAGTGAAAACAAAAATAGTTAGCAAGCAGTTTGGAGTTGTCTCACCAAGGAAAGACGAGTAACACTTAAACGGGAGTTTAAAACAGATTAACTTTCAAAATCTTGCCAAATTACAATTTGATAAAGAAAGAATTAAATTATATTATTTCCCATTTACAATGTGACAAACAAAAACTAGACAACGAGAGAGCGTCTATGTCACATGCATTTTTGTCAGTTTTTGATCATAAACGTAATGTGGTTATTTGCACGTGAAATATGTAACGTAACTGAAAAAATCAACACTCGTACTTTCTTTGGGGGCATGTTTCCCATGTCATGTATGCATGCAATGAACATTTCAACTAATGTGGAGATAAATGCTTACTGATGAAATATAGGTATTTAATGTTTTCTTGTGCAGCTAACACTACAATAATTCCTACCTATCAACTGTTTCAGCATTTTGGTCTGCAGCTACATCAAACCTTGAGGGAGTGGAGATGAGAGGTTGCAGTTTTCATTGGTCACAGGCCATCATAAAAAGGATGAAAGCGCTAGGGCTATAGACAGTCTATCTCAACAAGCATGGAGTAGGGGAAATCCTACAACGAATTTTAGGCTTGCAATTCCTACCTGCAGAACACATAAGCTCTGCACTGCAAGAGCTGAAACTGTGTTTTGATCACCTGCATATCAGCAGCTGTGTCAGTATATTAAAGAAACATGGATAGACACGTGGAATGCAAAAAGCTGGTCAGCATTCATGCGCCACATAAGGACAAACAACGATGTTGAAGGATGGCACCATAGGATGAATCATAGGTGTGTGTTACTTACCATTGTTGCACCAGCTATTGCAGCCCATGCAATTCAAATTGTGCTAAAAACAAATCGCAGTGAAGATAATGAAATGTTTTATATTACAGATATGCACAGAGGAATGGTGCCCCTTCACTTTATAACCTCATAAGTTCACTGAATAATGAAGCCCGGCATGTAAATGTTACAATGAAGCTACTGAGCGCCAGAAAACTTTACAGGAGAACTACCCGAAGAGCGCAGGAAAACAGTGATTAACTGTTCAAGCTGTGGCAAAAATATGCTGAGAGTAAAATCACTACCAGTGAATTGTTGAGTAAAGCAGCGAGGTGTGTAAAAGTATAAAAACTTTTGACTTCACAGACTCTACCACCGTTTGGATCTAATATTGCATGAAATATATTGTGTTTCTATTATATTTTAAATAAATTCTATCATCTGCAATTGATTTATATCATACTATGAGGAGTTGTAAATGATTAGCAGCACAATAAGTAGTTAATAGGCTCATTTACCCTTATATCACAGGGAGGAAGATAACTAGCATGAAGTACATACACGGGTGTTTGGGGATTTCCGGTTTAAAGATGAGCAGACAATTCCGGGTGACTGCCAACTGGCATTTGTTATCCAAGCCAATAATATAAAAATATTTTTCAGTTAGCAGTCAGCCAAAATTGTCTGCTCGTCTTCAAACCGGAAATCCCCAATTGCCCGTGTACTTCATCCATGAAGTTTCTTAAAAACATAGTAGTGACGACCTAGTACTAGCACTCGATCTCAAAAAGCTTGTCAGTGTGACCGTATGGGGGAAGTGGGGCTCACTCCATACCATCCAACACCGTTTTGAAAATGGTTTTACGGATATCAGTCTTAAAATATATGTATTTGGAGTTTTCCACTTTTGAATATATGACAACTCCCAACGAGTGACCAAGTTTAGTTGATGTCTGTTGCTTGTGGCTTTTGATAGTTCAAGGCATGACAAGTCTTGAATAGACAAAAGGGTCATTCGCTGATCTAGGTGAAACTGTAAAAGCTAGTAGTCATTAATGTTCATCTTAGGAATAATAATGTTGAGAAGGTAACACCGCAGCTTTTTAAATCAACTGAACACTTTACAAACTATATAAAAGCTTTTAGCATAGTCCATTTTTTTGCAAACCGCCTTGACACTTTGCGATACAGTTTATACGCTTTAGAAATCCAAGCTAAGTTGGTACACTTACAACTAGCAATTTTTTTTAACTAAACGATGAAGAAAATTTTTTAGTGAAATGAACAAGAAATCTTTATTAATATTCAACTTATAACAAATAAACAATAAGAATTCTTCATATTCCAGTTTTCTTAGATTATTTGCAATCCGTTTATATGGCCGAATAACTTTTTTAACGTTCATTGATTGATCACTACATCAATGTTAGAGATTTTATACAGCTATAAAGAAAATAAGGATGGCTGTTTTTGGTTGAAAAACTATGCTCTTTGCAAACCTTTCAAAATAATTTTTAAACAGCTCAGACTATTTCAAAGTTGGTTTCAAGTGATTCCAACTAGTTCAATAGCTTTCTTACGATTTCTACACATCCATATCGTCTGAACCATTTCAAAACAGCCCAGATTAAACGCAAAATGACTATTTGGTTTGGAAATTTCTACAGTTGTTAAACAGGAAGTACGATTTTATTGTATAAAAATTCACAACTGCCAAAGCTGATGCTCAGCTATTATAAGTACTTTGTGAGACGCATTTCATTAAGCTATTTAAATTTAATACTTTCACAATAAGTCTTTTAAAGCAGAGCCATCTACACTATGATCAACTATACATAGGTGTGGGTTACTTACGGTTTCTACACTTGTTATTGCAACCTTCGCAGCCACCAGATTACGTAGCGCACTACCTAACAAACAGAGTATTGTGAGAATAAAGACATGATATATACTGCAGATATACACAGGGTGTGGTCCCTCTTCACTTTACAACCTCATAAGTTCACATGAGGATGAAGCCTGATAAGTCAGTGTCACGATGATGTACAATATATATAACATACACACATACAGTACTGTAGTACAGTATATATAACATACACACATACAGTGCTGTAGTACAATATATATAACATACACACATACAGTGCTGTGGTACAATATATATAACATACACATACAGTACTGTAGTACAATATATATAACATACACACATACAGTGCTGTAGTACAATATATATAACATACACACATACAGTGCTGTAGTACAATATATATAACATACACACATACAGTGCTGTAGTACAATATATATAACATACACACATACAGTGCTGTGGTACAATATATATATAACATACACATACAGTACTGTAGTACAATATATATAACATACACACATACAGTACTGTAGTACAATATATATAACATACACACATACAGTACTGTAGTACAATATATATAACATACACACATACAGTACTGTAGTACAATATATATAACATACACACATACAGTGCTGTAGTACAATATATATAACATATACACATACATTGCTATAGTACAATATATATAACATACACACATACAGTGCTGTGGTACAATATATATATAACATACACATACAGTACTGTAGTACAATATATATAACATACACACATACAGTACTGTAGTACAATATATATAACATACACACATACAGTACTGTAGTACAATATATATAACATACACACATACAGTACTGTAGTACAATATATATAACATACACACATACAGTGCTGTAGTACAATATATATAACATACACACATACAGTATTGTAGTACAGTATATATAACATACACACATAGTACTCCACACACTGTACACCACACTGTACACTACACACAGTACTCCACACACTGTATACTCACCTCAGCTTCTCCAAAGTCAGGTGTCTTACTCTTGGTGCACACAAGTCTCTGGGCCCATCAGTGAGAGAGTCAGCACTGGTGAGTGCAGTAATTGGCATATCAGAGCCTTGTTTCTACAGCAAACAGTACAGTATTACATCTAGTACTACAGTATAACATCTAGTACTACAGTGTTACACCTAGTACTACAGTATTACACCTAGTACTACAGTATTACATCCACTACTACAGTATTACATCTAGTACTACAGTATTACATCTAGTACTAGAGTATTACATCTAGTACTACGGTATTACACCTAGTACTACAGTATTACACCTAGTACTATAGTATTACATCTAGTACTACAGTGTTACATTTAGTACTACAGTGTTACATTCAGTAATACAGCATTAGATCTAGTACTACAGTGTTACATCTAATACTACAGTATTCCACCTAGTACTACAGTATTACATCTAGTACTACAGTGTTACATTTAGTACTACAGTGTTACATTCAGTATTACAGTATAACATCTAGTACTACAGTATTACACCTAGTACTACAGTATTCCACCTAGTACTACAGTATTCCACCTAGTACTACAGTATTACATCTAGTACTACAGTAGTCCACCTAGTACTACAGTATTACATTTGGGGTACGGACCATTCGAAACTGACGTTTCGAAAATGGACACTTCGAAACTCTTTGGGGATGGGGGTTTGGGATTTGGGGTTGGGGGTTTCAGGTTTAAGAGTTTCGAACAGTTCATTTTCGAAACGTCAGTTTCGAATCATGGCGGAATCATTACATCTAGTACTACATTATTACATCTAGTACTACAGTGTTACATTTAGTACTACAGTGTTACATTCAGTACTACAGTATTATATCCAGTACTACAGTATTACACCTAGTATTACAGTATTAGTATAACAGTACACAGTAATGTCGCAAACACCCACCAGAGGCTGTCGAAAATATCACTTACTCTCCATTCTTGCGATGGGGTTCCGCGCTGTCACCACTCACTCATCATGTACCAGTTGCAGTCAGATTTGAGTTGACTCGCTGCCTTCAGTGCATTCTTATAGTTGTTAGAGTTCTAACCAGCAATGTATATGAGCAGACTTATTTTATCATCCTACAAGTTGAATTGATACTAATTATTCTTTATCACACAGTTCAGCTGTATTACTATACATCATCCACAATATACTTATTATGTTTATGGCAACTAGCAAGAGTAGTAAATGATCAGCTGTGTAATAAATAAATAGATAATGTTATTAGCCTTCCCTGACCATACATCATGGAGAGGAAGATAAATTTAATGCATAATAAAAGAGTTTTCAGACAGTTCCATCCAAAAACAAGATCATCATCCAGTCAATGTAGCTTGTATAGCAGAATATCTCCCCTGCAGCAGAGCTGCTTTTCACCTTTTGATACCTTTTTAATATTATCAGAGTTGCTGCACGACATCAAGATAGCAACTTCTGTAATTATAATTAATAATAATAATAATTATAATAATAATAAATATATAATAATATATGGGGTACGGACCATTCGAAACTGACGTTTCGAAAATGGACACTTCGAAACTCTTTGGGGATGGGGGTTTGGGATTTGGGGTTGGGGGTTTCAGGTTTAAGAGTTTCGAACAGTTCATTTTCGAAACGTCAGTTTCGAATCATGGCGGAATCATAATATATATTATCATTATGTCTGTGTCAGCAAAGAAGATGATAACTTTTTTTACTACTCTAACTAAACAATAATAATAAACACCAACACTGCAAAATAAAGCAGTATTTATTGACAGTACTCAAATAATATTTTTCATTTATCTAAATCATAAATAAATAGCTGCAACAATAATTAATAATAATAAATAATAATAATTATTATTATTGACTACATCGCAAAAAATCATGGCTGCACAAAACAACAAATATTTTTGTAAAGTATCATAGGTTTCTACAGCGAAATTTAGTTTTAATAAAAATATTAGATACTCAGCTTTAAAAGTACAGCTGCAAATCAAATATTACTTACTTATATTTGTTCGTGTAGCACAAAAATTGAAGAGAACTATTTTCACCGCCATCTTGGGTCGAACTGACTGTCCTGGGCTCAAGTGACTCTAGGTCGAAACGTCGCTTGGGTCGAGATGACTGAGATTCCCAGACTTTTCGGCCTTCGGTTTTTTCGGCCAGACGTTTCGTCTGAGTCGTTTCGGACAGTTCGGGACTTTTCGGACTTGAATATGGCCGCTATGGACGTTCACTAGGAGGATTATGCTCTACCAAATAGTAAATAAGTTGTGAGTCTCAGTTTTTATGCCTTGTGTTTATAATTCAAACTCCACCCTTTATCACCAGTTTGAATTTAGTGGAAGCAGATAGCTGTACGATGTTCTTATGACATGGTCGGTGGAAACAGGTTACATTTTTTTAAATTCTTTATTAATTAAAATAATAATTAATAATTATAATAATAATAATTATTATTTTTATTATTATTGTAGTAGTAATGATAACAATGATTAGATTATTATGTATATATTTCTTATTTACCGTATATGTATAATATAGAGCTACTTCAATCAAGTTCAACAACTTGTTATCTGTCTGTTCTGTAAGTCCCTGTTGCTTGTTGTTTAATTGTTTTATTACAACGTGAATAATACTACTACTACCACCACCACCACCACTACTACTATATATATATTTATTAAAAACAGTAGCAACAGGTTTTGTGTCCCTAAAGTAAAGTCACTTTACTCTAGGGACATATCTTAAGTGGCATATCTTCTGCGATCGTGCTGTGATCAAATTTGCCATCATCATTTGATGATGATTATTATATTATTATTAATTATTCATAATGATCTTATGATAAATTATATTATTGTTATTTATTATGGTTATTTATTTTTATCGCTGTTAGTTACATATTTATAACTAATTATTATTATTATTCATGATTGTAAAGACAGATGAATGCTTTTTCCCAATTGTAGGACATCCACTATCTCTTGCTCTCCAACCACCAGGTCCTGCTCTTCAACAACTACCATCTTTCACTCTTTATCTACCATCTCCTCCCCTCCGTCTACCATCTCCTGCCGTTCGTCTGCCATCTCCTGCTCTCCATCCACCATCTCCTGCTTCTATACACCACCTCTTGCTTTCCATCTACCTTCCTGCCCTCCGTCTACCAGCTTATGCTCTCCATCTACTATTTTCTGCTACATCTACATCTCCTGCTTTCCATTCACTATCTCATACCCTCCATCCACCATCTCCTATTCCCCATCTACCTCTCCTACCCTCTGTCTACCATCTCCTGTCCTCTGTCTACCATCTCATGCCTTTCGTCTACCATCTCCTGCTCGTCATCCGCCATCTCCTGCTTGTCATCTCCCGCTTATATGCACCATACTCCTGCTCTCCATTTACCTCTCCTCCCCTCCGTCTACCATCTCCTGCCCTCCGTCTACCATCCTCTGCTCTCTGTCTACCAACTCCAGCTCTCTACGCGCCATCTCCTGCTCCATCCACCATCTCCTATTTCCCCATCTACCTCTCTGCCCTCTGTCTACCATCTCTTGCCTTTCGTCTACCATCTCCTGCTCTCCATCTACATCTTCCCTCCGCCTACCATCTCCTGCTCTCCACCCACCATCCCCTTCTATACACTATCTCCTGCTGTCCATCGACCATCTCATGCTTCTATCCGCCCTATCTTGCTCTCCATCTACTCTTCCTCCCCCCCGTCTACCATCTCTTGCACCCCCGTCTACCATCCTCTGCTCTCTATCTATCATCTCCTGCTCGCTATCCGCCATCTCCTGCTCTCCATCTACCATCCACATCTCCTGCTCGCTGTCCATCATCTCATACTCTCCATCCACCATCTGCTATTTTCCTTATACTTCTCCTGCCCTCTGGCTACTATTTTTTGCCTTTCGTCTACCATCTCCTGTCCTCCATCTTCCATCTCCTGCCCTCCGTCTACCATCTCCTGCCCTCCATCTACCATCTCCTGCCCTTAGTCTACCATCTCCTGCTTTCCATCCACCATCTACCTCCCCTCCGTCTACCATGCCTTGCCTTCCGTTTATCATCCTCTGTTCTCAATATACCATCTCCTGCTTGCTATCCGCCATCTTCTGTTCTCCATCTACCTCCCCTCCCTTCCGTCTACCATCTCCTGCCATTTAACTACCAACACCTGCTTTTCATTTACCATCTCCTGTTCTCCATCTACCTCTCCTCCCCTCCCTTCCGTCTACCATCTCCTGCCATTTAACTACCAACACCTGTTCTTCATCTACCATCTCCTGCTCTCCATCCACCATCCCCTACGCTTTGATTTGAAGGTTTGTATAGAGGAAGTATCAATACTTTGTGTTAAAATACGTTTATAAGCATTTACTCAATTCGGCTTGTGGAGTGTGTTAGAGGTTTTCGCATGTCATTTGTTTGTGTTAAGTTTATTTCTCTTATGTATCTCTCCAACAATGGTTTAAGTTGTTGAACCATTGTCATTAAAGTTACTTTTTAGTGAGATGTATCTCACAATGTTTTTATTTGCATGAAGTTTAGCACAATAATAATTGTAAACAAAGATTGAATTCAATTTTGTTTATTGCTACTCTCATTGCAAATTTTACAATGTTAATTGCAACACTGCAGTGAATAATGAAACCGAGTATACCTGTTTATTTATTGGATTATAATGAAACACACCTGTTCATATCTGATAATTGCAAAAAGTATTTCTTGTTTCTCCAAGGTCTTTATTGCAGTGCTGGAAATCAGCGCATCAGATTTTAACGCATCTTGAGGTCTTTAATAGTAGCTGGCTGGTTTTAGTTTCCTAGTTCTTGTAGTTTTCCCACAACTCCCATGAGCTCTAGCAAATCTTCACCATTCTCTTTATGTTTAGTTGTTTCTAGGCTAGCCCCATTTAGCCTAAAATTAATTCAGTACAACTTTACCTAACTTATTAACAATGTCTGTTTTTTTTTAATTTTAAATCTTCTGCTTGTATGTATGGCACAACAAAACCTTAACAGAAAATTTGGTGCAAAAAATTTTTGCTGAAAATGAACAGCAACATTTATTAAAATCACATAAGTTTCACTTTTTCTAATTTTATTTTCAGTTATGTTAGTGATTGATTAAGTTTCCTAAGGATGAGTGGATTTTGCCGATGATAACATTGCTAAAAAAATATAACGTTAAAAATGAAACACTTGGACTGGTGCTGTTTGAAGGACTTCAGTCATTTATTTTGATTGTATTTATTCGATTGAAACATATTCAGAAGAAAAAAACTAAACACATTTACAGAGTTGCCACAATTTTTTTCTGGACAATGCCACAAGTTATATGAAGCTGCATACATTATTAAACAAATTTTCAAGGATTTTTGATTTCTTTACTTGGAAAGAAGGCCTCCCAGATGTTGGCATTGTGCTGAGACTTTTATGATTGCAAAAAAAAAGAATGATTTCTATAAATTTAAACATTTTTGGAACATGTTCTCTTTAGTCAGCAATCTTTTCAACTTTGGTAAAGCTGTGGTTACGTACTTGCGGGCCGTCATATGACAAAGTTTCATAACCAAAGTGTAAATAACTAATACATATTTTCATTTACAAAATAACTTTTAGGTTTAAAATTGGTTAGATGATAAAGTCATAATGCTTTTGTAATGATTTGAGATACAAAAACCTTGTCAAAATTACATTCCCATATTATTTTTTTGCAACAACAATGATAATTAAATCTGGAATACTTCATGTTTTAACGAAACAAATATTAAGAAGCACTAAATGATAGTAATGAAGAACTAGAAATTAATTTGCAACTAGAACTTTATAAAAAAATTTTGCAAATTTATGTTTTAAATGCAGACAGATTGCACACAGATTGCACTTCTACGGAGTGCCAGACATAAACCCTATTGTAGTTTTTTGCATTTTTGCTCTAAGTTAGTTTTCTCAAGTTTCACAATGCTTAATGAGACAACAACTCTACACACAGCACATCTCGCCCAGCCTGCTTCAACACTTTATAAATAGACCTCAAGTCCCGCTCAATTAATTTGTTAAGTTTCATTAAATCAAAATAATTATGACAAGGCTGTATAAATCTCAAGTAAATGCAACTATGTGTGACTAAATTGTGCTAAATAAAAAATCTTACTCGAAGGATTCCACTGGAGTTATCTCCCCGTGATTATCCATCTACCATCTCCATCTACCATCTCTTCTCCATCTACCATCTACCATCTCATCTCCATCTACCACCTCTTCTCCATCTACCATCTACCATCTCATCTCCATCTACCATCTCTTCTCCATCTACCATCTCATCTCCATCTACCATCTCTTCTCCATCTACCATCTCCATCTACCATCTCATCTCCATCTACCATCTCTTCTCCATCTACCATCTCCATCTACCATCTCATCTCCATCTACCATCTCTTCTCCATCTACCATCTCCATCTACCATCTCATCTCCATCTACCATCTCTTCTCCATCTATCATCTCCATCTACCATCTCATCTCCATCTACCATCTCTTCTCCATCTACCATCTCTTCTCCATCTACCATCTCTTCTCCATCTATCATCTCATCTCCCATCTCTTCTCCATCTACCATCTCATCTCCATCTACCATCTCTTCTCCATCTATCATCTCCATCTACCATCTCTTCTCCATCTACCATCTCTTCTCCATCTACCATCTCTTCTCCATCTACCATCTCTTCTCCATCTACCATCTCTTCTCCATCTACCATCTCTTCTCCATCTACCACCTCATCTCCATCTACCATCTCCCGCTCCCTATTAGAAGATTGCTGAGTTTTATGGAAATATAAATGAAGACATATGCTGCTCATGAAACCATGTAATTGTGAACATTCACTCAATTTGACTCATGGAGTGTGTACAAAATTAATCAGCACAATATTTTGGTTTTCAAACAGATGATACAGAGCACAAAATATGAAATTTTTAGTAAGATTCATTAAACAAGAAACATATCCTGATGAAGAAAAAATACAGTCACTGTATGTGAACATAGGTTACCGTTTTCTACACTGAATGCAGATGAAAGTGAATAAATGGCCACTTCTCATCATTTCTCTGTATTCTGCTCTGCACACTTTGGTGCCAGTATGGTGAGTCCACAGCTCACAACTAGCTTCATCACATTGCAGTCCTTCTTGCCGTCTCCTCACTTTTCTTTGACATGTTGCGCATGGAAAATCTGCTTTCCTTCTTGGTCGCATGGTGACAACTGATTTTGGTTCGTTGCTCACTCGTATACATGCAAGCTGTTCAACCCATGACATTAGTTTAATCTCTTCAGTGTCTCCCAGACATACTCGTCTCTTTTCTCACGTCTCCAGTTGCATTTCCTTGCTTTTATCCCAGGAGATGGTGTAAATCATTTGGGAATAGGTTCACTGTCTCAACTCCTATGTCTAAACCATAACATCAAATATCGTGGACACCAATGGATTTTTGCCGGTGACTCTAGAACTATCTCTATTTTTTTGTGTGAGTGAAATTTGTCACGTAATTCACTTTAAAAAAACTATGGGGGGGGGAGAATTTAATTGCACTTTTTGCTATGCTGTATTTGAACGTAAAGTAAGATTAATGCAAAACAAAGCTTTGTAATAAATAATATATAGATATACATATTATAAGCAGCAGTTGACAGCTGTTGCCAAGAGTGCTCAATGGATGTACCAGAGCTATTGGTACACACGGTATATTGGTACACTGCGTTAAGCTAATAGTGATAAAACATTTTAACCATCTTTCTTTTAACCTATCCATTTTAAATATACGTACATATTACATATATTATGTTATTATATACTTGTATATATCTATAAATTATTATTAGTATTATTATAATACCAAAGTTTTATACTTGTAGCTACTAGTCTAATCTGTATTGTGATTAGTAAAAATGTGCACACACGCAAAATATATATATTTTTTTACATAGGTATGTGTATGTTAAAAAAATATAAAAAATAACATTATGGTTCAGGGACGTAAAACTGAAAAGAGTTGGAGTCGTCTTCTTTTTATCTAATTTATTTGTTTCAGCACAAAATAAGATGGAAGAAAAAATAGATAGAAAAAGAGATGTTAGAGTCCACAGCGCAATGGCACTGCAGCTAGTCGAGGCGCCGGCTCAGTCTGGTTCACAGATGATCCTACATCAGGACTAGCAGGTATGGCTGAGACCATCCACCGTAACAGCGGGAATCAAACTCCGCAATTTATTTCACAGGGAAGCACATCTGTTAGTAGTTTGTTGAGGTATATGTAATTTTTGTCGGGATAGGTGAGCCAATTAATTGTGATGCAATTGAGATTGTACAATTGTTGAAGTCTGACTATTGTTTAGCCTTAATTACTATATTATTTGTTATAGAAAGAAAAAGTTTTAAGTAATCATTGAGTATCAATAAAATGAGATCTTTGGTTTATTTTTGCTATAAAACCATATTATATGTAGATCATTCATATGTTTTTGTTTATTTGTAAATTCTTCAACGAATATATATTCAGGGAATGTGTGGTGACTGAACTGCCAAGTGTTATTAACATTGTCTGAGCAACTTGCGTCTGCTGAAGGGTACTATGGCAGAGCTTGTTATGATTTTGAATTGAAATGAATGTCTGTTTTTAATGCACCATTTAATTTTTTTTTAAAAAAATACTTTACTACACAAGCCTGTCTTTTGTTTCAAGTTTTTAAATGTTTTAATTTGAATTATGTTGTTTTATGCTATCATTGTTTGTAGTTTTATTTAATGGTCAGACTGCTTTAGTCGAAAAAATTGTTAGTTGAAACATTGAAATGAGAAGCATGCACATTGCACATGCTCACAAGTATTGCTTTCATTTGTGCAAAATTGAATAAAACGTTTGAATAGCTGTCAAAAAATTGTTTTGTGTCTTCCTTAATGATTTGTGTGTTGTAATGTACATCTGGAGCTCCTAACATATTACTTATAAAGAATAGACAGTTAAATTTGCTTTGGTAATTTTTGAGGAGACAACTCCTAATTAAGAAACTGCGTCTTGCAGAAAGTCCTATGAAGTCTATTGAGCCGATGTTATAATTATCTCATAAATGTATGTTAGTTTCATCAGTAGGGGCCGAAACGACTGGTGTCGGACGAAAGGGAGAGCCGAACTGGATTTTGGCCGAAACGACTGCGTACCATATTAATGCTGCAGTAGTAGTAGTATCACTTTTTACCGCTAGTTTAAATTTTAGTGCTGCTAAGAAATTTGAGCCATCCTTTAGTTAATATAATGTATTATTTGTTAATTCAAAAAATGAAGTTGCTGGATGGTTATTCACAGGAGCGCAGTTACTGCTTTTCGCTAGAACCATCTTCACATTCTCTCAGTTGGTTTGTGTTTCGGTCACAAGCCTACTGCAGAAAAATTGGTGGATTTTGATTTTGGACCAGTTTTTGGAATTTTTTGTTGTGTTTTGTTGTTGGTGTTTGGAAGGTAAGTCATGATTTGCTAGTTTAGGAGACTAGGGTGATGTGAAGAAATTTTGCGTGACGCGCCTTTTGCAAGCACAAACTTTGGAAACACGAGGTTGCTGCTTCTCATGTAGTCATCTGATTGGAATAAAAAAAGTCAGTATCGACAGCCCAGAGGGTTTACTTTTTGGTATTTTCTTGGTGGGGTGCTGCCCAAATTATTTTTGAGCCAGCGGGCCAGCACGTGAAAACAAGTGTCAAATCATGACTTACCTTCCAAACACCAACAACAAAACACAACATAAAATTCTGAAAAATGATCCAAAATCCACCAAATTTTCTGCAGTAGGCCTGTGGTTTCGGTACTGAATGTTTCACTGTCCAACTAAGATTGGTGTTTGATTTTTGTCTGTTTCTCAGTGTGGATGTTAGTGGAATGTGTCTGTCTTGATGTAGATGGCTAGAGCAAACAGATAGTAGTCCAGGTATCAATGCAGCTATGATAGAGTCTCTGTGAAAGAAAAAGCTGGAAGACCCGCAGAAATATGCATAGTAAGCATGTGTTGTTACTGCTTTTTTATATAAAACATGTTGTTAGTCTCTCAAATAGTGGGATATCAGATAGTAATAATAAAAGCATCATAGTTATAAATAAGGCTGGGCGGTATGGAGTTATCTTCTCATACCGACACCGATAGCAGACAACTCCAAACCGAACCGGATACCGTGCTGTTTCGGTTACTATCGGTAATGGTGCAAAAAATAGCAAAATACCGACCGCACCGTTGTTTTGAGACTAGACCCAGAGCCGTTTAATGAGAGAGTTGTGCCATCTCATTTGAAGGTGCCATTTTCAATTCCAATATTGCTATAAAATTATGACTCAATGAAAGTTGTCTTTGTGGTTGAGTGACTGGTTAATAAAACAATAATAATACTGGGCAATCATGTATGGGGATTTTTGATGTTATCAATGCAACAGTAACAACTACTTACGCACAACAGTTAGTGGCAGAGAGTGGGATTCCTCGATTGGGAGCTAAGCCACTCATTCAAACCACTGAACTGAGCCTGATTTTATTTTACAAAAATATTATATAATTGAAAAAAAATACAATAGATTAACAATATACAAAAACAAGCTGGTAGCGTAAAGAGTTGGATTCCTCAGTTTTATAGCTATGCCACCATTACACACCAGTTTGTAAAAACACTGTGAATAAATATATGATAAAAATTCCTTCAGTAACACCATCAAATCGGCAGAAAATTATGCAACTGCAATAGTTCTTAAGTATAAAGTTGCTAAAAAAAATCTACAAGAAAATTAAATTTTTTCTACCAGATAATATATTGCCATGCTTTTGCATCTTAGTGTCACATTTTAATCTACAGACAGGCGGGAAAAAACTTTTGACACAGCAGCTGCAGTCACACATATTTGGCTGCAAGTTTAGTTTTCATAAAGTGACAATTAGGGAACATGAGACTTGAGAAAAGCTGAGCCTTCATGACATCGGTCAATCGCAATCTGTCGATTGCGATCGAGGTTCCTAACTACAAACTTTTACTCTTGAAACATCAACGACAGCATTGCAGATGTTGAACACATGCTGCGTAACCTGAAACACTAGCATGGTATTTTCTTCAAGCTCGTAAGACGGGCGATAGCATCCGTCATGTCAGAATCCTTCGCCTGTTCCAGAAAATGTTTCCATAGTTGCAGCTTGCGGATAATTCTCAAGTTTAGTTGGAGAAGTTGAATGCTCCAAAACTTCTTTAACCATGAGGTCTTCTAATTCAGCTTCTGTGGATGCAAACATGATATGTAACCAACTACACATATAGATGTCACACCAAAAATGAAATTTATGTCATGCTTTTTGCTGCATTACCTGCATCACCATAAGGTCTAGATGACTGATCACTTGTATTACGAGAGTAATGTTTATCAGAGGCTAGAGGAGATTTGGCATGGCAATAGTCAGTATGAGCAACTGTCTCCACAAAGACTTGCGTCGAAGGTCCGGTTTTTCATCTCAAACACGTCATCCTCAAAGTGATCCTAACAACACCACAATATGGTAAAAAATATAAATCGCAGAGAAATATAACTAACACAACAATAATGTGACATTTGCCTCATGCATTTCATTTATGCATTTAAAAATTTTGAGTATATTTTTTTTAACATATTTTTGCTTTAAATACCCGTTAACACATGAGCATCATGTCAAGACAGAAAGTTATTTATCTTTTCAATAGTGAAATCATCGACAATGTACATGCTAAACAATATTTTACTTTACACGGATTATATAAACAAAATATTATTCACTACAGAGTGTCTATTCCATCGTTGGTCTCCATTATTATTTTTACAATCAAATACACAAATTGGTTATTTCAACTGTCAAATGTTCATAAATAATTAACTTGGATAAAAAACGCTTTACTCCAGTCATCTTCTTCATAAAACCACACCTAATTATTAGAAAACTGTTATTATAAAATTGTTATTAAAACTACAGGTTTACATTTGAAATTAAGTGATGAGAAAATGCAACTGTTTTGAAATGTTATTCAACCCATTATATAGTAATCCAAAATTTATAATATAATTTTGTAATATATATTGCAATTTTGTCTATAATTTTATCAAATTATCACACATAATTGTTAACTATTTCTTCCATATATATATTTACATATTAATTGTAAAGATATAATCAATTAGTATTATTGTGAATACTAATAATAATGAATTGAATAACATTGATAATAACAATAACCGCCACCATTAGTAGTTAATCATCATAAATAATGATGATAATAAGTAATAGTAAGATGATGTCAGATTCTTAGAATCAGAATGAATTATTTTTATTGTAAGAAGTTGTTGTTACAAATAAATAAAAAGTATTACTACTAATCAATTCATTTTAAATAGTAATATAGTAATAATAATTGCCATTTGTTATTATTTATAACAGCAACAAATAATAAATGAATGATGTGCTTACTAATACTATCATAATTACAGTAGTAGCAAGTTATCATCATTCATTTATTAATAATAATTAATTACGTATTCATTCATAATAATAATTGAAAAAATAATAATAATCAATAATAATAATTGTATTAACAATTATAAATAACAAACAATAATAATATATTAATAGACGCGGCCTTCAATAATCATAACAAAAAAATGGGATAATAATAGTTAGTAGTAATGAATGAAAAAAATTAAATCATCATCATAACAACAACAACTAATAAATAATAATAATAAACATTGATCGATGATTGATTATATTATTATTATTACTATTATTACTAATTATTACTATTATTACTAATTATTACTATTATTACTAATTATTATTATTACTATTATTACTATTATTATTATTATTATTATAATATATTATTATTATTATAACAGTAATAATAATAAATAAATGTGCCATACCAATCATTGATATCAATCATCAAGTTAATAAATAATAATCTACTTCTATTACTGCTACCACCCACTGGCTATAAATAAATAATAATAATTAATTAATAACTTCTTCATCATCATCATCGATCATCATCATCAGGAGGTTATTTCATTAATAACTAATAATGATTATTATTATTATTAATGGTGTCTAGCTTACCATAATTGAAAAAAAGTCAGTTTGAGTTTGCAGCGAATGAATCTTCACTCTGCTCCAGTTTTCAGCTTGATGCATGGGTCAAATACATGTGTTATCTTTTTATTTATTTCATCCATGGCATCAAATCAAGCACTGCACGCTATGCTAAGGGTAAACCATTGAGCGTGATTCAAGATGGCTGCCCTTAGCAGCGTTATGTTTGTGTTGGTTGTTACAGTTTTAAGTCTGTGCACCAATAGATCTGTAACCATAGAACAATTTAAATAGTTCTATGCCAATAGCTTACATCGTTATTACGGCGGTGCGGTTATTTATGGGGCAAACCGTTACCGGTTTATAATGAGCGGTGCGGTGAATTTTCAGGAAAGCCAATATCGCACAGACGGTATTATGCCATACCGAGAAAATAACGGTTTTACCGATATACCGCCCAGCCTTAGTTATAAATAAGTTTGTTTAATTTTGACCAGTGTGAATTTGAATTTATCCGGTTTGATTACTCTGCGGTAGATGTTGTTTGGTGATTGATCCCATGAGTATAAGAATACAGCTCTTGTATGACCAACAGCGAAAACAGAAGGTTGGGTACGTTGACTTGGGTGACGGCCCTGAAGAGCAGGAAGGGGAGGCTTCTGAGGCTTTAGTGTTTATGTTGACTTGTACTGATGGATATTTGCTAATCGTCAGCTTTATTGCTTTAACTATTTCACCTAAATCGAAATTCATATTATTTTGCATGCAATTAATAGTCGTGTCCTTTTTTAGGACTAGTTGCTTCTTGGAAAGCACCTGTTGCTTACTGTCTTACAAGAAGTCTCCAAGCTGCTACACAATAGAAGCTTTTGAATCATACTCTCCACAGCTTGAATGAGAGAGCATTCATTATTGATTGCATAACTATGGATGGTCATGCCACAAACTTAACAATTCTTGGGTGCTAAGTTGACTGATAGTAACAACTTGGTGCCTTATTTCTTTGTGGAGGAGTCCTCTCATTAGACCTTTACTGGATCCCTCCCACATGGTGAAACTGGTGCGTAATATGTTACATTCATATGGAATTGTCAGCTCTCCCAGTGGCCGAATTCAGGGGCGACATATTGCTCCACTACATGAGATATAGGAAAATATGGGACTGAGGCTAGCGAAGAAGTTATCCGCAAGGCATATTAATTTTGTTGAAAATAAAATGAAGGTACTTTTTGTCTAAATGAGTTTTTCATTTACAATCTTCTTTAGTCTAGTGAAGATTTTCATACATTGCAAAATTATTGATTTACGCGTATTTTCTGTTGGGCAACTCCAAATTATCATATCTTGTTTTGTTAGGTCTCACTCGCTACACAATTGCTGTCTAACTCCGTAGCAGACCCTCTTCTGACATTGAAGGAGCTGGGGGGGGGGGAAAGAATTTGTAGACTGTGAACCAACAGTAGAGTTTTTCAAGGTAATTTAGTTTTAGGAGTGCTCAATATTGGCAGACTATTGCAATCGTAGGACGGTGGTCAGCTAGATAACTTGTGGAGGTAGTGAATGTGTCACTGAACACGCATGTGATTACTTTATTATTGGACTGTTGATCTACTGTTTGACACTTTAAACAGTCGATCTGTAATGGCCAGAGGCTATAAGCAGCCATTACGGATAGTGACCCTGTAGGGAGAGATACGCTAATGAGCCACGTGCAATCGGCTAGGGATCCAAACATTGAATTAACGCGATCACGCTTATATATGCTATCATTGCGGTTGAAGTACATACGCCAACAAATCATTTTTTCATTTCTCACAACATTGTTAATCTTAAAAAAAATTATGGGGAAATAAGAGAAAACCTTTTTATCTACCAGGGAAAATAATAAAAACGTCACAAATCAACTTGGTTTAGGTATTTTTGATAACCTGATTAATTTATCGTAATATCTTTTGGCAGCGCAGCTTTATTGTTTATGTACAGAATATAGCTTTGTTTACGATAATAAATAAAACCGCAAAATCTAGTAGCAAATATTTGTTTATTGTTGTTATTCAATATTATGGTTATAATTAATAGATACTATACTAGAAAAATTGATATGCCTGTAAGTTTCAATTTTCTTAAATAATAATAATTATAATATGGAATTAATTGTATTGTTTGTGTTGTGCTGAATAATAATAACAAAGAACGGCAATTTAATTTAATAAAAATGTAATTATTTATTATTAGATGAATGATGAAAATAATATTGAAACGGTTTTAAAGTATTGGTCATATTACATCGTATTACATGTTATTATATAAGATGGGATAATAATTATTAATTATTTTTATTATTGGTCACCTTTACACTATTTATTATTTTAGTTTTTAATTATTATCAACAACAACCATCATTTTATTAAGGAGCTTCAATTATTTTTTATTTATTACATTCCAGGTGTTTTATAAGCATTTCTGATCTTAAAACTTTACAATGGAGGATAGTCAGATTTATCGTAGCAAATTCTGTACCAAAGTTACAGTAATAATAATGGTGTCAATCTGAATCCCTGGACTTTGACCCTTCATTAGTCCAAATTTAGAGCGACTTTGTCATACAAAAAAAATATCACCGCTTGTAGCAGAATGTCTTGTTTATTTTCCCCAATGAATTATTGAGATATGATTCTGTAGTAAAAAGTTATGATTTATTTTGTAAACCCTAGTATTTTGGCGTAATGATATTTTATACAAAATTTCGACCGGAATCAGTTTTGTTTGTAACCCAACAGCCGTTGCACGTGTGTTTTATACTGCACAATGATTGACGTATCTCTCTCTACGGATAAGCAGTATGGAATGTGTTGGGTCTTTTTTACAAGACGCCGGGGCTTACCCACTTTCTCTCACTACTGCTGAAAATTTGCCTCTCTGGCTATGTAGACAGTATGAAGTGTTGCTGAGGCTCGCTTGGTTTTAGTGTTTCATCTTATTCCGCTATTGAATAGTTTGTTGTGCTTACACACTTTACAACTCGTCGTTGTAACAAAGCAACGCAATAGACTCACTGATTTGGTCCACCTTTAGTCTAAACCATCACATGTTCATAGGTTATGCAGTTATTTATTTTGAATTAATATAATCTATTTGTTATACAGAGATGTGTGTATGAAAGGCTTAGTGTGTGGACCTGACGCTGTATCAGGGCTTGTTGTGTAGCTGATGGAGCCTCGTATTGCCCGCTATCTGCTGATGTACAAGTTTAGCCAGGATCACTTGTAGCTCTTCTTCAATGCCATTCGAGGAAGTGGTGAGTGCAACAAAATCAAGTCACTGTAAACCATAGAGTTATTTCTATGTGAGCTAGAGAGCGTAGCTCACCGGCCTGAAAATTTAAGTTTGTATGCCCAAGGGTTGGGGTCGGTATCAGTTTTACTGGCTAAACCAAAAGTTTTGGTGTCAGTGAAATTTTATTTTTGGTTTTATCGGTTTTGAGTCAAGCAAGAATAGAGCCAGATGATGTTTTATCTATAAATGTCCTGTGTACAGTCATCATGTGCTGGTGCAAATCCAGCGAAAGGTCCTATGTTTATAGACTAGCCTCTTATGAGTGCATGAGTACCTGTTCCAGGACTTGGATATATCAATAATTGAGCAAGAGAAATATCTAGTCATTGTGCCACTCAAATGTTAACAAAATATATTTTTTATTATCATCACTGCTTATTGTTGATTTTTACTGCCAGAGATTAAAAAAAGCAGAAAAACTGAGTGCTGGCAGCCCAGAACCAAAACCTAACAGGAAGCCAAACTGACCCAGCACTACCAATACACATTCCAGTATTTCATGCTAATATAAAATGTTCTTGCGTTTATTTTAGGTGGATGGAACAACAACCCTAATGTCAGCCATTTCAAAGCTGCATTTAGGCGTTTGATTAGCAGATGTGGTGCTGAATCAAACCGAGGAATTACCGGTAATGTCGTACCTCGGAGTCACACGGAGATGATACAAGCTGGCAGCGACTGCTATGTACCTCCTAACATCATTCCACAGAATGACAACCTGGCCCAGCTATTTGAAGAGTTTATTTGCTCAGTAGAATCATGTTTTATCGCCGATTTCCCATCAATTGTAGGCAATGTTTTAGTTTATATTTGTGGTTGGGTTGTTAGAAAACTTATTACGAAATTGGGCTGTGATGATTGTCGCGTAGCATTGGTTTCTGCAATACCCAGTCAGAAATATGGCCATTATTTCATTTTCTTTCATTTGAAAAACAATGGCGATCTAATATTCCCATTAGCTGGCTCTATTTCAGTCTTTCAGCTCAGCGCTGGTTTAGATGCTGCCACCAAAAAGGTTCGCTGTCTGTTCAGTCAAAGGTTTTGCAGGACGTTGACCAAAATGACTTGTTAGTTCTTGGAGATCACATTGTTGAGACCACGGATGGCATATCAAACCACCCCGTAACATTGATTCAGCTAGTAGTAGGAGTAGTAATATATGAGCAGATCTCCCTACCAAGTGTTTTTTTGTGGATTACACCTTGTAGTTGAGGCAATGGGTTACGACGTTGGATGAATTCGCCGAGTTTATATCGTATTTTATTGTATTTTATTTGAGGGGCATTCGAGTGGCATTTGAGTGGCATTTAAGTGGCATTTGAGTTTTTGATTATTTTTTTACTTATTTTGAACTTATATGGCATATAGATTTTGAATGTATGGCATTTAAGTTTTGATAATTCTAGACATAATTCGAACCCATATGGTATCTTGAGAGAGAGAGAGAGAGGAAAAGAGGAGAGAGAGGAGAGAGGAGATACATCTACATTGAATAAATACATTGATTAAAAATGAAACAATATGTGAATATATACATTTATTGTATAATAAGTAGAGAGAGAGGAGAGAGGGGAGAGGAGAGAGGAGAGAGGAGAGAAGAGAGAGGAGAGAGAGGAGAGAGACTTTTTAGTTTTCTGATAATTCTAGACATAATTCAAACCCATATGGTATCTTGAGAGAGACTGTAATTCCGACTCATATGATATCTTGAGAGAGAGAGGAGAGAGAGGAGATATATCTACATTGAATAAATACAGTGATTAAAAATGAAACAATATGTGAATATATACATTTATTGTGTAATAAGTAGGGAAAATCTCTCCATATAATATAGCTAGAGTCAGTAAATACTAAGTAATAACAATTAATACATAGTCTTTTTTTACAATGTTGTCTTTGATTTAGTGATGTTATATCTTAAGAAGGGAGACTTCTGTTTTATGTGCTTTTGAATTCGTAATGGAGAGAGAGAGAGAGGAGAGAGGGGAGAGGAGAGATGAGAGAGGAGAGAAGAGAGAGGAGGAGAGGAGATATATCTACATTGAATAAATATATTGATCAAAAATGAAACATTATATACCTGATTACATAATAAGTAGGGAAAATCTTCCTATATAATATAGGTAAATACTAAGTTATACAAAGCAATACAACTTGCAATAAAAGAAATTATGAAATACTGGTGAGTAATTAAGTAATTCAGTAAGGAAATTGGTTGGAAACGTAGTAATATTATTTAAATACATCATTGCTTTGCAACAATGATTAATAAAAACAATTATGGATGTTGATGAGTAATTAAGTAATCTAGTAAGGAAAACTGATTGAAATCACGGTAATAGTTGGTAAAAGATACAACATGTTTTATCAACGAAAAAATCAAACAATTTTCAAATGTTTACGAGTAACTAAGCGATTTAGTAGGAAAAACCAACTGAAACACGCAATATCCGTTTTTGAAATATTTACGATAAACATAATTGGAATATTGCTGTTATCAAAGAAATCAAGCGAGTATCAAATGTTTACGAGTAACTAAGTGATCAGTTAGCAAAATTCGATCGAGATCACGTGTCATCCGTTACAAAATATTTTACGTCAACTTAGCAACGAGAAAATAAAATATTTCTTACAATATCCGTTATAGCGAGTTACGATAATTTTGTACTCACCCTAAAGGTTTTCAGTCCATTTTTGGTTAGATCAAAATTTATGCGAGACGTTTTAGGTATTATTTCAGTCGACGTAATGTTACCAGTTCATTTTCACAAGTTTAAAAAGTAATTAATTATAATACAACGCAAGTGTCACTTCACTAATAAACTCATTCCAGAAAAGCCGTTAATCATCATCTCTCGCCTAATCCTATATGTTTTGATCTTTTTAATGTTATGTGTTATAAAGCCACTCGAGAAAAGTCATTAATTACACGTAAGCACTATTTATTATCATGTTGTTTTCTATTTAAAACAAAACAACGAACATCCATAGATGACGGAATTATAGGTTGAATTTAACCTAAAAAGGAAGAGAACTTGATTGCATTTATCTCCTGTTTTTTTTTATTGTTTGATTACATATTAGTTAATACAGCTACAGCCTTCCACCAAAACGGATTTGTGGTGTACCTCTAATTCTAGTTATGTCCGATATCATCTAAAAACATGAACAAAGCATGACTTTATCCACTTTTTTGTTAGTTAGACTGTTACTTTTCTTAAAATATCTCATTGTTTTTTGTGTGAAATACAAACAATGTTTCAACATACATGCTGTATTTTCTATATTTAGGAAGCTGTTTTGTCTAATAAAACAAGAATTATATGTTACATATACATATTTAAATGCTATCAGATAACTTTAAAGTGTTTATTACATTCCTAACTCATACTTAATGTTGTAAACTATAATTTAAGCTCTCACATTTTAATTTACTGTCTGATGATATAAAGATGGAACTACACTACATCATCAATGTTTTGCTGTTGATGTGTTTATATGCAATGAACTGCAATTGAACTAGTTAATCACACATCATATTTTTGCTATAAAATATGTTCGGAGGAAGTGAGTTGTCATTTAAAATGAAATGTAAGTTTGGTTCTAGCTAGATGTATCTTAAAAGAGTATCAATCTAGGGATTGTAAAATTTGTTTATCCAATGCTTTACATTCAAAAAATTTTAGTTAGGTAGAAAAATAAAGTTTACAAGGGTGTATGTATGGCTTAAGCTTATTAATCTATCTAATCTCTATCTTCCTATTTTTTTAACCAATTTTTTTAATTGACTTCCACTTTTTTAAAAACAATATATCAGTTATCATAGTAATGATCAGAAAATCAGTCTACGAATTAATCTTGATAAATGACTTCAATGTTTTGGTTTTGTATGAAAATCAGTCTACGAATTAATCTTGATAAATGACTTCAATGTTTTGTATATAAGAGAAAGTATTTTTTCTAAGCAGTATCAGTTTTCATTTGCACTAAGTACAATTTAAAATATTAGTTCACGAACACAAAAACTACAAAAAAATGGCAAGCAATATCCCTACAAGAAATGAGTAAGTTATATTATACTATCTTTTACAATTTTGTTGCTGTTACATTTATAAACTTATACAAATGTATATATATATATATATATTACTTGTAGGTCTACAACCTCAAATGATGAGCTAGAGCTGAATATTGATGAAATAGATTTCAGTGCTATGTAAGTATATTATTGAAACTTTATTATTCAACTGTATTATATAGAGTTTTTAATTAATCACAATCTTGAATTATTGTTTTATTAAGCTCTACTGATGATGAAACCTTAAAGTGGTTGGATGAGTGTATTGCGGGATCAGAAGAGGAGAAAAAGACCAGAGCTAGCGCGCAATCGAAGGAGGTAAAAAAGACCAGTGCTACCACATACATTGCCATGAGTAAGTATTTTTACTGTTTTATGACAAATGTAAATTTTTCTGTAGGTAAAATAATAACGACTCTACATTTACTACATTATTTTTGTAGAAAAAACATCTACCCGCTTTATCGGGAGTGCCCAATGTACAGGAAAGGACGAATCCTTTCTCTCGTACGACCAACATACATTTGAATGTAAGTATGATGAAAATATTATTTACTACATACTCATTCAATTTGATAATTTTTTCAAAAATAACATCACTACATTCTCATTTTTTTATTTTAGTTCAAGCGGAGAATCCTGAAATAAGGGAATATAAGGATGTAAGTCTTCTCGATGGTGTTATAAGTGAAGATAGAGAGTGTTTTAAGTGTAAGTGATATGCATTATCTTTATATACATATACCATGCTTAAGAAAGTTATCTATATGTGATGAGAATTTGTTTATTTTGTTTGTAGATATTGATAACAAAAGCCCTAGGTATTTCCTTTCAGTGCTCACATTGTTGTTGATAGCATATGGTACAAAGACGCTGAGTGAAGCACTGAGAGGAAACAAAAACAACATCTCATGTATATTTTGTGGTAAGAAATTTAAATTAGGGGGATTGCATGAGCCTGGCCGAGTTCTTTCAAGACATTTTTGTGCTCACTTGTTTATTTTTTATTGTTTATGTGGAAAATCGCATACAACTTTGAGAGATCTTCAGCAACATAGTTGTATTTTAAAAACTAAAATGTTTTTTATTGTTGATATTGCTAGTTACAATAATTTTGTTTTATTTATTAATAGAAAATATTCTGAATTACTTATTGATATTACTTTTCCGAAAAATTTTGCGTTAGTGTATCTCTATCCAATAGAAGGACATTTTTCTGAAAACATTGTTTTAGATTTTGAATTAGGGAGTAAATGGTTGGCAATAGCTAAAAAATCGGCTGCTGGAGATCAAAAGCTTTTACTTAAAAACCAGCGTAAAAAAATGAGAGCACTTATATCTTCAGATTCTGATCTTTCAGAAACTGAAGAAAGTAATAATGACTTAATTTCTGTTGCTAGTTCACAGTGCAGTCCAAAAACCAGTGTTTTAAAATCTAATACTATAACAGTTAAACCTCAAACTCAAGTAGATTTAAAAGAAAGCCAAAAGATTGATGATAAGAAAATTGATTTAACTTCACTTAAATTAATTTTGAATATAAAAGATGGAATGAAAAAAAAGGGTTTTAATGATTGTGTTAAATTGAAATTAGCGTCTATTAGACAAAAAATGCAGAAAAACTCAGACTTTTCTCAAGAAGAAGTTCTTGTACTAACTGCACTCTTAGGTGAGTTTTAAAATTTTTATTTTACTATATTTTTTAATATTATCATGGCTCTGGAATAGGTCTTATGCAACTACCCTATTTTATAATTTCTTACCACAAAATATATAGTAAATAGGATGTTTTTTTATAAATACTCTCTATATATATATATATATGTTATATATACAGACAATAGTCTGTGTTTTTATGAATACATTTCATGTAAAAAATATTCTGTCATTAGTTTACCTAATGCATTATTTTATTTTGATTTGTGGTTGAGAACTTCATATGTTTCATTCTTACTGTATTACGCTTTATTCTTACTGTATTACTTTACATAATATTACAAAATAAATATTGCATTAACTACCTTCATACCACACCCAAGTTATGGAGCAGTAAGGTTCACATCTGTATTACTGAATCTATAACATTGTTATGAAAAAGACTATAATTACTTAATTATTGTGTCATATCATGACAAACTATCAACTCCCAATTCACAAAACTGTAAATCCTAAAGTATAATGCTTGCAGTTGTAAAAAAGTCTTCTACTGTCTTGGTTTCTCAAACAAATTGTAAAACATTTTCACAATTTTTTGTGTGAAAGCGGAGTTGTCTTATCATTTTGACAAAATGTGCCGACAACTCTTACATTTTTTTCAAAAATGAAGCCTAGAAATTATAAATGGGAGTTGTCTTAACAATTTTGATATAAATGGGAGTTGTCTTAACAATTTTGAAAAATGAGGCGATGACTTGAAATATTTATTTTTGTGTCGGAACATTGAAATTTTGTAATATTTTTAGAGTTGTAACCCCGAAAGTTTTACAAATTGACTAAATTACTAATGTTAAATATAACTAAAAATACTTTATTGGGCTAAATATATACAAATTATTCCACATTACAAATAATATATAATTTAGTGTTCATTAGTTGTTGCTGATAGATTTGGCGAGTCATCAGTCATTCACTTGTACACGTATTCTATCTAAAAGCATACATAGACGTCGTTATAACAACTACATCGTACTATGGTGAAAAATACGGTTATTAGTAGTTACTTATTACTAGTGAAGATTTACATACCTTAATCAAATTTCCGATATCAAAGTCCTGCTAGCTTCGCTTGAAATGTGATTGTTATCTTCATTGCTTTTCTCACTATCATTGTTGACGACTTCATCTTTTTCCTCAAATTTTTTGTTTTCAGAGTCATCATCTGTCATATTATCATCTTCTTCATCAGTATAAGCATCAATGTTATCATCGTCATCATCATCAGCATCATCAGCAGCAACATCATCATCATAACTTTTCATCAGCTCAGCATCATCAAATAGGGAATGTCTGAAAGCTATTCCTTCTTTTTCACTTGAAGTAGATAGGAGCATTAAAGCTTCTTCAACACCCAGAATCGTGAGAATGTGTTTCTTTGCACCACTTTGAGTTGACATCGTACTTTTATAGTGAATCATACCACATTCATGATTTTTGATCGTCAAAACATTCTCAGGAGGGACAACAATCTTCCCAGTCATCAAAGTTCCATCATTCGTCATGTATCTGTAAGTGACAGTGTGAGTGATACGTAGAGGTGCTGTATCTTGTTTTCGTTTTTGCTGCTTCAACTTCAAATTTTTCCAAACTGAAAGTCTAGTGAATGTTAGAAGAGTGTTGACAGGAACATTATCGAAAGTGATGATATCAAAGTATGCTCGCAACTGCTGCAATGATTTCTTTCTCAATATTTTGGCTATAACTCGTTGTTCTAGCCCTTGATGATGATTACCTCCTACAATACGTAGATCGGGTTGATTTTCTTCTAGTTTTCCCATGTACACTAGGATATGTGGAGAGCGGGAATCGAGTTCCTGTAGCTCGACCGTAAGTTTTTTGTCAATCAGCGACTTGACTCGAATTCGATGATTGTTTGGTAAAACATATTCATGATCCAATATACCATAATCTTCAACGTAATTGACATCGAAAACCTCCAATATCGTAGGAATTGGTAAATCCGGCAAACTCACAAAATTTCCGATTTCCAACATCCCTTTCTGCATAGCGCCTGTCATTATTCCAGCCATCTCAAGCAATTCGAACTCTCTAAGTTTGTTTACGGTATTATTCTTAGTGTTGCTGAGTAGAAAGGAAATTGAAGCTCGAGATAATGTCACTGTTGGTTTTTTGTTATCTTCTGTTCGTTTGACTTCACTGTTCTCATGCAGATATGTGTAGTCCGGTGTAGGGCTCAAAGGAGAGTCAGCTGAAACTACATGACATTTCATTGCTATATCAGCAGGAGTGTTGATGTTTGAGCGAGAAGATGTATCATTAAAGGCGTTAGGATTGGGTCTTCTATCATCAATGTGAATGTCATTGGTGGTGGAATTGATGGTTGTAGTGGAGATATTGTCAGTGTTGTTGCTAGCTGTAGTTGGTTCAATATGAAGCTTAAGGAGTGCTTTGGAGTGTGATGTCATCATACCTACAAAAAGTAAAAGAACTTAGTTCAATCATGTAAATTTACTGAAATTATTGTTTTATTAAAAGATTGTTTTTAAAAACTAAGATTCAAAAACCTAGATGATTCAATTAATTAAAGACAAATAATTATTTTAGCGCTTCTTACCTTGATGCTCTTCTAATAGCTGTAGTAGATGTTGCTTCTCTGATAGCCGTTGTAGAACTGGATGCTTTCTGTGTGAAAACGATGGTTCTTATATAGCTGAAGTTGTAGTGATTAAACCCTATGAACACCATCTCGTGTCAATCTCTATGAATCAACATTTGTTCACGCGAAGGAAAGTCAATGCTTTCGCGGGAATAAATAAATAATTTTCACACGAATACAAACCAATGCTTTCGCGGGAATAAATAATTTATTTTCACGCGAATAGAAACCAATTCTTTCGCGGGAATAAATACTTTATTTTCACGCGAATACAAACTGTTGCCTTCGCGGGAATAAATAAATAATTTTCACGCGAATGGAAACCGTTGCTTTCGCGGGAATAAATATTTTATTTTCACGCGAATAGAAACCAATTCTTTCGCGGGAATAAATACTTTATTTTCACGCGAATACAAACTTTTGCCTTCGCGGGAATAAATACTTTATTTTCACGCGAATACAAACTGTTGCCTTCGCGGGAATAAATGATTTAATTTCCCGCGAATGGAAACCGTTGCTTTCGCGGGGAATAAATATTTTATTTTCACGCGGATAGAAACCAATTCTTTCGCGGGAATAAATACTTTATTTTCACGCGAATACAAACTGTTGCCTTCGCGGGAATAAATAAATAATTTTCACGCGAATGGAAACCGTTGCTTTCGCGGGAATAAATATTTTATTTTCACGCGAATAGAAACCAATTCTTTCGCGGGAATAAATACTTTATTTTCACGCGAATACAAACTGTTGCCTTCGCGGGAATAAATACTTTATTTTCACACGAATACAAACTGTTGCCTTCGCGGGAATAAATGATTTAATTTCCCGCGAATGGAAACCGTTCCATTCGCGTGAAAATAAAATATTTATTCCCGCGAAAACATTGCTTTCTATTCGCGTGAAAATAAAATATTTATTCCCGCGAAAGCAACGGTTTCCATTCGCGTGAAAATAAATTATTTATTCCCGCGAAAGCAAACGGTTTCCATTCGCGTGAAAATAAATTATTTATTCCCGCGAAAGCATTGCTTTGTATTCGCGTGAAAATTATTTATTTATTCCCGCGAAAGCATTGACTTTCCTTCGCGTGAACAAATGTTGATTCATAGAGATTGACACGAGATGGTATTCATAGGGTTTAATCAGTACAACTTTAGCTATATAAGAACCATAGTTTTCACACAGATAGCATCCAGTTCTACAACGGCTATCAGAGAAGCAACATCTACTACAGCTATTAGGAGAGCATCAAGGTAAAAACTTAATAAATTACAGTTTTTTACTCATACATTATTTATTATACTAAAACAACTGAACAAAATTAATCATCTGTATTTTTTTTTCAGATTCAATGACAAAAAATGGAAATAGTTAACAACACAGAATCAGAAACTCAGCCTAAATCTTTGACTCAAGAGGACTTGATACTTCTACAAAACATATGCAATAAAAAATTGAAGAGAGAGTGCGAATTATCTCAAACAATTGTAAATTCATACAGAAAGACTTGATAGAGCAGCTAAATAGTTTTCGAACTGAATCTTTTCTAACATTAAAGCTCTTAGGGAATGATATTACATCAGACATTCAGAGATTACATTATATATTACAACAACGACAATATCAACTAGAACAGGTAAACACACCAATTTCTATCGAATGTGCTCGTAAAGAACTTGCTCTAAAAAGAAGAAACATGCAGCGACAGTCCGCTCAAAGACAAGCTAGAAGGGTAAGGACTCAACAACGTAAGACACGACAAGCTACAAAAACATCCGATTAACAGCCGATTTTTGATGATAAGGTAATAATTAATAAAAAAGTACTATTTAGTAAGAGTTTGTA